>CM051455.1:74540759-74598033 GCA_028274465.1 Plantago ovata
TATGGTTTTTGTTCATATGTTATTTGATAGATTCAGTAGATTAGTTCATTTATTTGGCATGAGCCTCCTTTTGTGTCTTGCATGTTTTGTCGTATTAGAGTCTAGCTTAGTGCTGAGGACAAGCAAAGGTTCGGTTTGGGGAGTTGATGAAGTGTATTTTACACTTTCATTCGAGTCTTTTTCACCTATTTTAGCTATCTCTTGTTAATTTAGATATTTTAGTGCATTTTATTAGAATATGTCGACTAGCGCCGCCCCGGAGATTTACTTTACAGGTTTTGGTTGAAATTCGAAGATTTTGGGAAATTATTGAAGTTGACAAGGAATTGGTGTTCCAGAAGCTTATTTGGAGTACTGAAGGTTTCCGGATAGGATTTGGAGTTAGGGGGCCGAATCTGGAGGTTAGAAGGCTACTAGAAGTCAGAAACTGAATCCGAGACGGGGAAGAAATCCAGCAAACGCGTCGAAAACGCGGAATTCCGCGAAAAAAACTCGGGGGAGAACACCGCGCAGGTGTGGGGCGAAACCGCCCCACAGTACTTCGGGGGCCTATATATAGTTGCTCATGTTTCTCCGAAAATCATTCTTTTCCAAGCCTACTTTCTCACCTCTCTCTGTAGAGTTTAGGTAGGAACTTCCAGGGCATGTCCTGGGAGTTCCATAGCTTAGGGGACCTTTTTCATTGCAGTTTGGAGCTTCGTAGGATCGCAATCTCCGGAGATTGACAACCTTCGGTAACTTTGTATCGTACAGTTTATTCTACTATTTTATATATCTTTCAAAATGTTTTTCTTCTATGATTTCTGTTGATTGCATGCCTATTATGAGTAGCTAAACTTATCGTTGGTGGTAGTATGTGATTCTTAGCGAAGGGAAGATAATCATGCTAATGGCTATATCGCGCATTATACCCCATGTCATTGCTTTATTTCGTTGATCAGGCACAACCTAAATTCTCGTATGTTGTATTAATTCTTATGCACAATTGGACACTTGTCGACTGGGCGCGAGTTTATCTTCGTAGTGTTGAATAATTACGGAACGCATTAGGACAAAGTGATTGACTTGTCAGACCAATTATCTTCGTAGTGCTTAATAATTGCAACATGACACTAGATTGATTCAAAGATCTCTATGCAAGACCGAGGAATTTATGCATGATTATCGACCCGTTATGCTAAGAAGGATCATACTATCACAATCTCCATTATCTGTTTGAAAAACCCCCTTGCTATCTGTTTGCTGTTTTTATATTCTAAATTAGATTTGATAAAGCTAGTTATAGTCCTGAAGAGAACGACACTCGAGTCATTCTACTGCTACACTACGGTTTTCGTTGTAGTGTGGATTGCCTTTGGCTAATTACAATTTATTTGATTGAATCTGACACGTTCATCAATGGCTCGTCCATGTTGAAATCATGGGTTCAACCCAACAAGGAACGAATGAAGGGTCCAGCGATTGTCCTTTCACCTGCGACTCGTGACTTGGAAATCAAAAACCACATATTCCAGCAACTCCCAAGGTTCTATGGCTTGGCTAGGGAAGACGTGATAGGGTATTTGCATGATATCGATGACTTCGTCCACCAACTCCCAAGAGCGGGCACAGAGGTGACGGATGACGAGCTGAGAATGAAGGTTTTTTCGATGGGGCTTGGCGATAAAGCCAAGGCATGGTTAGGCTCTCTGGAAGCCGGTTCGCTTGACACTTGGGATAAGGTCTTTTCAGCTTTATGGAGAAATACTTCCCTCACACATTGACTACCGCTTAAGGCGCAAATCACTGGTTTCAAACAGACTATGATGAGATGATCTACACAGCGCTTGAGAGGTTCAACGACCTCTTGAAAAAGTGTCCACACCATGGTTTTGAGCTTCGGATCTTGTCCAACACTTCTACAATGGGCTCACTTTTGAGAATCAACAAGTGGTTGATTTCCAATGCCATGGGAATATTTGGGAAGAAACCGCGGAGGCTGTTTGGGCGGTTTTCGAAAGGCTTGCTAAGGGATCTTAATTCAAGGATCCAAGAGCAGTGTTAGGAGGCGCGACGCTCCACCCAAGGAGGTTCCAATGTATGGAGCAGGTGGAGATCGATTTGAGTGTTTCACCAATGAGCTGAAGCAAGTTCTGAAGAGCTCAGTTGGAACATCCGTTTCTAATGAGATTGTCGGATTTGCAGAACTATGGGCATGGGCTCATATGTGTAGGTCGGAGCTTGCACAAGATGGTAGCAATTGGGTTCAAGGAAGCGACGAGGAGGCCTTTGCTGCAGAATTTGGAGTTCAAGAAGCTAGCTATGGTCAAGATGGTAGGAATCCTCTGGAGGATTTTGGGAAAAGCGGGTTCCTAAACAACCAAGGATATGCACCAGCTGGCCAAACATATGGCCCTAACCAAGACCGTAGTAATCTTAGCTATGGTAATGATCACTGTGAAAATCCCACTCCTAAAGAGCAACCGAAGTCGAAGACGGCTTTCTCATGGAGAATTTGCAGAAAATGGTTGATCACACCCAAGGTTTCTTAAGCGTTATGAAGAAGATTCGGAGAAGACAAGGGCGAGACTTGATCAGTTGGAGGCAAGCACTAGGCTTTCTCATCAAAAGATGCAAGAGTTGATTGACCGTGGAGCAGTAGGGAGCAAGGGAAGTTGCCTAGCAACACTGAGAAGTCGATGTCTATTACCTGGTGGGTGATCTTCCTGTTGAAATCACTATCAAGAAGGTTGCTAATTGCGAGTGTTGCAAGGATGGCAAGCCCTCACTAGCCAAGGAAGAAGAGAAGGACCTTGGTTTTGATGTTAGCGATGAGGAGCAAGAAGATCCCGAGCCAATTCCTATAGTTTCGATGTGAAGATTGGGATTGGTGAACTTGAAGATATCCGTGCTACACTTGATACGGGTTCTTACTCGAATGTGCTCCCTATGAATGTGTTTGCGAAGAGTGGCCTTGGAGAGCTTTCGGAGCATAAGGCTATTGTGCAACTTGCGGATGGATCTTTTGTACGACCCGAAGGCATTCTGAAGAACGTATTGGTTAAGATTGGTGAAGCTTCTGTATACACCAACTTTGTTGTGATGCCGGCGTCTACACCGGGAATGGGGGATGTTTTCTCTTGGGACGAACATTCTTGACTAAGCTACACTCCGTAATCGACATCTACCGAAGAACTTGCACCATTGAGGTGGATGGCAAGCAACATGTGTTGCGAGCCATATCTGATCCTAGTCCTCACTTCAATGCTTCTCATTTTATTAACTACTTTGGCCTTGCTGTATATGTCCATTCTCACTCACATGTACTAGGCATGAGGAAGAGATCGATGAAGGGGAAGTCTAGTACCCTCAAGAACAAGAACTAAAGAGCAAGAAGAAGTCGAGTCAGAGACTTTATAACAATGGCTGTGCGGGAGGCAACCCGGAGTTTTATTGCTTTTCGCATTGCATGCATATTTATTTTGAGCATGTCATTGTGTTTTTTTATGTTTTCGTATGTTTTGGTGATAAAATAGGTTTTAAGATGATAATTTTGCGTTTTGGGAGGAAAAAGGCGTCTTCAGGAGTCTGGAGATGCCAGGCGAACCGCCCCCCACATGGGGTGATTCGCCAGGCAAGTCCAGGCTTCCTGGGACGTTCTGGACGCCCCAGGCGAATCGCCCCCCACCTAGGGCGGTTCGTCCCAGGTGTCCAGAAACCCGAGTTCCGTATTTTCGTTCGGAAACCAATTTTCTCCTATTAATCTAAATTATTGATTTTTTTACTTCTTTTATCGTCCGTTTTGGTTTCTCACGAGTTTCCTTGAGTCATATAGGTTACAGGTACAAGTTAGCTGTCACCTTAAATCCACTTTCGACGTTCGTACGTTCAGGTTTGGGGGGGGGGGCTATCACTGGCTATCTCTATACTTGTTTTGCTTATGATAAACTCGTGAAACCATTTGTTAGCATTTGCACGTTTACCGCTTTCTTAGTATTTAGTTGCATACACTACATTCATCCTAGTATAGTTTTGCATGTTTTTGTGTGGAGTTTATTGCCAAATTTATTGAACTTTTTTATTGGGTAGATTAACTAGTTATGACCTTTGACCATGCGTTTCATCTCCATGAATTGTTTGAGGTTTTTCTCGCTTGGCTTGTCACATCTATATATGCACTTAGTTAAGCTTGGTAGTCTCGACATCACTTAGTGGTGTTTTCTCTACTGCGGTTCACGAAGGCTTTTATAATAAGATGATGCATGTTAGAGTCTTGTGGTTGTTTCCCGTGTAATTATGTACCTAAGAGGCAACAAGTCTTCACCTTGCTTTGAGATTTCTAAATGCCTAGGAAGGAGGTAGTGTGGATTGTGTGATCCTTTGTTTGAAACCTATTCTAACGAATAGGTTTAGGGAGGGGGTTAGGCTGTCAATATGACTTGTTTTTCGATTTTGAGTGTTATGAGTTTGTTTTCCTTTTTCGTAAAGTTTGTGCTCCAACCTATTCTTTCCAATAGGTTTGGGGAGGTCGTTTGTGAGTCATTGTAATTTCTTTTTCGTTGTGCTACTGCTGGCTATATACAAAAAAAAAAAAAAAAAAAAAGCGAAAAAAGAAAAAGAAAAAAATTCCAGAAAAATGAAAAAGAAAAAAAAATCCAGAAAAACGAAAAAATCTGGAAAAGAAAAAAGAAAAAAGAAAAGACCCCAAAAAGCAAAGAAAGCTAAAAGCAGTTTAGCAAAGTGTTTGTCTCGTTTTTCAATTCATGTAATGTTCGTAATCGAGTTATAAAGTGTCTTTCGTTTATTTGAGTGGCATCTGTTCTAGACCACCCTCGTCCTGCCATTCAGGAAGTGGTGATAGTTTATGACTTTGCTTGAGAGATGGGTAGAATAGGGGAGTGTGAACTTTTAGGGAACCCTCCTTCGTTTGATGAGAGCCAGTATTGGTTCGACCTCTTTGAGGGAACGTCTTAACTTGGTGAACAGTAGTAAGTCCTCAGTTTCATAGGCACGGGACAACCATTCGTATTTTAACATCTTTCATTACGTCGTCACTGACTAGGTCCAGGTAGAGAATGTTACGAGAGACTATCTTGTTTAACATAGTGCATATGTGAATGTGTATGAGTCAATTGAGGCATTCTTCAACCAATATCCATGTTATGATTTGTATGGTCATTGTTCATAAGTTTTTGATAGACTTAATAGATTAGTTCATTTCATTTGGCATGAGACTCCATTTTGTGTGTTGCATTGGTTTTTGCATTAGAGTCCAACTTAGATGCTTGAGGACAAGCAAAGGTTCGCTTTGGGAAGTTTGATGAACGTGTATTTTACACTTTCATTCGATTCCTATTCACCAATTTAGCTATCCTCTAGGTTAATTTAGCTTATATTGTAGTGCATTTTATTAGAATAGTGTCACGTTTCCCTTTTCTTTGCATTTTTCAGGTTTTATGTAAAAAACGTATTTTTATGGGCAATATTGATGAAGAGGATGAAGTTTGGTGTTTCGAGGACATTCTTGGTGTATCTAGAAGGTTCCGGATGAGATTTGAGGCCTAGGGGACGAGTTTCAAGGCTTAAAGGTCACTAGAAGGCAAAATCCGAGTCCGAAAAGGAAAAGAAGACCAAAATATCGCTCCCACCGACTGGATGTCCCAGGCGAACCGCCTGGGACGTGGAGCGAATTGCCCCGCACCAGGCGAACCGCCTGGCACCGGGGGCGGTTCGCCCGGGATGTTTCGTCAGCTATGTATATCTTTGCCTATTTTGTACGTTTTTCAGACCTTTTCACCTTATTTTGAGAGACAAATTCTCCAGAGCCTGTTCTGGGAATTATTAGCATAGAAGACTCTTTTTCTTATTGATTTGGAAGCTTTAACATAGAGATTGGACATCTTTGATTTTCGATTCTTGCTTGTGAGTTAGCAATTCATCGGAGATTGACAACCTTCGTTGGTAACTTGTATCTCACAATTTTCTGCTTTTATTTATTTCATTCAACATGTTTTCATTCAATCTTGCTTTGATTCTTGTTGATTGCAATTTATCTATGAGTAGATAAATCTATCGTTGGTGATAGTATGTGATTCTTAGCTAGGGTTCTTAATTATGCATGAGTGGCTTCGCGCGTTTAAGACTTGATTTATTGTTTTATTTCTTTGATCTATCTAAGCCATCTATCTTCGTAGTGTTGAATTGTAAGGAACACACAGGACAATTCACGATCATAGATTTCTATACAAACTTCAAGTACTTCATGCATGATTATTACCCGTTGCTTTGAATGACCATACTATCACTGACTTCCATCATATTGATAAGAAAAATCCGTGCTTTGCTTGATTTCGGATTTATAGTTTAAGTTTAATTAGATAAAGCTAGTTATAGTCCTTAGAGATCGACACTCGAGGTTATTTTACTTCTACACTACGTGCCTTGGTTTTCGTTGTAGTTGTGAATTTCCTTTGGCTAAAAACAAATTTATTTGATTAATTGAGTCTGACAATCTCGTTCATCATTGTTCCAAGTAGACATCTTCAACAAGTTCACCATTTAAGAATGCACTTTTAACATCCATTCGATAAACAATGAAGTCATTGTGAGCAGCAAAGGCCAAGAAAAGTCTATTTGCGTCCAATCTTGCAACTGGTGCATAAGACTCATCATAGTCCAATCCTTCAGTCTGACAGTAACCTTGAGCAACTAACGTGCTTTATTCCTTGTTACTTCACCAGACTCACTCAGCTTGTTTCTGAACACCCACTTTGTACCAATTGCTTTCTTGCCTTCAGCAAGGGGTACAAGTATCCAGACTTTGTTCCTTTCAAATTGATCCAGTTCTTCTTGCATTGCCTTGATCCATTCAGAATGATTTAAAGCTTCTTCTATGGTCTTGGGTTCAATTCCTGAAATAAAGCAAGAGAACAAAGCTTCTACTTCTACGACATTTGCTTCTTCAGCAAGTCCATGAGTAGCAGATACTTTGGATCTAGTAACTTGGCGTTTGTCAATATCACCAATCATATCCGTAGAGGAGTGATCTCTAATCCATTTATTAACAGGTTTCTGCTTTTTGGATCTAGATAAGTTTGCTCATCAGCATGTGACTCTTCAGCATGTACTTGCTCAGTACTACTGGTATTTAGTTGTGTCTCTGCTGAGATTGGTTCATCAGCAACTGCTTGTTCAGCATTGCTAGATTGTGGTAACTCATCAGCAGGCACAGGAAGTTGCATAGTTTCAGCAACATCCGGAGCAACTGCGTCTTTTGCTGGAAATTCTTTGTCATGAACTATATTTATCTTGTCATGACTTGGGGGAGGAGAGTCATTGTCAGAATCATCATTTAGTTCAATTGACTTGATTTGCCTAGCATCAGATTCAGTTCTTTGCTCGTGTATGAGTAATTTCTTCATACAATCTGATATCTCTTCTTCAGCAGGCACTCCTTGTGACTTTTCATAGAATACAACATGCACTGATTCTTCGATCTTTTGTGCCTTTTTGTTGTAAACTCTATAAGCTTTACTATGTAAGGAGTAACCAAGAAATATCGCTTCGTCTGCCTTTGGTTGAAATGTTCTTAGGTATTCTCTACCATTGTTAAGAACAAAACACCGTTTTGTTGTGGTGTCCTTACTGAGGATAACTGATGTTGTATGTCTTTTGAAGTGCAAAACTCAGTTATGTACTGGTTTACAAACTCAGTACCATGGTCTGTTCTTATGACTTTTACCTTGTCATTTTTCATGACTTCAAGCTTATTCAGCAAGTTAGGTATTTCAGTCCTTGTTTCAGACTTGTGCTTGATAAATACTACCCAAGTGAATCTTGAATAGTCATCTACCACCACCAGACCATACTTCTTACCAGCATAGCTTGTGGAAGAAGACTCAAACAAGTCCATGTGCAAGAGTTGTAAAGGTTTTGTAGTTGAAGGTACTGCATTGTTATTAAAAGAAGATTTGGTTTGCTTTCCTTGCTGACATGCATTGCAAACACCATCCTTCTTGAAAGTAACCTTAGGTAATCCAACTACAAGTGCATTTTAGACAGCTTATTCAGCGTCTTGAAGTTTAGGTGACTTGTTCTTTTATGCCATAACCATGCTTTTCCGCAAGGCAATCGTTATTTGAGACAAGGCATTTTTCAACGATTGCTGAAGACCAATCTACAGCGTACAAACCTCCTGATCTTCTAGTAACCATAATAATCTTCTTTGTCTCAAAGTCTATAAGTTTACATCCATCAGTTTTGATTTTGATGAAGTATCCTTTATCAGCGAATTCACTCATGCTGAAAAGGTTAAACTTAAGATTTTTGACATAAAGAACTCCCGAAATGGTAATGCATCCTAACTTCACGTCACCATAACCTTTTGTAGAACCAAAGCCTCCACCAGCAAACCTTATTGTTGGACCATTAGACCACCGTCTATAGTTTATAAGGTTATTCTTGTTGCCCGTCATGTGCTTTCCACAACCAATGTCAAAGTAACAGATTGCATTGTTTGTCTCCGTGGCTGAAGTCTGCACAATCAAGAGCAAACAAGTTAATTATCCAATATTGGATGTCCATTAACATGTTCAAGAATGCGTCCAGTGGAAACCCAAGTCTTAAGTTTTTCAACTTAGACTTGTTTTCTACTTGCTGAGGAACTGGGAGGTTTTGAGCCGAAAGACTTTTGATTCGTGCTGATCAAATCCACTTTCTGATGTGGTGTCTTGCTCGATTGACCTTTATGCTGAACATACTTTTCAGTAAGTTCTTTTCTAGCAAGGTTCCTTCTAGCCCTAGCATTTTGAGTCTTGTCAGAACTCTTAGGCTTGGTTTTATTCATCTCTTTGAAGTATCTTTGCTGACTTTGCTTATACTCATGAAAAAATTGACTTTGCTTGGTTTTGAAACCGAGTCCACTCTTTGGAGAATGTTGAGCTTTTGTCTCAGCAACCTTACTTGATTCAGGTTTGTCAGCATAGGTCTTCTGATCACTTTTGGTAATCTTACCTTTTGACTTAACAAATTGCTTTTCAGCAACTTGTTTGGCGGAATGCTTTACAGCATCCTTTTTCTTTACAGTTTGCTTTTCAGCAACCTATTTTCCTTTTAACGTCTTGTTACCTTGAGTAGCAACAACGGGCTTTACGGTCGTAGGTACTTGATTGCATTTTTCAGCAACCTCAGATTGACCAATCTGATAGAGTTCTGGTTGACCACAATCAGCTGCGCGTACAAAGGTAATTGGTGATTTGTCTTTATACTCAAGATTATTACGTCATCACCTTCATACGTTGCACCTAAACCTTCTTTCTGAGATGGATCTCTTGATAGTGTATATGTCCTAGAGACAGTCTTTATTAAGGGCATGCAGCCCTTATAAAGGGCATATATGTACTATTACACAGGTCAACGTAATATAATATATGTTTGTTGTTTGACTATTGAGTATCGCTTTCATATTTATATTACACCAGGCATGCAGCATGTCATATCTCTATTCCTGTCTGTATTGATATTAAACATGTCCCCTCGGATAGATGACCGATCACACAGATAGTGGGAGCTATGTGAGTTATCATCTATCCCAAACTCTCCCTAATCGAGGTTCATCTCGGATGTTGGGGTCTGAATGAACTAGCTGAGACTAGTATGCGTGGAGGTTATACTTGTTGGAGCAAGTTTGAGCCGATCCCACAGCCACGGAACGGATTGTTGGACAATCAAGAAACGTTCCCATAACTGTGCATAGTTGTTCGATGGGTGATTACCGAACAATGGAAGTACCCACCGGACACTCCCATCGATGTATACTCTACACCGAAGTGTCTATGGGAACCGGTAAGTTGTCGAAGTGATGCCAGTCGTCCTTTGGACTTACAGGACTTTATCATCACATTTGTTGCCCCATATCCTTGGTGGACCCGTCGATGTCAGCTCTGAATAAGCAGTTGACCCAAGACACGATCCAGGATTATGGCAACATACAAATGGGGATGATAAGTGTTTCTGTGAAGGATTCATC
This sequence comes from Plantago ovata, assembly GCA_028274465.1. Lineage (NCBI taxonomy): Eukaryota > Viridiplantae > Streptophyta > Magnoliopsida > Lamiales > Plantaginaceae > Plantago > Plantago ovata. The sequence continues at coordinate 74,550,766 of CM051455.1, forward strand.
TCTCATGTGTAGCATAGAGAGCACTGCTCATAGTCGTTCATAAGAAGCCGCCGGCTTCTAGCTCAGGTATGTTTGTTATTGAAATGAACATGACTACTTTTGACTCCAATGGTTGGGTATTAGATACAGCCTGTGGCTCACACATTTGTAATAATGTGCAGGGGCTAATTGATCACAGGCTAGTCAAGCAAGGTGAAATCGACTTGCATGTTGGGAATGGCAATCCAGTTGAAGCCAAACGCGTTGGACGCTGCAAGATAGATTTACCTTCGGGACAATGTTTAGAACTTGATAACGTTTATTTTGTTCCATCCATTGTCAGAAATAATATTTCCATTCCATTGTTGGACAATTTGGGTTTTTCCTTTCGATTTGCTAATAATACTTGTTATTTTTCATTAAATGACTAGTATTATGGAAAAGCTCGCTTAGTGAATGGTTTATATATTTTGCAAAGTAGTCTACCTTTATTTCAAATACATAACAAACAACCTTCTTCAAGTAGGAAGAATAATCCATCTTATCTATGGCATTGTCGGCTAGGCCACATCAATAAAACACGGATTCAAATACTAAGGAAGTTGGACTACTTAGAACCATTTGATTTTGAATCATATGGTACATGCGAATCATGTGTTAAGGGTAATATGACGAACAAACCTTTTGTTGGACAAGGTGTTCATGCCACTCACTGCTTAGAGCTCATACATAACGATGTATGTGGACCTTTTAAAGTCCATGCGCGTGGGGGTTATCCTTACTTCGTTACCTTTACTGACGATTTCTCAAGGTATGGATATATTTATCTTATGAAGAATAAATCCGAGACCTTTGGGAAATTCAAGGAGTTTAGGAATGAGGCCGAGAATGAATTGAACCTAAGGATAGTCACTCTTCGATCAGATCGAGGAGGTGAATACCTTAGTGAAGAATTTATCGACTACTTGAAGGAGAATGGAATTCAATCGCAATGGACCCCTCCTGGAACACAACAATTAAATGGTGTGTCTGAGAGAAGGAATCGAACCCTGTTAGACATGGTGAGATCAATGATTGGATTCTCGACTCTTCCAAAATATCTATGGGGATATGCGCTACAAACTGCAATCTACATTTTGAACCGTGTACCATCTAAATCAGTGGAGAAAACTCCTTATGAGTTATGGAAAGGAAAGAAGCCCTCACTGGGCTATCTTAGACCTTGGGGCTGTCCTGCGATAGTCAAACTGATGCTCACTGATAAGTTAGATGCCAAGGGTGTCAAAGTATATTTCATAGGCTATCCTCGTCAGACGAGAGACTATGAATTCTATCATGTTGAAGATCACAAGGTGATAGTTGATGAACGTGTCAGATTCAATCAAATAATATTTTTTATTTAGCCAAAGACAATCCACAACTACAACGAAAACCGTAGTGTAGCAGTAGAATGACTCGAGTGTCGTTCTCTCAGGACTATAACTAGCTTTATCAAATCTAATTTAGAATATAAAAACAGCAAACAGATAGCAAGGGGGTTTTTCAAACAGATAATGGAGATTGGTGATAGTATGATCCTTCTTAGCATAACGGGTCGATAATCATGCATAAATTCCTCGGTCTTGCATAGAGATCTTTGAATCAATCTAGTGTCATGTTGCAATTATTAAGCACTACGAAGATAATTGGTCTGACAAGTCAATCACTATTGTCCTAATGTGTTCCGTAATTATTCAACACTACGAAGATAAACTCCCGAACAGGTCGACAAGTGTCCAATTGTGCATAATAATTAATACAACATACGAGAATTTAGGTTGTGCCTGATCAACGAAATAAAGCAATAACACGGAGTATAATGCGCGATATAGCCATTAGCATGATTATCTTCCCTTCGCTAAGAATTCACATACTACCACCAACGATAAGTTTAGCTACTCATAATAAGCATGCAATCAACAGAAATCATAGAAGAAAACATGTTGAAAGATAAATAAGAATAAGTAGATTAAACTGTAAGATACAAGTTACCGAAGGTTGTCAATCTCCGAAGAATTGCGATCCTACAAGCTCCAATACGCTATGAAAAAGTATCCCCTAAGCTATGGAACTCCCAGGACAGGCCCTGGGAAGTTCCTACCTGAAACTACAGAGAGAGATGAGAAAGTAGGCTTGGAAAAGAATGATTTTCGGAGAAAACATGAGCAACTATATATAGGCCCCGAAATACTGTGGGGCGGTTCGCCCCACACCTGCGGCGGTTCGCCCCCGAGTTTTTCTCGCGGAATTCCGCGTTTTCGACGCGGTTTTGGATTTCTTCCCCTTTTCGGACTCGGTTTCTGACTTCTAGTAGCCTTCTAACCTCCAGATTCGGCCCCTAGACTCCAAATCCTATTCGGAAACCTTCAGATACTCCAAATAGGCTTCTGGAACACCAATTCCTTGTCAACTTCAATATAATTGGCCGGAAATCTTCGAATTTCAACCAAAACCTGTAAAATAAAAATCTAAAGGGAAACGTGACACTATTCTAATAAAATACACTAAAATATAGCTAAATTAACATAGAGGATAGCTAAAATAGGTGAAAAAGACTCGAATGAAAGTGTAAAATACACATTCATCAAACTCCCCAAACCGAACCTTTGCTTGTCCTCAAGCAACTAAGCTAGACTCTAATACAAAAAACATGCAAGACACAAAATGGAGTTTCATGCCAAATAAAATGAACTAATCTACTGAATCTATCAAATAACATATGAACAAAAACCATATAAATCAAAGCACGAATATAGGTTGAAGAATACCTCGATTGACTTATACACATCCACATAAGCACTTATGTCATGACAAGATAGTCTCTCGTAACATTCTCTACCTGGACCTAGTCAGTGACGACGTAATGATGCATGCTAAGATACGAATGGTTGCCCCGTGCCTATGAAACTGAGGACTTACTGTTGTTCCACCATGTTAAAACTTTTCCTCAAAAGAGGTCGAACCAGTACTGGCTCTCATCAAACGAAGGAGGGTTCCCTATAAAAGATAACACTCCCCTATTCTACCCATCTCTCAAGTAAAGTCTTAAGCTATTCACCACTTCCTGAATGGCAGGACGAGGGTGGTCTAGAACAGATGACACTTAAGACAAAAAAGATAAAAAACACGATTACGAACATTACAAAAATGAAAAAGACTCAACACTTTGCTAAACTTCTATTTGGCTTTCTTTTTTGGACCCTTCTTTGCTTTTTTGGGGTCTTTTCTTTTTTTTCTTCTTTCCAGATTCTTTTTTCTTTTTCTTTTTCTCTTTTTTTCTGGAAATTTTTTTCCTTTCTTTTTCTAGCCAGCAGTAGCACAACAAAAAGAGAAACAAAATGACTCACACGACTTCCCCAAACCTATTCGAAAGAATAGGTTGGAGCACAAAATTTACGGAAAAGGAAAAATAAACTCACGATACGAAAATGAAAAACAGAAACAAGTCTATGTTGGTGCAACCCCCTCCCCAAACCTATTCAGAAGAATAGGTTATAAACAAAGGATCACACAACCTCACACTACCTCCTTCCTAGGCATTAGCAATCTCAAAGCATGGTGAAGACTTGTTGCCTCTTAGGTACATAATTACTCGGGAAAACAACCATAAGACCCTAACATGCATCATCCTATTATAAAGGCCTTCGTGAACCGCAGTAGAGAAAACACCACTAAGTGATGTCGAGACTACCAAGCTTAACTAAGTGCAATACATAAATGTGACAAGCCAAGCGAGAAAAACCTCAAACAAATTCATAGAGATGAAGTATACGATTAATGGCATAGTTAGTTGATCTACCCAATAAAAAAGTTCAAAAATTTCGGCAATAAACTCCATATAAAACATGCAAGACTATCCTAGGATGAATGTAGTGAATGCAACCTAAAAAAAATCTAAGAAAGCAGTAAACGTGCAAATGCAAATGCAAACAAAGAACAAGATACTAATCATCAAAAAGCCAAACAATACTTAACATCATGGTTCACATCCCATCCCCCTTACGATTCTTAAGCTAGCCCCTAGCAAAAGAGAATGAGTAATAAGAAGTGATACTAGATGTTACCGAACGGTTTGGCCTCGGTTGGCTGAGAGTGGACAGGTGGAGGGACTAATCATCGGGATGGTAGTCCCCATAAAAGTCACTCCACATGTCATTCATGAGCTCATTGGACTGTCGTAGAGCTTCCTGCTGTTGCTGGATGAACTGTTTCTGCTCCCACATGTGTTGCCTATCCTCTCGGCGATGCTCCTCGAATATCTCCCAATCGCGGTTGTGCTGGACAATGTGCCTGTCGAGGTCCTGTCGTATGGCCGCGTTGTTGGCATCAATTCTGTCGAAACGGCCGTCGAGGTAGGTACGGAATTCAGAGAAGTCAAATCCTCTAGACCCCTGTGGTGCTCGAGGTGGTGCATGCGGTGCTCTATGGACAAACGGGATATCTGGTATAGGGGCTTGGCCAACATCGCCCTCCATAGCATCCTCATGATCGGAATCATTCGGCTGGAAGGGTGCTCCTACATCAGCAGCGGCAGCCGTGGGGCTCTTCAACTGATACCTATTGAGCTGCACCTCAATGGTTGAGGGTGAAAGGGTAGCGACCTCGCAATCCCCCTCCTCAATGTCTTCGACCCCATGATACTTGCAGTAGGCTGTGATGAAGCCTGGGAAGATGAATGGCTTCCTCTTCTTTTCCCAGTGGCGCTCGTACTCCTCATACATGATGTGCCCTATGTCGATCTGATGTCTGTCTATGAGGCAGTAGAGGAGCTCGGCGTAGTAGGGCTGAATCCATGTGTCATTCTTCCTAGGGATCAAGTCGGAGATGCAAAATTTCATTATCACCTTAGCTTCAATGCTAAGGTCGCTATAACTGATCCGTCCAGGTTCTCCCCCGATTTCTGGATATCGGTACTCCCTGTTGCAGATCACGTCTGTAATGTGTCTCCCTATCCCCCTAGAGGTCCTCTAATATAGGTAGGCGTTGTCGCTCCCTATGAATTCTCGTAGCCCGAAATGGATGAATGAAGAGATGTACTCTGGTGTCCACGGTATAATCAGGCCTCGGACTAGCACCCCATTCCTCTCCTCGAGATCTGTGTATCCAGTGTAGAACTCTTGGAGGAGGCTCTCGTCGTAACCTTTGAACCTGTTGGAACTGTACCATGCCCAATTCCTTTGTGACCCCAATCGTGACAGCGTCCTATATCCCTCTCTATCTACTGCGGACTCGGGAATGTCAATCCTCCTATCTGGGATGATCGACCTTCCTCCGTCGGCCATCTTCGCCTCTAGCCTTTGACGCACCTCTATCGCAGCCACAGACAACTCGAACATATGGTGAGATGATTGGGAGCTTGATGCTACTCCCTTCCCCTTTTCGATAGAGCCGGCTCTCCTTGATCTCGGTGCCATGATTCCTACAAACAGCAATTAGTATCTTGTACGATGCAAAACAGACCTATGCATATGTAAATATACGAGCGAACAAACGAGTAATATTTTCAAAAATCCAACTCCTCAAAAATCCAAAGCCTAGTCTAGCTAATTCATTACGCAACATATCAATGTAACTACTACAATAACATATCACATTATGCTCTTGCTAAACAACAAATGCCTTGATTCACAAGGTTCAATCCATACCATAAAAATCAAAAATCTAGCATAAATCCTCAATTCCATCAATCATGTATTCTACCAATACATCCATCATTATCATATCAATAAACACATGTTTAAGCATGGAATGAAAGTAAGAGAGACATTTCCCTAACAAGACATATTGTAACGACCCGACCCATTAATGGGCCGAGACCCGGCCCAACGGGCCGGCGAGGTTACTCATGGGCGCTCTCCGAGGTGATATGCTGGCCCCACAGACCAACACAGGTTTTAATCCGCGCACTTTGTCCTCACTCGTGCGCGCACCAGGAACTTCCCAGTGGGTCACCCATCTTAGAATTGTTCCAGAGCAAGCATGCTTAACTTTGAAGTTCTTCTAGGTGGATTCCCGAAAAGAAAGATGCACCTTGTTGGTATGAGTAGCGTTCTCAACCCTTTTAAGCTTCTGAAATCTGGGGCGTTACAATCACCCCCTCTTAAATTGTGCAACGTCCTCGTTGCGCGCTGTCCCGAGACCAACCATCCGTGCAGGATTCTAGAGGTGGCCCCTACGAGCTCAAGAGGTGGCTCCCACCGTCGGTACGGTGTAGCACTTTGCCCCGTATGGCACTTAGTTCCTGCAGTTCCGGATAGTCCCGCTCTGATACCACTTGTAACGACCCGACACATTAATGGGCCGAGACCCGGCCCAACGGGCCGGCGAGGTTACTCATGGGCACTCTCCGGAGTGATATGCTGGCCCCACAGACCAACACAGGTTCTAATCCGCGCACTTTGTCCTCACTCGTGCGCGCACCAGGAACTTCCCAGTGGGTCACCCATCCTAGAATTGTTCCAGAGCAAGCACGCTTAACTTTGAACTTCTTCTAGGTGGATTCCCGAAAAGAAAGATGCACCTTGTTGGTATGAGTAGCGTTCTCAACCCTTTTAAGCTTCTGAAATCTGAGGCGTTACACATATATCATCCAATTAGCAAAAATCTCAAATCATCAAACCAAGCCTAATTGAACATGTAATTGACAATGAATAACGAATCTAATCACATAAAACATCAACCCATACATCATACAAGCCTAATTGAAGCATAAATCAAAAAATCCCCAAATTGTAAAAATTAGGGTTCATGTGATAATACCCCAAATCCGAAAATTGAATGAGCTAGGAAGAAATTTGTTCGGATAGAAAGATAGAGCACGTAACGGGCTTCGATTGAAGCTAAAGAACACACAAAATGATGGAAGGATGAAGAAGTTATGAAGATTTGAAGGTTTTGTGAAAATGGAGGATTTTTTTGGGTTTAAGAGATGAAGAAGTGAAATGAGGAAAAGTGGGGGAGAACCCCGATTTTTCTTCCTCTGCCGGTCGTGGGGCAGTTCGCCCCACCTCTGGGGCGAACCGCCCCGCACGTCCGGAGCGCGCGCGCGCTCTGGACGTGGGGTGATTCGCCCCACATGGGGGCGATTCGCCCCTCACTCCTAGGTGGGAGACGAACGTTTTTGAAATAAAAATGCGGTTTTTAGTCCCCGAAAAATCATTTTCCTCAAAAAAAATCACTCGAAAAGTCGCACTCGAACACAACATAAGCACATACGACACAGAACCGAACAAATTCACATATGAAAGGCAAATTGTTCAAGTATGAATGCATGCAATAAAGCGTTAAAAAAAGCGATAAAAACCCCGGGTTGCCTCCTGGATAGCGCCATTGTTTTAAGTCTCTGACTCGACTCCTGTCTTTGCCTATCTTTTCTTTCTGAGGGTACTAGACTTTCCCTTCACGAGTCTCCTTCCCGTGCCTCGATCCTGTGAATAAGAATGAACATAGACATTAAGACCACTGTAATCAATAGTGTTAGAAGTACCAGGTGGATCAGGTGGATCAGATATGGCGTGCAACACATGTTGCTTGCCATCCACTTCAATAGTGCAAGTCCTTGGTAGATGTCCATCACGGACATAACTTAGTCAAGAATGTTCGTCCTAAGAGTATTACATCCCCCGTTCCTGGTGCTGACGCCGGCATAATTACAAAATCGGTGTAGACAGAGGCTTCACCAATCTTGACTAATACATTCTTCACAACGCCTACGGGTTTCACAAGGGATCCATCCGCCAGTTGCACAATAGCCTTATGCACAGTTAGTTCTCCAAGGTTACTCTTCTCGAAAACATTCAAAGGGAGCACATTAGAGTAGGATCCTGTGTCTAGTGTGGCTCAGGACATCTTCAAGCTCCCCAATCCCGACTTAATATCGAAACTTTGAGGGAGTGGCTCGGGATCCTCTTGCTCCTCTTCACTCTTGTTAGTACCAAGGTCCTTCTCTTCTTCTTTGGCTTGTGGGGGCATTTCCCTCTTGCAACTCTCGCACTTAGCAACCTTCTTGATGGTGATTTCAACAGGTAGATCACCCACTAAGGTAATGGTCATCGACTTCTTAGTGTTGCTAGGCAGTTTACCTTGTTCCCTACTTGCTCCTCGGTCGATCAACTCTTGCATCTTTTGATGGGCAAGCCTAGTGCTCTCTTCCAACCTATCAATCCTTGCCCTAGTCTTCTCAGAATCTTCTTCATAACGTTTGAGAAAACTTTGTGTGTGATCGACCATCTTTTGCAAGTTCTCCATCAGTTGAGCCGACTTCGACTTCGGTGGCTCTTTCGGAGCGGGGTTTTCGCAGTGGTCATTACCATAGTTTAGTCTACTACGGTCTTGGTTAGGTCCATAAGTTTGGTTAGCCGGTGCATATCCTTGATTGTTTCGGAATCCTCTTCTCCAAAATCCACCTCGAGGGTTCCTACCGTCTTGTCCGTAGCTAACTTCTTGAGTACCAAACTCCGTAGCAAAGGCTTCTTCTTCGCCTCCTCGAGCCCAGTTGCCATCATCGTATGCCAGCTCCGATCTACACATATGAGCCCCATGCCCATAGTTCTTGCATATTCGGCATACTTCGTTTGAAACAGTTGTTCCGGTGGTGCTCTTGAGGACTTGCTTCAATTCGTTGGTAAAGCACTCGAATTGATCCCCATTCCCCCTATACATAGGGGCTTCTTGAGTCGGTGGAGCTTCAGGTCCACGCCTCCTAACCATCGCTCTTGGGTCCTTGAACTGCGAACCCTTAGCAAGCCTTTCGAAAACTGCCCAGACGGCTTCTGCGGTTTCCTCCCAAATATTGCCTCGGCATTGGAAATCCACCACTTGTTGGTTCTCGAAGGTTAGTCCATTGTAGAAGTGTTGGACTAGGTCGGAAAGTTCAAAACCATGGTGAGGGCACTTATTCGTCAGATCTTGGAATCTCTCGAACGCGGTGTAGATGGTCTCATCATAGTCCTGCTTGAATCCAGTGATTTGCGCCTTAAGCGCGGTAGTCAAGGTGTGAGGGAAGTATTTCTCCATGAAAGCTGAAAAAACCTTCTCCCAAGTGTCCAGCGAGCCTGCTGGTAGAGAACTCAGCCATGACTTGGCTCTGTCGCCAAGTCCCATAGCAAAAACCTTCATCCTTAACTCATCCATTGTTATGTCAGCTCCGGGTCGTGGGAGTTGGTTGACGAAATCATCGATATCGTGCAAGTACCCCATCACATCTTCCCTTGATAAGCCATAGAACCTCGGAAGTTGTTGGAATGCGTGGTTCTTGATCTCCAGATCTCGGGTTGCAGACGAAAGAACAATCGCCGGTCCCCTCATACGATCCTTGGTGGGTTGAACCCATGCCTTCAGTGGTCTAGCTTCTGCCATTCCGTCGATTTCCTTGAAAAGACTGAGTAGAGAAATCGGTATCTTCTATTTCCTCTAGTGCGCGCCTTTCAAGTAGTCGCCTTCTTTGGTGGTAGACTCTGTCGATCTCAGCAATTGAATCAGCAAGTGGTGTTCCTGCAGAACGTGTATGCGGCATACACTATCTGTAAAAGACTAGGAAAGCAGTATCAGAGAGAGATTAAAAAGGAAAACTAAAACTAGTAGAATTAGGAATCTAAATCTAAAAATATAAACAAATTAAATAGAAAAAAGGAGTATAGTCCCCGGCAACGGCGCCAATTTGATGAACGTGTCAGATTCAATCAAATAATATTTGTTATTTAGCCAAAGGCAATCCACAACTACAACGAAAACCGTAGTGTAGCAGTATAATGACTCGAGTGTCGTTCTCTCAGGACTATAACTAGCTTTATCAAATCTAATTTAGAATATAAAAAGAGCAAGCAGATAGCAAGGGGGTTTTTCAAACAGATAATGGAGATTGGTGATAGTATGATCCTTCTTAGCATAACGGGTCGATAATCATGCATAAATTCCTCGGTCTTGCATAGAGATCTTTGAATCAATCTAGTGTCATGTTGCAATTATTAAGCACTACGAAGATAATTGGTCTGACAAGTCAATCACTATTGTCCTAATGTGTTCCGTAATTATTCAACACTACGAAGATAAACTCCCGAACAGGTCGACAAGTGTCCAATTGTGCATAATAATTAATACAACATACGAGAATTTAGGCTGTGCCTGATCAACGAAATAAAGCAATAACACGGAGTATAATGCGCGATATAGCCATTAGCATGATTATCTTCCCTTCGCTAAGAATTCACATACTACCACCAACGATAAGTTTAGCTACTCATAATAAGCATGCAATCAACAGAAATCATAGAAGAAAACATGTTGAAAGATAAATAAGAATAAGTAGATTAAACTGTAAGATACAAGTTACCGAAGGTTGTCAATCTCCGAAGAATTGCGATCCTACAAGCTCCAATCCGCTATGAAAAAGTATCCCCTAAGCTATGGAACTCCCAGGACAGGCCCTGGGAAGTTCCTACCTAAAACTACAGAGAGAGATGAGAAAGTAGGCTTGGAAAAGAATGATTTTCGGAGAAAACATGAGCAACTATATATAGGCCCCGAAATACTGTGGGGCGGTTCGCCCCACACCTGCGGCGGTTCGCCCCCGAGTTTTTCTCGTGGAATTCCGCGTTTTCGACGCGTTTTTGGATTTCTTCCCCTTTTGGGACTCGGTTTCTGACTTCTAGTAGCCTTCTAACCTCCAGATTCGGCCCCTAGACTCCAAATCCTATCCGGAAACCTTCAGATACTCCAAATAGGCTTCTGGAACACCAATTCCTTGTCAACTTTAATATAGCCCGAAAATCTTCGAATTTCCACCAAAACATGTAAAATAAAAATCTAAAGGGAAACGTGACACTATTCTAATAAAATGCACTAAAATATAGCTAAATTAACATAGAGGATAGCTAAAATAGGTGAAAAAGACTCGAATGAAAGTGTAAAATACACATTCATCAATAGTATCTAGAAACGTCAAGTTTTTAGAAGCAGAATACCTCGAAGAAGAGAGGTTAGATGACATGATAGAACTTGAAGAAATTCAAGACTTTGACACGCGCGAACATGAGTTCTCTAAATCTTCTGATTTGGACTCAAGTTCAGTGGGAGCTTTCGAAGCAGACAAGGGTAATGATATGACACTTGCTAGGCATGTCATAATCAGTGGGAGTCCTGTGATTAGATCAACAGTTGAAATCACACCAATAGATCCCGTTGTCAATCAACCTGTGCAACAAGTTGCACAAGAGCAGCCTCCCGCTAGGGAGCAGGGTCGCGGGGAGCGACCAGCTGCATCAGTGCCCACTGATAATGTTCGTGTTACACGAAGCCAGAAAAGAAAAGCACCAGAACCAGTCGAGCTCTGTAGGTCGAAGAGGATCCTAAAAGGACCTCAGAAGCAAAGCCTTATGATAGAAGACATTAGTGAACTTGATGTCGGCTTATCAGATCGGGAAGATCCCGAGACCTACAAAGAGGCAATAAATGATATTGACTCAGACAGATGGCAAGAGGCCATGGAATTGGAAATAGACTCCATATACTTGAACCAAGTTTGGAGCTTGGTAGACTTGCCCCAAGGGGTTAGACCTATTGGGTGCAAATGGGTCTTTAAACGAAAGACAGATGCCGATGGAAAGGTACAAACGCACAAGGCTAGACTTGTGGCGAAGGCTACACGCAAAGGTATGGCATCGATTACGATGAAACCTTTTCACCGGTAGAAAAATTGAAGTCCATTCGAATTCTACTTGCGATAGCTGCCTACTATGATTATGAGATCTGGCAGATGGATGTAAAGACTGCCTTCCTCAATGGCAACCTTAAGGAAGAGGTCTATATGGTACAGCCGGAAGGTTTTATTAGTAAAACCAGGCCAACTGCTGTATGCAAATTACAAAGATCCATCTATGGGCTAAAGCAAGCGTCTAGGAGCTGGAATATCCGCTTTGATAAAGCTGTCAAATCGTTTGACTTCATCAGAAGCAGGGAAGATCCCTGTGTTTACACTAGGCACAGCGACAAGGGAGTCGTTTTCATGATCATCTATGTTGATGACATTTTGATCATGGAAAACAATGTCTCTATGCTAGAAGAGACTAAAGTTTGGTTATCAAGTACCTTCTCAATGAAGGACTTGGGTGAAGCGAACTACATCCTAGGGATCAAGATCTATAGAGATAGATCCAATAGGATGTTAGGATTGACACAGTCCACCTACATCGACAAAATACTGAAGCGTTATAAGATGGACGACTCAAAGAGAGGCTTTCTCCCAGCTAGGCATGGGGTTGTCTTATCTGTTAAGGATAGTCCTAAAACTGATGAAGAAAGAAATGCAATGAGTCGTGTGCCCTATGCTTCGACAGTAGGGTCTATAATGTATGCAATGAATTGCACAAGGCCCGATGTGGCATATGCGCTTAGTGTCACTTGTCGACACCAACAGAATCCAGGAGTACCTCACTGGACTGTTGTAAAGAACATTCTTAAATACCTTCGACGGACTAAAGAGATGTTCTTCGTGCTTGGTGGAGAACCAGAATTAAAGATGTCTGGTTATGTCGACAATGGATTTGAATCAGATCCTGATGACTTTAAGTCACAGACAGGATACGTATTCAAACTGAACGGAGGAGCTATCTGTTGGAAGAGTTCTAAGCAAGCCACGATTGCTGACTCATCCACAGAAGCCGAGTATTGCTGCATCAGAAGCATCGAATGAAGCTGTCTGGATTTCAGAGTTCTTGAAGGAATTGAGGGTTGTTCCTGCTCCTAGTCCAATAACGATTTATTGTGACAATACGGGCGCCGTCGCTCAAGCTAAGGAGCCTAGATCTACAAACAAGAACAAACATGTACTTAGAAAGTATCACGTTATACGTGAGATTATTGATAGAGGAGAAGTTAGTATAGAACGTGTCTCTACCACAGACAACGTGGCAGATCCTTTCACAAAGGTCTTATCAGTGGATGTCCACTTAAGACATTATCCTAATCTAGGTATTAAGCATAAAGGTGACTGGCTCTAGTCCAAGTGGGAGATTGATACTGTATATGTCCTAGAGACAGTCTTTATTAAGGGCATGCAGCCCTTATAAAGGACATATATGTACTATTACACAGGTCAACATAATATAATATATGTTTGTTGTTTGACTATTGAGTATCGCTTTCATATTTATATTACACCAGGCATGCAGCATGTCATATCTCTATTCCTGTCTGTATTGATATTAAACATGTCCCCTCGGACAGATGACCGATCACATAGATAGTGGGAGCTATGCGAGTTATCATCTATCCCAAACTCTCCGTAGTCGAGGATCATCTCGGATGTAGGGGTCTGAATGAACCAGCTGAGATTAGTATGCGTGGAGGTTAGACTTGTTGGAGCAAGTGTGAGCCGATCCCACGGCCACGGAACGGATTGTTGGACAATCAAGAAACGTTCCCATAATTGCGCATAGTTATTCGATGGGTGATTACCGAACAATGGAAGTACCCACCGGACACTCCCATCGATGTATACTCTACACCGAAGTGTCTATGGGAACCGGTAAGTTGTCGAAGTGATGCCAGTCGTCCTTTGGACTTACAGGACTTTATCATCACATTTGTTGCCCCATATCCTTGGTGGACCCGTCGATGTCAGCTCTGAATAAGCAGTTGACCCAAGACACGATCTAGGATTATGGCTACATACAAATGGGGATGATAAGTGTTTATGTGAAGGATTCATCTCTCATGTGTAGCACAGGAGAGCACTGCTCATAGTCGTTCATAGTTGTGATTGGTAAAACCGCGGGCCAGCGTATCATTATTATTATGATAGTCATAATAGATATTGGATTCACCATGCAACTCACTGAAGACGCCCGTGGATGTATTATTGGGATAGACACTTCATCGATCCTAGATATATTCGAGTCAGTCAGATGAAGGGACGTTACCATCGTCGTGTTGAGCGCAACAGACTTCGCAACGAAAGGGTTTTGCTTTGAGAAACCTCTCAAACGTCCTCATGTATTAATATTGCAAATGGAAAAGTCTAGGAATTCCATGTCTAGGACTTGCTTAATACAATGAGGCCCTATGGGTCACACTATGTGGTGATTCAGCTTATCCGAATATCCTTGAAGATGGAATCGCAATTGATTTGGAATTAATTGTGATTGATGGATTATAATTGATTTGGAATTAATTATAATAATTTGTGGCTCAATTAATGATTTGGAATTATTAATTGAATTGGCTAATTAATTATATTTTATGTAAATACAATTAAAGATTATATTTTAGAAATATAATAGAGGTTTGATTTGAAACGATATGTTAATTTAGAATTAATATATGCACATGGGCAAAATCTACTTGGAGTTTGAATTGCCTTAGAACTATAAGTGGGTCCCAAAATCGGGACCCACCTAACCTCCCTGGGGGCGCGCGCGCAGCTGAGATAGGGGAAGAAGTTCGACTCCTTCCTCTATTAGAAGTCCAAGGGATAAGTTAGATTTTCCTGATTGAGTTCTAACTTGATTGGGAATGAATCTAGACTTGAATTGGTTTCCTAGTGCGATAAGAATTAGATTCTTATTCCTTTATGAAGTCTAATTGATTATTCATTAGGCTTCTATTGACTACTATATATAGTATACTATGAGAGAGCTTTTATGATGGTTGATTTAACAGATAAATTTTAGATCATTCTTTCCACCATTTTTCTTAGAGAAAATAAAAGCTCTCCCCTACCTCTACCTAGCCCCACGCGCGCGCCACCCACCTACCGGAGGAAAACCGCCGCCCCATCTTCTTGGCCACACAAAGAATATCCTAGCATTCTTTCCGATAAGCTGTTCATCCGTGGATACCAAGGTTGAGGTTCAAGGAGCTGGAAACTGACTTTTATTGTCGTGTAGATAATCAAAGTATTGCAAATATCTTCGACTTCGACGAAGAAGAAGATTCACCGGATTATTACGAAGACTTAGAAGTTGTGCTTGATTTTGGAGTATTGTAAGTCTTCTAATTGACGTGTTTAAATATATACGGCATATACATGATCAATTAACCTGCATGTTAAGAAAATTTTTCAAATTCCGTTGCGTACCCTAGGGGTAACTCTGACCGTATTTTCTTACATCTCTCAAATAAGAGTTTAGTTCAGTCAGCGTATTACTTGCATCAACATATGATTTGAAATTGATTTTCATCTTTTTCATTTCTTGTATTTCAGCAAGTAACTTTAGAATTGAGGACTGATATTCTTCCAATTCTATTGCCATTTGAGAATTCTTCTCTGTAGCTTCAGCAATCAATTTCTTAAGATGCAATATTTCAGTGTCTTTCTTTTCTGACTCTTCTTTCAGCAATACGTACTTTTCAGTAGTTTGCTTAGTCAGAGTTTCATCATTCTGTAGTTTCTCTTGCTGTTTGCTCAGAGTTTTCTCAAATCTTTCGATTTCTCCTTGAATTCTATCAAGGTCAATCTCATCTTCACTTTCTGAGTTAGAGTCAGAGGTACGACTGTTTACCTGACCGGCCATGAGGCACAATTCGTAGTTTGACACATCTAGATAAGATTCCATGGCTATTCCACAAATTTCCTTGCCGATCTCTACGTCAAGAGTGGCTTCTTCTTCTTCTTCAGTGTCTGAGCTTTCTACCTCACTATCTTCGGAGCTGGTATCAATGCACAACGCATCGATTTTTTCTTGAAGCTTCTTCTTTTCTTCAGCAATAAAAGCCCTTTTGAACTTCTTCTTCTTTTCAGCAGATTTACCTTTCAGCAAAGGACAATTTGCTTTGAAGTGTCCAGGCTTTTTGCAGTAAGAGCAGAGATCATTTCCAACTGCTGGTTCTTCAGAGGAATTTGCTTGCTGAGCCTGCTTGTTCAGCGAGCTAGCCTCATTCTTGTATTTATGGTAGTTTTTACCAAGATGCTTTTCCAGCTTCTCTTTTGCTTTTCGCCTTTAAAGTTCCTTACTGATGAATTTCTTCATGTTTTTAACAACTAAAGCATTTTCATCAGCGGGTTCTTTATCATTCTTCTTTTCAGAAGATGACGGCTTTGCAGCAAGAGCAATGTTTTGCGATTTTTCAGCAAACACATTTTCTCTTTGCTTTATCTCGTAGTTGACAGTAGCAAGATGAGAGAACAACTCTGTAGGTGTGATGTTTGGCATTCCTTGATTATAGTAGAAATTCTGAGTATGGATCCATTCTTGGTTCAGACTTCTGATAATGGTTTTCACCTTCTCAGAATCTGAGTAAAGATTTCCAACTCCTAAGGCAGCCATCTCACTTACTAGAGTTGTGAATCTGAAGTCCAAGTCTTCCAGTGACTCATTTGTACCTTGTTTAAAGTTCTGGAACTTTAACTTCAGCACTTCGAGTTTGTTTTCCTTGGTTTTGTCAGCTCCAGCACAAAGATCTTGAACCATTTTCCAAGCTTCCTTAACAGTTTTGGCACCCCACAGTTTGCACTGTATAGTATCTGGAGTTGATCGAATGATGATGTTTCTTGCTTGGCCATCAAGACGGAATCTCTTAGCTTCGTCGGAAGTCCATTCCTCTCTTGGTTTTGGAACGGCGGCGTCAACCGGTTCTCCTAAGATAGTTTCCTTACCAGTAGGATTCGTGGTTTTGTGAGGAAAGCTTTTCTCAATTTTAGTGATCTTGATAGGTCCATCATTAATGACAGTGACCATTTCATCACTAATGGCCTCAAGATGTAACATCATGTTATTTCGCCATTTTTCATAGTTTTCCAGCTTCAGAAAGGCAACGTCTCCTAAAGACATCCTGTCTGCAAAAGACTACCAAACTGATCAAGTGAGAAGTATTTACGGAAAGCACCTAAGGGGATCTAGGTTCAGTGCTGAAGGTTAAAGAATCTCCAGCTCTGATACCACTTGTTGGTCCCTTTAAACAACAAGAAAAGACTAGAGGGGGGGTGAATAGTTTTTTTAAACTTTCATCATTTAAAAACTTTCTCAGCAAGGGCTTATTACTTTTCAGTAATGAGTTTGCTGATACTTAACTTTCTCAGCAAGTACCAGTTACTTTTCAGTAACGAGTTTTACTGATACTTAAAAACAGAGTGCGGAAGTCTTTATACAATAAATGCTTTTCAGTAAGTGATATTTCAGTAAGTGAGCAGAGTGACAGTGTACAGAAAGATAAGCTTGCTGAAAACTAAATGCGGTAAAGTAAATCACACAAACACTTTTATAGTGGTGTCTGAGAGTGGCGTAATCTCTCAACTAATCCACTTTGTCCTTTCTAGGACTGAATCCACTAAGATAAGTTTGAGGTTCCTTACAACACCTATCTAGAGCGATTCTACAGAAACCAAAGCACACTTGCTTCGTTTCAAGCTAACTAGAGAACGAAACCTTGTTCTCCACCAAACTTGGGACTTATAATCAGCAACACTATGCTTGATTAAATTCCCCCTGAATTTCACGCCTGAAAAAGGGTGTTTATCAGTTAGAGAGGTTTGGGATGAGATGACTTGAATATAACTTATTCAGCTATAACAAGTAATCTAAGAAACAAAACTTTGAATACTTTGCAGTAAACAAGTTAGGTTGTTTCTGGTGTCAAGACTTATTCTTGTTCGAAAGAAAGAACACTTAACTAATTTCTTAGCCGTGAATGTTCTACTTCTTCACAAGTAGCTTTTTCAAGCTTTAAGTCTTGGAACGGATCAATGGCAGTAAAGAGTATAGAAGGGTTTGAGTGTTTAAGCACAAGTGAGAGTTTGATCACGTTGTTGACACACTTCTACTCTTTACCGGATGACCTCTATTTATAGTGAATCAAGGGAGCCGTTTGAATTTCAAATTCTAAGGCTTTGTTCCTTAGGATGTCACTATCTTGCTTTTGTACTTTCAGCAGCGTCCTTTATTTGTCTGCTAGTCTTCATGTTCTTCGCATGCTTACTTTTGCATTTAATGTTCATTTGAATGTAATTCAAATATGAACGTTGGAGCGCAAATGCAAGTACTTTCAGCAAGAAGGTCACATATGTTTTTCAGCAAGCGGTCAGTCTCAGTTTCAGCAAGCACAACCTATTCTGTCATTTAGATTTTCACTTATGCAAGTTGTTGCTGAATGGGTCAAGGCAATGCAAGAAGAACTAGATCAATTCGAAAGGAACAAAGTCTGGAAACTTGTACCCCTTGCTGAAGGAAAGAAAGCAATTGGTACTATGTGGGTGTTTGATGAACGAGATTGTCAGACTCAATTAATCAAATAAATTTTTTTTAGCCAAAGGCAATTCACAACTATAACGAAAACCAAGGCACGTAGTGTAGAAGTAAAATAACCTCGAGTGTCGATCTCTAAGGACTATAAATAGCTTTATCTAATTTAACTTAAACTATAAACTCAACAAACGACTTAGCACAGATTTTCTTATCAATAATAATGGAAGTTAGCGATAGTATGATCATTCAAAGCATCAGGTTAATAATCATGCATGAAGTACTTGAACGTTTGCATAGAAATCTATGATCATGAATTGTCCAATGTGTTCCGTTCAATTCAACACTACGAAGATAGAGGGCTTAGACAGATCAAAGAAATAAAGCAATAAGTCAAGTCTGAATCGTGTTACTGCCACTCATGCATAATTGAGAACCCTAGCTAAGAAATCACATACTATCACCAATGATAGATTTAGCTACTCATAGATAAATTGCAATCAACAAGAATCAAAGCAAGATTGAATGAAAACATGTTGAAAGAAATAAATAAAAGTAGAAAAATCGTGAGATACAAGTTACCAACGAAGGGCGTCAATCTCCGAAGAATTGCTAACTCACAAGCAAGTATTGATAAACAACGAGGTCCAATTGCTATGCTTAATCCTCCAAATTGATAAGAAAAAGAGTCTCCTATGCTAAGAATTCCCAGAACAGGCTCTGGAGAATTTGTCTCCCAAAATAATGTGAAAAGGTATGAAAAACGTAGAGAATGGGCAAACATATATATAGAAGTCGAAAACTGGGGGGCGAATCGCCTGGGGTCCCAAGCGAACCGCCTGCACGGCGCCGCATGGGAGCTCCAGGTCGGTGGAGACGCGTTTTTGGTCTTCTTTTCCTTTTCGGACTCGGATTTTGCCTTCTAGTGACCTTTAAGCCTTGAAACTCGTCCCCTAGGCCTCAAATCTCATCCGGAACCTTCTAGATACACCACGAATGTCCTCGAAACACCAAAACTTCGCCCTCTTCATCAATATTGCCCATAAAAACACGTTTTTTTACCTAAAACCTGAAAAATACAAAGAAAAGGGAAACGTGACACTATTCTAATAAAATGCACTAAAATATAAGCTAAATTAACCTAGAGGATAGCTAAATTGGTGAAAAAGACTCGAATGAAAGTGTAAAATACACGTTCATCAAACTCCCCAAACCGAACCTTTGCTTGTCCTCACGCAACTAAGCTAGACTCTAATGCAAAAAACCAATGCAACACACAAAATGGAGTCTCATGCCAAATGAAATGAATTAATCTATTGAGTCTATCAAAAACTTATGAACAATGACCATACAAATCATAACATGGATATTGGTTGAAGAATGTCTCGATTGACTCATACACATTCACATATGCACTATGTTAAACAAGATAGTCTCTCGTAACATTCTCTACCTGGACCTAGTCAGTGACGACGTAATGAAACATGTTAAAATACGAATGGTTGTCCCGTGCCTATGAAACTGAGGACTTACTACTGTTCACCAAGTTAAGACGTTCCCTCAAAGAGGTCGAACCAATACTGGCTCTTATCAAACGAAGGAGGGTTCCCTAAAAGTTCACACTCCCCTATTCTACCCATCTCTCAAGCAAAGTCATCAACTAATCACCACTTCGTGAATGGCAGGACGAGGGTGGTCTAGAACAGATGACACTCAAACAATTAAAACACAAAAAATTACAACTCGATTAGGAACATTACAAGAATTGAAAAACGAGACAAACACTTTGCTAAACTGCTTTTTGGCTTTCTTTGGACCCTTCTTTGCTTTTTTGGGGTCTTTTTTTTCTTTTCCAGATTTTTTCTTTTTCCTGGAATTTTTTCTCTCTTTTTTTTTTTTTGATTTTTTTTCTCTTTTTTTTTTATATATAGCCAGTAGTAGCACAACGAAAACGAAATTACAATGACTCACAAACGACCTCCCCAAACCAATTCGAAAGAATAGGTTGAAGCACAACTTTACGAAAAAGGAAAACAAACTCACAATACTCAAAAATCGAAAAACAAGTCTAATGATAGCGTAACTCCCTATCCAAACCTATTCGAAAGAATAGGTTGCAAACAAAGGATCACACAATCTCACACTACCTCCTTCCTAGGCATTTAGCAATCTCAAAGCAAGGTGAAGACTTGTTGCCTCTTAGGTACATAATTACTCGGGAAAACAACCATAAGATCCTAACATGCATCATCTTATTATAAAGGCCTTCGTGAACCGCAGTAGAGAAAACACCACTAAGTGATGTCGAGACTACCAAGCTTAACTAAGTGCAAACATAAATGTGACAAGCCAAGCTAGAAAAAACCTCAAACATATTCATAGAGATGAAATGCATGGTCAAAGGTCATAACTAGTTAATCTACCCAATAAAAAACTTCAAAAAATTTGGCAATAAACTCCACATAAAACATGCATGACTAAACTAGAATTAATGTAGTGTATGCAACTAAATTACTAGGAAAGCGATAAACGTGCAAATGCTAATGCAAACAAAATACAAGATACCATACTCAACATCATAAAGCCAAACAATACTTAACATCATGGTTCACATCCCATCCCCCTCATGAAACTCAAGCTAGTCCCTAGCAAAAGAGAATGAGTAAATAAAAAGTGATACTAGATGTTACCGGATGGTTTGGCCTCGGTCGACTGAGTATACAAGAATGGACTTGTGAAAAGACTAATTATTGGGATCGTAATCCCCATAATAGTCCCTCCACATGTCAGACAGGAGATCATTGAACTGCTGTAGAGCCTCCTATTGCTGACGGATGAGCTGTTGCTGCTCCCACATTATCTCCCTCTCATTTCGGCGATGCTCCTCAGCTATTTCCCAATCGCGGTTGCGTTGGGCAATGTGTCCATCAAGATTATGTTGCAACCCTTGGACAGAAGTGGTCAAGGCTGCAACACTAGCATCAACTCTATCGAAACGGTCATCGAGGTAGGCTCGAAAATCAGAGAAGTCAATACCTCTAGACCCATGTGGTGCTCGAGGCGGCGCATGTGGCGGCCTACGAACAGAAGGGATATCAGGAATAGGAACTCAGCCAGGTCCATCATCAGTGTCCATTGCATCCTCATCCTCCTCATCATCATTATCATCATCAGAATCACTCTGTTGGAGGGAAGCTTCAACATCAGCAGCAACAGCCGTGGGGTTCTTCATACGATACCTATTCAGTTGCACATCAATAGTTAAAGGGGAAAGAGCAGCGAGCTTAGAATCCCCCTCAACAATGTCCTCAACCCCGTGATATTTGCAATATGCTGTGATGAAACTCGAAAAAATGAAGGGCTTCTTCTTCTTCTCCCAATGACGCTCGTATTCTTCATACATGATATGTCCGATGTCTATACGATGCTTGCCCAACAAGCAGTAGAGGAGCTCAGCATAGTTCGGCTGAACCCATATGTCATTCATCCTAGGGATCAGGTTGAAAATACAAAATTTCATAACCACCTTAGCCTCAAGACTAAGGTCACTCTGATGGATCCGTCCAGGTTGTGCCTCGGTTTCTGGATACACATATTCCTTGTTGCAAATCACATCTGTGATGTTACTTCCAATCCCCCTAGTAGCCCTCGAATACACATAGGAATGGCCACTTCCGGTGAACTCCCGTTCCCCCAAATGGATAAAATCAGAAATTGAGGCCGGAGTCCATGGCACGATCACGCCTCTAAAAAGTACCCCCTCCTTCTCTTCAAGATCCGTATAGCCAACGTAAAACTCATGGAGGAGGCTCTCATCATACCCCTTGAATCGGTTGGAAGTAAACCAACCCCAATTCCTCTTTCTAGCCAAACGAGAGAGCACCTTGTAACCCGGTCGGTTAGCATGGCCGTCTGGAATTTCGATCCTTCTATCCGGAATGGTCGATCGCCCACCTCAAGCAAGCTCTACTTGGAGCCTCAAACGGACGTCAATCGCAACAAGTGACAACTCGAATAACTCATGGGAAGGTTGGGAGCTTGAAGCTGCCCCCTTGCCCTTCTTGCTCTTAGATGAGCCAGCTTTCTTCTTGTCACGTGGTGGCATGGTTCCTACAAGCAGCAATTATTATCTTGTATGACATAAAACAGATTTATGCATATGCAAATGCAAGAGTGAAACACACGAGTGATAACATCAACAATCGTACTCCACAAAACCTCAATGTCTATTCTAGCCACTTCTAGAACTAAAATGCAACACACCAACATATCTTAGACATGTAACATATCACATAAGCTCTTGCTAAACAACAAATAGCCTTAAATCATAAGGCTCAAATCATACCATAGTAGCAAAAAATCTAGCATCAAAATCCTCAAACTCATCAATCTTGGGTTCTACCATCATGTCCATCATTATCATATCAATAAGCACACCCATAGACATGGTTTGAAAGGAAAAGAAACAATGCACCTTAAGACATAGACACCTAGTAGGCAAAATTCTCAAACCAACAAACCAAGCATAATTGAACATGCAATTGACAGTGAATAATGTTTATAATCACACAAACAATCAACCCATACATCATATAAGCTCAATTGAAGCATAAATCAAAAAACCCTCAAATTTGAAAAATTAGGGTTCATGTGAAGTTACCTCAGATCCGAAGAATGAATGAACTAGGATGAAATTTGTTCGGATGGAAAGAAAGAGCACGTAATGGGCGTCGATTGAAACTAAAGAACACAAAATTTGATGGAGAATTGAAGATTTTATGAAAGATTGAAGAATTTTTTAGTTTTCGGGTATTTTGGAGTAAGAGAGTGGAAGGAGATGGAAGAATGAACAATTTTGGGAGAAATTCCGTTTTTCTTCTTTCAGAAAACGGGGGGCGATTCGCCCCGTGCACGCTCTCTGGCGGTGGGGGGGAATCGCCCCATATGTGGGGCGAATCGCCCCCCACAGCTCTCTGGCGACGTGGGGCGATTCACCCCCATGGGGGGCGATTCGCCCCCACCTCTAGAGGTGGGGAGACGAAATTTTTCGAAAAAAGTTCAGTTTTTATCCCCGAAAACCATTCTCCTCATAAAACACTCGAAAAAAAATTCAGTCAAACATAAACATAAGCACAAAACATCACATAAACGAACAAATTCACATAAAGAAAGGCAAATTATTCTATGTATGAATGCATGCAATGCAATAAAGCGATAAAAACTCCGGGTTGCCTCCCGGATAGCGCCATTGTTTATTGTCTTTGACTCAACTTCTTCTTGCTCTTAGTTCTTCTTTTTTATGGTACTAGACTTCCCCTTCATGGATCTTTTCCTCATGCCACGGACGTGTGAATGAGAATGAACATACACAGCAAGACCAAAGTAGTTAATTGTGTGAGAAGCATTGAAGTGAATATTTGGATCAGATATGGCTTGCAACACATGTTGCTTGCCATCCACCTCAATGGTGCAAGTTCTTCGGTAGATGTCTATCACGGAGCGTAGCTTAGTCAAGAACGTTCACCCCAAGAGAACAACATCCCCCATCCCAGGTATAGACGTCGGCATAACTACAAAGTTGGTGTACACAGAAGCTTCACCAATCTTAACCAATACGTTCTTCACAACGCCTTCGGGTCTCACAAAGGATCCATCCGCCAATTGCACAATAGCCTTATGCTCATATAGTTTTCCAAGGACACTCTTCTCAAACACATTCATTGGGAACACATTAGAGTAAGATCCCGTATCTAGTGTAGCACGAACATCTTCAAGTTCACCAATTCCTACCTTAACATCGAAACTCTCAGGAATTGGCTCGGGATCCTCTTGCTCCTCATCACTCGCATCAAATCCAAGGTCCTTCTCTTCTTCCTTGGCTAGTGGAGGTTCTCCATCCTTGCAACACTCACAATTAGCACCCTTCTTGATAGTGATCTCAACAGGAAGATCACTTATTAAAGTAATACACATCGACTTCTCAGTGGTGGTAGGTAATTTCCCATGCTCCCGACTCGCTCCACGGTCAATCAACTCTTGCATCTTTTGATGGGCAAGCCTAGTGCTCTCTTCCAAACGATCCAGCCTCGCCCTAGTCTTCTCAGAATCTTCTTCATAACGCTTAAGAAAACATTGGGTTTGATCAACCATTTTCTACAAGTTTTCCATGAGTAGCGCCGTCTTCGACTTCGATTGCTCCTTGGGAGTGGGATTTTCGCAGTGATCATTACCATAGCCAAGCTTACTACGGTCTTGGTTAGGGCCATAAGTTTGGCTAGTCGGTGCATATCCTTGATTGTTTCGGAACCCTCTTCTCCAAAATCCACCTCGAGGATTCCTACCATCTTGTCCATAGCTAGTTTCTTGAATACCAAATTCCGCAGCAAAAGCTTCCTCTTCGCTTCGTTGAACCCAATTGCCATCATCATATGCAAGCTCCGATCTACACATATGAGCTCCATGCCCATAGTTCTTGCATATTCGGCAAACTTCATTCGACATAGATGTTCCAGCGGAGCTCTTGAGGACTTCTTTCAACTCATTGGTAAAGCACTCAAATCGATCACCATTCCCCCCATACATAGGGGCCTCTTGAGTAGGTGGAGCTTCAGGTCCACGTCTCCTAACCATTGCTCTTGGATCCTTGAATTGCGAACCCTTAGCAAGCCTTTCGAAAACCGCCCAAACGGCTTCCGCGGTTTCCTCCCAAATATTGCCACGGCATTGAAAATCTACCACTTGTTGATTCTCAAAGGTTAGTCCATTGTAGAAGTGTTGGACAAGATCCGAAAGCTCAAAACCATGGTGAGGGCACTTGTTCATGAGGTCTTGGAACCTCTCAAACGCAGTGTAGATGGTCTCATCATAGTCTTGTTTAAATCCAGTGATTTGCGCCTTAAGCGCGGTAGTCAATGTGTGAGGAAAGTATTTCTCCATGAATGCTTAAAAAACCTTTGCCCAAGTGTCAAGCGAACCCGCCGGTAGAGAACTCAACCATGCCTTGGCCTTGTCGCCAAGCCCCATAGCAAAAACCTTCATTCTCAACTCATCCACTGTTATTTCAGCTCCGGGTCGTGGAAGTTGGTTAACGAAGTCATCGATATCATGCAAGTACCCCATCACGTCTTCCATAGCCAAGCCATAGAACCTCGGAAGTTGCTGGAACATGTGGTTTTTTGTTTCCAGATCTCGAGTTGCAGACGAAAGAACAATCGCCGATCCCCTCATACGATCCTTGGTGGGTTGAACCCGTGATTTCAGTGGTCTAGCTTCTGCCATTACGACGATTTCTTCAAAAAGATTGTGTAGAGATTCATAGAAATCGGTATCCTTATTTCCTCGAGTTCACGTCGTCGAAGTAGTCGCCTTCTTTGGTGGTAGACTCTGTCGATTTCAACGATTGGTTTAGCAAGCGGTGTTCCTCTAGATCGTGTACTTCGCATACACTATCTGTGACAAGCTTGTAAGAAAATATAGTCAGAGTCACCCCCAGGGTACGCAGCGGAATTTCAAAAATTTTCTTAACATGCAGGTTAATTGATCATGCATATAACGTATATAATAAACACATTAATCAGAAGACTTACAATACTCCAAAAGCAAGAATAGGTATTGAATCGATATGCCAATCGATGAAGTCTTCGTAATAGTCCGGTGAATCTTCTCCTTCGTCGAAGTCGATATCTGCAATACTTTGATTATCTGCAAGACAATAAAAGTTAGTTTTCAGCTCTTTGAACCTCAACCTTGGTATCCACGGATGAACAGCTTATCGGAAAGAATGCTAGGATATTCTTTATGTGGCGAAGAAGATGGGGCGACGATTTTCCTCCGGTGGAGAGTGGCGCGCGCGTTAGGGTATAGAGGTAGGGGAGAGCTTTTTATTTTCTCTAAGAAAGGTAGAATAATTCTCTAAGAATTCGGCATTGAAAAAGCTCTCTAATGACTTACTTATATAGTAGTCAATAGAAGCCTAAAGAAGATTCTTTTAGACTTCATAAATGAATAAAAACTCTAATTCTTATTGCACAAGGAAACCAGTTTAAGTCTAGATTCATTCTCAATTAAGTTAGAACTCAATTAGGAAAATCTAACTTAACCCTTGACTTCTAATATGGGAAGGAGTCGAAACTCCCTCCCATACTACTACTACACGCGGCCGGCCAAGGGGGGTATGTGGGTCCAATTTGGGACCCACTTATAATTCGAAGGCAATTCAAACTCTAAGTAGATTTTGCCCATGTGCATATATTAATTCTAAATTAATATATCCTTTCAAATCAAACCTTTATTATATTTCTAAAATATAATCTTTAATTGTATTTACATAAAATACAATTAATCAATCAATTCAATTAATAATTCCAAATTATTAATTGAGCCACAAATAATTATAATTAATTCCAAATCAATTATAATTCATCAATCACAATTAATTCTAAATTAATTGTGATTCCATCTTCAAGGATATTCGGATAAGCTGAATCACCACATAGTGTGATCCATAGGGCCTCATTGTATTAAGCAAGTGCTACACTAGGCAACATGGAATTCCTAGACGGTTCCATTTGCAATATTAATACATGAGGACGTTTGAGAGGTTTCTCAAAGCAAACTCTTTCGTTGTGAAGCCTGTTGCGCTCAACGCGGCGATGGTAACGTCCCTTCATTTGACTGACTCGAATGCATCTAGGATCGATGATGTGTGTATCCCAATAATACATCCACGGGCGTCTTCAGTGAGTTGCTTGGTGAATCCAATATCTATTATGACTATCATAATAATATTGATACGCTGGCCAGCGGTTTAACCAATCATAACTATGAACGACTATGAGCAGTGCTCTCTTGTGCTACACGTGAGAGATGAATCCTTCACAGAATCACTTATCACCCCCATTTGTATGCAGTCATAATCTTGGATCGTGTCTTGGTTCAACTGCTTATTCAGAGCTGACATCGACGGGTCCACCAAGGATATGGGGCAACAAATGTGATGATAAAGTCCTGTAAGTCCAAAGGACGACTGGCATCACTTCGACAACTTTCTGGTTCCCATAGACACTTCGGTGTAGATTATACATCGATGGGAGTTTCCGGTGGGTACTCCCATTGTTCGGTAATCACCCTTCGAACAACTATACGGAGGTATGGGAACGTTTCTAGATTGTCTAACAATCCATTCCGTGGTCGTGGGATCAGCTCACACTTGCTCTAACAAGTATAACCTCCACGCATACTAGTCTCACCTGGTTCATTCAGACCCCTACATCGGAGATGAACCTCGACTAGGGAGAGTTTGGGATAGATGATAACTCACATAGCTCCCACTATCTGTGTGATCGGTCATCTATCCGAGAGGACATGTTTGATATCAATACAGACAGGAATAGAGATATGACATGCTGTATGCCTGGTGTAATATAAATATGAAAGCGATACTCAATAGTAAAACAAACAAACATATATTATATTACGTTGACCTGTGTAATAGTACATATATGCCCTTAATAAGGGTTGTATGCCCTTAATAAAGACTATCTCTAGGACATATACACTATCAATCTCCCACTTGGACTACAGCCAGTCACCTTTATGCTTAATGCCTAGATTAACATAATGTCTTAAGTGGGCATCCACTGATAAGACCTTGGTGAAAGGATCTGCCATGTTGTCCGTGGTTGAGACACGTTCTATACTAACTTTTCCTCTATCAATAATCTCACGTATAACGGGATACTTTCTAAGTACATGTTTGTTCTTGTTTGTAGATCTAGGCTCCTTGGCTTGAGCGACGGTGCCCGTGTTGTCACAATAAATCATTATTGGACTTGGAGCAGGAACAACCCTCAATTCCTTCAAGAACTCTGAAATCCAGACAGCTTCTTTCGATGCTTCTGATGCAGCAATGTACTCGGCTTCTGTGGTTGAGTCAGCAATCGTGGCTTGCTTAGAACTCTTCCAACAGATAGCTCCTCCGTTCAATTTGAATACGTATCCTGTCTGTGACTTAAAGTCATCAGGATCTGATTCAAATCCAGCGTCGACATAACCAGACATCTTTAATTCTGGTTCTCCACCAAACACCAAGAACATTTCCTTAGTCCGTCGAAGGTACTTAAGAATGTTCTTTACAGCAGTCCAGTGAGGTACTCCTGGATTCTGTTGGTGTCGACAAGTGACACTAAGCGCATATGCCACATCTGGCCTTGTCCAATTCATTGCATACATAATAGACCCTACTGCCGAAGCATAGGGCACACGACTCATTGCCTTTCTTTCTTCATCAGTTTTAGGACTATCCTTAACTGATAAGACAACCCCATGCCTAGCTGGGAGAAAGCCTCTCTTTGAGTCGTCCATCTTATAACGCTTCAGTATTTTGTCGATGTAGGTGGACTGTGTCAATTCTAACATCCTCTTCGACCTATCTCTATAGGTCTTTATCCCTAGGATGTAGTTCGCTTCACCCAAGTCCTTCATTGAGAAGGCACTTGATAACCAAACTTTAGTCTCTTCTAGCATAGAGATATTGTTTCCCATGATCAAAATGTCATCAACATAAATGATCATGAAAACGACTCCCTTGTCGCTGTGCCTAGTGTAGACACAGGGATCTTCTACGCTTCTGACGAAGTCAAACGATTTGACAGCTTCGTCAAAGCGGATATTCCAGCTCCTAGACGCTTGCTTTAGCCCATAGATGGATCTCTGTAATTTGCATACAGCAGTTGGCCTGGTTTTACTAATAAAACCTTCCGGCTGTACCATATAGACCTCTTCCTCAAGGTTGCCATTGAGGAAGACAGTCTTTACATCCATCTGCCAGATCTCATAATCATAGTAGGCAGCTATCGCAAGTAGAATTTGAATAGACTTCAACTTTGCTATCGGTGAAAAGGTTTCATCGTAATCGATGCCATACCTTTTTGTGTAGCTCTTCGCCACAAGTCTAGCCTTGTGCGTTTGTACCTTGCCATCAGCATCTGTCTTTCGTTTAAAGACCCATTTGCACCCAATAGGTCTAACCCCTTGGGGCAAGTCTACCAAGCTCCAAACTTGGTTCAAGTACATGGAGTCTATTTCCAATTCCATGGCCTCTTGCCATCTGTCTGAGTCAATATCATTTATTGCCTCTTTGTAGGTCTCGGGGTCTTCCCGATCTGGTAAGCAAACATCAAGTTCATTGATGTCTTCTATCATAAGGCTTTGCTTCTGAGGTCCTTTCGGGATCCTCTTCGACCTACGGAGCTCGACTGGTGCTTCTGTCGTCGTTTCTGGTGCTTTTCTTTTCTGGTATCGTGTAACACAAACATTATCAGTGGGCACTGATGAAGCCGGTCGCGTGCTACGACCCTGTTCCCTAGTGGGAGGCTGCTCTTGTGCAACTTGTTGCACAAGTTGATTGACAACGGGTTCTATTGGTGTGGTTTCAACTGTTGATCTAATCACAGGACTCCCACTGACTATGACATGCCTAGAAAGTGTCATATCATTACCCTTGTCTGCTTCGAAAGCTCCCACTGAACTTGAGTCCAAATCAGAAGATTTAGAGAACTCATGTTCGCGCGTGTCAAAGTCTTGAATTTCTTCAAGTTCTATCATATCATCTAACCTCTCTTCTTCGAGGTATTCTGCTTCTAAAAGCTTGAAGTTTCTAGATACTATCACCTTGTGATCTTCAGCATGATAGAATTCATAGCCTCTCGTTTGACGAGAATAGCCTATGAAATAAACTTTGACACCCTTGGAATCTAACTTATCAGTGAGCAACAATTTGACTATCGTAGGACATCCCCAAGGTCTAAGATAGCCCAGTGAGGGCTTCTTTCCTTTCCATAACTCATAAGGAGTTTTCTCCACTGATTTAGATGGTACACGGTTCAGAATGTAGATTGCAGTTTGTAGCGCATATCCCCATAGATATTTTGGAAGAGTCGAGAATCAAATCATTGATCTCACCATGTCTAGCAGAGTTCGATTCCTTCTCTTAGACACACCATTTAATTGGTGGTGTTCCAGGAGGGGTCCATTGCGATTGAATTCCATTCTCATTCAAGTAGTCGATAAATTCTTCACTAAGGTATTCACCTCCTCGATCTGATTAAAGAGTGACTATCCTTAGGTTCAATTCATTCTCGACCTCATTCCTAAAATCCTTGAATTTTCCAAAGGTATCAGATTTATTCTTCATAAGATATATATATCCATACCTTGAGAAATCGTCAGTAAAGGTAACGAAGTAAGAATAACCTCCACGTGCTTGGACTTTAAAAGGTCCACATACATCGGTATGTATGAGCTCTAAGCAGCGAGTGGCACGAACACCTTGTCCAACAAAGGGTTTGTTCGTCATCTTACCCTTAACACATGATTCGCATGTACCATATGATTCGAAATCAAATGGTTCTAAGTAGTCCAACTTCCTTAGTCTTTGAATCCGTGTTTCATTGATATGGCCTAGCCGACAATGCCATAGATAACATGGATTATTCTTCCTACTTGAAGACGGTTGATTGTTATGTATTTGAAATAAAGGTAGACTACTTGGCAAAATATATAAACCATTCACTAAGCGAGCTTTTCCATAATATTGGTCATTTAGCGAAAAATAACAAGTATTATTAGCAAAACGAAAGGAAAAACCCAAATTGTCCAACAATGGAATGGAAATAATATTTCTGACAATGGATGGAACAAAATAAACGTTATCAAGTTCTAAACATTGTCCTGATTGTAAATCTATCCTGCAGCGTCCAACGCGTTTGGCTTCAACTGGATTGTCGTTCCCAACATGCAAGTCGATTTCACCTTGCTTGACTAGCATGTGTTCAATTAGCCCTGCACATTATTAAAATGTGTGAGCCACAAGCTGTATCTAATACCCAACCATTGGAGTCAAAAGTAGTCATGTTCATTTCAATAACAAACATACCTGAGCTAGAAGCCGGCGGCTTCTTAGCTTGATCTGCCCTTAGCTTAGGGCAATCTTTCTTCCAATGCCCTTTATGCTTACAGAAAAGACATTCATCTGTGCGTACCGTTCCGCTCCTCTTGAACTTCTTTCTCTGGTTCAGACGCTTAGGCCTACCACTCGAAGTGTTAGCCTTGGCTCCCGACTTTCCCTTACTCTTAGCACCTTTGTTTCTCGGGTTTGGGTTAGACGGTTGCCCAACATACATGATCGATTTCTCCTTCTTGGGAAGAGTTTGATCATATGTCTTCAGCAGATTATGGAGCTCGGGCAGTGTAACGTCTTTCGCATTCATGGTGTAGTTAATGATGAACTACGAATACGAACTCGTCAATGATTGAAGGAAAAGATCACCATGATCTTATTCTCCATCTTGACACCGGCATCGGGAAGCTTCTCAAAGAGACCAATCATCTTGAGAACATGTTCAGACATGTTCCCTCCTTCATTGAGCTTGCATCTGTGTATCTCTTTGATCAAATCAAATTCAACACTTCTGGCTATCGTCTTAAAGAGCGACTCAAGATGCTTCAGCATCTCATACGGCAACATGCTTTCATGTTGTCTCTGCAGCTCATTGCTCATTGCCGCCAGCATAATACACTGCGCGGATTTAACATCCTCTTGATGCTTATCAGCCTTTGCCTTGTTGGCTTGATTCCAAGCAGCAACTTGATCGGCAGTCTGATTCTCGGGACACACGGGAATAGCCTCGTCCAACACGTACTCAATCTTTTCGTACCTCAGCACCAAACGAATATTCCTGATCCAATCTAGGAAGTTTTCTCCGGTCAAAACTTACTTCTCTAAGATAGCACGGAGCGAGATACTCGCCATTTTGGTTTTCCTAAGGAGAAATAATGTAGAACGAAAATAATAAATCAACTATTGAAATACTATTTCTAAATACACAGTCAACATAACTAAACAACAAGGTCCTTTAGCTGTTTAGCTTCCACTATTTTCACATATGATTGCCCCAAAAACAAACATACGGGTAATGTCCAACAAGTTACCGTAGTGGCCAAGATCCAAATCCATACTATATTATACTCCAACGGGGGCTGGTCGCATAACATAATATGACCGGTAGGACTATCCAATTGCGTCACGCAACTCTTGGGTGTTAAATCTAATTTAACCAGACGCTCTACATATTGCACCTATCGAGGTCGCTAGGTACAATATGCAGTAAGTTATAACCATAGGCTTACTCTAATCTGACGATCACTGCGAGTCTGCAAGAAGAGGTCGCCAATACAGGGAAACACAATGAAAGTTCAGAATTAAAGCACCCCATGGAAAGCTTCTCAGAAACACATACGTATACATATTTCTGCACTTATATTGGTTGGGGCTTGTAGATTGAGGGTTGTTATCAGTCATCTACAAACAAATAAGGGCGCCGCCTACCCATCATGCATGAGCGGTCTACACGTAATGGATGCCGCCTATCCATTCTAGTTCTAAACGCGGTCAAGCACATAATGGCGTCGCCTACCCATACATAAAAATATGCGGTCAGACAAATAAGAGGGCGCCGCCTACCCTCGCATGCATAGCGGTCGAACGGAAAGTAAAATACGTGGTATTTAAACATGCATTGTCAAACAATAGCATATCGAGCAAACAAACAAGTAGTAGCCTATGTGGATGCCAAATGACTTCATAATTTCATTATGAAAATTATAATCCCATACTTATAATCTCTATGAAAATTTGAAAATTTGGACTAGATTGAAAAATCGAAAATTCTATTGACCAGGTAGCAATTTATGAAAACCCGAAGGACTCAATTGTAATTTTCCAAACCTTGGAGGTGTTAAATTCAAAATTCAAAAGTAGAAAGACTTATTTGTAATAAAAAATAAATTGATAAATCACAAATAAGCCCCTCAACTTAATACTAATTAAATTTAACCCCTCTAGTTAATAATAATTACAATTAAATCATATTTATATTCTAAATATAAAATTCAATCCTCAAATTTTCCAAAAATTCGATTTTGGGTCCAATCCGGAAAAATTAAAGAAATATATATAATAATATACGGGGACGGGATCGAATCCCGTCCCCAAGGGCGCCTGCGTCCCGCAGGCGTCTGGGCGTCTGCGTCCCGCAAGTGCCTGCAGGCGCCTGCCTGCGTCACGCAGGAGGGATACATATATATATATATATATGTATATATATATATATATATATATATATATATATATATATATATATATATATATATATATATATATATATATATATATATATATATATATATATATATATATATATATATATAAAAATTCCTTCTTTTTAATTTTTTGAAAAATATAAATTCCAAATTTATATAAAAACAAAACTTTCGAAAATCGAATTAATCATAGAATCAATTGCATCCACATAAACTACATAATCACATAACATATATACGTATATACATAATCAATTAACCTGGCTCTGATACCACTGTAAGAAAATATGGTCAGAGTCACCCCTAGGGTACGCAGCGGAATTTCAAAAAATTTCTTAACATGCAGGTTAATTGATCATGCATATAACATATATAATAAACACATTAATCAGAAGACTTACAATACTCCAAAAGCAAGAATGGGAATTGAATCGATATGCCAATCGATGAAGTCTTCGTAATAGTCCGGTGAATCTTCTCCTTCGTTGAAGTCGAAGATATCTGCAATACTTTGATTATCTGCAAGACAATAAAAGTTAGTTTCCAACTCTTTGAACCTCAACCTTGGTATCCACGGATGAACAGCTTATCGGAAAGAATGCTAGGATATTCTTTATGTGGCCAAGAAGATGGGGCGACGATTTTCCTCCGGTGGAGAGTGGCGCGCGCGGCTAGGGTATAGAGGTAGGGGAGAGTTTTTTATTTTCTCTAAGAAAGGTAGAATAATTCTCTAAGAATTCGGCATTGAAAAAGCTCTCTAATGACCTATGTAACATCCCGTTTTTTTTATTTATTTTTTTAATTAATTAATTATCGAATAATTTAATTATTTGGTAATTTTATTAATTTTCCTTCCGCGTTAACGGATACGTTTTGGAAGTCGTTCGATTAGTTATTTCATCGGGTGTACGAAACCAACTACGTGGGCTAGTGTAAAATCTGATTGCAAGCTTCCACCTTGAGCCCATATTTTGGCCCATTGCAGCAAGACCAACATGGAGGCCCATGTGTTAAGCCCACGAGACCTAACCAAAACCCTAACCCATTTCTCATCCTTCCTTTTCCTCTTTCTCTTCATTTTATTTTCTCTCTTTCTTTTTCCCTCTTGAGCCGTCATCCACAGATCATCATCATCTCATCTCCGTCACTTCTCCTTGCTCCTCTATCTTCCATTTCTTCACCACCACAACCATCCATCGATCACCACTGCTCCTCCTCAACCCGTCTCCTCCATCTCCCGACTACCACAACCACCGTCGCCATCAATCATCACTACGCCATCATCATCCCGCTTTCAACATCGGCACCATAATCATCATCATCTTCATCAACATCATCATCGTCACCGGGAAACTACCACTGCTGCCCCATCTCTGCCCGCACTGCTCCGCCCCGATTCATTCTGTACCGCCTTCGGTCCGTCTAGTTCACTCCGTCCCCACTCCGGTCCGGCTCGGTCTCTGCCATTTTCGTTCGCCTTCTCCGATTTCGTTTTCCGGTAAGAATTGTGCCTCCTTTATGTTCGTGATTTTATGGGTTCCCGATTTAAATCACGATTTGAATTCATTTTGACATTTAATCTCTTCTGGTTCGCAGTTCAACCAATCTCTGTTCCGTTCGAGGTAAAGTATTGTACTCTATTCGGTTTCTCTCTTTTTTTCTTTTATGACCATTTTGCCCCTGTACCAATTATGGCCGTGAAACCTGAACCCTACCTCGATTCTGGACCAATCTAGACTAATCTTGGATCGTCTTTTGAACTGGATTTGATGAATTCGGACTAACAGTGGCTCGATTGAAATGGTTTTCTGTTCATTTGGACTAGTTTGTTATGTTTTGGTTCATGAAGGGGTAAACTTGTGAATTCTGAAAACTTAAGAACTTGTTTGTAACTTTTGGGTTGACCTAAGTTGACTGGCAGAGGACTCTACTGTGATCTTTGTAATTTTTGTGGACTGTTGTGTGTGTTTAAAAATTGAAAGGACCTTTCTGCAAATATTATTCTGAGGGTAATTTGGTAATTTCATGTGGTCCGGACTAAACTGTTAAATTGAGTTTGCCTTTGAGGAATCTTATGATATTGTTAAAGCTTGAAACATGTTTTCTAGAAAATGTTCAAGTTAAAGTACTTTCGGTCTTGAAGTTGAGTGACTAATTTGTTTGCTAGCTAAGGTGGTTTGTGTGTGAGAGTTTAACTTCGAGGCCCCGAGTTCGAAACCCACCTTCGCCACATCACCACTAATCTTATCTTTTTACTTTTAACTGTTTAGCTTTTTGTTCAACTTCTAGTTAGTGACTAGACACTTCCTGTTTAGGTGCTCTGTCCGCTAGCTCTTAATACGCTCTGCTTTTGAGGATCGTTGCTCGCAAAGTTCAAGGTGAGTGTTCACCCCAAAACTTATTTATTTGCGAAAAACTGGAAGACTATGTGATAACCTGTATCTATTATAATATGTTCTGTTATACGGTATGCTTCCGAGTAAAAGTAACTAAGTCCTAAGTATGGCTATATACTTATCTCTGTTTGTTACTACTCTGTTCTGGATTAACTCTTCTGCAGGAACACTTCTCGACGTTCTGAGATCTGATTATTGTTATCTGTTTGTTTTGTATCTGTATTTGTATCTGTATCTGTTCTGTCTATTTCTGTGTGACCGGTCGATTAGGTCGTAATTAGATCGATTAGGTCGTAATTAGGTAGGCTTGGGTAGTGAGGACTATCGAGTTTACTTGGTTATTGCCTAGTCTAATCCCTTTTAGGCGCGAGGCAGAAGTTGCTGAGGTCTATTAGGGTCGTATGTTCTGTTTCCCCAAAGTACACGGGGGTTTCTGTTTCTGTCCGGAGTTGTATACCCTCTGGAGGGAGCTAAGGGCAATCAGGGAGTAGGAGTAACAAGGCGGGCTGCACCAACGAACTTCGATTTATCTGTTCTGTCTTTCTGTATGTTATCTGTTATGTTTGTTATTTTATCTGCTGCAAAGGGTTTTGTTTTCAAACTCTTTACTTTTATTTTGTTAACTTAGAACCTCACTGAGATCCTTTATTTCACGCTCTCTTTGTTTTCAAAAATTTCTTCCTTCCAGATACTACTGAATGCACGCGAGTAGGATGCCAGCGACTGAGAGAAGGGTCTGGGATGTCTATGGAGATTTATTTTTTTTAAATAAGAAGATGAAACTTTTTGCTTTCTTCACTAGTCGTTATTCTTTTGACTTCTAAATTACCGTTGGATTTTTTTACTTGATTCTGTTAGCGCTATGGCGCCAAATATTGTTATGGCATTTATTGTCAACCGTTACTTTTAAAATTATTTCGGATTTTCTCTTTTCAAGAAATTTATTTGTTTTTAAAAACCGATACCGTCACAACCTCCTTATATAGTAGTCAATAGAAGCCTAAAAAAGATTCTTTTAGACTTCATAAAGGAATAAGAACTCTAGTTCTTATTGCACAAGGAAACCAGTTTAAGTCTAGATTCATTCCCAATTAAGTTAGAACTCAATTAGGAAAATCTAACTTAACCCTTGACTTCTAATATGGGAAGGAGTCGAAACTCTCTCTCATACTACTACTACACGCGGCCGGCCAAGGGGGGGTATGTGGGTCCCAATTTTGGGACCCACTTATAATTCGAAGGCAATTCAAACTCTAAGTAGATTTTGCCCATGTGCATATACTAATTCTAAATTAATATATCCTTTCAAATCAAACCTCTATTATATTTCTAAAATATAATCTTTAATTGTATTTACATAAAATACAATTAATCAATCAATTCAATTAATAATTCCAAATTATTAATTGAGCCA
Source organism: Plantago ovata (assembly GCA_028274465.1). Lineage (NCBI taxonomy): Eukaryota > Viridiplantae > Streptophyta > Magnoliopsida > Lamiales > Plantaginaceae > Plantago > Plantago ovata. Next base: position 74,587,926 of record CM051455.1, read on the forward strand.
CAAATAATTATAATTAATTCCAAATCAATTATAATTCATCAATCACAATTAATTCTAAATTAATTGTGATTCCATCTTCAAGGATATTCGGATAAGCTGAATCACCACATAGTGTGATCCATAGGGCCTCATTGTATTAAGCAAGTGCTACACTAGGCAACATGAAATTCCTAGACGGTTCCATTTGCAATATTAATACATGAGGACGTTTGAGAGGTTTCTCAAAGCAAACCCTTTCGTTGTGAAGTTTGTTGCGCTCAATGTGGCGATGGAAACGTCCCTTCATCTGACTGACTCGAATGCATCTGGGATCGATGATGTGTCTATCCCAATAATACATCCACGGGGCGTCTTCAGTGAGTTGCTTGGTGAATCCAATATCTATTATGACTATCATAATAATATTGATACGCTGGCCAGCGGTTTAACCAATCATAACTATGAACGACTATGAGCAGTGCTCTCCTGTGCTACACGTGAGAGATGAATCCTTCACAGAATCACTTATCACCCCCATTTGTATGTAGCCATAATCCTAGATCTGTGTCTTGGGTCAACTGCTTATTCAGAGCTGACATCGACGGGTCCACCAAGGATATGGGGCAACAAATGTGATGATAAAGTCCTGTAAGTCCAAAGGACGACTGGCATCACTTCGACAACTTTCCGGTTCCCATAGACACTTCGGTGTAGATTATACATCGATGAGAGTTTTCGGTGGGTACTTCCATTGTTCGGTAATCACCCTTCGAACAACTATACGGAGTTATGGGAACGTTTCTAGATTGTCTAACAATCCGTTCCGTGGTCGTGGGATCGGCTCACACTTGCTCTAACAAGTATAACCTCCATGCATACTAGTCTCACCTGGTTCATTCAGACCCCTACATCCGAGATGAACCTCGACTAGGGAGAGTTTGGGATAGATGATAACTCACACAGCTCCCACTATCTGTGTGATCGGTCATCTATCCGAGGGGACATGTTTGATATCAATACAGACAGGAATAGAGATATGACATGTTGTATGCCTAGTGTAATATAAATATGAAAGCGATACTCAATAGTAAAACAAACAAACATATATTATATTACGTTGATCTGTGTAATAGTACATATATGCCCTTAATAAGGGCTGTATGCCCTTAATAAAGATTGTCTCCATGACATATATACACTATCAAAGCTAAGAAAAGAGTATCAAGAAAGATCAAATTAACTAAACTACTAAAACTAGGAATTGAATGCTGAAAATATAAATAAGCTAAACAAAAAAAAGGAGTATAGTCCACGACAGCGGCGCCAATTTGATGAACTAGATTGTCAGACTCAATTAATCAAATAAATTTGTTTTTAGCCAAAGGCAATTCACAACTACAACGAAAACCAAGGCACGTAGTGTAGAAGTAAAATAACCTCGAGTGTCGATCTCTAAGGACTATAACTAGCTTTATCTAATTTAACTTAAACTATAAACTCAACAAACGACTTAGCACAGATTTTCTTATTAATAATAATGGAAGTTAGCGATAGTATGATCATTCAAAGCATCAGGTTAATAATCATGCATGAAGTACTTGAACGTTTGCATAGAAATCTAAGATCATGAATTGTCCAATGTGTTCCGTTCAATTCAACACTACGAAGATAGGGGGCTTAGACAGATCAAAAAATAAAGCAATAAGTCACGTCTGAATCGCGTTACTGCCACTCATGCATAATTGAGAACCCTAGCTAAGAAATCACATACTATCACCAACGGTAGATTTAGCTACTCATAGATAAATTGCAATAAAAAAGAATCAAAGCAAGATTGAATGAAAACATGTTGAAAGAAATAAATAAAAGTAGAAAAATCGTGAGATACAAGTTACCAACGAAGGGCGTCAATCTCCGAAGAATTGCTAACTCACAAGTAAGAATTGATAAACAACGAGGTCCAATTGCTATGCTTAATCCTCCAAATTGATAAGAAAAAGAGTCTCCTATGCTAAGAATTCCCAGAACAGGCTCTGGAGAATTTGTCTCTCAAAATAATGTGAAAAGGTATGAAAAACGTAGAGAATGGGCAAACATATATATGGAAGTCGGAAACTGGGGGGCGAATCGCCTGGGGTCCCAGGCGAACCGCCTGGTGTGCCGGGCGAACCGCCTGGGAGCTCCAGGTTGGTGGAGACGCGTTTTTGGTCTTCTTTTCCTTTTCGGACTCGGATTTTGCCTTCTAGTGACATTTAAGCTTTGAAACTCGTCCCCTAGGCCTCAAATCACATCCGGAACCTTCTAGATACACCACGAATGTCCTCGAAACACCAAAACTTCGCCCTCTTCATAAATATTGCCCATAAAAATACGTTTTTTACCTAAAACCTGAAAATTGCAAAGAAAAGAGAAACGTGACACTATTCTAATAGAATGCACTAAAATATAAGCTAAATTAACCTAGAGGATAGCTAAATTGGTGAAAAAGACTCGAATGAAAGTGTAAAATACACATTTATCAGTGTTCAGAAACAAGTTGAGCGAGTCTGGTGAAGTAACAAGGAACAAAGCACGTCTTGTTTCTCAAGGTTACTGTCAGACTGAAGGATTGGCCTATGATGACTCATATGCTCCACTTGCAAGATTGGATGCAATTAGATTTTTCTTATCCTTTGCTGCTCATAATGACTTTATAGTTTACCAAATGGATGTTAAAAGTGCATTTCTAAATTGTGAACTTGCTCAAGAAGTCTATCTAAAACAACCCCCCGGCTTTGAACTTCCCTTAGAAACCAAGATGGTATACAAGCTTCAGAATGTTGTATATGGTCTAAAGCAAGCACCAAAAGCTTGGTATGATACCTTGGCTAAGTTCTTGCTGGGTAATGAATTCAAGAAAGGTGAAGTTGATAAAACCTTGTTTACCATGAACCATGATGGTAAAATACTCTTATTCCAAATTTATGTGGATGACATAATATTTGGGTCTAAGGACAAACAACTTTGTGATGATTTTGCCAAGCTCATGACTAACAAGTTTGAAATGAGCATGATGGGCAAATTGAATTATTTCCTAGGATTGCAAGTCAAGCAACTCAAAGAAGGAATATTCATCAATCAAGCAAAATATGCAAAGGAAATGGCCTTTGCTGAAACATACACATAAAAATGGATCTGACATTAACTAGGCAAAATACCTCTTCAACAGACTTGTTGAATGTATTGTAAAATTCAAAGTCAAGGTGGAAGAACAATACTATCTCACATATGTACCCAGTCATGTATGGCTTAAAGATCTGCTACATATTGAAACATTTCAAGATTACGCTCAGAAACCCACTGCTTATAAATAAGTTAGTATGTAACGTGGGTAGATGTTTCTACAATCAGCACAAGCCATTGGATGCTGACAAGAAGAAATCCAAGAAAGAAACTGACTCCAACGTTGCTGATGCTGCTGTAGTTGCTGACACAAAAGCCCCTAGCAAGAAAAGTAAGATAAGGAAAGCAGATGATGATACTCAGACTGTGCCTCATCAGCTGATCCTGTCCCAAAGAAATCAAGGACAAAAACCTACCCAAGGAAGAAGACAATTGCTAGGAAATCAGTTCCTATTGTCCATGATGTCCCTGATGATGATACTCCAGCAGTTGCTGAACTGAAAAGCAACCTGCTCAAGTGGTTGGTGTAGAAGCACTTGCTGACACTTCTACTAATCCAATTAATTTGGATACAATCACTGAAGAAAGAACTCAAGGCAGTGGAAATGCAAATCCTACCTTTGCTAGAATTGATGATATCTACATCGTAGATAATCTTGATGACACTACACTTGAACCAGCAAGTGATATTGCTGCAGACCTAAGAAAGGCTGCTATTGCTGAAGACGTTGCTAACAAAGCAACAGTTGAAAAAGAGACAGTTTTGTACAAGCAACTAGCCCAGAAAAAGAAGTTGCTGAAACAGCACAAGTTGCTGAAGAAACAGTTGCTAACACAACAACTAGTCAAAACGTTGAGTTTGCTGAAACTCAAAATGAAGTATCATTCAACGATGCATCACATGATGCTGAGAATGCAAGACCTAGTTCACCAGCTCCAGAAACTACTTCAATAGAAAAGATCCAATTTGTACTCACTGATATAAGCCAACAAATGGATATGGAGATTGGTGACAACTCCAACAAATCAGTGGATCGTATTATGACCAGTAGTGAACTAAGAGGTCAAGATACTTCTGCTCAACCTGTCATTTCAGAGACAAGGGAGAATGCTGATAACACACAGCTTTCTCAACAAGAGCATGAAAAGAAGTTTGCTGAAGATACAGTCCCAGATATTGAAGAGCCCAATGATGGTGAAAGGACTGAGTCACCTCCTGTTGTTCTGCAACAGGTAGATAACTCAAATATAGGCAAATCTTCTCTATTTTATACTTTATCATTAGCGACTATTATTGTTTCTTTACAAACTTCTCAAGATACAAGACAGAAGCTTGCTTAGGCTTCTGCACCATAATCAACAACTCCTGCTCAGCAGGTTGGTGCAAATTTTGGTAAATTTACTAAGTTCAAAAACTTATTACTTGTATCTAACAAAATGTTATTTCAGGATGATCAAAACAAGGAAGCTACCACAGTTCCTATTGAATTGGATATAGAAATTGCACAACCAAGTGTGCAACATGAGCTTGATGAAAAACAGGAGAACACTTTGACGTGCTGAGCAACTCTCAAAAGGAACACTTTCACGTGCTGCGCAACTCTCAAAAACAGGCTCAAAAGGAGAGTGTAGAAGCAACTCTCATCACTGAGGTCCATGAAGTTAGCTTAGAAGAGCTTTACTCGAACTTCAAAAAGAACACTTTGACCAAAGTTGCAAAATCTGTCAGCAACTGGCAAAGATAAAGAAGAATGGATTTCTCAGATCTTTATTTACATCTCTCTTTTGAAAAAAAAAGAACTTCTTTACTTAAGCTTGAGACATTTGTCCACTCCATCCTCCCAGTAGATCTCTCATATTCGCAGGAAATGGGAACTGATCTGGTTCACACAATCAGAGAGAATATGAAGAATCAATTCAAGAGTGCCTCTCGAGCTGAACAAGTTGATATGCTTAAAGGCTCGTTTGCGCCTGTGGTGGATGATCACCACAAAATCAATGTGGAGGAAGAGGTCACAAGTCAAGCTAAGTACATGCATCTTCCATTGGTTATTCTTACTGATGATGAAGAAGAAAAAGAAGATGAGAATTTCATTGAAGATTCTAGTGATGATGATGAGGGAAAAGATTCTAAGGACTCAAAGGACAAAAAGGATGATGATGATGAATCCCAAGGTCCAAGTCCTGGTGCTGGTGGAGTAAATCAAGTTACTGATCAAGCAACTGAACAAGAGCAAGTTGCTGAACAACCACCTTCCAGCAACCAAGAAAAATCTACTGCTCCTTCTGCTGCTGAACAAGTTGCTGAGATGAGTGAAGAACAAGCCAGGAAGTTTGCTGAAATTGCCAAGGGCAAGGCAAAGCTTTCTGATGCCGAGTTAGCAGAAAAAGCTTTATTTGATGCCAAGGTCACTAATCCAAACCTTGATGAAGAAGATGAACAAGATGAAAAATTTCAGACAACTGTGGCAAATATCATGGTGATAAATGTATCTGGAACACAACACTTGTCTGTTGCTCAGTCTTCTGGAGTGAAAAGCACGGAAGAATTCTTACTACTGGTGAAACTCCAGTTGTTGAGTCTCAAGAGTTGCCTCCAACAACCACTCAACCAGGAAATATAGTGACTGAAAACCTTGGTGAAAAGGTTGCTGACTTCGACAAAGATGATGTTGAGAGCTTATCTGATTTTTCTGATGAGGAAGAAGAGATGGTCGTTAAGAATGATAAAACTGGTGAAACCCAACATTCAAACTCTTCTACTTCCTATGGAAACGACTATGAACGGAGAAAACTCAAAGGAGTTGAAGATCAGTTCGTCACTGAATTAAAAGTCCACAATGTAACCCCATCTCTAGTGCCATTTCCCAGTGTGGATGAATAAACACCAAGAATGCAAGCTTTGTTGCAAGTGCACAAAGAATGCAAAGCTGAAGATGAGGAGTTACTGGCTGAAAAACCCTTCAATGTGGAAAAGGTCTTAACTGTCTTGCTGAGACGTACACCAAATCTCACTCTAGCTCAAGTTGACGTAAGTCTACAACACAAGAGCTATGAGAAAGAAGCAATTCAAGCTCTTAAAATTGGCAAGAATGCTTTGAAAAAGGCCCAATCCATCATGGAACAGAAGGTTGCTGACACCAAAACGGCTGAAGAAAATCTGAAGATGATAAAGGCGGAGTTGTCCAAAACAAACCAACTTCAGCAAGACATGGTTGAACACTACAACAGTTTGCACAAGCTTGCTTAAAATTGCAATGAATTTTTCTAAACTCATATTTTTTATGCTTTGCAATCCATATCTAAGGGGGAAGATACACCTCACTTCCAAAAGAAGAGCTCAAAGGATTTGCCTCCTACTGCTCCCCGCCCCCTTGCTGATGAAATTACCCGGACCGCCTACAAAAGAACCTCTTGCTGAAACAAAGCAAAGTTCTAAAAGAAGAGCTGAAACAGATTCTGAGAGAAGTTCAGCAAAAAGGAGAAAACCTGTTGCTGATACTCCGAAATTCTGTCAACCTGATACTCATCAAGGAAATGATGAAAATGATGACAATGATGATGACCAAACAATAGCTCAAGCTATAAAAGCTAAGCCCCTTTCTGCCAAGACTCAATCAGCTGGCACTACCAAGTTGCTTTCCTCAAGTTCTTTGGCAAAGAACTCTGAAAGTAACTCAAAGCAAAGAAGAAGGCAAAAAAGGGCTAAAGAACAAGAAGAAAAGAGGAGAGAAGCCCGTGAAGCTGTTGGGGTAGGTGTACAATACACCAAAACAAGCAACAAAGACACCACTCAGAATGTAGTAAGAAAAAAATTGGATTTCTTTATTCTAAAACTTAAAGACCTACTTTGTAATAACACGTACATTTTTATATTATTTTTCAGAGTGGACCGGATTTGATAATTATAAGAACTTAAGGTGACAGGGTGAATTTTATCAAGGTTATTTTATGGATCGACAAATCGAGACAGAGTTGAGATATTTATTTTGGACTAAATTAGTGCCTTGGGCTAAGGGCTATGGTGGTAATTTTATCAATCGATAAATCGAGTGAAACTTCATAATTTATTTGACCGAATTAATGACATGGACTAAGGTGGTTACGAGTGGATTGATGCTTTGTTATATTTATTGGACGGGACTAAGGGTTGAAAGGTATCATACTAAAAGTTGTTAGTCGAGACTTCGGTTGTAATTTGACTCCTATTTATATGACTTGGAGTTGAAGTATATTTAAAGGTAATTGGAATAGCCTCGATCTGCCGTCATTAATCAGGCTGGAAGGACGAAAAGACTTGAGGCAATGAAATTGAGGTTGCCGTATCTATTATATGCATGGTGGTGAGCAAGAAGAATTGATTGAGGTAATTAAGAGGTGTTTCATATGTTTATTGAAGTTTAAGTTGGAGTTGATGCAACGCATTATACTCATTCTTTATTTTATGTTTTCTTGACCATGGGTGTATGCATATACACGGATCGACATGTACGGACAATAAGGTGTGATTTATCTGTGCATGGTTGGGGTATAGAAGTTGGATTGGTTTAATAGCTTGAGGTGATTTTTAATATTTGAGGTAAGGGGATTCTTGACACTTTTGCTTCTGTTTTATAAATCATTAAAAGTTGTGATATTTTATAAATTGTTTATATTATGAAACTGTTGATATTGTAAGAAAATATGGTCAGAGTTACCCCAAGGGTACGCAACGAAATTTCAAAAATTTTCTTAGCATACAGGTTAATTGATTATGCATATGTCGTATATATATAAACACGTCAATTAGAAGACTAACCTTACTTCCAAAGCAGCTTCCAGGTCTTCGTAATATTCTGGTGTATCTTCTCCTTCGTCGAAGTCGAAGATATCTACAATACTCTGTATATCTGCAAGACAATAAGAATTAGTTTCCAGCTCCTAGAACCTCAACCTTGGTATCCACGGATGAACAGCCTATCGGAAGAATGCTAGGATACTCTTTGTGTGACCAAGAAGACGGGGCGACAATTCCTCCGGCAGAGGTGGCGCGCGCGTGTGGCTTTAGAGAGGAGGGGAGAGCTTTTTTATTTTCTCTAAGAAAACTGGGTAGAATAACTGTGAAAGTCTATGTCAAAAGCTCTCTAATAGTCTACTATATAGTAGTCAATAGAAGCCTAAAGCATAAGCAATTAGACTTCGTAAAGGAATAAGAATTTAATTCTTATCGCACAAGAAAACCAATATCAAGTCTAGATTCATTCCTAATCAAATTAAAACTCAATCAGGAAAATCTAACTTATCCCTTGGACTTCTAATAGAGGAAGGAGACTCCTTCCCCTACCGTATCCATGCGCGCGCGCTTCCTAGGGACAGTAGGTGGGTCCCAATTTTGGGACCCACTTATAGTTCTAAGGCAATTCAAACTCCAAATAGATTTTGCCCAAGTGCATATGTTAATTCTAAATTAACATATCCTTTCAAATCAAACCTCTATTATATTTCCAAAATATAATCTTTAATTGTATTTACATAAAATACAATTAATTAGCCAATTCGATTAATAATTCAAATCATTAATTGAGCCCCCAAATATTATAATTAATTCCAAATCAATTATAATCCATCAAACAATTAATTCCAAATTAATTGCGATTCCATCTTCAAGGATATTCTGATAGGCTGAATCACCACATAGTGTGACCCATAGGGCCTCATCGTATTAAGCAAGTCCTAGACTAGGCAACATGGAATTCCTAGACGGTTCCATTTGCAATATTAATACGTGAGGACGTTTGAGAGGTTTCTCAAAGCCAACCCTTTCGTTGCGAAGCCTGTTGCGCTCAACGCGACGATGGTAACGTCCCTTCATCTGACTTGCTCGAATGTATCTAGGATCGATGAAGTGTCTATCCCAATAATACATCCACGGGCGTCTCAGGGAGTTGCTTGGTTAAGATATACTTATGACCATCATAATATATCATTTGCACTGGCCAGTGATTTTACCAACACAACTATGCAGACTATGAGCAATGCTCTCCTGTGCTACACTTGAGAGATGAATCCTTCACAGAATCACTTATCATCCCCATTTGTATGTAGCCATAATCCTGGATCATGCCTTAGGTCAGCTGCTTATTCAGAGCTGACATCGACGGGTCCACCAAGGATATGGGGCAACAAATGTGATGATAAAGTCCTGTAAGTACAAAGGACGACTGGCATCACTTCGACAACTCACCAGTTCCCATAGACACTTCGGTGTAGAGTATACATCGATGGGAGTGTCCGGTGGGTACTTCCATTATTCGATAAAGCTTCTTCGAACAACTATGCCCAGTTATGGGAACGTTTCTCGATTGTCTAACAATCCGTTCCGTGGCCGTGGGATCGGCTCACACTTGCTCCAACAAGTATAACCTCCACGCATACTAGTCTCGTCTGGTTCATTCAGACCCCTACATCCGAGATGAACCTCGACTAGGGAGAGTTTGAGATAGATGATAACTCCCACTATCTGTGTGATCGGTCATCTATCCGAGGGGACATGTTTAATATCAATACAGACAGTAATAGAGATATGACATGCTGCATGCCCGGTGTAATATGTTAGGAAACTTGTAATTTTGATGAGCAATTAACCATGCTAAATTAAGGAAAGTCCAGTAATTAGTACTCTTAAGGTCCATAGAAATTTAGAATTTTAAGGACATTGTAAAAGAGGAACGTTTGCTGATGACTCAGTTAGGTGCTAGATAAGTTATTTCTTTTGCGTATGATGTATTTTATTTTCTGAAAAGAAAATAACTTATTGATGCTTAGCTTATGATGTATCTTATTTTCTGAAAATAAAATAACCTATTGAAGCATTTGCTGAAAATATATTTTGTTTATTACAAACAAATTATTGAAGCCAATAGAAACCGCTCAGAATCTTGAAGACTCTTGAAGATCTGAAGACTTGAAGAATTTGAAGATCTGAAGA
>CM051455.1:74598133-74838628 GCA_028274465.1 Plantago ovata
GAATCTGAAGACTTGAAGAAAGTGAAGATCTGAAGACTAGAAGATTGCTGAAGACTAGTATCTACAAAGGCACGTGTTGCTCAGAAAGTGAAAATTCAGCAACAGCATTGCATAAGTGAAAATCTGAAAGACAGAGTAGGTTGTGCTTGCTGAAACTGAGAATGAACACTTGCTGATGAACATATGTGACCTCTTGCTGAATGTACGTGAATTTGCGCTCCAATGTTACTGTTTGAATTCTATTCAAAGTGCATTAATGCAAAGCTTCACGCGAAGGACATGAAGACTAGAAGACAAACAAAGACGCTGCTGAAAGTACAAAAGCAAGATAGTGACATGTTAAGGAACAAAAGCCTTAGGATTTGAAATTCAAACGGCTCCTTACTTGCACTATAAATAGAGGTCATCCGGCAAAGAGTTGAAGTGTGTCAACAACGTGATCAAACTCTCACTTGTGCTTAAAACTCACAAACCTTCAAACACTCTTACTGCCATTGATCCGTTCCAAGACTTAAAGCTTGAAAAGCTACTTGTGAAGAAGTAGAACAAACTCGGCTAAGAAATTAGTTAAGTGTTCTTTCTTCGAACAAGAACAAGTCTTGACACCAGAACAATCAAACTTGTTTACTGCAAAGTATTCCAAGTTGTGTTTCTTAGATTACTTGTTGTACTGAATAAGTTATAATTAAGTTATCTCACCCCAAACTCTCTAACTGAAAATACACCCTTTCAGGCGTGATATTCAGGGGGAACTTAATCGAGCATAGTTTTGCTGATTAAAAGTACCAAGTTTGGTGGAGAACAAGGTTGAGTTCTCTAGTTTAGGTTGGACAAAGCAAGTGTGCTTGGTTTCTGTTGAATCGCTTTAGATAGGAGATTGTAAGGAACCTCAATCATATCTTAGTGGATTCAGTCCTAGAAAGGACAAAGTGGATTAGTTGAGAGATTACGCCACTCTCAGATACCACTATAAAAGTGTTTGTGTGATTTACTTACTGCATTTAGCTTTCAGCAATTATATCTGTCTGTACACAGTCACTCACTTCACTTGCTGAAACCTTTACTTGCTGAAAAAGCACTTATTGTTTCAAAGACTTCCGCTCTCTGATTTTAAGTATCAGCAAACCAAGCTACTGTAAAGTAACTTACGCTTGCTGAGAAAGTTAAGTATCAGCAAACTCATTACTGAAAGTAATAAGTACTTGCTGAGAAAGTTTTAAACGACGAAAGTTTGAAAAGACTATTCACCCCCCCTCTAGTCTTTTCTTGTTGTTTAAAGGGACCAACAAGTGGTATCAGAGCAGGAGGTTCTTTAGCCTTCTGCACTGAACCTAGATCCCCTTAAGTGCTTTTCGTAAATCACTCTCACTTGATCAGTTTGGTAGTGCTTTGCTGACAGGATGTCTTTAGGAGATGCTCCCTTGCTGAAGCTGGAAAATTACGAGAAATGGCGAAACAACATGATGCTACATCTTGAGGCCATTAGTGATGAGATGGTCACCGTCATTAATGATGGACCTATCAAGATCACCAAGGTTGAAAGGAGTTTCCCTCATAAGACCACTGAAGCTGGAAAGGAAACCATCCAAGGCGAACCATCGGATATGGTTGTGCCAAAACCAAGAGAGGAATGGACTTCTGACGAAGCTAAGAGATTCCATCTTGATGGCCAAGCTAGAAATATCATCATTCGATCAACTTCGGATACCATACAGTGCAAACTGTGGGGTGCTAGACTGCAAAGGAAGCTTGGAAAATGGTTCAAGATCTTTGTGCTGGATCTGACAAGACCAAGGAAAACAAACTTGAAGTACTTAATTAAAGTTTTAAAACTTTAAGCAAGGTGCAAACGAGTCACTGGAAGACGTGGACTTCAGATTCAAAACTCTTGTTAGTGAAATGGCAGCGTTGGGTGTTGGAAACCTTTATTCAGATTCTGAGAAAGTGAAAACTATCATCAGAAGTTTGAATCAAGAATGGATCCACACTCAGAATTTCTATTATAATCAAGGAATGCCAGACATTACACCAACAGAGTTGTTCTCTCATCTTGCTACTGTCAATTATGAGACAAAGCAAAGAGAAAATGTGTTTGCTGAAAAATCGCAAAACATTGCTCTTGCTGCAAAGCCGTCATCTTCTGAAAAGAAGAATGATAAAGAGCCTGCTGATGAAAATGCTTTAGTTGTTAAAAACATGAAGAAATTCATCAGTAAGGAACTTGAAAGGCGAAAAGAAAAAGAGAAGCTGAAAAAGCATCTTGGTAACAACTACCATAAGTACAAGAATGATACTAGCTCGCTGAACAAGCAAGCTTAGCAAGCTACATCATCAGAAGAACCAGCAGTTGGAAATGATCTATGTTTTTACTGCAAAAAGCCTGGACACTTCAAAGCTAATTGCCCTTTGCTGAAAGGCAAATCTGCTGAAAAGAAGAAGAAGTTCAAAAGAGCTTTTATTGCTGAAGAAAAGAAGAAGCTTCAAGCAAAAATCGATGCATTGTGTATTGATACTAGCTCCGAAGACAGTGAGGATGAAAGTTCAGACACCGACGATGAAGAAGTCACTCTAGACGTGGAGATTGGCAAAGAAGTATGTGGAATAGCTATGGAAGCTTATCCAGATGTGTCGAACTACGAATTCTGCCTCATGGCCGGTCAGGTAAACAACTCTACCTCTGACTCAGATTCAGAAAGTGAAGACGAGATTGACCTTGACAAGATTCAAGGAGAAATCGAAAGATTTGAGAAAACTCTCAGCAAACAGCAAGAGAAACTACAACTTGCTGAAACTCTGACCAAGCAAACTACTGAAAAGTACGTTTTGCTGAAGGAAGAGACAGAAGAAAAGGATGCTGAAATAAGGCGTCTTAAGAAGTTGATCGCTGAGGCTGCAGAGAAAAATTCTCAAATGGCATTAGAATTGGAAGAGTATCAGTCCTCAATTCTAAAGTTACTTGCTGAAATCCAAGAAATGAAAAAGATGAAAATCAATTTCAAATCCTATGTGGAAGCAAGTAATACGCTGACTGAACTAAACTCTTATTTGAGAGATCCATCTCAGAAAGAAGGTTTAGGAGCAACGTGCGAAGGTGATAACGTAGAAATCTTGAGAAAAGATAAATCACCTATCTCCTTTGTACGTGCTACTGATAGTAGTCCACCAAAAATCTATTAGTTTGGTCAAACTAAGGTTGCTGAAACATGCAATCAAGTACCTATGACCATAAAGCCCGCTGTTGCTACTCAAAGCAACAAGACTTTAAAAGGAAAACAGGTTGCTGAGAAGCAAACTGGAAAGAAGAAGAATGCCGTGAAGCATTCCGCCAAACAAGTTGCTGAAAAGCAAGTTGTTAAGACTAAAAGCAAGATTACTCAAAGTAATCAGAAGTCCTTTGCTAACAAACCTGAAACAAGTAAGGTTGCTGAAGCTAAAGCTCAGCATTCTCCGAAAAGTGGACTAGGTTTCAAAACCAAGCAAAGTCAACTTTTTCATGAGTATAAGCAAAGTCAGCAAAGATACTTCAAAAAGATGAAGAAAATCAAGCCTAAGAGTTCTGAAAAGACTCCCAATGCTAGGACTAGAAGGAACCTTGCTAGAAAAGAACTTACTGAAAAGTATGTTCAGCAAAAAGGTCAACAAAGCAAGACACCACATCAGAAAGTGGATTTGACCAGCACGAGTCAAAAGTCTTTCAGCTCAAATCCTCCTAGTTCCTCAGCAAGTAGAAAACAAGTCAAAGTTGAAAAACTTCAGACTTGGGTTTCCACTGGACGCATTCTTGAACATGTTAATGGTCATCCATCATTGGATAATTAACTTGTTTGCTCTTGATTGTGCAGACTGCAGCCACGAAGACAAACGATGCAATCTGGCACTTTGATAGTGGTTGTGGAAAGCACATGACGGGCAACAAGAATAACCTTATAAACTATAGACGGTGGTCTAAAGGTCCAACAATAAGGTTTGCTGGTGGAGGCTCCGGATCTACAAAAGGCTATGGTGATGTGAAGTTAGGATGCATAACCATTACTGGAGTTCTTTATGTCAAAATCTTAAGTTTAACCTTTTCAGCATGAGTCAATTTGCTGACAAATGATACTTCATCGAAATTAAAAGTGATGAATGTAAACTTGTAGATTTTGAGACTAAAAAGGTTATAATGATTGCAAGAAGATCAGGAGGCTTGTACACCGTTGATTGGTCTTCAGCAAACGTTGAAAAATGCCTTGTCTCAGATCATGATTGCCTTGCTGAAAAAGCATGGTTATGGCATAAACGAACAAGTCATCTAAACTTCAAGACGCTGAATAAGCTGTCTAAAAAGGCACTTGTAGTTGGATTACCTAGGATTACTTTTAAGAAGGATGGTGTTTGCAATGCATTTCAGCAAGGAAAGCAAACCAAATCTTCTTTCAAGAACAAGGCAGTACCGTCAACTACAAAACCTTTACAACTCTTGCACATGGACTTGTTTGAATCGTCTTCAACAAGCTATGCTGGTAAGAAGTATGGTCTAGTCGTGGTAGATGACTATTCAAGATTCACTTGGGTAGTATTCATCAAGCACAAATCTGAAACCAAGACTGAAATACCTAACTTGCTGAATAAGCTTGAAGTCAAGAAAAATGACAAGGTAAAAGTCATAAGGACAGACCATGGTACTGAGTTTGTAAACCAGTACATAACTGAATATTGTACCTCAAAAGGTATTCAACATCAGTTATCCTCAGTAAGAACACCACAACAAAACGGTGTTGCTGAACGGAAGAATCGTACCCTGAAAGAAGCCGCAAGAACAATGCTTGCTGACACTGAAATAAGTGAGACTTATTGGGTTGAAGCGATTAATACTGCCTGCTATACTCAAAATAGATGTTTGATTACTAAGGAATACAACAAAACTCCTTATGAATTGTTTGTTGGAAGACCTCCTAACATCACTCATCTAAGAGTATTTGGTTGCAAGTGTTTCGTTCTTAACAATGGTAGAGAATACCTAAGAACATTTCAACCAAAGGCAGACGAAGCGATATTTCTTGGCTACTCCTTGCATAGTAAAGCTTATAGAGTTTACAACAAAAAGGCACAAAAGATTGAAGAATCTGTGCATGTTGTATTCTACGAAAAGTCACAAGGTGTGCCTGCTGAAGATGAAATATCAGAATGTATGAAAAAGCTAATCATACATGAGCAAAGAACTGAATCTGATGCTAGGCAAATCAAGTCAATTGAACTAAATGATGATTCTGACAATGACTCTCCTCCCCCGAGTCATGACAAGATAAATATAGTTCACGACAAAGAATTTCCAGCAAAAGAAGCGGTTGCTTCGGAAGTTGCTGAAATTACGCAATCTCCAGTGCCTGCTGATGAAATACCTCAATCTAGCAATGCTGAACAAGCAGTTGCTGACGAACAAATCTCAGCAGAGACACAAATTCCCAGTAGTACTGAACAAGTACATACTGAAGAGTCACATGCTGATGAGCAAACATATCCTGATCCAACAAACAGGAAACCTGTTAATAAATGGATTAGAGATCATCCCTCTACGGATATGATTGGCGATATTAATAAACGCCAAGTGACTAGATCCAAAGCTACTCACGGACTTGCTGAAGAAGCAACTGTCGTAGAAGTAGAATCGTTGTTCTCTTGCTTTGTATCAGAAATTGAACTTAAAACCATAGAAGAAGCTTTAAAGCATTCTGAATGGATAAAGGCAATGCAAGAAGAACTGGATCAATTTGAAAGGAACAAAGTCTGGAAACTTGTGCACTTGCTGAAGATAAGAAAGCCATTGGTACAAAGTGGGTGTTCAGAAACAAGCTGAGCGAGTCTGGTGAAGTAACAAGAAATAAAGCACGCTTAGTTGCTCAAGGTTACTGTCAGACTGAAGGATTGGACTATGATGAGTCTTACGCTCCAGTTGCAAGATTGGATGCAATTAGGCTTTTCTTGGCCTTTGCTGCTCACAATGACTTCATTGTTTACCAAATGGATGTTAAAAGTGCATTCCTAAATGGTGAACTTGCTGAAGAAGTCTACCTAGAACAACCCCCTGGCTTTGAACTTCCCTCGGAAATCAAGATGGTATACAAGCTTCAGAAAGCTGTATATGGTCTAAAGCAAGCACCAAGAGCATGGTATGATACCTTGGCTAAATTCTTGCTGGAAAATGGTTTCAAGAAAGGTGAAGTTGACAAAACCTTATTTACCATGAACCATGATGGTAAAATACTCTTAGCTCAAATTTATGTGGATGACATAATTTTTGGATCTAAGGACAAGCAACTTTGTGATGATTTTGCCAAACTCATGACTAATAAGTTGGAAATGAGTATGATGGGAAAATTGAATTATTTCCTAGGATTGCAAGTCAAGCAACTCAAAGATGGAATATTCATAAATCAAGCAAAGTATGCGAAAGAAATGCTCATAAAGTTTAGGATCAAAGAGGATGAGAAACCTGAAAAGATCCCTATGAGTGTTGGTACCAAATTGGGCTATACTAAAGAGGACAAAAGTGTTGAAGAACACAAGTATAGGAAGCTCATTGGTTCCTTGTTGTATCTAACAGCAAGTAGACCTGACATTCAGTATGCTGTTTGTGTGTGTGTAAGATTCCAATCTGATCCAAGAGAATCACACTACAAAAAGGCAATCAAGATACTGAAATATGTTAAAGGTACAGTCAATGTTGGATTATGGTATCCTAAAGATTCTGGACTTGAATTGGTTGGCTATTCTGATGCTGATCATGGTGGATCAACTCTTGATAGAAAAAGTACATCTGGAACTTGTCAGTTTTTGGGTACTAGATTAATATCATGGTTCAGCAAGAAGCAAACTTGTGTCGCCAATTCATCTACTGAATCTGAATACATTGCAGCTGGTTGTTGCACAGCTCAAATCCTATGGATTCAGCAACAATTAAGAGATTATGGTATTTCTGCAAAGAAAACACCAATCTTTTGTGATAATACAAGTGCTATTGCAATCACGCAAAATTCTAAGTTTCACTCTAGGACCAAGCACATTGATATTAGACATCATTTCATTAGAGATCATGTGGAAAAAGGTGATATTGAGGTTGTAAAAGTAGGCACTGAAGATCAGCTTGCTGACATCTTTACCAAGCCTCTACCGGATAATAGGTTCGCAATGCTAAGATATAATCTTGGATTGATTGAACTACCTCAATAAAGGATACACTTGGCAGAATGCTGAAACAGGTATTCAGCAAACCAAAGTACTCCTGTCTAAAAGACTCAGTCACTGATTTCTTCTAAGAAATGATAAGTCACTACCTGATTGCTGAAACAGGCATTCAACAAGTAATTCCTTCAAAACGGGTATTTGTTAGAAAACTTGATCACTTGCTGAGACAGGCACTCAGTAAGAGAAATAACTTAAGGATTGCTGAGACGGGTACTCAGACATTCAAAAGATACTGAAACAGGTATTCAAGTATCAAAGGAATTTTCTGAAACGGGAACTCAGAAAAAGAGCAATGCTCATCTCTCAGATTTTACCAAAGGATGTCTCAAGTGCAAAAGAATTTACTGATACGGGAAATCAGAAATATCTTTTAAACTTAAAGAAAATATGAGATATCTAAGTAAGGGGGAACTTTCAGCAAGTATCTAGATTGTTAATTCAAACTCGCTGAAAAGATTCTTGTCTATTTCAGCAAGCAATCTATCCATTAATACTCGGTAAAATCTATTTGTGACGTTAAACTGGCACAGATAAACTCGCAATAATCATGACATGAAATTCAATCGTGGCCATTGATTAAAAGGAGTTACTTATCTAACGGCTAACAAAACAAAGAGAGAGAGTGCTCTGACGGTTTTAGTTAGTGGGCCACTACGCATTCAATGCAAAGGCTCCACTAACTCCAGTGTTTCTCTGTTTTACCCTTGCTGAGAGCTCAAATCGATTGAGTTTCTCACACACCAGAGACACTATATAAAGAAGGAGTTAGAGAAATGACAAAATTCTTTAACTCACATTTCCTTTCTCTGCAATTTCTAGCCTGAATCTACTGTACCTCCGGTCAAAAAGAAAACTATCTCTTTTCGTACACTCTTTCCTGCTCTATATAAGAAATGGCTCCCAAGAGACAGTTATCTAAGTCCTCAAAGTCGTCAAAGGTTGATAGTGCTGAAACACGCACTGCTCCGGTGACTACTCCGGCCACAGACACAACGAAAGTTGTGTTGAAAAACGACCGAATCACAGAAAAACCTATGCCTCCGTCATATCTTGACACTGCAAAGTGTGAGATGTTGATGCAATGGGGAGGGTTTGCAAAAGAAAAGTACATTAGGTACTTTTATGAACAAGAACTTGATGACCAAAATGAAGAGGCGCTTGAGTTTATCAAGCAGCAAGGCCTCATGAATTGATACAATGGAATTCTACGACAATGCAGAAATCCAGTCCCTTACAGATAGTAATGGAGTCACTGAAAATGTGATCCTTACTTATGTTCAAAACACGCAAATCGTCCTGAAATGGACTGATTTAGCGGAGATATTTCAGATTCCAACCACCGGAACTGAAGATGACGTCACTGCTTCTGACGAAGAAATTGAAGCTTTCTATAGTGACGTCAGAAATGCAAAAATGAAGAAAGGCGAGATAGCTCCCATGACTTGGACAAAGCACGTTAAGAGAAAGCATCTCTGCCACTCACTTGGTCTAGTAGCTCTGCTGCTAATAAAAGTTCTTGACTCCCAAGTTGGAGGAATTGACCAAGTAGGCCTGAGAAGATGGCCATTGCTGATGCATATCTATGAAAATAAAACGAACTTAACTGGGCTAAGTACATTTTCAACAGGCTTGTTGATTGTGTCACTAAGTTTAAGGTGAAGGTAGAAGACAACAAGGTCTCACCTTCCTTTCGAGTTATGTATGGAATCAAGATATGCTATATCCTTGAACATTTCAGGATTCAGCTAAGAAACCCATTGCCAATCAAGAAATCTGTGTGCAATGTGGGAAGATCTTTCTACAAGCAGAATGTACCTAAGATTGCTGGAAAGAAAACTAAGAAGACAACAACTGCAAATGTTGTCAGCACAAGCCAGCAAGAAAGGTATACAACAGCTGCAGATGTTACCACTCAGCATCTTAGAGATGAAACTGCTGTGGATGGTGGTAACACAAATGAAACTGCTGTAGAAACTCAACAAGGTACGTGTACAACACCTGTTGCTGAAAAGGCAACTATAGATGACTCTGGGAAACTGGAGAAATCTAAAAAGAAAAAGAGGAAAGCTGATGATGACACTCAGACTGCAGCGTCATCAGCAAACCCCGTACCTAAGAGGAAACGGACAAGCAACAAAAGAAAGAAGACACTGGCTCGCCAGTCAGTCCCTGATGTCCAAGACTCCTCAGTCAATTCCCGGACAAATGCTGAAACGCATTTGCCAGTAGATGTTGCTGAAGTAATTACTGAAACCTATATCATCAATGTTGAAGTGTTTGCGGAAGCCTTCAACAATCAACTCAACGTTGATAATTCTACTGAAAATAGACCACAAGGCAGTGGAAATGAAATTCCTGCCCAAGTCCCCGATATCTACATTGTAGATAATTTAGATGATCCAACTTTGGAACCAGCAAGAGATATTGCTGATGATCTGCAAAGAGCGGCCCTTGCTGAGGCTGCTGAAAAGATGGTTGCTGAACAAGCAACTCATCAAGTTGCTGAAACCCAGCCTGCTGAAGGACCAGTTGCTGAAATAGCAATGTTTCCAGTTCCTGAAGTTGCTGAAACTCAAGAAGCATTATTCAAAGACGCATCTCTTGATGCTGAGAATACTGGCCCAAGTTCACCCAAGACATCAATTGACAAACTCCAGCTTGTACTGGAAGATTTAAGCAAACAAATGGAGTTGGAGATTGAAGAATCATCCAACAAGTCAATTGATCTCTTCATGACAAGCAGTGAGCTCAAAGGTCAAGATGCTTCTGCTCAACTTGTCATTTCAGAGACAAGGGAGATTGCTGAATCCGCACAGCTTTCTCAGATAGAGCAAAATCAGAAGTCTGCTGAAGAAACAGTCCAAGAAGCTGAATAAACTGTTAATGCTGAAAGGACTGAGCCACAACCTGTCCTTCCTCAGCAGGTAGTTAATTCAACCATCAGTAAAACTTCAAATTCTGAAAATTGTTCTTTTGCTAAAATTATTCTTTCTCTACAGACTTCTCAAGATGCAAGTCAGATGGTTGCTGAAGCCTCTGCACCAGAACCAACACTCCCTGATCAGCAGGTAGTTAATAATTTTGGTATAAAAACTATGTTTGACAGCTTAGTACTTGTGTCTAAATTTAATTTTATTTCAGGATGAACAAATCGAGGATGCTACTCAAGCTCCTCATGGAATGGAAATTGTACTACATGAGCTTGCTGACTCTCAGCAGGTAAATCATGTTTCAGATATAAACTCTAAAACAATTCTCCAAACCAATCCTGATCTAAATAAAATTCTTTTTCAGGCTCAAAAGGAGACCACTGAAATGGTACTCATCACTGAAGATCAGCAAGTAAGTTCTAAAGAACTATACTTGAGCTTCAAGAAGACAACTTTGTCAAGAGTTGCTAAGTCCGTCAGCAACTGGCAAAGGTACAGGAGAATGGATTTCTCAGATCTTCACCTTCATCTCTCAAACGAGAAAAAGAGATCTTCTTTGTTAAAGCTCGAGACATTTGTCCACTCCATCCTTCCTGAAGAAATGACATATTCTTAGCAAATGAGCTCCAATCTGATTGCTCAAATCAGAGAGAATATGAAGGCCAAATTTAAGAGTGCCTCTCCAGCTGAACAAGTTGTGATGCTCAAAGGTCTTTTTGTACCTGTGGTGGCTGATCCCCACAAATTAACTGAGGAAGAGGAAGTGACAAGTGTTGCTTTGTATAAGCACGTTGAGCTAGTCATTCTGACAGATGATGAAGAAGAGGAAGAAGATGAGAACATTCCCACTAATCCTAGTGATGATGAAGGGAAAGATTCAAAGGACAAGAAAGACGACGATGATGACAATCAAGGTCCAAGTCCTGATGCTGGTGGATTAAAGTTAACAGTTGCTGAAAATACTCCATCTACCAATCAGCAAGCTGAACAACAACAATCTCAGAAGAATCTCAACCTCCTCCTGTTGATGTTGAAAATCAAGCACCTGTGCAAGGTGCTGATACTGAAGAAGAATACGCCAGAAAAAGGGCTGGCTTGAAAAATGGCAAAAGTCCAGTTTCTGATGCCAAGGTTACTGAAGAAAACCTTGAAGATGAGGATGAAGAAGATGAAGATTACCAACGCGCTCTACAAAACAGTCTCGTGATCCATGCAAGGCATACGCAGGATCTAGAAATTGGTGAATCTTCAAGACGAAGACAAAAGGAAGTTCCATCCCTTCCACTTACTACTGGCGAAACTCCAGTAATTGAGTCTCATACTCAATTAAAACTAACTACTGGCGAAACTCCAGTAATTGAGCCACAAACTCAATTGAAACAACTAACTACTGGTGAAACTCCAGTTGTTGAGTCTGAAGCGTTGCCATCAGCAACCACTCAACAAAAAGGAAGTGAAGCTACTGATAAAGGATCAAAAGTTGCTCAACTTGATGAATCTGAGGATGATGACAACTTGTCAGAAAATGAGGATGAACAATCCAAGCGAGACCCAAAAGTTGTTCAGATTCCTCCTCCTGATTACATCACTGATAAAGGTGATTCTTTAAGAGCCGAGCTGCTTTTACAAGATGATCAGTTTGCTTCCGAACTTAAAGTTCATTCCTTGACACCACATTTAGTGCCGTTCACAAGAGTTGAGGAGTTTACTCCCAGAATTCTAGCACTAAAGCAAGTCCATGATGCCTGCAAAGCTGAAGATGAGGCATTGCTTGCTGAGAGCCCACTTGACATTGGAAAGATATTGGCTACAGTGCTGAGACGCACTACAACTTTGACAATAGCTCAAAAAGACATCAGTCTTTATCACAAGAGCTATGAAGAAGATGTAAGTCAAGCGCTCAGACTTGCAAAGAATGCTCTCGTAAAGGCTCAGACTTACATGGATGAGAAGGCCGCAACAGAGAAAAGACATGAAGAGAACATGATGAATATTAAAAAAGAGTTGTCAACAATGAACTCTGACCAACATCAAATCATCATGAAGTATAACAGTTTAAACACTCTTGCTGAAAATTGCAATGAGTTTTATTCTCTGCACATCACTCCGATGTTGTAATCCATGTCTAAGGGGGAAAAGAAGAGTACTAGAAAAAGAAACCAAACCCCTCCTGCTCCTGCTGTTGATGTGCCACTTCCAATAGAACCTCTTGCTGAAAAAGAGCAAAGTTCTAAAAGACAAGCAGAATTTGAGTTGAACTCAGCAAGTACCAAAAAGAGAAAAACCGCTGCTGAAACTCAAGAGTTCTGTCATACTGAAAGTCATCACAATCTGAATGAAGATGATGAAGAAGATGATGACAATCAAACAATAGCTCAAGCCATAAGAGCTAGACCCTTAACAGCCGTGACTCCGTCTGGCCATTCAAAGCATTTCTCGTATGACTCTTCAGCAAGAGATCAAGACAATGCTAAAACAAGAAGAAGAAGGCAAAGACAGGAAGAGAAAAGGCTGGCCAGCATTGCTATTGGCTCCGGCATTGAATATACAAAGACCAGCAATGAATGTAATCAGAAACATTCATGGTTGCTGGATTTTAAAGCTGGAAGACTTGCTAGTAAATGAGTTCTTTCCTACAGCCATATTGAATCAAATGTTCAAATGGATTGAACTCAAGGTCCAAAGAAATCAAAGGGAAGAATCCCTCCCAAGAAATATTGCTGGGAAATGGTTGAATCTTGAGGTCTATGTAAGAAGAGTTGCCATTGGTAAGACATACAAGCAAGAACCAGATCTGATCAAACCACCTGGCATCGCTTACTACTCTGACCCGGTAACAAAGAAACCTAAGAGGAAACTTGGATTGATTCCTTATGAGCACTTCTATCTCACTACTAAGGATCAAGAAGAAGATCTTCTCTGGCTAAGAAAGATTCATCCGAAAAGCATTTCAGATACACAGCTTCTCCATGCCAACAATTGGGGCATGCATTTGTGGGTAATTCGCTACATGGAAATGAATGCTGAAAAGCATCATCATACTGCTTGCAAAAACGCAAGAATTCTTCAACTACAAGTCCGTAGGCTTCCGGAAAACTACGAAAAGGACTGTGTTGAATTCACTGCACTTGCTGAGAAGAGTGTAAGAGAGATTTTGAGAAAATCCTCTGAAAGAGCTTAAGTCCCTGCAATAGTTTTTGTTAAAGTTTTTGCTTGCTGATTCTGTTTAAGTTATCTATGCTACTTCATGTAAACTTCTGAAAGATAACTATCAGCAATGAAACTTTTGACTCTTATTGGTTTTTGATTATGCAACTTACTGATGCTTACTGTTTATTTATTCAAGTATGCTTGCATTAATCAACTGATTTATTCAACATCAGAAACCTCTAAAAGGGTAACAATTAATTTAGCCATGGATTGCTAACATCAAAAAGGGGGAAATTTGTTAGGAAACTTGTAATTTTGATGAGCAATTAACCATGCTAAATTAAGGAAAGTCCAGTAATTAGTACTCTTAAGGTCCATAGGAATTTAGAATTTTAAGGACATTGTAAAAGAGGAACGTTTGCTGATGACTCAGTTAGGTGCTAGATAAGTTATTTCTTTTGCGTATGATGTATTTTATTTTCTGAAAAGAAAATAACTTATTGATGCTTAGCTTATGATGTATCTTATTTTCTGAAAAGAAAATAACCTATTGAAGCATTTGCTGAAAATATATTTTGTTTATTACAAACAAATTATTGAAGCAAATAGAAACCGCTCAAATCTTGAAGACTCTTGAAGATCTGAAGACTTGAAGAATTTGAAGATCTGAAGACTAGAAGATTGCTGAAGACTAGTATCTACAAAGGCACGTGTTGCTTAGAAAGTGGAAAATTCAGCAACAGCATTGCATAAGTGAAAATCTGAAAGAAAGAGTAGGTTGTGCTTGCTGAAATTGAGACTGACCACTTGCTGATGGAACATATGTGACCTCTTGCTGAATGTACGTGAATTTGCACTCCAATGTTACTGTTTGAATTTTATTCAACAGAGCATTAAATGCAAAGCATGCACGCGAAGGACATGAAGACTAGAACACAAACAAAGACGCTGCTGAAAGTACAAAAGCAAGATAGTGACATGTTAAGGAACAAAAGCCTTAGGATTTGAAATTCAAACGGCTCCTTACTTGCACTATAAATAGAGGTCATCCGGCAAAGAGTTGAAGTGTGTCAACAACGTGATCAAACTCTCACTTGTGCTTAAAACTCACAAACCTTCAAACACTCTTACTGCCATTGATCCGTTCCAAGACTTAAAGCTTGAAAAAGCTACTTGTGAAGAAGTAGAACAAACACGGCTAAGAAATTAGTTAAGTGTTCTTTCTTTCGAACAAGAACAAGTCTTGACACCAGAAACAATCAAACTTGTTTACTGAAAAGTATTCCAAGTTGCGTTTCTTAGATTACTTGTTGTAACTAAATAAGTTATAATTAAGTCATCTCACCCCAAAACTCTCTAACTGAAAATACACCCTTTCAGGCGTGATATTCAGGGGGAACTTAATCGAGCATAGTTTTGCTGATTAAAAGTACCAAGTTTGGTGGAGAACAAGGTTGAGTTCTCTAGTTTAGGTTGGAGACAAAGCAAGTGTGCTTTGGTTTCTGTTGAATCGCTCTAGATAAGAGATTGTAAGGAACCTCAATCATATCTTACTAGATAGGACGAAGTGGATTAGTTGAGAGATTACCCCACTCTCAGATACCACTATAAAAGTGTTTGTGTGATTTACTTACTGTATTTAGCTTTCAGCAAATTATATCTGTCTTTACACAGTCACTCAATTCACTTGCTGAAACCTTTACTTACTGAAAGAGCACTTATTGTATCAAAGACTTCCGCTCTCTGATTTTAAGTATCAGCAAACCAAGCTACTGAAAAGTAACTTGCGCTTGCTGAGAAAGTTAAGTATCATCAAACTCATTACTGAAAAGTAATAAGTACTTGCTGAGAAAGTTTTAAACGACGAAACTTTGAAAAGACTATTCAACCCCCCCCTAGTCTTTTCTTGTTGTTTAAAGGGACCAACATAATATAAATATGAAAGCGATACTCAATAGTAAAATGCAACAAACATATATTATATTACGTTGACCTGTGTAATAGTACATATATGCCCTTAATAAAGACTGTCTCTAGGACATATACACTATCAATCTCCCACTTGGACTACAGCCAGTCACCTTTATGCTTAATGCCTAGATTAACATAATGTCTTAAGTGGGCATCTACTGATAAGACCTTGGTGAAAGGATCTGCCACGTTGTCCGTGGTTGAGAGACGTTCTATACTAACTTTTCCTCTATCAATAATCTCACGTATAACGGGATACTTTCTAAGTACATGTTTGTTCTTGTTTGTAGATATAGGCTCCTTGGCTTGAGCGACGGCGCCCGTGTTGTCACAATAAATCGTTATTGGACTTGGAGCAGGAACAACCCTCAATTCCTTCAAGAACTCTGAAATCCAAACAGCTTCTTTCGATGCTTCTGATGCAGCAATGTACTCGGCTTCTGTGGTTGAGTCAGAAATCGTGGCTTGCTTAGAACTCTTCCAACAGATAGCTCCTCCGTTCAATTTGAATACGTATCTGTCTGTGACTTAAAGTCATCAGGATCTGATTCAAATCCAGCGTCGACATAACCAGACATCTTTAATTCTGGTTCTCCACCAAACACCAAGAACATTTCCTTAGTCCGTCGAAGGTACTTAAGAATGTTCTTTACAGCAGTCTAGTGAGGTACTCTTGGATTCTGTTGGTGTCGACAAGTGACACTAAGCGCATATGCCACATCTAGCCTTGTGCAATTCATTGCATACATAATAGACCCTACTGCCGAAGCATAGGGCACACGACTCATTGCCTTTCTTTCTTCATCAGTTTTAGGACTATCCTTAACTGACAGCACGATCCCATGCCTAGCTGGGAGAAAGCCTCTCTTTGAGTCGTCCATCTTATAACGCTTCAGTATTTTGTCGATGTAGGTGGACTGTGTCAATCCTAACATCCTCTTGGATCTATCTCTAAATATCTTGATCCCTAGGATGTAGTTCGCTTCACCCAAGTCCTTCATCGAGAAGGTACTTGATAACCAAACTTTAGTCTCTTCTAGCATAGAGACATTGTTTCCCATGATCAAAATGTCATCTACATAAATGATGATCAAAACAACTCCTTTGTCGCTGTGTCTCGCATAGACACAGGGATCTTCCTTGCTTCTGATGAAGTCAAATGATTTGACAGCTTCATCAAAGCGGATATTCCAGCTCCTTGACGCTTGCTTTAGCCCATAGATGGATCTTTGTAATTTGCATACATCAGCTGACCTGGTTTTACTAATAAAACCTTCCGGCTGTACCATATAGACTTCTTCCTCAAGGTTGTCATTGAGGAAGGCAGTCCTTACATCCATCTGCCAGATTTCATAATCATAGTAGGCAGCTATCGCAAGTAGAATTCGAATGGACTTCAATTTTGCTACCGGTGAAAAGGTTTCATCGTAATCGATGCCATACCTTTGCGTGTAGCCTTTCGCCAGAAGCCTAGCTTTATGCGTTTGTACCTTGCCATCGGCATCTGTCTTTCGTTTAAAGATCCATTTGCACCCAATTAGTCTAACCTCTTGGGGCAAGTCTACCAAGTTCCAAACTTGGTTCTGGTACATTGAATCCATTTCTAATTCCATGGCCTCTTGCCATTTGTCTGAGTCAATATCAATTATTGCCTCTTTGTAGGTCTCGGGATCTTCCCGATCTGATAAACCGACATCAAGTTCACTGATGTCTGCTATCATAAGGCTTTGCTTCTGAGGTCCTCTTAGGATCCTCTTCGACCTACGGAGCTCGACTTGTTCTGGTGCTTTTCTTTTCTGGATTCATGTAACACGAACATTATCAGTGGGTACTGATGCAGCTGATCGTTGGGCGCGACCCTGTTCCCTTGTGGGAGGCTGCTCTTGTGCAACTTGTTGCACAGATTGGTTGACAACGGGTTCAATTGGTGTCGTTTCAACTGTTGATCTAATCACAGGACTCCCACTGACTATGAAATGCCTAGCAAGTGTCATATCATCACCCTTGTCTGCTTCGAAAGCTCCCACTGAACTTGAGTCCAAATCAGATGATTTAGAGACCTCATGTTCGCGCGTGTCAAAGTCTTGAATTTCTTCAAGTTCTATCATGTCATCTAACCTCTCTTCTTCGAGGTATTCAGCTTCTAAAAACTTCACGTTTCTAGATACGATCACCTTGTGATCTTCAGCATGATAGAATTCATAGCCTCTCGTCTGACGAGGATAGCCTATGAAATATACTTTGACACCCTTGGCATCTAACTTATCAGTGAGCATCAGTTTGACTATCGCAGGACAACCCCAAGGTCTAAGATAGCCTAGTGAAGGCTTCTTTCCCTTCCATAACTTATAAGGAGTTTTCTCCACTGATTTAGATGGTACACGGTTCAGAATGTAGATTGCAGTTTGTAGTGCATATCCCCACAGATACTTTGGAAGAGTCGAGAATCCAATCATTGATCTTACCATGTCTAACAGGGTTCGATTCCTCCTCTCAGACACACCATTTAACTGTGGTGTTCCAGGAGGAGTCCATTGCGGTTGAATTCCATTTTCCTTCAAGTAATCGACAAATTCTTCACTAAGGTATTCACCTCCTCGATCTGATCGAAGAGTGACTATCCTTAGGTTCAATTCATTCTCGACCTCGTTCCTAAACTCCTTGAATTTCCCAAAGGTCTCGGATTTATTCTTCATAAGATAAATATATCCATACCTTGAGAAATCGTCAGTAAAAGTAACGAAGTAAGGATAACCCCCACGCGCATGGACTTTAAACGGTCCACATACATCGGTATGTATGAGCTCTAAGCAGCGAGTGGCACGGACACCTTGTCCAACAAAAGGTTTGTTCGTCATCTTACCCTTAACACAAGATTCACATGTACCATATGATTCAAAATCAAATGGTTCTAAGTAGTCCAACTTCCTTAGTCTTTGAATCCGTGTTTCATTGATATGGCCTAGCCGACAATGCCATAGATAAGATGGATTATTCTTCTTACTTGAAGACGGTTGTTTGTTATGTATTTGAAATAAAGGTAGACTACTTTGCAAAATATATAAACCATTCACCAAGCGAGCCTTTCCATAATACTGATCATTTAATGAAAAATAACAAGTATTATTCGCAAATCGAAAGGAAAAACCCATATTGTCTAACAATGGAATGGAAATAATATTTCTGACAATGGATGGAACAAAATAAACATTATCAAGTTCTAAACATTGTCCCGAAGGTAAATCTATCTTGTTGCGTCCAACGCGTTTGGCTTCAACTGGATTGCCGTTCCCAACATGCAAGTCGATTTCACCTTGCTTGACTAGCTTGTGATCAATTAGCCCCTGCACATTATTACAAATGTGTGAGCCACAGGCTGTATCTAATACCCAACCATTGGAGTCAAAAGTAGTCATGTTCATTTCAATAACAAACATACCTGAGCCAGAAGTCGATGACTTCTTAGCTTGATCTTCCCTAAGCTTAGTGCAATTTTTCTTCCAATGTCCTTTCTGGTTACAGAAAAGACATTCATCTGTGCGTACCGTTCCGCTTCTCTTGAACTTCCTTTTCTGGTTCGGACACTTAGGCTTATCACTCCAAGGGTTAGCCTTGGCTCCCGACTTTCCCTTACCCTTAGCACCTTTGTTTCTTGGGTTTGGGTTAGACGGTTTCCCAACAAGCATGATCGACTTTTCCTTCTTAGGAAGAGTTTGATCATATGTCTTCAGCAGATTATGAAGTTCAGGCAGTGTTACGTCCTTCGCATTCATCGTGTAATTAATGATGAACTGCGAATACGAACTCGGCAATGATTGAAGGACAAAGATCACCATGATCTTGTTCTCTAGCTTAACGCCGGCATCGGCAAGCTTTTCAAAGAGACCAATCATTTTGAGAACATGCTCAGACATGTTCCCTCCTTCATTGAGCTTGCATCTGTGTATCTCTTTGATCAAATCAAATTCAACACTTCTAGCTGTCATCTTAAAGAGCGACTCAAGATGCTTTAGCATCTCATACGGCAACATGCTCTCATGTTGCCTCTGCAGCTCATTGCGCATTGCCGCCAGCATAATACACTGCGCGGATCTAGCATCTCCAAGATGCTTATCAGACCTTGCCTTGTTGGCTTGATTCCAAGCAGCAACATCATCGGCACTCTGATTTTCGGGGCACATGGGAATGACCTCGTCCAAGACGTACTCAATATTTTCGTACCTCAGCACCAAACGTATATTCCTGATCCAATCTAGGAAGTTTGGTCCGGTTAAAATTTGCTTCTCCAAGACAGCACGGAGCAAGATACTCGCCATATCTAATATCCTAAGGAGAAATAATATAGAACGAAAATAATAAATCAACTATTGAAATATTATTTCTAGATACACAGTCAACATAACTAAACAATAAGGTCCTTTAGCTGTTTAGCTCCCACTATTTTCACATATGCTTGCCCCCACAACAAACATACGGGTAATATCCAACAAGTTACCGTAGTGGCCAAGATCCAAATCAATACTATGCTATACTACAACGGGGGCTGGTCGCATAGCATAATATGACCGGTAGGACTAGTAGAACTATCCAATTGCGTCACGCAACTCTTGGTTGTTCAATCTAATTTAACCCGATGCCCTACATACTGTACCTATCGAGGTCGCTAGATACAATATGCAGTAAGTCATAACCATAGGCTTACTCTAATCTGACGATTACTGCGAGTCTGTAAGACGAGGTCGCCAATACAAGAAAACGCAATGAAAGTTCAGAATTAAAGCACCCTATGGAAAGCATCTTAGAAATACATATATATGTATATATTTATGTACTTATATTGGTTGGGGCTTGTAGCTTGAGGGTTGTTATCAGTCATCTACAAACAAACAAGGGCGCCGCCTACCCATCATGCATGAACGGTCTACACGTAATGGATGCCGCCTATCCATTCTAGTTTTAAACGCGGTCAAGCACATAATGGGTGCCGCCTACCCATACATAAATTTGCGGTCCAACATATAAGAGGGCGCCGCCTACCCTCGCATGCATAGCGGTCGAACGGAATGTAAAATACACGGTATTTAAACATGCATTGTCAAACAATAGCATATAGAGCATATTAAACAAGTAGTAGCCTATGTGGATGACAAATGACTTCATAATTTCATTATGAAAATTATAATCCCATACTTATAATCTCTATGAAATAATTGAAAATTCGGACTAGATTGAATAATCGAAAATTCTATTGACCAAGTAGCAATTTTTAAAAACCCGAAGGACTTAATTGTAATTTTAAAAACCTTGGAGGTGTTAAATCTAAAATTCAAAAGTAGAAGACTAATTTGCAATAAACAATAAATTGATAAATTACAAATAAGCCCTTCAACTTTATACTAATTAAATTTAACACCTCTAGTTTAAAACAATTACAATTAAATCATATTTATATTCCAAATATAAAATTCAATCCGGGTGCCTCGGGTGCAGGCGCCCGGCGCCCAGGCGCCGGGCGCCTGCGTCCGCAGGCTCCGGGTACCTGCGTGACGCAGGTACCCGGGTGCCCGCGGTACACTAGGGTACGCAGCGGAATTTCAAAATTTTCTTAACATACAGGTTAATTGATTATGCATATGTCGTATATATATAAACACGTAAATTAGAAGACTAACCTTACTTCCAAAGCAGCTTCCAAGTCTTCGTAATATTCCGGTGTATCTTCTCCTTCGTCGAAGTCGAAGATATCTGCAATACCCTGATTATCTGCAAGACAATAAGAGTTAGTTTCCAGCTCCTAGAACCTCAACCTTGTTATCCACGGATGAACAGCCTATCGGAAAGAATGCTAGGATATTCTTTATGTGACCAAGAAGACGGGGCGGCGATTCCTCCGGCAAGGTGGCGCGCGCGTGTGGCTTTAGAGAGGAGGGGAGAGCTTTTATTTTCTCTAAGAAAACTGGGTAGAATAATTCTCTAAGAATTGATTGTTCAGAATCGTATCTAAAAGCTCTCTAATAGTCTACTATATATAGTTGTCAATAGAAGCCTAAAGCATAAGCTATTAGACTTCGTAAAGGACTAAGAATCTATTTCTTATCGCACTAGGAAACCAATATCAAGTCTAGATTCATTCCCAATCAAATCAAAACTCAATCAGGAAAATCTAACTTATCCCTTGGACTTCTAATAGAGGAAGGAGTCGAACTCCTTCCCCTACCTTATCCATGCGCGCGCGCGCGCCTCCTAGGGACAGTAGGTGGGTCCCGATTTTGGGACCCACTTATAGTTCTAAGGCAATTCAAACTCCAAGTAGATTTTGCCATGTGCATATGTTAATTCTAAATTAACATATCTTTTCCAATCAAACCTCCATTATATTTCCAAAATATAATCTTTAATTTTATTTACATAAAATACAATTATTCAGCCAATTCAATTAATAATTCCAAATCATTAATTGAGCCACCAAATATTATAATTAATTCCAAATCAATTATAATCCATCAATCACAATTAATTCCAAATTAATTGCGATTCCATCTTCAAGGATATTCTGATAAGCTGAATCACCACATAGTGTGACCCATAGGGCCTCATCGTATTAATCAGGTCCTAGACTAGGCAACATGGAATCCCTAGACGGTTCCATTTGCAATATTAATACGTGAGGACGTTTGAGAGGTTTCTCAAAGCCAACCCTTTCGTTGCGAAGCCTGTTGCACTCAACGCGGCGATGGTAACGTCCCTTCATCTGACTTGCTCGAATGTATCTAGGATCGATGAAGTGTCTATCCCAATAATACATCCACGGGCGTCTTAGGGAGTTGCTTGGTTAAGATATACTTATGACCATCATAATATATCATTTGCACTGGCCAGTGACTTTACCAACACAACTATGCAGACTATGAGCAGTGCTCTCCTGTGCTACACTTGACAGATGAATCCTTCACAGAATCACTTATCATCCCCATTTGTATGTACCCATAATCCTGGATCGTGTCTTAGGTCAGCTGCTTATTCAGAGCTGACATCGACGGGTCCACCAAGGATATGGGGCAACAAATGTGATGATAAAGTCCTGTAAGTACAAAGGACGAATGGCATCACTTCGACAACTTACCGGTTCCCATAGACACTTCGGTGTAGAGTATACATCGATGGGAGTGTCCGGTGGGTACTTCCATTGTTCGATAAAGCTTCTTCGAACAACTATGCGCAGTTATGGGAACGTTTCTCGATTGTCCAACAATCCGTTCCGTGGTCGTGGGATCGGCTCACACTTGCTCCAACAAGTATAACCTCCACGCATACTAGTCTTGTCTGGTTCATTCAGACCCCCACATCCGAGATGATCCTCGACTAGGGAGAATTTGGGATAGATGATAACTCACATAGCTCCCACTATCTGTGTGATCGGTCATCTATCCGAGGGGACATGTTTAATATCAATACAGACAATAATACGATATGACATGCTGCATGCCCGGTGTAATATAAATATGAAAGCGATACTCAATAGTAAAATGCAACAAACATATATTATATTACGTTGACCTGTGTAATAGTACATATATGTCCTCTATAAGGGCACTATGCCCTTAGTAAGGACTATATCTAGGACATATACACTATCAAATATCACAAATGTGCGAGCCACAAGCTGTATCTAATACCCAACCATTGGAGTCAAAAGTAGTCATGTTCATTTCAATAACAAACATACCTGAGCTAGAAGTCGGCGGCTTCTTAGCTTGATCTGCCCTTAGCTTAGGGCAATCTTTCTTCCAATGCCCTTTCTGCTTACAGAAAAGACATTCATCTGTGTGTACCGTTCCGCTCCTCATGAACTTCCTTTTCTGGTTCAGACGCTTAGGCTTATCACTCGAAGTGTTAGCCTTGGCTCCCGACTTTCCCTTACCCTTAGTACCTTTGTTTCTCGGGTTTTGGTTAGACGGTTGCCCAACAAACATGATTGACATTTCCTTCTTAGGAAGAGTTTGATCATATGTCTTCAGCAGATTATGGAGTTCGGGCAGTGTTACGTCCTTCGCATTCATGGTGGTGAACGATGAACTGCGAATACGAACTCGGCAATGATTGAAGGACAAAGATCACCATGATCTTATTCATGATGCTTATCAAACTTTGCCTTGTTGGCTTGATTCCAAATCAGCAACTTGATAGGCAGTCTGATTCTCGGGACACACGGGATTAGCCTCGTCCAAGACGTACTCAATCCTTTCGTACTTCAGCACCAAACATATATTCCTGATCAAATCTAGGAAGTTTGGTCCGGTCAAAATTTGCTTCTCTAAGACAGCACGGAGCGAGATACTCGCCATTTCGGTTTTCCAGGAGAAATAATATAGAACGAAAATAATAAATCAACTATTGAAATATTATTTCTAAATACACAGTCAACATAACTAAACAACAAGGTCCTTTAGCTGTTTAGCTCTCACTATTTTCACATATGCTTTCCCCCACAACAAACATACGGGTAATGTCCAACAAGTTACCGTAGTGGCCAATATCCAAATCCATACTATGATATACTCCAACGGGGGCTGGTCGCATAGCATAATATGACCGGTAGGACTATCCAATTGCGTCACGCAACTCTTGGTTGTTAAATCTAATTTAACCCGATGCCCTACATAATGTACCTATCGAGGTCGCTAGATACAATATGCAGTAAGTCATAAACATAGGCTTACTCTAATCTGACGATTACTGCGAGTCTGTAAGACGAGGTCGCCAATACAAGAAAATGCAATGAAAGTTCAGAATTAAAGCACCCTATGGAAAGCATCTCAGAAATACATACATATATATATTTTTGTACTTATATTGGTTGGGGCTTGTAGCTTGAGGGTTGTTATCAGTCATCTACAAACAAATAAGGGCGCCGCCTACCCATCATGCATGAACGGTCTACACGTAATGGATGTCGCCTATCCATTCTAGTTCTAAACGCGGTCAAGCACATAATGGGTGCCGCCTACCCATACATAAATATGCGGTCCGAAATATAAGAGGGCGCCGCCTACCCTCGCATGCATAGCGGTCGAACGGAATGTAAAATACTTGGTATTTGAACATGTATTGTCAAACAATAGCATATCGAGCATATGAAACAAGTAGTAGCCTATGTGGATGACAAATGACTTCATAATTTCATTATGAAAATTATAATCCCATACTTATAATCTCTATGAAATAATTGAAAATTTGGATTAGATTGAAAAATCGAAAATTCTATTGACCAAGTAGCAATTTTCAAAAACCTGAAGGACTTAATTGTAATTTTTAAAACCTTGGAGGTGTTAAATCTAAAATTCAAAAGTGGAAGGACTAATTTGCAATAAACAATAAATTGATAAATTACAAATAAGCCCTTTAACTTTATAGAAATTAAATTTAACCCCTATAGTTAAAAACAATTACAATTAAATCATATTTATATTCCAAATATAAAATTCAATCCTCAAAACTTTCAAAATTCGATTTTGGGTCCAACCCGAAAAAAATATATATATATATTTATTAAAATATGCCCCACGGTACACGGGCGCCCGCGACACGCGGGTACCGGCGCCGTGGTCCCGGGCGACCGGCGCCCGCGGCACGCGGGTACCCTTGTCGCGGGTGCAGGTGCCCGGCGCCTGCGTCCGCAGGCCCCGGGTACCTGCGTCACGAAGGTACCCGGGTGCCCGCGGCACACGGGCGCCTAGCGCCCGTGCCGCGGGCACGGCGCCTGCACGCAGGCGGCCCGATCAAAAATATATATATTTAATATTTTTTTTTTTTGAAAAATATAAATTTTAAATTTATATAAAAAACAAAACTTTTGAAAATCGAATTAATCATAGAATCAATTGCATCCACATATCTACAAAATCATACAATATATATACGTATATACGTAATCAATTAACCTGGCTCCGATACCACTGTAAGAAAATATGGTCAGAGTTACCCCAAGGGTACGCAGCGGAATTTCAAAAATTTTCATAACATACAGGTTAATTGATTATGCATATGTCGTATATATATAAACACGTCAATTAGAAGACTAACCTTACTTCCAAAGCAGCTTCCAGGTCTTCATAATATTCCGGTGTATCTTCTCCTTCGTCGAAGTCGAAGATATCTACAATACTCTGTATATCTGCAAGACAATAAGAGTTAGTTTCCAACTCCTAGAACCTCAACCTTGGTATCCACGGATGAACAGCCTATCGGAAGAATGCTAGGATATTCTTTGTGTGACCAAGAAGACGGGGCGGCGGTTCCTCCGGCAGAGGTGGCGCGCGCGTGTGGCTTTAGAGAGGAGGGGAGAGCTTTTTATTTTCTCTAAGAAAACTGGGTAGAATAACGGTGAAAGTCTATGTCAAAAGCTCTCTAATAGTCTACTATATATTGTAGTCAATAGAAGCCTAAAGCATAAGCAATTAGACTTCGTAAAGGAATAAGAATCTAATTCTTATCGCACAAGGAAACCAATATCAAGTCTAGATTCATTCCCAATCAAATTAAAACTCAATCAGAAAAATCTAACTTATCCCTTGGACTTCTAATAGAGGAAGGAGTCGAACTCCTTCCCCTACCTTATCCATGCGCGCGCGCGCTTCCTAGGGACAGTAGGTGGGTCCCAATTTTGGGACCCACTTATAGTTCTAAGGCAATTCAAACTCCAATTAAATTTTGCCCAAGTGCATATGTTAATTCTAAATTAACATATCATTTCTAATCAAATCTCTATTATATTTCCAAAATATAATCTTTAATAGTATTTACATAAAATACAATTAATTAGTCAATTCAATTAATAATTCCAAATCATTAATTGAGCCCCCAAATATTATAATTAATTCCAAATCAATTATAATCCATCAATCACAATTAATTCCAAATTAATTGCGATTCCATCTTCAAGGATATTCTGATAAGCTAAATCACCACATAGTGTGACCCATAGGGCCTCATCGTATTAAGCAAGTCCTAGACTAGGCAACATGGAATTCCTAGACGATTCCATTTGCAATATTAATACGTGAGTACGTTTGAGAGGTTTCTCAAAGCTAACCCTTTCGTTGCGAAGCCTGTTGCGCTCAACGCGGCGATGGTAACGTCCCTTCATCTGACTTGCTCGAATGTATCTAGGATCGATGAACTGTCTATCCCAATAATACATCCACGGGCGTCTCAGGGAGTTGCTTGGTTAAGATATACTTATGACCATCATAATATATCATTTGCACTCGTCAGTGACTTTACCAACACAACTATGCAGACTATGAGCAGTGCTCTCCTGTGCTACACTTGACAGATGAATCCTTCACAGAATCACTTATCATCCCCATTTGTATGTACCCATAATCCTGGATCGTGTCTTAGGTCAGCTGCTTATTCAGAGCTGACATCGACGGGTCCACCAAGGATATGGGGCAACAAATGTGATGATAAAGTCCTGTAAGTACAATGGACGACTGGCATCACTTCGACAACTCACCGGTTCCCATAGACACTTCGGTGTAGAGTATACATCGATGGGAGTGTCCGGTGGGTACTTCCATTGTTCGATAAAGCTTATTCGAACAACTATGCGTAGTTATGGGAACGTTTCTCGATTGTCCAACAATCCGTTCCGTGGCCGTGGGATCGGCTCACACTTGCTCCAACAAGTATAACCTCCACGCATACTAGTCTCGTCTAGTTCATTCAGACCCCTACATCCGAGATGAACCTCGACTAGGGAGAGTTTGGGATAGATGATAACTCACATATCTCCCACTATCTGTGTGATCGGTCATCTATCCGAGGGGACATGTTTAATATCAATACAGACAGTAATAGAGATATGACATGCTGCATGCCTGGTGTAATATAAATATGAAAGCGGTACTCAATAGTAAAATGCAACAAACATATACTATATTATGTTGACCTGTGTAATAGTACATATATGCCCTCTATAAGGGCACTATGCCCTTAGTAAGGACTGTCTCTAGGACATATACACTATCAGATATTATATCAATGTATGGGACTTGATATAATTATCTTTCTCAGTGAGGATCAAGTAAGTGAATTCCCAAACTGTATTTTCACTGTGTGTGTAAAAATGAATTTGTGAAAGCATGGTTAAGTGTATGTTTCCGCTCATCGGTATGCCTATGAAGTGTGTGACCCTTTCGAGGGGATTGTCGTGCTTTGGAGTACTCCGAGTGTTCTGTATTGTGTATTGTTATGTGTGAAAGGGGACACGGTGTGCCACCAGTGTATGTGTGGCCATAGTGTGTTATGTCTGATTCGAGCTAAGTGCTCCGTACTTTATACCATAATAAATCTTTTGTATGTGGGTGACAAATGTACTTTTCAAACATGTGCTTGATCCGTTAAGAGGGTCAAGAGTTATTCTTATGAGTTATTAGCTTTCACATAAGTTAGTAGCTTACCCCCTTACTCCCCCAGTTCCAGTGTAAAAGTTATCGTGGCATTGTGAAGGATATTCTGTTGGAGTGCAGCAGATTGGAGTAATGTGAGCTAGAGTAACATTGAAGATTTTGAAGGTTATTTGAGTTGAGATGTACAATGAATATTTGTTGTTTTCAGGTTTTAGTTTTGCACTCGGATGGTTTGTAATTTCGAGGATATAGTTGTATATTGATTTGTATTGGGATTTTTAGTTGCTCTGTATTACCATTCGAGTTGATTATTGTGTATTTGAGGATAAAAATGATAGGCTTCGTGTTGACGTGAGCCATCTCACGATACACGGCCGAATGTTCCCTATTTTGGTTTCGGGGCATTACAAGTGGTATCAGAGTTTCAATCTTTGGATGTTTAGGTTTAAATTTTGGAAAAAGTTAGTTGTGAACTTAATGGAGCTCGAGTTCGAATATTAGAGGATTTGGGTTTTAATGTTTTGGAAATTAGGCTTGAATTTATCGGGGGTGTAAACGTATTGTAGTGATGTCATCTTTGAGGTTCTAGTGATGAGTTAAGTTTATGGATTGATACGAAAACTCCTACTACTGTTTAGGCTTGAATTTGTTGGAGCATAGAATTGTTTTAGTAGGCAGGATTGAAGGTTCACTGATTTGTCTTCTTGGAAGTACTGTTTTTAAGTGCGCAGAATATAAATTGTGGTGGTTATGGATTAATTGTTGTAATAGTTTAGGCTTGAAACTCCAGAGTCTTTGATAAATTGTTTGGGTGCTGATTTGTTGGTTGGATATCAAAAGTTTTAAGTTAGAATTTTCATCTAGACTTGTGAAGGTGGTGCTTTAGAATTGTGTTTTGGCCGGAGGGAAAGATAGTGAGATTTAATTTTTTTATATTCGAGAATTTGGAATATTGGATTTTTGTTTTAGTGGCACAGTGGAAGCGTAGTGGTTTAGGTTTCGAGGATGAAACTTCTCTTAAGGAGGGGATGATGTAAAACAATCTTTTTATAAGGTCAAATAAATTCTTATATGATTTTTGGAGTGGTACATCGAGATATATTTGGATCATGTTTCGAGGAAGGAACTTATTTTAAGGAGGGTGGAATGTAATAACCTGTAAATTTTAATACTATTTTTCAGAGTGAACCGGATTTAATAATTATAAGAACTTAAGGTGACGGGGTGAATTTTATCAAGGTTATTTTATGGATCGACAAATCGAGATAGAGTTGAGATATTTATTTTGGACTAAATTAGTGCCTTGGGCTAAGGGTTATGATGGTAATTTTATCAATCGATAAATCGAGTGGGACTTCATAATTTATTTGACCGAATTAATGACATGGACTAAGGTGGTTACGAATCGATCGAGTCTTGGTTATATTTATTGGACGGGACTAAGGGTCGAAAGGTATCATACTAAAAGTTGTTAGTCGAGACTTAGGTTGTAATTGGACTCCTATTTATATGACTTGGAGTGGAAGTATATTTAAAGGTAATTGGAATAGCCTCGATCTGTCGTCATTAATCAGGCTGGAAGGACGAAAAGACTTGAGGCAATGAAATTGAGGTTGCCGTATCTATTATCTGCATGGTGGTGAGCAAGAAAGAAGAATTGATTGAGGTAATTAAGAGATGTTTCATATCTTTATTGAAGTTTAAGTTGGAGTTGATGCAACAGAGTATACTCATTCTTTATTTTATGTTTTCTTGACAATGGGTGTATACATATACACGGATCGACATGTACGGACAATAAAGAGTGATTTATCTATGCATTCTTGGGGTATAGAAGATGGATTGGTTTAATAGCTTGCAGTGATTTTTAATATTTGAGGTAAGGGGATTCGTGACACATTTGCTTCTGTTTTATAAATCATGAAAAGTTGTGAGATTTTATAAATTGTTTATATTCTGAAACTGTTGATATTATATCAATGTATGGGACTTGATATAATTATCTTTCTCACTG
Source organism: Plantago ovata (assembly GCA_028274465.1). Lineage (NCBI taxonomy): Eukaryota > Viridiplantae > Streptophyta > Magnoliopsida > Lamiales > Plantaginaceae > Plantago > Plantago ovata. Next base: position 74,627,836 of record CM051455.1, read on the forward strand.
GGGATCAAGTATGTGAATTCCCAAACTATATTTTCGCTATGTGTGTAAAAATGAATTTTTGAAAGATGGTTAAGTGTATGTTTCCGCTCATCGGTATGCCTATGAAGTGTATGACACTTTCGAGGGGATTGTCGTGCTTTAGAGTACTCCCAGTGTTCTGTTTTGTGTATTGTTATGTGTGAAAGTCGGCACGGTGTGCCACCACTGTATGTGTGGCCATAGTATGTATGTCTGCTTCGAGCTAAGTGCTCCGTACTTTATACGATGCTAAATCTTTGTATGTGGGTGACAAATGTACTTTTGAAACATGTGCTTGCTTGATCCGGTAAGAGGGTCAAGTGTTATTCTTACGAGTTATTAGCTTTCCCATGAGTTAGTAGCTTACCCCCTTACTCCCCCAGTTTCAGTGTAAAAGTTATCGTGGCATTGTGGAGGATATTCTGTTGGAGTGCAGCAGATTGGAGTAATGTGAGCTAGAGTAACATTGAAGATTTTGAAGGTTATTTGAGTTGAGATGTACAATGAATATTTGTTGTTCTCAGGTTTTAGTTTTGCACTCGGATGGTTTGTAATTTCGAGGATATAGTTGTATATTGATTTGTATTGGAATTTTTAGTTGCTCTGTACTACCATTCGAGTTGATTATTGTGTATTTGAGGATAAAAAGGATAGGCTTCGTGTTGGCGTGAGCCCATCTCACGATACACGGCCGAACCTTCCCTATTTTTGTTTCGGGGCGTTACAAGTTGTATCAGAGCATAGGTTTCAATCTTTGGATGTTTAGGTTTAAATTTTGGAAAAAGTTGTTTGTGAACTTAATGGAGCTCGAGTTCGAATATTGGAGGATTTGGGTTTTAATGTTTTAAGGAAATTAGGCTTGAATTTATTGGGGGTGTAAACGTCTTGTAGTGATTTCATCTTTGAGGTTCTAGTTATGAGTTAAATTTATGGATTGATACCAAAACTCCTAATACTGTTTAGGCTTGAATTTGTGGGAGCATGGATTTGTTTTAGTTGGCAGGATTGACGGTTCACTGATTTGCCTTCTTCGAAGTACTGTTGTTAAGTGCGGAGAATATAAATTGTGGTGGTTATGAATTAATTGTTGTACTAGTTTAGGCTTGAAACTCGAGAGTCTTTGATAAATGGTTTGGGTGTTGATTTGTTAGTTGGATATCAAAAGTTTTAAGTTAGAATTTTCATCTAGACTTGTGAAGGTGGTGCTGGTAAGATTTAATTTTTTTTATTCGAGGATTTAGAATATTGGATTTTTGTTTTAGTGGCACAGTGGAAGTGTAGTGGTTTAAGTTTCGAGGACGAAACTTCTCTTAAGGAGGGGATGATGTAAAACACCGTATCTTTTAAGAAGGTCATATAAATTCTTATATGATTTTTGGAGTGGTACATCGAGATATATTTCGATCATGTTTCGAGGACGGAACTTATTTTAAGGAGGGTGGAATGTAATAACCCGTACATTTTTATACTATTTTTCAGAGTGAACCGGATTTGATAATTATAAGAACTTAAGGTGACGGGGTGAATTTTATCAAGGTTATTTTATGGATCGACAAATCGAGACAGAGCTGAGATATTTATTTTGGACTAAATTAGTGCCTTGGGCTAAGGGCTATGGTGGTGATTTTATCAATCGATAAATCGAGTGGGACTTCATAATTTATTTGACCGAATTAATGACATGGACTAAGGTGGTTACAAATCGATCGAGGCTTTGTTATATTTATTGGACGGGACTAAGGGTCGAAAGGTATCATACTAAAAGTTGTTTGTCGAGACTTCGGTTTTAATAGGACTCCTATTTATATGACTTGGAGTGTAAGTATATTTAAAGGTAAATGGAATAGCCACGATCTGCCGTCATTAATCAGGATGGAAGGACGAAAACACTTGAGGCAATGAAATTGAGGTTGCCGTATCTATTATCTGCATGGTGGTGAGCAAGAAGAATTGATTGAGGTAATTAAGAGGTGTTTCATATCTTTATTGAAGTTTATGTTGGAGTTGATGCAACGCAGTATACTCATTCTTTATTTTATGCTCTCTTGACCATGGGTGTATACATATACACGGATCGACATGTACGGACAATAAAGAATGATTTATCTATGCATTGTTGGGGTATAGAAGATGGATTGGTTTAATACCTTGCGGTGATTTTTAATATTGGAGGTAAGGGGATTCTTGACACTTTTTCTTCTGTTTTATAAATCATGAAAAGTTGTGAGATTTTATAAATTGTTTATATTCTGAAACTGTTGATATTATATCAATGTATGGGACTTGATATAATTATCTTTCTCACCGAGGATCAAGTATGTGAATTCCCAAACTGTATTTTCGCTATGTGTGTAAAAATGAATTTGTGAAAGATGGTAAGTGTATGTTTCCGCTCATCGGTATGCCTATGAAGTGTGTGACACTTTCGAGCGGATTGTCGTGCTTTAGAGTACTCCCAGTGTTCTGTTTTGTGTATTGTTATGTGTGAAAGCCGACACGGTGTGCCACCACTGTATGTGTGACCATAGTTTGTATGTCTGCTTCGAGCTAAGTGCTCCGTACTTTATACCATGCTAAATCTTCTGTATGTGGGTGACAAATGTACTTTTGAAACATGTGCTTGCTTGATCCTGTAAGAGGGTCAAGAGTTATCCTTACGAGTTATTAGATTTCCCATGAGTTAATAGCTTACCCCCTTACTCCCCCAGTTTCAGTGTAAAAGTTATCGTGGCATTGTGGAGGATATTCTGTTGGAGTGAAGCAGATTGGAGTAATGTGAGCTAGAGTAACATTGAAGATTTTGTAGGTTATTTGAGTTGAGATGTACAATGAATATTCGTTGTTTTCAGATTTTAGTTTTGCACTCAGATGGTTTGTAATTTCGAGGATATAGTTGTATATTAATTGGTATTGGGATTTTTAGTTGCTCTGTAGTACCATTCGAGTTGATTATTGTGTATTTGAGGATAAAAAGGATAGGCTTCGTGTTGGCGTGAGACCAACTCACGATACACGGCCACATGTTCCCTATTTTGGTTTTGGGGCGTTACAAGTGGTATCAGAGCATAGGTTTGAATCTTTGGATGTTTAGGTTTAAATTTTGGAAAATTTTGGTTGTGAACTTAATGGAGCTCGAGTTCGAATATTGGAGGATTTGGGTTTTAATGTTTTAAGGAAATTAGGCTTGAATTTATTGGGTGTGTAAACGACTTGTAGTGATGTCATGTGTGAGGTTCTTGTGATAAGTTAAGTTTATGGATTGATACCAAAACTCCTACTACTGTTTAGGCTTGAATTTGTTGGAGCGTAGATTTGTTTTAGTTGGCAGGATTGACGGTTCACTGATTTGTCTTCTTGGAAGTACTGTTGTTAAGTGCGGAGAATATAAATTGTGGTGGTTATGGATTAATTGTTGTTCTAGTTTAGGCTTGAAACTCCAGAGTCTTTGATAAATGGTTTGGGTGCTGATTTGTTGGTTGGATATCTAATGGTTTAAGTTAGAATTTTCATCTAGACTTGTGAAGGTGGTGCTTTAGAATTGTGTTTTGGCCGAAGGGAAAGATAGTAAGATTTAATTTTTTTTATTCGAGGATTTAGAATATTGGATTTTTGTTTAAGTGGCACAGTGGAAGCGTAGTGGTTTATGTTTCGAGGACGAAACTTCTCTTAAGGAGGAGATGATGTAAAACATAGTATCTTTTTATAAGGTCAAATAAATTCTTATATGATTTTTGGAGTGGTACATCGAGATATATTTGGATCAAGTTTCGAGGAAGAAACTTATTTTAAGGAGGGTGCAATGTAATAACCCGTACATTTTTATACTATTTTTTAGAGTGGACCAGATTTGATAATTATAAGAACTTAAGGTGACGTGGTGAATTTTATCAAAGGTTATTTTATGGATCGACAAATCGAGACAGAGTTGAGATATTTATTTTGGACTAAATTAGTGCCTTGGGCTAAAGGCTATGGTGGTAATTTTATCAATCGATAAATCGAGTGGGACTTCATAATTTATTTGACCGAATTAATGACATGGACTAAGGTGGTTACGAATTGATCGAGGCTTTGTTATATTTATTGGACGGTACTAAGGGACCAAAAGACTTGGGCAATGAAATTGAGGTTGCCGTATCTATTATCTGCATTGGTGGTGAGCAAGAAGAATTGATTGAGGTAATTAAGAGGTGTTTCATATCTTTATTGAAGTTTAAGTTGGAGTTGATGCAACGCAGTATACTCATTCTTTATTTTATGTTTTCTTGACCATGAGTGTATACATATACACGGATCGACATGTACGAACAATAAGGAGTGATTTATCTATGCATGGTTTGGGTTGATGAACGTGTATTTTACACTTTCATCCGAGTCTTTTTCACCAATTTAGCTATCCTCTAGGTTAATTTAGCTTATATTTTAGTGCATTTTATTAGAATAGTGTCACGTTTCCCTTTTCTTTGCATTTTTCATGTTTTAGGTTAAAAACGTATGTTTATGGGCAATAATGATGAAGAAGACGAAATTTTGGTGTTTCGAGGACATTCGTGGTGTATCTAGAAGGTTCCGGATGAGATTTGAGGCCTAGGGGACGAGTTTCAAGGCTTAAAGGTCACTAGAAGGCAAAATCCGAGTCCGAAAAGGAAAAGAAGACCAAAAATCTCGCTCTCGCCAGTCTGGATGTCCCAGGCGAACCGCCTGGGACGTGGGGCGATTTGCCCCACACCAGGCGAATCGCCCGGCACCTGGGCGGTTCGCCTGGGAGGTTTCCGCATCTATATATATATCTTTGCCTATTTTTCTACGTTTTTAAGACCTTTTCACATTAATTGGAGAGACAAATTCTCCAGAGCCTGTTCTGGGAATTATTAGCATATAAGACACTTTTTCTTATTGATTTGGAAGCTTTAGCATAGAGATTGGACATCTTTGATTTTCGATTCTTGCTTGTGAGTTAGCAATTCATCGGAGATTGACAACATTCGTTGGTAACTTGTATCTCACGATTTTTCTGCTTTTATTTATTTCATTCAACATGTTTTCATTCAATCTTGCTTTGATTCTTGTTGATTGCAATATGAGTAGCTAAATCTATCGTTGGTGATAGTATGTGATTTCTTAGCTAGGGTTCTTGATTATGCATGAGTGGCTTCGCGCGTTTAAGACTTGATTTATTGTTTTATTTCTTTGATCTATCTAAGCCATCTATTTTCGTAGTGTTGAATTGAAAGGAACACATAGGACAATTCACGATCATAGATCTCTATACAAACTTCAAGTACTTCATGCATGACTATTACCCGTTGCTTTGAATGACTATACTATCACTAACTTCCATTATATTGATAAGAAAAATCTGTGCTTTGCTTGATTTCTGATTTATAGTTTAAGTTAAATTTGATAAAGCTAGCTATAGTCCTTAGAGATCGACACTCGAGGTTATTTTACTTCTACACTACGTGCCTTGGTTTTCGTTGTAGTTGTGGATTGCCTTTGGCTATAAACAAATTTATTTGATTAATTGAGTCTGACAATCCCGTTCATCAAATTGGCGCCGTTGCCGGGGACTATACTCCTTTTTTCTCTTTAGCTTATTTATATTTTCAGCATTCAATTCTCAGAGTTAGTAGTTAATTTGTTTCCAGAATTTTGTGATTTCTAACACGACTAATTTTCAGTTGTGAGTTACTCCTGTCACAGATATTCAGGTTCCGTGATGGCTCGTCCACTGTTGAAATCATGGGTTCAACTCAACAAGGAACGAATGAAGGGTCCAGCGATTGTCCTTTCGCTTGCGACTCGTGACTTGGAAATCAAAAACCACATGTTCCAGCAACTCCCGAGGTTCTATGGCTTGGCTAGGGAAGACGTGATAGGGTATTTGGATGATATCGATAACTTCGTCAACCAACTCCCAAGACCGGGCACGGAGGTGACGGATGACGAGCTGAGAATGAAGGTTTTTGCGATGGGACTTGGCGATAAAGCCAAGGCATGGTTAGGCTCTCTGGAAGCCGGATCACTAGACACCTGGGCCAAGGTGTTTTCTACTTTTATGGAGAAATATTTTCCCCATACTCTGACTACCGCGCTGAAGGCGCAAATCAGTGGTTTCAAGCAAGACTATGATGAGACCATCTACACTGCTCTCGAGAGGTTCAAGGACCTCATGAATAAGTGCTCACACCATGGTTTTGAGCTTTCGGATCTTGTCCAACACTTCTACAATGGACTCACATTTGAGAATCAGCAAGTGATGGATTTTCAATGCCGTGGTAATATCTGGGAGGAGACCGCCGAGGATGTGTGGGCGTGTTTCAAAAGGCTTGCTAAGGGATCTCAGTTCAAGGATCCAAGAGCAATGGTTAGGAGGCGTGGACCTGAGGCTCCACCAAACAAGGAGATCCCAATGCATGGAGTGAGTGGGGATCGGTTTGAGTGCTTCGCCAATGAGATGAAGCAAGTTCTCAAGAGCTCAGCTGGAACAACTCTCTCTAATGAAGTTTGTCGGGTATGCAAGAACTATGGGCATGGGGCTCATATGTGCAGGTCGGAATTTGGCCAATGATAGTGTTTACTGGGTAGACCGTAGTAATCGCAACTACGGAACGACCACTGTGGAAATCCTGCTGAAGCATCTCAATCCAAGTCTGCTACTCTCTTTGATAAATTACAGAAATTGGTCGATTCCACGCAAGGTTTTCTTAAGCGTTATGAAGAAGATTCGGAGAAGACAAGGGCGAGACTTGATCAGTTGGAGGCAAGCACTAGGCTTGCTCATCAAAAGATGCAAGAGTTGATTGAACGTGGAGCAAGTAGGGAGCAAGGGAAGTTGCCTAGCAACACTGAAAAGTCGATGTCTATTACTTTGGTGGGTGATCTTCCTGTTGAGATCACTATCAAGAAAGCTGCTAAATGTGAGTGTTGCAAGGATGGTGAGCCTCCACTAGCCAAGGAAGAAGAGAAGGACCTTGGTTTTGATGTGAGTAATGAGGAACAAGTGGATCCCGAGCCAATTCCTGATAGTTTCGATGTTAAGGTTGGGATTGGTGAACTTGAAGATGTACGTGCTACACTAGATACGGGATCTTACTCTATTGTGCTCCCTATGAATGTATTTGAGAAGAGTGGCCTAGGAGCGCTTTCGGAGGATAAGGCTATTGTGCAACTTGCGGACGGATCCTTTGTACGACCCGAGGGCATTGTGAATAATGTATTGGTTAAGATTGGTGAAGCTTCTGTATACACCAACTTTGTTGTGATGCCGGCGTCTACTCCAGGGATGGGTGATGTTGTTCTCTTGGGGCGAACGTTCTTGACTAAGCTACGCTCCGTAATCGACATCTATCGAAGAACTTGCACCATTGAGGTGGATGGCAAGCAACATGTGTTCCGAGCCATATCTGATCCTAGTCCACACTTCAATGCTTCTCATTCTATTAACTACTTTGGTCTTGCTGTATATGTACATTCTCATTCTCAGGTACTAGGTATGAGGAAGAGATCAATGAAGGGGAAGTCTAGTACCCTCAAGAACAAGAACTAAAGAGCAAGAAGAAGTCGAGTCAGAGACTTTATAAACAATGACGCTGTCCGGGAGGCAACCCGGAGTTTTATTGCTTCTTTATTGCATGCATATTTATTTTGAGCATGTCATTGTGTTTTATTTTATGTTTTCGTATGTTTTTGGTGATAAAATAGGTTTTAAGATGATAATTTTGCGTTTTGAGAGGAAAAAGACGTCTCCAGGAGTCTGAAGATGCCAGGCGAATCACCCCCCACGTGGGGCGATTCACCTGGCAAGTCCAGGCTGCCTGGGACGTTCTGGACGCCCCAGGCGAATCGCCCCCCACCTGGGGCAGGTTCGCCCCGGGTGTCCAGAAACCCGGGACGTTCTGGACGCCCCAGGCGAATTGCCCCCCACCTGGGGCGGTTCGCCCCAGGTGTCCAGAAACCCGGAGTTCCGGATTTTCATTCGGAAACCCATTTTTCTCCTATTATGCTAAATTATTGATCTTTTTACTTCTTTTATCGCCCGTTTTGGCTTCTCACGAGTTTCCTTGAGTTCTATAGGTTATAGGTACAAGTTAGCTCTCACCTTAAATCCACTTTCGACGTTCGGGACGAGCGACGACGTTCAGGTTTGGGGAGGGGGTTATCGCTGGCTATCTCTATACTTGTTTTGCTTATGATAAACTCGTGAAACCCTTTGTTTGCATTTGTACGTTTATCGCTTTCTTAGTATTTAGTTGCATACACTACATTCATCCTAGTATAGTTTTGCATGTTTTATGTGGAGTTTATTGCCAATTTTTTTTTGAACTTTTTTATTGGGTAGATTAACTAGTTATGACCTTTGACCATGCGTTTCATCTCTATGAATTTGTTTGAGGTTTTTCTCGCTTGGCTTGTCACATTATATATACACTTAGTTAATCTTGGTAGTCTCGACATCACTTAGTGGTGTTTTCTCTACTGCGGTTCACGAAGGCCTTTATAATAAGATGATGCATGTTAGAGTCTTGTTGTTTTCCCGTGTAATTATGTACCTAAGAGGCAACAAGTCTTCACCTTGCTTTGAGATTGCTAAATGCCTAGGAAGGAGGTAGTGTGAGATTGTGTGATCCTTTGTTTGAAACTTATTCTAACGAATAGGTTTGGGGAGGGGGTTATGTTGTCATTATGACTTGTTTTTCGATTTTGAGTGTTGTGAGTTTGTTTTCCTTTTTCGTAAAGTTTGTGCTCCAACCTATTCTTTCGAATAGGTTTGGGGAGGTCGTTGTGAGTCATTGTAATTTCTTTTTCGTTGTGCTACTGCTGGCTATATACAAAAAAAAAAAGAAGAAAAGGAACAAGAAAAAAATCGAAAAAAGAAAAAAAAGGAAAAAAATAGAAAAGACCCCAAAAAAGCAAAGAAGGGTCCAAAGAAATCCAAAAAGCAGTTTAGCAAAGTGTTTGTCTCGTTTTTCAATTCATGTAATGTTCGTAATCGAGTTGTAAAGTTTGTCTTTTGTTTGTTTGAGTGTCATCTGTTCTAGACCACCCTCGTCCTGCCATTCAGGAAGTGGTGATTAGTTTATGACTTTGCTTGAGAGATGGGTAGAATAGGGGAGTGTGAACTTTTAGGGAACCCTCCTTCGTTTGATCAGAGCCAGTATTGGTTCGACCTCTTTGAGGGAAAGTCTTAACTTGGTGAACAGCAGTAAGTCCTCAGTTTCATAGGCACGAGACAACCATTCGTATTTTAACATGTTTCATTACGTCGTCACTGACTAGGTCCAGGTAGAGAATGTTACGAGAGACTATCTTGTTTAACATAGTGCATATGTGAATGTGTATGAGTCAATCGAGGCATTCTTCATCCAATATCCATGTTATGATTTGTATGGTCATTGTTCATAAGTTTTTTTGATAGACTTAATAGATTAGTTCATTTCATTTGGCATGAGACTCCATTTTGTGTGTTGCATTGTTTTTTTGCATTAGAGTCTAGCTTAGTTGCTTGAGGACAAGCAAAGGTTCGGTTTGGGGAGTTTGATAAACGTGTATTTTACACTTTCATGCGAGTCTTTTTCACCAATTTAGCTATCCTCAAGATTAATTTAGCTTGTATTTTAGTGAATTTTATTAGAATAGTGTCACGTTTCCCTTTTCTTTGCATTTTTTAGGTTTTAGGTTAAAAACGTATGTTTATTAGCAATATTGATGAAGAGGACGAAGTTTTGGTGTTTCGAGGACATTCGTGGTGTATCTAGAAGGTTCTGGATGAGATTTGAGGCCTAGGGGACGAGTTTCAAGGCTTAAAGGTCACTAGAATGCAAAATCCGAGTCCGAAAAGGAAAAGAAGACCAAAAATCTCACTCTCGCCAGTCTGGATGTCCCAGGCGAACCGCCTGGGACGTGGGGCGATTCGCCCCACACCAGGCGAATCGCCCGGCACCTGGGGCGGTTCGCCTCGGAGGTTTCCGCAGCTATATATATCTTTGCCTATTTTCTACGTTTTTAAGACCTTTTCACATTATTTTGAGAGACAAATTCTCCAGAGCCTGTTCTGGGATTATTAGCATAGAAGACACTTTTTCTTATTGATTTGGAAGCTTTAGCATAGAGATTGGACATCTTTGATTTTCGGTTCTTGCTTGTGAGTTAGCTATTCATCGGAGATTGACAACCTTCGTTGGTAACTTGTATCTCACGATTTTTCTGCTTTTATTTATTTCATTCAACATGTTTTCATTCAATATTGCTTTGATTCTTGTTGATTGCAATATGAGTAGCTAAATCTATCGTTGGTGATAGTATGTAATTTCTTAGCTAGGGTTCTTGATTATGCATGAGTGACTTCGCGCGTTTAATACTTGATTTATTGTTTTATTTATTTGATCTATCTAAGCCATCTATCTTTGTAGTGTTGAATTGAAAGAAACACATAGGACAATTCATGATCATAGATCTCTATACAAACTTCAAGTACTTCATGCATGACTATTACCCGTTGCTTTGAATGACCATACTATCACTAACTTCCATTATATTGATAAGAAAAATATGTGCTTTGCTTGATTTCTGATTTATAGTTTAAGTTAAATTTGATAAATCTAGCTATAGTCCTTAGAGATCGACACTCCAGGTTATTTTACTTCTACACTACGTGCCTTGGTTTTCGTTGTAGTTCTGGATTGCCTTTGGCTAAAAACAAATTTATTTGATTAATTGAGTCTGACAATCTCGTTCATCAGGGGTATAGAAGATGGATTGGTTTAATAGCTTGCGGTGATTTTTAATATTTGAGGTAAGGGGATTCTTGACACTTTTGCTTCTGTTTTATAAATCATTAAAAGTTGTGAGATTTTATAAATTATTTATATTCTGAAACTATTGATATTATATCAATATATATGTTGGTCTCTTTAAACAACAAGAAAAGACTAGAGCGTGGGGGGGGGGGGTGAATAGTCTTTTCAAACTTTTCGTCGTTTAAAACTTTCTCAGCAAGTTCTTATTACTTTTCAGTAATGAGTTTGCTGGTACTTAACTTTCTCAGCAAGTACTTATTACTTTTCAGTAATGAGTTTGCTGATACTTAAAAATAGAGTGCGGAAGTCTTTTACAATAAGTGCTTTTCTTAGAGATCTAGTTTCAGCAAGTGAGCAGAGTGACAGTATACGAGAAATGTAACTTGCTGAAAACTAAGTGCAGTAAAGTAAATCACACAAACACTTTTATAGTGGTATCTGAGAGTGGCGTAATATCTCAACTAATCCACTTTGTCCTTTCTAGGACTGAATCCACTATGATAAGATGTGAGGTTCCTTACATATCCTATTACTAATGATTCTCAGAAACCAAAGCACACTTGCTTCGTTTCCAACCTAACTAGAGAACTGTAACCTTGTTCTACACCAAACTTGGGACTTATAATCAGCAACACTATGATTGATTAAAAGTTCCCCCTGAATTTCACGTCTGAAAAGGGTGTTTATCAGTTAAAGAGGTTTGGGATGAGAAGACTGGAGTATAACTTTTCAGCTATAACAAGTTATCTAAAGAAACACAACTTGTAATACTTTGCAGCAAGTTTGATTGTTTCTAGTGTCAAGACTTGTTCTTGTTCGAAAGAAAGAACACTTAACTAATTTTCTTAGTCGTGAATGTTCTACTACTTCACAAGTAGCGTTTGTTTCAAGCTTAAGTCTTGGAACGGATCAATAGGCAGTAAAGAGCATAGAAGGTTTTGAGTGTTTAAAGCACAAGTGAGAGTTTGATCACGTTGTTGACACACTTCTACTCTTGCCTGATGACCTCTATTTATAGTGTCACAAGGGAGCCGTTTGAATTTCAAATTCTAAGGTTTGTACCTTAAGATGTCACTATCTTGCTTTTGTACTTTCAGCAGCGTTCTTCATTTGTCTTCTTGTCTTCATGTTCTTCGCGTGCTTACTTTGCATTTAATGTTCATTTGAGTCAAATTCAAATGTGAACGTTGGAGCCAAAATGCAAGTACTCTTCAGCAAGGAGGTCACATATGTTGTCAGCAAGTGGTCAGTCTTAGTTTCAGCAAGCACAACCTACTCTGTCATATAGATTTTCACTTATGCAAGTTGTTGCTGAAAATCTCACTTTTTGAAGCAACATGTGCCTTTGTAGATACCTTTCTCAGAATTCTTCTAAGTCTTCAGTCTTCGAATTTTCAACTTTCTGAGCGGTTCTAGGTCTCAATAGTTCGTTTGTAAAAACAAAGTACATCATCAACAAGCTTAAGAACCTAACTAGTACCTACACTAAGTCTTTCAGCAAACGTTCCTCTTTTACAATGTCCTTAAAATTCTAAATTCCTATGGACCTTAAGAGTACTAGTTACTAGACTTTCCTTAATTTAGCATGGTTAATTTCTTATCAAAATTACAAGTTTCCTAACAAATTTCCCCCTTTTTGATGTTATCAATCCATGGCTAAATTAATTGTTACCCTTTTAGAGGTTCCTGATGTAGAATAAATCAATTGATTAATGCAAACATACTTGAATAATAAAACAGTAAGCTTAAAATAATTTGCATAACCAAGAACCAATAAGAGTCAAAAAGTTCATTGATGATAGTTATTTTTCAGTAAGTTTACAAGAAAGTTCATTGATAACTAAAGCAATCAGCAAGCAAAACAAAGCTTTCCAAGGGACTATTCTATTCCAGTAGAGGATTCTCTAAGAATCTCTTTTACACTCTTTTCAGCAAGAGCAGTGAATTCAACATAGTCCTTCTCGTAATCTTCAAGTAGCTTACGGACTTCAAGTTGAATAATTCTTGCATTCTTGCAGGCAGTATAGTGATGGTTTTCACCATTCATTTCTTTGTAGTGTATTACCCACAAGTACATGCCCCAATTGCTAGCATATAGTAGCTGAGTGTCTAAAATTCCCTGGTTGGCATGAATCTTCCTTAATCAGAGAAGGTCTTCTTCTTGATTGATGATGTCGTTTTTCACCAATTAAATTTGTTTAAAAGTCTAAGAACACTTATCACTACAAAAACTAGAGTGCAATGGCAAGTTGTCCCCGAGTGTCGTTCTCTCGGGACCTAACGTGGCTTTGTTTGAGGTTTTTGCTAGTAATTTTAGACAACGAGTTCAAATGTTTGTAAAATCGTTTCCTTTGAACAAAGCAACGAGAAATCAGATTGTTGTAAATCAAGATTGGAAAACGGTTGGTGGTAGAAATCAAATACACATGCATGGGTTACGAATATGCTCACAAGTTCAGTGCGTAAAACCTTCGATCAAGTCTGCTAAGCAACTCGTCTAGGCAACTTTAAGACACACATCATAAAAGATCACTATCAATACTTTAGAGGTGCTTGTCACCAACACCATTTATCTAGCATGCTGCAAATCTCTAACATACAACCCTATAGCTTTCATTGACCAAGAGTTTGTCACTATACTCAATTCGAATATATTTTATAGGCAACTAAGAATCATATGAAGGGATTTGCAGCAAGATTGAATCACAATCTCATGTAAGCATAAACATAACCCATAGCATGCATATTCTACATTCTACCACCAACACAAAAGATTTAGCTACTCATACTCATTAACATAGACATCAATTCATATGAATAATAATCAGAATACATCATATCAAACTACAAGACAAGAGAGTGATACAAGTTACCACCAAAGCTGTCACTAATCGGTGGAAAGCAAAGAAAATCTCTCCGTAGATGATTACAAAGGATGAATCCCAATCAAAACCTTGAATCCCAAGCTAATACAATGTAATCTGAGTTTTCTCTGAGTTTTGGGGCTTAGGAGCTCTCCAAAATGAAGTTACAGTTCAAAAGATATCCAAAAAATGACTGAAGATCAGATCTAAGAAGAAAAATTCGAAAACGTAACCGCTGCCAAGCGGACCGCTTGGAGAAGCCAAGCGGAGCGCTTGGCAAGCGAAGCGCTTTGGCACTCCAAGCGCTTCGCTTGGCTTCTGTGCCAAAGCTCCTGGAAAATGAAGCGGAGCGCTTCACTATTCCAGGCGCTTAGCTTGGCTCCTGGGCAGATTTTTGTCTTCAAACTCAATCTTTTTGCCCTCGCATGGCCCTCGGGTGCCTTGGACTCATCCTTCTCGATGCTTATTGATGCTCAAACACTTACGAACAAGCCACGGAGATTGGGGAACTTCAACGGGGCCATCTTTTCCATCAAAAAGGCTCGTTTTTAGCTCCAAAAACGCCGTTTCGTACCTAAGTGCCTGAAAATGCAGAAAACACAAAACGTGACATTATTCTACAAAGCTAAACAAAAAACAAGGCTAGAAGATAGCAAAAGAAGGTAAAAAAGACAAGATGAACGCGTCAAAAGTACGTTCATCATTGATCCTTTGCAGTGAGATAAAAGTACTCATAAGGAATCAAGCCATATTTCTTTTTGGACTTCTTGGTATGAGGATAATTAAAGTAAGCAACATCCATCGGCTTGATTAGATCAGGCTCTTGCTTCATCTTCTTGATGATGAAAGTTCTTCTTACCAAAATTTCTATGTTCAGCCATTTTATAGCAATGTTTCTTGGGTAGGGAGGAGGATCCCTTTATTTTCTTGTGACTTTCAATTCAATCCAAGTGTAAATTTCATTCAGTACAGCAGTTGGAAAGAAGTCATTGGCCAAAATATCTTCCAGCTTTATGATCCAGCAACCATGGAGGTTTCTCATCACATTCTGAGTGGTTTCCTCATTGCTGGTCTTTGTGTAATCGATGCTAGTGCCAATGGCAATGTTATCAATCTTTATTTCTTCTTGTCTTTGCTTTCTTCTTCTTGACTTAGCATTTTCATGATCCTTTGCTGAAGATCTGGAGTCAGAAGAGGAATGTTTGGATTGGCCAGATGGAGTTAAGGCAGAAAGAGGCTTGGCCCTTATAGCTTGAGCTATTGTTTGGTCATCATCATTATCATCATCTTTATTAATGCCTAGATGACTTTAGTATGACAGAATTCTTGAGTATCAGCAGAAGTTCTTCTCCTTTTAGGATTTGCTGAACTTCTCTCAGAATCTGTTTAGCTCTTCTTTTAGAACTTTGCTCTGTTTCAGCAAGAGGTTCTCTGGGAGGCGGTCCAGGAAATTTTAGTGGAGCTTCAGAGGGAGTAGTTGATTTGTCTCTTGAAGACTTTCTTTTTCTGAATCTTCCCCCTTAGACATGGATTGCATCATCGGCTTGATGTGAAGAGAGAAAAATTCATTGCAGTTTTCAGCAAGAGTATTGAGGTTGTTGTATTTAAGAATCATGTCTTGCTGATCAGAAGTCAGCTTAGACAATTCTTCTTTAATAAAAGCCAAGTTCTCCTCATGTCTTCGCTCGTTGTTTACTTTTTCTTCCAGTATAACCTGAGCCTTTGTCAATGCGCTTTTGGCGAGCTTGAGTGCTTGACTGACATTATCTTCATAGCTTTTGTAATGTAGACTTATGTCTTTCTGAGCTATGGTAAGTGTAGTAGTGCGTCTCAGCACAGTAGTCAGTATCTTTCCAATGTTAAGTGGACTCTCAGCAAGCAGTGCATCATCCTCTTCTTGGCATGCTTTGTGAACAACCATCAGTGCTTTTATTCTTGGAGTAAACTCCTCAATATTTGGGAACGACACTAAAGAGGGAGTAAGTGAGTGGGCTTTGATTTTTGTGGCGATTTTTTGATCATCGTTTCTCAGCAAGCGACTTCTCTCCATATCTCCTTCATCATTAATGAGAGATGCTGGAGGAATTTCTACCAACTTGGGTTCAGCTTTCTTGGACTTTTCTTCGTCATTTGCTGAGAAATCAGATAGATCTTCTTCTTCAAAAGGTTCATCAAGGTCAGCAACCTTGGCACCTAAATCCTTAGCCTTAGTCATTTTGGGTTGAGTAGTTGCTGAAGGCAACTCTTTTGACTCAACAACTGGAGTTTCACCAGTAGTAAGTGGAAGGGAGGAGTCTTCCTTGTTATTCACTCCTGAAGATTAAGCAATATCTAGATGTTGAGTATGTCTGTCGTGAATCTGTAGACTATTTTGTAATGCTCTTTGGTAATCTTCATTCATTTCTTCATTTTCTCCAAGGTTTGAATCAGTGAACTTGGCTTCGAGTAATGCTAACTCGGCATCAGAAAGCTTAGCTTTGCCTTTAGGCATTTCAGCACGCTTTCTGGCGTACTCTTAGTTGCTGGAGTACTTTTCTCAGCAGAAGTAGGAGCAGATTCTTGTTGCTGACTGGGAGGTTGTTTAGCTTGCTGATTTTCAGCATCGGCTAGATTTACTTGATCAGCAACTGCCAACTTTACTCCCCTAACATCCGGACTTGGACCTTGATTATCATCATCATCGTCCTTGCTGTCCTTTGAATCCTTGGATTCATCATCACTTGTATCTTTAGGGATATTTTCATCCTCTTCTTCTTCATCATCATCCGTCAGTATAACCAACTCAAGATGTTTGTACTTAGCAGCACTTGTAACCTCTTCTTCCTCATTGATTTTGTGGGGATCAGCCACCACGGGTACAAAGGAACCCTTGAGCATCACAGCTTGTTCAGCTGGAGAGGCACTCTTGAACTTAGCTTTCATATTCTCTCTGATTGTTGCAATCAGATTTGCACTCATTTGCTGAGAATATGAGAGTTCTTCAGAAGTATGGAGTGTACAAACGTCTCGAGCTTAAAGAGAGAATTTCTCTTCTTTTCATTGGATAGATGGACGTGAAGATCTGAAAAGTCCATCATTTTCTACCTTTGCCAGTTGCGGACAAACTTAGCAACTCTGGTCAAAGTGTTTCTTTTAAAATTTGAGGATAGTTCTTCGGAACTAACTTCATGAACTTCTGTGATGTAAACCTCTTCATTACTCTCCTTTTGAGCCTGAATAAGAGTAAGGTTAGTTTCAGGAAGTTTTTGGAAAATAGTTTTAGAGTCTAAAACTGTAACATGAATTACCTGCTGATTTTCAGCAAGCTCATGTTGCACACTGAGTTGTACGGGGACTATTTCCATTGCTTCAGGAGCTGTAGTAGCATCATTGAATTGTTCATCCTGAAATAAAAATTTGTTAGATACAAGTACTAAGTTTTTAAACTTAGTAAAGTTACCAAAATTTTCATCTACCTGCTGAATAGGAGTTGCAGATTACGGTGCAGAAGTTTCAACAACCTTCTGACTTGTATCTTGAGAAGTCTGTAAAGAAATAGTTATGTTAGCTAAAGATAAAGTTTCAGATAGTGAAGTTTTGCTTATATCTGAGTTAACTATCTGCTAAAGAATGGCAGGTGGTGACTCAGTCCTTTCATCAATGAAAGCTTCTTCAAAATCTGGGACTTGTTCTTCAGCAGACTTCTTCTCTTGCTCTATTTGAGAAGGGTGTGCAGATTCAGCAATCTCCCTTGTCTCCGAATTGACAAGTTGAGCAGAAACATCTAGACCTCTAATTTCACTACTAGTCATGAATAGGTCCACTGACTTGTTGGAGTTGTCATCAATCTCCATATCCATTTGCTGGCTTAGGTTAGTCAGCACCAGTTGGACTTTGTCAATAGAAGTGATTGGTGAGCTTGGTCTAACATTCTCAGCATCATGAGATGCATCGTCGAATGATGTTTCTTGTTGAGTTACAACAAACTCAGGGACTTGAACTGTTGTAGTTTCAACAACTGGTTCTTCAGTAGTTGCAGCTTCAACAACTTGTTGGACTTGACTAGTTGCTATTTCAGCAACTGTCTCTTTTACTTCTGTCGCTTTGCTGGCAACATTCTCAGCAAGTACAGCCTTTCTTAGGCCTGCATCAATGTCACTTGCTGGTTCCAGAGTAGTATCATCAAGATTATCTACAATGTAGACATCTTCTATTCTTTCTAAGGCAGGATTTTCATTTCCACTACCTTGTGGTCTTGCTTCAGCAGATGGATCCAAATTAATTGGATTTGTGAAGGCTTTTGCAAGCACTTCAGCAACATCTACTACAGTGGTTTGCTTTTCAGCAACCACTGGAGTGTCATCATCTTGAATGACATGGACAACCAGAACGGACTTTCTTGCCGTTGTTTTCTTTCTTGGGAAAGTCGTCTTTGTCCTTGCCTTCTTAGGAATAGGATCAGCTGATGAAGCTGCAGTCTGAGTATCATCATCAGCTTTCCTCTTTTTCTTTGATCTTTTGATGGGTGCAGTAGTGTCAGCAACCGCAACAATATCAGCAGCAACATTTGCAGCTGTTGTATTCTCAGCAACATTTGCAACTCTTGTATTCCTAGACTGTTTGTCAGTCTCAACAACATTTGCAGCTGTTGCATTCCTAGACTGGTTATCAGTCTCAGCAACATTTGCAACTGTTGCTTTCCTTGACTTCTTGTCAGCCGCCTTGGGTCCATTCAGCTTGTAGAAAGCTCTTCCCACATTGCATACTGATTTCTTAATCGGCAATGGGTTTCTCAGCTGAATCTGGTAATGTTCAAGGATGTAGCATATTTTCAATCCATACATCACCGGAAGAGAAGGTGAGACAGTGTTGTCTTCAACCTTGACCTTGAACTTTGTAACACAATCAACAAGTCTGTTGAAAATGTACTTAGCCCAGTTGATGTCTGTTTTGCTTTCATAGATATGCATCAGCAATGGCCATCTTCTTAGGCCTACTTGGTCTATTCCTCCAACTTGGGAATCTAGAACTTTGATTAGTAGCAGTGCTACTAGACCAAGTGAATGGCAGAGATGCTTCCTTTTAGTGTGATTATTCCAAGTCACAGGAGCAATCTCTCCTTTCATCATCCTTTCATTTCTGACATCACTGTAGAAAGCTTCTATTTCTTCATCAGTGGCAGTGATGTCATCTTCAGTTCCAGTAGTTGGAATCTGAAAGATGTTTGCTAAATCAATCCATTTCAGGATGATTTGCTTTCCTTGAATTGTTGTAGAAATCACTTTTTCAGTGATTCCTTGTCCGTCAGTAAGGGTCTGGAATTATGCATTATTGTAGAATTCCATTGTGTCCAACATGCTCACTTTCTTAGTGCGAGCACTGATGAAGAAAAGTAAGCCTTGTTGATTTATGTAATTCAACACCTCAAGATTTTCTTCATCCAGTTCTTGTTCATAGAAGTATCTGATATACTTCTCTTTGGAAAATCCGCCCCATTGCATCATCTGCTCACACTATGCAATATCGAGATATGCAGGAGGCATGGGTCTCTCTGTGGTTCGGTCGTTTTCCAACACGATTTTCACCGTGTTTTTCACCGGAGTTGTTATCGGAGTAGGAGCAGTGCTTTTTCCAGCATTGTCTGCCTTCGAAGACTTGGTGTTCTTAGATGATTGTCTCTTGGGAGCCATCTCTTATATAGTATGTAAGGTTGGGGGAGTACGAAAAAAAGAC
The DNA here is from genome assembly GCA_028274465.1 of Plantago ovata. Lineage (NCBI taxonomy): Eukaryota > Viridiplantae > Streptophyta > Magnoliopsida > Lamiales > Plantaginaceae > Plantago > Plantago ovata. The sequence goes on from CM051455.1 coordinate 74,647,229, forward strand.
TTTTCTTTTTGACCGGACGTACAGTAATTCAGAGCACAGGCTAGAGAATTTTTGCAGAGAAAGAAAATGTGAGATAAAGAATTTTATCTTTCTATAACTCTTCATTTATATAGTATCTCTATTATGTGAGAAGCTCAATGGTTTTGAGTTCTCAGCAAGGGTTAAACAGAGATTCAACGAGTTAGTGGAGCCTTTGCATTAAATGCGTAGTGGTCCACTAACACGAAACCGTCAGAGCATGCTTTCTCTTTGTAATATTAATTGTTAGATCATCAATTGCTTTAAAATCAATGGACATGATTATATTTCATGTCATGATTTATAGCGAGTTTATCTGTGCCACGATTAACGTCACAATTGATTTTACCTTGATTCACGGGATTTGATCTCTTTTACTTCAAAGCTAATTGCTTGCTGAAGTATACAAGAATCTTTTTAGCAATTATAATCCTTCTGACTTTAGCAATTACTTTTCAAGTAACAAGCCTTGTAGTTGCTGAAAGTTCCCCCTTAATCAAATATCTCATTTTTCTTAGGGTCAAAGATATTTCTGAGTTCCGTCTCAGTAAATTCTTTTTATATTGGGATTTTTTTTTGGTAAATTCTCTTTTAGTGAGAAGCATTTTTTCTCTCTACTGAGTTCCCATCTCAGATTTAACTTTTGATACTTGAATATCTGTTTCAGTATCCTTGATTGTCTGAATGCCAGTTTCATCAATCTTTGAAAATTTCTTACTGAGTACCCATTTCAGCAAGTGATCAAGTTTCCTAACAAATACCCAGTTTGAAGGAATTACTTGTTGAATGCCTATTTCAGCGAACATTTCGTGTACAAACATCTCTTTTTAAAGAAGTTAGTGGAAAGGGACTTTTCAAGGAGCAAATGAACCTTTAAGCAACCATTGTTTGCTGAATGCCTGTTTCAGCAATCCAACCAAATGTATCCCTTTTTATTGAGGTAGTTCAATCAATCCAAGGTTATATCTTAGCATTGCGAAACTATTATCTGGAAGGGGCTTGGTAAAGATATCTGCAAGTTGATCATCAGTACCTACTTTTACAATCTCAATGTCTCCTTTTTCCACATGATCTCTAATGAAATGATGTCTAATATCAATGTGCTTTGTCCTTGAGTGGAACATAGGATTTTGCATGATAGCAGCACTTGTATTATCATAAAAGATTGGTGGTTTCTTTGCAGAAATACCATAATCTCTTAATTGTTGTTGAATCCAAAGGATTTGAGTTGTGCAACGACCAGCCGCAATGTATTCAGATTCAGTGGATGAATTGAGGCAGCACAGGTTTGCTTCTTGCTGAACCATGATATTAATCTTGTACGTAGATACTGACAAGTTCCAGACGTACTTTTTCTATCAAGAGTTGATCCTCCATGATCAGCATCAGAATAACCTACCAATTCTAATCCAGAATCTATTGGATACCATAATCCAACATTGACTGTGCCTTTGACATATTTCAGTATTTTGAGTGCCTTTTTGTAGTGTGATTCTCTAGGATCAGATTGGAATCTTGCACACACACAAACAGAATACTGAATGTCAGGCCTACTTGCTGTTAGATACAGCAAAGAACCAATGAGCTTCCTTATACTTGTGTTCATCCACACTTTTGTCTTGTTTAGTATAGCCCAATTTGGTACCAACACTCATAGGGATCTTTTCAGGTTTCTCTTCCTCTTTGATCCTGAACTTTATGAGCATTTCCTTTGCATACTTTGCTTGATTTATGAATATTCCATCTTTGAGTTGCTTGACTTGCAATCCTAGGAAATAATTCAATTTGCACATCATACTCATTTCAAACTTGTTTGTCATGAGTTTGGCAAAATCATCACAAAGTTGCTTGTCCTTAGATCCAAATAGTATGTCATCCACATAAATCTGGACTAAGAGAATTTTACCATAATGGTTCATGGTAAATAAGGTTTTATCAACTTCACGTTTCTTGAAACCATTATCCAGCAAGAACTTAGCTGGGGTATCATACGAAGCTCTAGGTGCTTGCTTTAGACCATATACAACTTTCTGTAGCTTATATACCATCTTGGTTTCTGAGGGAAGTTCAAAGCCAGTGGGTTGTTCTAGGTAGACTTCTTCAGCAAGTTCACCATTTAGGAATGCACTTTTAACATCCATTGGATAAACAATGAAGTCATTATGAGCAGCAAAGGCTAAGAAAAGTCTAATAGCATCCAATCTTGCAACTGGTGCATAAGACTCATCATTGTCCAATCCTTCAGTCTGGCAATAACCTTGAGCAACTAATCGTGCTTTGTTCCTTGTTACTTCTCCAGACTCACTCAGCTTGTTTCTGAACACCCACTTTGTACCGATTGCTTTCTTTCCTACAACAAGGGGTACAATTTTCCAGACTTTGTTCATTTCAAATTGATCCAGTTCTTCTTGCATTGCCTTGATCCATTCAGAATGCTTTAAATCTTCTTCTATGGTCTTGGGCTCAATTTCTGAAACAAAGCAACAGAACAAAGCTTCTACTTCAATAACATTTGCTTCTTCAGCAAGTTCTTGATTAGTAGATACTTTGGATCTAGTCACTTGGCGTTTTTCAATATCACCAATCATATCCGTAGAGGGATGATCTCTAATCCACTTATTAACAGGTTTTCTGCTCTTTGGATCTGGATATGTTTGCGTTTCAGCATGTGACTCTTCAGCATGTACTTGTTCAGTACTACTGGTATCTTGTTTTGCCTCTGCTGAAATTGGATCATCAGCAACTGCTTGTTCAGCTTTGCCGGTTTTAGGCAACTCGTCAGCAGACACAGAAAGTTGTGTAGTTTCAGCAACATCGGGAGCAACTGCGTCCTTAGCCGGAAAGTCTTTATCATGAACTACATTTATCTTGTCATGACTTGGGGTGGGAGTGTCATTGTCAGAATCATCATTAAGTTCAATTGATTTGACATTTCTAGCATTGGATTCAGTTCTTTGCTCGTGTATGATTAATTCTTTCATACATTCTGATATTTCTTCTTCAGCAGGGACTCCTTGTGATTTTTCATAGAATACAACATGCACTAATTCTTCGATCTTTTGTGCCTTTTTGTTGTAAACTCTATAAGCTTTGCTATGCAAGGAGTAGCCAAGAAATATCGCTTCATCTGCCTTAGGTTGAAATGTTCTTAAGTATTCTCTACCATTGTTAAGAACAAAACATTTGCAACCAAATACTCTTAGATGAGTGATGTTAGGAGGTCTTCCAACAAATAACTCATAGGGAGTTTTGTTGTATTCCATAGTTATCAAGCATCTATTTTGAATATAGCAGACGGTATTAATCGCTTCAACCCAATAAGCTTCACTTATTTCAGTGTCAACAAGCATTGTTCTAGCTGCTTCCTTAAGGGTACGATTCTTCCTCTCAGCACCACCATTTTGTTGAGGTGTCCTTACTGAGGATAACTGATGTTGTATGCCTTTGGAAGTGCAATACTCAGTTATGTACTGGTTACAAACTCAGTACCATGGTCTGTTCTTATGACTTTTACCTTGTCATTTTTCATGACTTCGAGCTTGTTCAGCAAGTTAGGTATTTTTTCAGTCCTTGTTTCAGACCTGTGTTTGATAAACACTACCCAAGTGAATCTTGAATAGTCATCTACCACCACCAGACCATACTTCTTGGGAGCATAGCTTGTTGAAAAAGATTCAAACAAGTCCATGTGCAGGAGTTGTAAAGGTTTTGTAGTTGACGGTACTGCCTTGTTCTTGAAAGAAGTTTTGGTTTGCTTTCCTTGCTGACATGCAGTGCAAACACCATCCTTCTTAAAAGTAACCTTAGGTAATCCAACTACAAGTGCCTTTTTAGACAGCTTATTCAACGTCTTGAAGTTTAGGTGACTTGTTCGTTTATGCAATAACCATGTTTTTTCAGCAAGGCAATCATGATCTGAGATAAGACATTTTTCAATGATTGCTGAAGACCAATCTACGGTATAGAGACCTCCTGTTCTTCTAGCAACCATAATAACCTTCTTTGTCTCAAAGTCAATAAGTTTACATTCATCACTTTTGATTTTGATGAAGTAACCTTTGTCAGCAAATTGACTAATGCTGAAAAGGTTAAACTTAAGATTTTTGACATAAAGAACTCCCGAAATGGTAATGCATCCTAACTTCACGTCACCATAACCTTTAGTAGAACCAAAGCCTCCACCAGCAAACCTTACTGTTGGACCTTTAGACCACCGTCTATAGTTTATAAGGTTTTTTTTATTGCCCGTCATGTGCTTTCCACAACCACTGTCAAAGTGCCAAATTGCATTGTTTGTCTCCGTGGCTAAAGTCTGCACAATCAAGAGCAAATAACTTAATTATCCAATATTGGATGTCCATTAACATGTTCAAGAAAACTTCCTGTGGAAACCAAAGTCTTGAGTTTTTCAATCTTGACTTGTTTTATACATGCTGAGGAACTAGAGGGTTTAGAACCGAAAGACTTTTGATCATTGCTAATCAAGTCCACTTTTTGATGTGGTGTCTTGCTTGGTTGACCCTTTTGCTAAACATACTATTCAGTAAGTTCTTTTCTAGCAAGGTTCCTTCTAGTCCTAGCATTTTGAGTATTGTCAGTACTCTTAGGCTTGGTTTTGTTCAACTCTTTGAAGTATCTTTGCTGACTTTGCTTATACTCATGGAAGAGTTGACTTTGCTTGGTTTTGAAACCGAGTCCACTTTTCGGAGAATGCTGAGCTTTTGCCTGAAGAAATAGGAAGTGAAGTCAGGATGTGATTAAGTCCTAAAAACCAATCACTCTAATGCAGTAAGTGGTCTTGCAAGTACGAGGATCCGATTTCCGCGAAAGCTTTGAACAAGATCGGGAGAGGAGAAATCGTTTGATTTGAAATAGACTCTTTATCATTCTTCTTTTCAGAAGATGACGGCTTGGCAGCAAGAGCAATGTTTTGCGATTTTTCAGCAAACACATTTTCTCTTTGCTTTGTCTCATAGTTGACAGTAGCAAGATGAGAGAACAACTCGGTTGGAGTGATATTTGGCATTCCTTGATTATAGTAGAAATTCTAAGTGTGGATCCATTCTTGGTTCAGACTTCTAATAATGGTTTTCACCTTTTCAAAATCTGAATAGAAGTTTCCAACACCTAAGGCAGTCATCTCACTCACTAGAGTTGTTAATCTGAAATCCATGTATTCCAGTGACTCATTTGCACCTTGTTTGAAGTTTTGAAACTTCAACTTTAGCACTTCGAGTTTGTTTTCCTTGGTTTTGTCAGATCCAGCACAAAGATCTTGAACCATTTTCCAAGCTTCCTTAGCAGTTTTGGCACCCCACAGTTTGCACTGTATAGTATATGAAGTAGATCGAATAATGATGTTTCTTGCTTGGCCATCAATACGAAATCTTTTGGCTTCGTTTGAAGTCCATTCCACTCTTGGTTTTGGAACGGCGGTATCGACCGGTTCTCCTAAGATAGTTTCCTTTCTAGCAGTATCTGTGGTTTTGTGAGGAAAACTTCTCTCAAGTTTAGTGAACTTGATTGGTCCATCATTAATGACAGTAACCATCTTGTTGGTCCCTTTAAACAACAAGAAAAGACTAGAGGGGGGGGGGAGTGAATAGTCTTTTCAAACTTTCATCGTTTAAAAAATTTCTCAGCAAGTGCTTATTACTTTTCAGTAATGAGTTTGTGTAAGAAAATACGGTCATATTTACCCCTAGGGAACGCAGCGGAATTTCGAAAATTTTCTTAACATGCAGGTTAATTGATTATGTATATGCCGTATATATTTAAACACGTCAATTAGAAGACTAACCTTACTTCCAAAGCAAGCACAACTTCCAAGTCGTCGTAATAATCCGGTGTATCTTCTCCTTCGTCGAAGTCGAAGATATCTGCAATACTTTGATTATCTGCAAGAGAATAAAAGTTAGTTTCCAGCTTCTAGAACCTCAACCGTGGTATCCACGGATGAACAGTCTATCAGAAAGAATGCTAGGATATTCTTTGTGTGGCCAAGAAGATGGGGTGGCGATTCCTCCGGTAGGTGGCGCGCGTGTGGCTTAGGTGAGGTGGGGGGAGAGCTTTTGTTTTCTCTAAGAAAGGTAGAATAATTCTCTAAGAATTTGACTCTTCAACTGTGTGAAAATCTATCTCAAAAGCTCTCTAATAGTCTACTATATATAGTAGTCAATAGAAGCCTAACGCATAAGCAATTAGACTTCATAAAGGAATAAGAATCTAATTCTTATCGCACTAGAAAACCAATTTCAAGTCTAGATTCATTCCCAATTAAATTAAAATTCAATTAGGAAAATCTAACTTATCCCTTAGACTTCTAATAGAGGAATGACTCGAACTCCTTCCCCTACTCCATCTCTCGCGCGCGCGCGTCCTAAGGTTGATAGGTGGATCCCAATTTTGGGACCCACTTATAGTTCTAAGGCAATTCAAACTCCAAGTAGATTTTGCCCATGTGCATATGTTAATTCTAAATTAACATATCCTTTCAAATCAAACCTCTATTATATTTCTAAAATATAATCTTTAATTGTATTTACATAAAATACAATTAATTAGCCAATTCAATTAATAATTCCAAATCATTAATTGAGCCACTAAATATTATAATTAATTCCAAATTAATTATAATCCATCAATCACAATTAATTCTAAATTAATTGCGATTCCATTTTCAAGGATATTCGGATAAGCTGAATCACCACATAGTGTGACCCATATGGCCTCATTGTATTAAGCAAGTCCTAGACTAGGCAAAATGGAATTCCTAGACGGTTCCATTTGCAATATTAATACATGAGGACGTTTGAGAGGTTTCTCAAAGCAAACCCTTTCGTTGCGAAGTCTATTGCGCTCAACACGGCGATGGTAACGTCTCTTCATCTGACTGACTTGAATGTATCTAGGATCGATAAAGTTTCTATCCCAATAATACATCCATGGGCGTCTTCAGTGAGCTGCATGGTGAATCCAATATCTATTATGACCATCATAATAATATTGATACGCTGGCCAGCGATTTTACCAATCACAACTATGAACGACTATGAGCAGTGCTCTCCTGTGCTGCACATGAGAGATGAATCCTTCACAGAAACACTTATCATCCCAATTTGTATGTAGCCATAATCCTGGATCATGTCTTAGGTCAACTGCTTATTCAGAGCTGACATCGACGGGTCCACCAAGGATATGGGGCAACAAATGTGATGATAAAGTCCTGTAAGTCCAAAGGACGAATGGCATCACTTCGACAACTTACCGGTTCCCATAAACACTTCGGTGTAGAGTATACATCGATGGGAGTGTCCGGTGGGTACTGATGAACGTGTCAGATTCAGTCAAATAAATTTGTAATTAGCCAAAGGCAATCCACAACTACAACGAAAACCGTAGTGTAGTAGCAGAATGAATCGAGTGTCGTTCTCTCAGGACTATAACTAGCTTTATCTATTTAACAAGAGAATATAAAACAGCAGATAGAAAGCAATAGGGGTTTTCAAGCAGATAATGGAGGTTGGTGATAGTATGGTCCTTCTTAACATAATGGGTCGATAATCATGCATAAATTCCTCGGTCTTGCATAGAGATCTTTGAATCAATCTTGTGTCCTTGTTGCAAGTATTAAGCACTACGAAGATAATGGGGGTCTGACTTGCCAACAACTAACGTCCTAATGTGTTCCGTAATTATTCAACACTACGAAGATAATTGGTCTGATTGGTCGACAAGTGTCCAAGTGTGCATAATGATCAATACAACATACGAGAATTTTGGTTTCAACTGATCAACGAAATAAAGCAATGACACGGAGTATAATGCGCGATATAGCCATTAGCATGATTATCTTCCCTCGCTAAGAATTCACATACTACCACCAACGATAAGTTTAGCTACTCATAATAGGCATGCAATCAATAGCAATCATAAAAGAAAACATATTGAAAAAATATAAAATAAGTAGATAAAAACTGTAAGATACATAGTTACCGAAGGTTGTCAATCTCCGGATGATTGTGACCCTACGCGCTCCAATCTGCTATGAAAAAGTATCCCTAAGCTATGGAATTCCCAGGACAGGCCCCGGGTAGTTCCTACCTAAAACTATAGAGAGAGGTGAGAAAGTAGGCTTGGAAAGATATGATTTTCGGAGAGAAAACTCGCAACTATATATAGGCCCGAAAAACCTCTGGGGCGGTTCACCCCCTAGTATTTCGCGGAATTTCCGCGTTTTTCGACGCGGATTTGGATTTCTTCACCTTTTCGGACTCGGTTTCAGACTTCTAATGGCCTTCTAACCTCCAGATTCGACCCCTAGACTCCAAATCCTATCCGGAAACTTTCAGATGCTCCAAATAGGCTTCTGGAACACCAATTCCTTGTATACTTCAATATAATTGCCCGTAAATCTCCGAATTTCAACCAAAACCTGTAAAATAAAATCTAAAGGGAAACGTGACACTATTCTAATAAAATGTACTAAAATATAGCTAAATTAACATAGAGGATAGCTAAATTAGGTGAAAAAGACTCGAATGAAAGTGTAAAATACACATTCATCAGGTACTTCCATTGTTCGGTAATCTCCCATCGAACAACTATGCGCAGTTATGGGAACGCTTCTTGATTGTCCAACAATCCGTTCCGTGGCCGTGGGATCGGCTCACACTTGCTCCAACAAGTATAACCTCCACGCATACTAGTCTTGTCTGGTTCATTCAGACCCCCACATCCGAGATGATCCTCGATTAGGGAGAATTTGGGATAGATGATAACTCACATAGCTCCCACTATCTGTGTGATCGGTCATCTATCCGAGGGGACATGATTAATATCAATGCAGACAGAAATAGAGATATGACATGTTGCATGCCTGGTGTAATATAAATATGAAAGCGATACTCAATAGTAAAACGACAAACATATATTATATTATGTTGACCTGTGTAATAGTACATATATGCCCTCTATAAGGGCTCCATGCCCTTAATAAGGACTGTCTCTAGGACATATACACTATCAATCTCCCACTTCGACTAGAGCCAGTCACCTTTATGCCTAATACCCAGATTAGCATAATGTCTTAAGTGGACTTCCACTGATAAGACCTTGGTGAAAGGATCTGCCACGTTGTCCGTGGTAGAGACACGTTCTATACTAACTTCTCCTCTATCAATAATCTCACGTATAACGTGATATTTTCTAAGTACATGTTTGTTCTTGTTTGTAGATCTAGGCTCCTTAGCTTGAGCGACGGCGCCCGTATTGTCACAATAAATCGATATTGGACTACGAGCAGGAACAACCCTCAATTCCTTCAAGAACTTTGAAATCCAGACAGCTTCTTTCGATGCTTCTAATTCAGTAATGTACTCGACTTCTGTGGATGAGTCAGCAATCGTGGCTTGCTTAGAACTCTTCCAACAGATAGCTCCTCCGTTAAATTTGAATACGTATCCTGTCTGTGACTTAAAGTCATCAGGATCTGATTCAAATCCAGCGTTGACATAACCAGACATCTTTAATTCTGGTTCTCCACCAAACACCAAGAACATCTCTTTAGTCCGTCGAAGGTACTTAGAATGTTCTTTACAGCAATCCAGTGAGGTACTCCTGGATTCTGTTGGTGTCGACAAGTGACACTAAGCGCATATGCCACATCGAGCTTTGTGCAATTCATTGCATACATTATAGACCCTACTGCCGAAGCATAGGGCACACAACTCATTGCATTTCTTTCTTCATCAATTTTAGGACTATCCTTATCTGATAAGACAATCCCATGCCTAGCTGGGAGAAAGCCTCTCTTTGAGTCGTCCATCTTATAACGCTTCAGTATTTTGTCGATGTAGGTGGACTGTGTCAATCCTAACATCCTCTTGGATCTATCTCTAAAGATCTTGATCCCTAGGATGTAGTTCGCTTCACCCAAGTCCTTCATTGAGAAGGTACTTGATAACCAAACTTTTGTCTCTTCTAGCATAGAGACATTGTTTCTCATGATCAAAATGTCATCAACATAGATGATCATGAAAACGACTCCCTTGTCGCTGTGCCTAGTGTAGACACAGGGATCTTCCTTGCTTCTGATGAAGTCAAACGATTTGACAGCTTCATCAAAGCGGATATTTCAGCTCCTAGACGCTTGCTTTAGCCCATAGATGGATCTTTGTAATTTGCCTACAGCAGTCGGCTTGGTTTTACTAATAAAACCTTCCGGCTGTACCATATAGACCTCTTCCTCAAGGTTTCAATTGAGGAAGGCAGTCTTTACATCCATCTGCCAGATATCATAATCATAATAGGCAGCTATCGCAAGTAGAATTCGAATGGACTTCAATTTTGCTACTGGTGAAAAGGTTTCATCGTAATCCATGCCATACCTTTGCGTGTAGCCTTTCGCCGCAAGTCTAGCCTTGTGCGTTTGTACCTTGCCATCGGCATCTGTCTTTCGTTTAAACACCCGTATGCACCCAATAGGTCTAACCCCTTGGGGCAAGTCTACCAAGTTCCAAACTTGGTTCAGGTACATGGAGTCCATTTCCAATTCCATGGCCTCTTGCCATTTGTCTGAGTCAATAACAAATATTGCCTCTTTGTAGGTCTCGGGATCTTCCCGATCTGATAAGCCGACATCAAGTTCCCTGATGTATTCTATCATAAGGCTTTGCTTCTGAGGTCCTTTTAGGATCCTCTTCGAGCTACGGAGCTCGACTGGTTCTGGTGCTTTTCTTTTCTGGCTTCGTGTAACACGAACATTATCAGTGGGTACTGATGCAGCTGGTCGCACCCCGCGACCCTGTTCCCTAGCGGGAGGCTGCTCTTGTGCAACTCGTTGCACAGTTTGGTTGATAACGGGTTCTATTGGTGTGGTTTCAACTGTTGATCTAATCACAGGACTCCCACTGACTATGACATGCCTAGCAAGTGTCATATCATTACCCTTGTCTTCTTCGAAAGCTCCCACTGAACTTGAGTCCAGATCAGAAGATTTAGAGAACTCATGTTCGTGCGTGTCAAAGTCTTGAATTTCTTCAAGTTCTATCATGTCATCTAACCTCTCTTCTTCGAGGTATTCTGCTTCTAAAAACTTGACGTTTCTAGATACTATCACCTTGTGATCTTCTGCGTGATAGAATTCATAGCCTCTCGTCTCACGAGGATAGCCTATGAAATATACTTTGACACCCTTCGCATCTAACTTATCAGTGAGCATCAGTTTGACTATCGCATGACAGCCCCAAGGTCTAAGATAGCCTAGTGACGGCTTCTTTCCTTTCCATAACTCATAAGGAGTTTTCTCCACTGATTTACATGGTACACGGTTCAGAATGTAGATTGCAGTTTGTGGTGCATATCCCCATAGATATTTTGGAAGAGTCGAGAATCCAATCATTGATCTCACCATGTCTAACAGGGTTCGATTCCTTCTCTCAGACACACCATTCAATTGTGGTGTTCCAGGAGGGATCCATTGTGATTGAATTCCATTTTCCTTCAAGTAGTCGATAAATTCTTCACTAAGGTATTCACCTCCTCGATCTGATCGAAGAGTGACTATCCTTAGGTTCAATTCATTCTCGACCTCATTCCTAAACTCCTTGAATTTCCCAAAGGTCTCGGATTTATTCTTCATAAGATAAATATATCCATACCTTGAGAAATCGTCAGTAAAGGTAACGAAGTAAGGATAACCCCCACGCATGAACCTTAAACGGTCCACATACATCGGTATGTATGAGCTCTAAGTAGCGAGTGGCACGAACACCTTGTCCAACAAATGGTTTGTTCGTCATCTTATCCTTAACACATGATTCGCATGTACCATATGATTCAAAATCAAATGGTTCTAAGTAGTCCAACTTCCTTAGTCCTTGAATTTGTGTTTCATTGATATGGTCTAGCCGACAATGCCATAGATAAGATGGATTATTCTTCCTACTTGAAGACGGTTGCTTGTTATGTATTTGAAATAAAGGTAGACTACTTTGCAAAATATATAAACCATTCACTAAGCGAGCTTTTCCATAATACTGGTCATTTAATGAAAAATAACAAGTACTATTAGCAAATCGAAAGGAAAAACCCCAATTGTCCAACAATGGAATGGAAATAATATTTCTGACAATGGATGGAACAAAATAAACGTTATCAAGTTCCAAACATTGTCCTGATGGTAAATCTATCTTGCAGCGTCCAACGCGTTTGGCTTCAACTGGATTGTTGTTCCCAACATGCAAGTCGATTTCATCTTGCTTGACTAGCCTGTGTTCAATGAGCCCCTGCACATTATTTCAAATGTGCGAGCCACAGGCTGTATCTAATACCCAACCATTGGAGTCAAAAGTAGTCATGTTCATTTCAATAACAAACATACCTGAGCTAGAAGCCGGCGGCTTCTTAGCTTGATCTGCCCTTAGCTTAGGGCAATCTTTCTTCCAATGCCCTTTCTGCTTACAGAAAAGACATTCATCTGTGTGTACCATTCCGCTCCTCTTGAACTTCCTTTTCTGGTTCAGACGCTTAGGCTTATCACTCGAAGTGTTAGCCTTGGCTCCCGACTTTTCCTTACCCTTAGCACCTTTGTTTCTCGGGTTTGGGTTAGACGGTTGCCCAACAAACATGATCGAATTTTCCTTCTTAGGAAGAGTTTGATCATATGTCTTCAGCAGATTATGGAGTTCGGGCAGTGTTACGTCCTTCGCATTCATGGTGGTTAACGATGAACTGCGAATACGAACTCGGTAATGATTGAAGGACAAAGATCACCATGATCTTATTCTCATCTTGAGAACATGTTCAGACATGTTCCCTCCTTCATTGAGCTTGCATCTGTGTATCTCTTTGATCAAATCAAATTCAACACTTCTAGCCGTCGTCTTAAAGACCGACTCAAGATGCTTCAGCATCTCATACGGCAACATGCTTTCATGTTGCCTCTGCAGCTCATTGCTCATTGCCGCTAGCAAAATACACTGCGCGGATCTAGCATCCTCATGATGCTTATCAGACTTTGCCTTGTTGGCTTGATTCCAAATCAGCAACTTGATAGGCAGTCTGATTCTCGGGACACACGGGATTAGCCTCGTCCAAGACGTACTCAATCATTTCGTACCTCAGCACCAAACATATATTCCTGATCCAATCTAGGAAGTTTGGTCCGGTCAAAATTTGCTTCTCTAAGACAGCACGGAGCGAGATACTCGCCATTTCGGTTTTCCAGGAGAAATAATATGGAACGAAAATAATAAATCAACTATTGAAATATTATATCTAAATACACAGTCAACATAACTAAACAACAAGGTCCTTTAGCTGTTTAGCTTCCACTATTTTCACATATGCTTGCCCACAAAACAAACATACGGGTAATGTCCAACAAGTTACCGTAGTGGCCAAGATCCAAATCCATACTATGCTATACTCCAACGGGGGCTGGTCGCATAGCATAATATGACCGGTAGGACTATCCTATTGCGTCACGCAACTCTTGGGTGTTAAATCTAATTTAACCCGACGCTCTACATATTGTACCTATCGAGGTCGCTAGATACAATATGCAGTAAGTTATAACGATAGGCTTACTCTAACCTGACGATCACTGCGAGTCTGCAAGACGAGGTCGCCAATACAGGGAAACGCAATGAAAATTCAGAATTAAAGCACCTTATGGAAAGCATCTCAGAAATACATACATATATATATTTCTGCACTTATATTTGTTGGGGCTTGTAGCTTGAGGGTTGTTATCAGCCATCTACAAACAAATAAGGGCGCCGCCTACCCATCATGCATGAACGGTCTACACGTAATGGATGCCGCCTATCCATTCTAGTTCTAAATGCGGTCAAGCACATAATGGGCGCCGCCTACCCATACATAAAATATGCGGTCCGACAAACAAGAGGGCGCCGCCTACCCTCGCATGCATAGCGGTCGAACGGAAAGTAAAATACGTGGTATTTAAACATGCATTGTCAAACAATAGCATATCGAGCAAACAAACAAGTAGTAGCCTATGTGGATGCCAAATGACTTCATAATTTCATTATGAAAATTATAATCCCATACTTATAATCTCTATGAAATAATTGAAAATTTGGACCAGATTGAAAAATCGAAAATTCTATTGACCAAGTAGCAATTTTCGAAAACCCGAAGGTCTTAATTGTAATTTTTGAAACCTTGCAGGTGTTAAATCTAATATTCAAAAGTAGAAGGACTAATTTGCAATAAACAATAAATTGATAAATTACAAATAAGCCCTTGAACTTTATACTAATTAAATTTAACCCCTCTAGTTAAAAACAATTACAATTAAATCATATTTATATTCCAAATATAAAATTCAATCCTCAAAATTTTTCAAAAATTCGATTTTGGGTCCAACCCGAAAAATATATATATATATATTAAAATATGGGACGGGACTAGGTCCCGTCCCCTACCGAGCCTGCGGCCGCGGGCGCCCGGCTCTTTGGCGCCCGCCGCCTGCGTCACGCAAGCGGCCCTGTCAATATATATGATATTTTAATTTTATTTTTTTTTGAAAAAATATAAATTCTAAATTTATATAAAAAAACAAAACTTTTGAAAATCGAATTAATCATAGAATCAATTGCATCCACATAAACTACAAAAGCATACAATATATATATGTATATACGTAATCAATTAACCTGGCTCTGATACCACTGTAAGAAAATACGGTCAGAGTTACCCCTAGGGTACGCAGCGGAATTTCAAAAATTTTCTTAACATGCAGGTTAATTGATTATGTATATGCCGTATATATTTAAACACGTCAATTAGAAGACTAACCTTACTTTCAAAGCAAGCACAACTTCCAAGTTTTCATAATAATCCGGTGTATCTTCTCCTTCGTCGAAGTCGAAGATATCTGCAATACTTTGATTATTTGCAAGAGAATAAAAGTTAGTTTCCAGCTTCTAGAACCTCAAGCGTGGTATACACGGATGAACAGTCTATCAGAAAGAATGCTAGCAAAGGTTTTTCTTAACAAAGGTCTATCAGACGGTTTAGCAAAGGTTTTTCTTAACAGATAATGGAGATTGGTGATAGTATGGTCCTTCAAAGCATAACGGGTTAATAATCATGCATAAATTCCTCGGTTTTGCATAGAGATCTTTGATCAATGAATTGTCCAGTTGTAATTATCAAACACTACGAAGATATAGAATTAGATAGGTCAAAGACCAATGAATTGTCCCATTGTGTGCAATAATTAATCAACAATACGAAGATAGAGATTTAGATAGATCAAAGAAATAAAGCAATAACACGGAGTATAATGCGCGATATAGCCATTAGCATAATTATTAACCCTTCGCTAAGAATTTACATACTATCACCAACGAGAAGTTTAGCTACTCATAGTTGTCATGCAATCAACAGAAATCATAGAAGAAAACATGTTGAAAGATATATAAAAATAAGTAGAAAAACTGTAAGATACAATGTTACCGAAGATTGTCAATCTCCGAAGAATCGCGATCCTACAAGCTCCAAACTGCTAAGAAAAAGTATCTCCTAAGCTATGAACCCCCAAAACAGGCTCTGGGGAATTCCTACCTAAAACTACAGTGAAAGGTGAGAGAAAAGGTCTGGAAAAGTATGAAAAATGGAGAAAAATTGAGCAACTATATATAGGCTACGAATTGTGTGGGGCGAAGGGCCCCACACCCCGGGCGATTCGCCTGGTGTGGGGCGATTCGCCCCATATCCCGGGCGATTCGCCCGGGAGTAAAACTCGGCCAGATACACATTTTCGACGTGTTTTTGGATTTCTTTCCCTTTTCGGACTCGGTTTCGGACTTCTAGTGGCCTTCTAGCCTCCAGATTCGACCCCTAGACTTCAAATCCTATCCGGAAACCTTCAGATACTCCAATTAGGCTTCTGGAACACCAATTCCTTGTCTACTTCAATATAATTGCTCGGAAAACCTCGTTTTTCAACCGAAACCTGTAAAATAAAAACTAAAGGGAAACGTGACACTATTTTAATAAAATGCACTAAAATATAGCTAAATTAACATAGAGGATAGGTAAAATAGGTGAAAAAGACTCGAATGAAAGTGTAAAATACACATTCATCAAACTCCCCAAACCGAACCTTTGCTTGTCCTCAAGCAACTAAGCTAGACTGTAATGCAAAAAACAATGCAACACACAAAATGGAGTCTCATGCCAAATAAAATGAACTAATCTACCAAATCTATCAAAAACATATGAACAAAACCATACAAGTCATAACATGAATATAGGTTGAAGACTGCCTCGATTGACTCATACACATCCACATAATCATTTATGTTAAAACAAGATAGTCTCTCGTAACATTCTCTACCTGGACCTAGTCAGTGACGACGTAATGAAACATGTTAAAATACGAATGGTTGTCCCTTTCCTATGAAACTGAGGATGTAACACCCCGTCTTTTTTTTTATTTATTTATTTATTTATTTTTTTATTTTAGTTAATTAATTATCAGAGTAAATTATTTATTCGATAATTATTTAATTAATTTCGCGTAAGCAAGTTCGTTCGTTTCGTTTGGATCAATCTGGAAGACTGGACCGTTCTGACCTCTTTTTGGCCCAATTCTGTAGCCCAGTCAAAGGCCCTTTGACCGGCCCTTTAAGACCAACCCTAACCCTAATTAGTTTTTCCCCCTCCTCTTTGCTTGACGTTCATCAACCGAAATAGAGAGAAAGAGAGAGTTAGAAAAGAAAAGAAAGAAAAGGAAGAGAAAGAGAGAGAAGAAAGAGGAAGTCACGGCTGCTCCGCCGCCGTCGTCTCGGCCTGACTCCGCCCGTCCCGTCCGCCTGACTCCGTCCGCTCAGCCGCCGCGCCGCCGTCGTGTCCTATCTCGCTGTTCGGATCGATCGATCCGTCTGCTCCGTTCCGCCGCCGCGTCGTGGCCGTGCGATTCCGATCGATCGATTTGTTCGATCCGTCCGCACCGCACCGCCGTCACCGAGCCGCCGTTGGTCTGTCTCGATCGATCGTCGCAATTCACGCCGTCGCTCTGTTTTATTCGCCGCCGACGTCCCGATCGATCCGCCTGTTTGTTCGCCGCGCCGCCTGTACGTTTTCGCCGCCGCCGTTCTCGATCCGTTCGCCACGGATTCGTGCCGTCCGGTCCGGTCAGATTCCGATTTCGATCGGTAAGTGGTCACTGTTCGTTCTGCCCTTTCCGTTTCGGATGGTTTCAATCTCGTTTTGGAATTCGTTTTAATTTCTTTTCCTTTTGTTTACGTTCGAATTGCAGATTGATTCAACCCTCTTTTCTGTTCGAAGGTAATGGTTCTTTCTGCCCTTTTTCTTATTCGATTCCTTTTGACCGTTTTGCCCTTGAACAATCTGGCCTTGTTATTTTGGCTCGAACTGAGAACCGGGACTTAGGAGTTGTTAGATTGTTGTTACTGTTGTTGGACTATGATTCGATAGTAGACCTCGTATGTTGACCGTTTTGGTTTTGTTGACTTCGAAAATGACTTACTGGACTTTAGTGAATTGATTTGAACCTTGTGGACTGATTTGGGAAGTCTGAAAACCTAAAGTACTTTTTGCAATTTACCTTTGACCGTAGTTGACTGACTGATGACTTTTTCGTAAGCCATTTTATTTTGTGAGGACTGATTTGCATGTTTGGAAAACTTCTGGATTCGATTGTACTTTCTAGTTTTGAAAAAGATCTTTTTGCAATTTACCACTGAGGGTATTTTGGTAATTTCCAGAGTCTGAAAACCGAAAGAGTATTTCTGAAAATGTTTCAACTTAGTTTCTGTTTTGTAATTTAGTAATGACTTGACTTGCTAGCCTAGTTGGTTAGGTCCTTGTTTGACTAATTTAGAAGTCCCGAGTTCGAACCCCGTCTTTACGTTTTCTTTACCAACTCTTTTTCCTTCCGTCCGTTCGACTTCTAAAGTGTGATTAGTATTTACTCTTTAGGTTCTCCGTTGTTCGATAACCCGTAATCTCTTTACTCGTTGGAGATCTTTTGCTCGCAAGTTAAGGTGAGTGTTCACCCCTAAACCTATTTATTTGCGAAAAACTGAAAGGATATGTGACAACTTGTACCTACTATTACTTATACTGTTTTACTGTATGCTTCCGCGTAAAAGTATTTAAGTCCTAAGTATGACTATTTACTTTCTCTGTTTATTCCTACTCTGTTCAGGACTGACTTTTCTGCAGGAACACCTCTCGGTGTTGATTATCTGTATCTGTTGTTCTGTATCTGTTCTGTTTCTGTGTGACCGGTCGATTAGGTCGTAACTAGGTAGACTTGGGTATTAGAGGACTATCGGGTTTGCTTGGTTATTGCCTAGTCTAATCCCTTTTAGACGCGAGGCAGAAGTCGCTGAGGTCTATTAGGGTCGTAGGTTCTGTTTCCCCAAAGTACACGGGGGTTTCTGTTTCTGTCCGGAGTTGTGCACCCTCTGGAGGGAGTTATAAGGGCATTCTAGGAGTAGGAGCAATAAGGCGGGCTGCACCAACGGTCTTCAACTTATCTGTTCTGTTATTCTGATATGTGATCTGTTCTGTTTGATTACTTTTCTGAAAAGGATTTTGATTTCACAACTGTTTACTTTCTGTTTTAAAACATAGAACCTCACTGAGATCCTTTATCTCACACTCTTGTTTTCAAAATTCCTTCCTTCCAAATACTGTTGAGGATGTTCGCGAATAGGATGCCAGCGACTGAGAGAAGGGTCTGGGGTGTCTTGGGATTTTATTTCAAAATAAGAAGATGAAATTTTACTGTCTTCACTCGTTGTTTCATTTGAATTTGAGTTATCGTTGGATATTTACTTGTTTCTGTTAGCGCTGTGCGCGTCAAAGGTTATTTTGGCATTAATTGCCGATCGTTGCTATTAAGGTTATCTTGGATTTTCTTTTTCAAGAAATTATTTTGTTTTCAAAACCGGTACCGTTACAGTTGGTATCAGTGCTTGAGTTTAAACTCGAGCATGCTAGGATAGGGTCTTCTGACCTTTAGGGTGCGTGTGAGGGTCGAAGTCGCTGGATTAGATTGAGTAGTCTTCGTTCTGTGTCTTCTAAAGTTTGGTCTTCCGCATTAACTCTGAACCGTTATGTTCGTCTGTTAACTGTCCTACTGTTCTCTCTTCCGCCTTCCAAAACTGTCTTGCTATTCATTCTGTTTAACTTCTACTAAGTTCACAAGCTTACGATTGTTACTTTGTTCATTTTCTTTAAGGCAATTATATTGTTTTTATTAATTGCATGAGTATTTGCTTAAAAGTATGTTTAATTACCATAATGTCACTAGTTGCATGCTTTAAGGTTTAAACACTTATTTATTCATTTGTTTTTCCTATCGAAGTTCATGTATGTTTTTGCTTGGTTCTGTCATACTTTTATCTATTGTTTAACCAAAGTCGACATAAATCACTGGCAGGCGGCCGACTGTTTATGTGATTCGTGTTAACTGAGGTCAAATGACTGATCACTTTGTGAGAGAAACTATGAGCCATTGCTTAATGATTTTGATGTGTGTCTAATGCTTCTTTAAGGAATTCCTTACACATGCATATCATTTCATTTTCAATTTATGCCTGCCTTGTATGCTAGGTTAGGCACGCTTGAGGATTTACTTAGTGATTAGTTGCTATTTTCATTTTGACTCCCTGATTTGATTTTGACCTTAGCATGTTTGGTTATCTTTTACGCGTCTCTTGCTCGTTCACTAGGATGACTTAAGATAGTGCCTTAGATTACGTCTACGCCTGAAGATAGACTCACTCAAGATGGTTAATTACGTTACTGACCTTAGACTAACTGCGTTAGGATGGCTCCAAGGAACAACACCCGCAACGGCAATGTCAATGGCAACACCAATGACCACGACAACAACAACAACAATGGCAACAACAACAATGCTGGCAATCAGGACCAAGTGGAGTGGATCATTTCAGCCTTGGGCAACTTCAGTGAGAGCATTCACCACGTTAGGGCACCACCTGTTCAGCCAGCTCCGCCGCCACCGCCACCGACTCAAACGATCGATCAAGCTGCTGAACATTTTGCTCGTTTCCATCCCGACAGGTTCGATGGGGCACCCAATGCCCGCAAAGCTGAGCTTTGGCTGGAGAGCATAGAGAATCTGTTCTCGATCTTGCACTACCCTGATGAAAGGAGGATTGAGCTTGCGGCTTTCCAGTTTGAAGGAGCAGCAAGAAATTGGTGGAGGACCGTATGCAAGGTGGAGACAAGCAGCAATTGCCCGCACTTGGGAGAACTTCGAGAAGGAGTTCATGAATAAGTTCGTGCCTCGCCTAGTTCGCGAGAACAGGAGAGATGAGTTCCAAGACTTAGTGCAAGGAAATATGAATGTCGCCGAATATAACTCCGAGTTCACTCGACTGCTGAAGTACGTGCCGCACTTTCAAAATGACGAGAGGGAGAAGGTGCGCTATTTTGTGAAGGGTCTAAACTCAGAGATCCGTTACAGCCTGTTCGGGACTGACATGCCCACCTACATTAAAGAAGTGGAGTTAGCTACTGAGGTAGAGAGTGGTCTGGGAGAACTCGAGAACTATGAACCCCGACGGTCTCGAAAGAGGAGTTCTGATCACAGAAGTAGCAAGGATCGTCATTCTCCATCCAAGTATTCTCGCACCGAGCAGAAAAGTCAATCTCGCCATGTGGCCGAAAGTGTTGAACAACCATCTCGAAGAAATTGCAATTTTTGCGGAGGCACAACTCATGAGGAGAAGAACTGTTGGAGGAAGCAAGGTGTATGCTTGGCATGTGGAAGAAACATAGATCTGAAAGGATATGGCGAAAAATTGAAAGGATATGTGACAACTTGTACATACTATTACTTATACTGTTTTACTGTATGCTTCCGCGTAAAAGTATTTAAGTCCTAAGTATGACTATTTACTTTCTCTGTTTATTGCTACTCTGTTCAGGACTGACTTTTCTGCAGGAACACCTCTCGGTGTTGATTATCTGTATCTGTTGTTCTGTATCTGTTCTGTTTCTGTGTGACCAGTCGATTAGGTCGTAAATAGGTAGACTTGGGTAGTAGAGGACTATCGGGTTTGCTTGGTTATTGCCTAGTCTAATCCCTTTTAGACGCGAGGCAGAAGTCGCTGAGGTCTATTAGGGTCGTAGGTTCTGTTTCCCCAAAGTACACGGGGGTTTCTGTTTCTGTCCGGAGTTGTGCACCCTCTGGAGGGAGTTATAAGGGCATTCTGGGAGTAGGAGCAATAAGGCGGGCTGCACCAACGGTCTTCAACTTATCTGTTCTGTTATTCTGATATGTGATCTATTCTGTTTGATTACTTTTCTGAAAAGGATTTTGATTCCACAACTGTTTACTTTCTGTTTTGAAACATAGAACCTCACTGAGATCCTTTATCTCACACTCTCTTGTTTTCAAAATTCCTTCCTTCCAGATACTGCTGAGGATGTTCGCGAATAGGATGCCAGCGACTGAGAGAAGGGTCTGTGGTGTCTTGGGATTTTATTTCAAAATAAGAAGATGAAATTTTACTGTCTTCACTCGTTGTTTCATTTGAATTTGAGTTATCGTTGGATATTTACTTGTTTCTGTTAGCGCTGTGCGCGTCAAAGGTTATTTTGGCATTAATTGTCGACCGTTGCTATTAAGGTTATCTTGGATTTTCTTTTTCAAGAAATTATTTTGTTTTCAAAATCGGTACCGTTACAGAGGACTTACTGCTGTTCACCAAGTTAAGACTTTTCCTCAAAGAGGTCGAACCAATACTGGCTCTCATCAAACGAAGGAGGGTTCCCTATAAAAGATAACACTCCCCTATTCCACCAATCTCTCAAGAAAAGTCTTAAGCTATTCACCACTTCCTGAATGGCAGGATGAGGGTGGTCTAGAACAGATGACACTCAAAGACAAAAAATAGAAAATTACAACACGATTACGAACATTACAAGAATTGGAAAATGAGACACAACACTTTGCTAAACTGCTATTTGGCTTTTCTTTTTTGGACCCTTTTTGCCTTTTTGTGGTCTTTTCTTTTTTTTTTTCTTTTTTCTTTTCCAGTTTATTTTTTTCTTTTTTTTTCTTTTTTCCTGGAATTTTTTCTTTCTCTTCTTTTCGATTTTTTTTAGCCAGCAGTAGCATAACGAAAAGAAACAAAATGACTCACACGACTTCCCCAAACCTATTCGAAAGAATAGGTTGGAGTACAAAATTTACGAAAAAGGAAAAATAAACTCACAACACAGAAATGAAAAAACGAAAAACAAGTCTAATGATGGTGTAACCGCCTCCCCAAACCTATTCGGAAGAATATGTTACAAACAAAGGATCACACAACCTCACACTACCTCCTTCCTAGGCATTTAGCAATCTCAAAGCATGGTGAAGACTTGTTGCCTCTTAGGTACATAATTACTCGGGAAGACTACTGTTGAAGGGTAATTCGTGTTTCTTTCTAAGGTCGCAATAAGTTGCTAATCTAAGTCATTCAAGTTGTTCTTCTTGTAGTGTTCCTCTAAGATAGGAAGTGAGCCTTCTTGTAGCTTCCTCGTACCTGAAATAGACTAGAGGGGGGGATTAGTGACTCTTGCCCGGTCTGTAAGGTATCAGACCGGAGAGACGACTTTACGAGTAGGGAGTTGTGAGGCTTCCCTAGTATGAGTAGTGAAAGTGGTGCTCGTGTGGTGTCATTAATGCTTACTGTTGAGGAGTAAATGAGGTCTTTATATACTTGTGGCACTTCAACTTCCGGTCGCGTAGGATCACGACACGTGTACGGCTAGGATTGAGGCCTTCCTCGGCCCAGGCCCATTAAGGAGGTCCGTGGGCCTTGGCCCAAGGGAGCAACCATGGCTGGTCGCTCAGGGGTCCTCGTGCCTTCCTTGTGCGTGGATGATGCGAGTAGTGTCCTGCTCAGTTTCTGTCAAGGAGCGTTACCTTGACGTAAGGTCTCCTCGAGCCCGAGAGATGCTCCTCGAGCTCACTGGCAGCTTTGTCCTTGTGAGGAGCTTATTTTGAGGGTTGTCCTCCCAGTGATGGTCGGACCCTATGTTGGTCGATCCACACCTTAGTGACATACTTGGGTGTGGTCGTGCCCCTTGAGGGACGGCCTATGATGCTTTTTCGCGCTCTCAGACCGCTCCAGTTCGTACATGCGGACTGGACATATTTCAACACTAACATATGTCCCCCTAGTTTCCAAGTATCTTTGTAGAAGATAGTTGAGGAACTATGTTGAAGTAGAGGTCGAGCAGAGCCTCGACTAGTAGTGGGCGAAAAAAGATTTCCGTATTCGCACCTTGGTATCTTTCCCTCCTCCTATCTCTCCCTCCCCCCCCTTTTTATAGGGTGCGAGCAGACGTTGCTCGGACCGTATGAAAAGAGGTATTTTTGCTGGGAAAAGATCGGATCCGGGTAAGTATTCCTTGGTGGAATGGAATGACTTCCTGCCGCTTTTTGCTTGCAAAGTATCTCGTGGAGAGATCCTTGTGTAAAAGGAATGGAATGACTTCCTGCCGCTTTTTGCTTGCAAAGTATCTCGTGGAGAGATACTTGTGTAAAAGGAACGGAATGACTTCCTGCCGCTTTTTGCTTGCAAAGTATCTCGTGGAGAGATACTTGTGTAAAAGGGATGGAATGACTTCCTGCCGCTTTTTGCTTGCAAAGTATCTCGTGGAGAGATACTTGTGTAAAAGGGATGGAATGACTTTCTGCCGCTTTTTGCTTGCAAAGTATCTCGCGGAGAGATACTTGTGTAAAAGGAATCTCGAGGAGGACCGGTGCTTCATGAGCGGCTCCTCGATCCCCTGACACGTGTCCGTCAAGTTTTCGCTTTTCTGACATTTTTCGCGATGTTGACCCGAGGAGGACAGATCATGGTCGTCGATCTGTCTCTGCGTGTCTCGAGTAGGTTGGTGCTCGCGCTGCGGATAGTCTACTGTGGTTAGGTAATTCGTTCCGGATTTGAGAGCGTGTTCGAGCCGGAGCAGGAGCGCGGAGGGCAAAATAGAGAATTCGCCCGGCGGCGGCGATCTGGGCCGTTGATCTTTGCCACGTGTTCGGTCCCGATGGAACGAGGGGCAGCGACCTTTCAAATTCCTCGGATACCCTTCTATAAATAGGTGAGGACCGAACTCATTTTTCACTTTCTGCCAAAATTTCTGTCGAAATCACTTGAGAGAGCGAGGAGCGTTAAAAAGCAATCGAAGAGCAGAGTGCTGTGATCAAGTAGTGCCGTAGTCGAGACCAAGAGTGCGCGAGGAGGATTTCCGGTAACCAGAATTCAAGTTTCAGGCGGGTTTTCAGCTTTTCCGGCCTTCTTCCCGGTTTCCAACCTTTATACACTTAGTAACAAGTAAGTTTTCTTCTTCTCTTTACAATTACTTGCTTGAATTTCTTCCTTCTTGCTCGTATTTTCTGTGTATGCCTTCAATTTTGTTTCTTTTTCTGTTTTGCCTTGCCGGAATAGTCACCTGAAATTCTTGCCGGTGGACGGCGGCCTTAGAACGGCCATGGACTTAATAAAATGTAAACGGACCTGTAGAACTTTAATGAGCATGCTTGAAATGTTGTAGATTTCGAAATGCTTCCCCTTTTTAATTTTCTGCATGCCCTACTGCCTCCAAATTTGAAAAAATGCCAAGTATGGAGCGGTTGGTCGCTCTCTGCATGCTAGTTTTACGTTGGTCGCTCCTTGCATGCCAGTTTTACGCGGTTGGTCGCTCTTCGCATGCTACTCGATCCCCCTTTATTTTTTTGCTGTAGTGTAACTTCTTGCCTATTTGTGCCATTTTTCATTTTTTTGTGAGATTTATCTCCGTTCGGGAGGTCGAGCATAATCAATACACATAAACGGACCTCTCGGACTATCACCAACCATCCTTACTATTTTTCTGGCCAACCTTTTAGGATGTCCGAGAGCGACGACAGCCAAAACCGTAATGACGCCCTTGATTACGGGAGCGGCCAGGAGACGTCCGAGGAGACGTCAATATCGACCACCTTCCTGGATCAGACGCTGGAGCTCTCTTCTGATCATGACGAACCGGCTCCTGAGGTCGAGGAGGTTGAGAGTGAGGATAGCGAGGAAGGAGAAGAGGGTGAGGAGTCGGGCGAAGAGGATGACTCTGAAGAGGAGGAAGAGGAGGATGAGTTCCGGCTTGAGGTCCGAAGACGACGACGGAGTGCCGATGAGCAATTCATCGATGATAGGACCGAGGCACAAGGGGGTCCTCCCGACACAGGCGTCCCGGCCGCCATCATAACACAAGCCGCCCAGGTTTTCGGGCGCGATTATGGTGTCCGAGGTAGTATCGACCCCGCTCCTATCCGGATCGAGGACATGGATGATACCGAGCAGCCTACTCCGGAGCTTGCTTGGTTCGAGGAGGGCGAACACTCTTTTCAGGGAGGCCAACATGAGGAAACCGAGCGGCCTTCCCCATCTCGAGTACGCAGGTCCGATCTGCCCGTGCAAACAGTTCGTCGCACGGTGATTAGTAGCGACGATGATTCGCTTGAGTTGATAGGTGATCTTCATGGGAATGAAGCTGGTCCGAGCCGCAGTTTTCCCTCTCCTTCTATTCCTGAGATGAACAGGAACGCGGAGCGAGAACTACTAATCCAAGAGCAGTATTTTGTTGACGACTTGATTCCCTATGAGACCATCGATCCGACCCAGATCGACTTTAGCTTCCCCGCGACAAGTAACGTAAGACCTCCCAATCCGATCGAGGAGGCTGAAGGGGAGCGTGCCAGAGCTGCACTCGAACGCGATCGCAAGCGTAAGCGGGGCGAGGAGGTCTTGATTTCTGATGATAATGAGGAAGTTGTTCACGCACCGGGTAAAGCCCCGAAGAGATCGAAGAAGAAGGCTTCTCGGTCTAGGAAGAAAAATCTAGAGCCCGAGGAGGCTGCCAAAGTGACCGTGGCAAGTGTGAAGAAGTTCACGCGAGGACCCAAGGACGTTGACCTTCCCGATCCCCAGGGTGAGAAAAATGAAGATGGTTTGATCCCGACGACCGCCTCCACGGTCAAGAAGGACGAGATACCATCTATTCGTCAAAAATACCGGCTGAGCAAGAGGAAGATAGACATTCTCGTTCCTCGTCCCGACCAGACGTTTTATAATGCTCCGCCAGGTTATATGGCTGTGCATCTTCTAACGCTGGATCGAGGATGGGTCCTTCCTTTCTGTGACCCCTTTAAGGACATTATCAACCAATTGGGTCTCGCTCCGTGGCAGCTTCTCCCTAGTGCATTCGGCACTCTTATCTGCTTTGGGGTACTCTGCAAGAAGCTAGGGATTCCGGTAAATTTCCACAACTTCAATCAGCTCTTCCGGGTCTCGATGAGCTCCGGCAATAAGTTCTTCTACTATTTCAACACTCGGCCCGGGCTTGGATTTATCGTGGACGCTCCGTCCTCCTCGGGCTACAAGTGGTTCCACCGGTACATCTATGTTAAGAAGAAGAAGCTCCCCGGTATGAGCGACGCTGATGTGGAGTGGGGAGTACCAAAGCACTTTTATCGAGGACCTATTTCTGATCGGTACCCTCACCCTGTCGAGTTCGACCCTTGGTTTCAGGCGCTCGAGGAGAAAAATGCTAGCGAGGACCCTGAGAAGTACTTCTATTGGGGCTTGGTGTTGCAACCGCTCTCTTATCTGGCCGGTCTGTCCTCGCCGGTCTACACGGGCTACAAGGACTCAGGCCATACCGACGATCTCCTCTTTGGTAACTAGATCGAGGATACCCTTGTGTTTAGTTGTGTTTTTACTTGTATTTTTTTTTCTCTGTTTTCCCTGTATCGAATACCCTTGCTATTCGCGCTTGCTAACCATTGTCCTCTTCGATCGTGCAGAGTACTGGTTTGCTTGGACCATGTCGAAGACCCTAGAGGCCAAGGAAGAGCA
Organism: Plantago ovata; assembly: GCA_028274465.1. NCBI lineage: Eukaryota > Viridiplantae > Streptophyta > Magnoliopsida > Lamiales > Plantaginaceae > Plantago > Plantago ovata. The sequence goes on from CM051455.1 coordinate 74,674,180, forward strand.
AAGGCGCAAACAGCGCTTGGCGGGCAAAACGACGAAGATCCTCGGGTCCCTTGACCTTAGCCACCCTAAGAATGCGGCTGAGCACCGAGACACTTTGGTCAAGGAGGGGCTTGCGGCGATCGAGGACCCCTTGGAGGCCGTCAAGAGAAAGGCCGCTGAGGACGCGGCTGCTGCGAAGAAGACCGGGGAGGCCGGTGAGGGAAACCCGGAGAAGCGTCCGAAGGAACGGGCCCCCCCAGCAAAGAGAGCTGGCGCGAAGAGGCAACTAAATCTGGGCGCGAGCGACCAGCCTGCCCGAAAAAAGGGGACGGCCGCTCTTGATGTCGACCGCGAAGCCGAGATTAAGCGGTTTGTTCAGATGTCCGAGCTGGACCGCGCTCATGAATTGAGCCTCTGCGCTCTTCAGGTAAAACATATAAGAAATTTTTACAAGTGTAACTTATTTCCTTCTCGCTTTTGCAAAATCTGACTTTTACAATTTGTCACAGCTCGAGCACATCAAGGAAGCGTATGCCAATGTCGCAGCTGATCGCTCTGATATAGGCCAAGTTATCGAGGAGCTCGAGAAGACGGTGGCGGCGGAAAAGGCAAAGGCCCAGGTGGCGAACGAAGAGGTCCGCAAGTCTCACGAAAAAGTGGATCAGCTCGAGAAGGAATTGGCCAGGGAGAAGCAGAGGGCTCTGAGTTACAAAGGTGGATATTCCACTCTGTCGCAATGCATGAAGAAGTTTAAGGACAGTGTGCTATCCTTCCTCGTCGGTAGCCGGCTCGAGACAGCCCGGGATTTTATGGAGTCCGCCACTTACAAGTTGGCTACCCAGGACATAAAGGATACCGCTCGCGAGGAGGGTTTCTTCTCCTGCATCGGGCAGCTAAAAAGGGTGAAGCTCCTTCCCGAGGATTTCGATGTGGATGCTCGCGATGATATGCATGCCGGGAGGCGCGATGACATGACCCGGTATCCTGATGAGATTCCGAGCGATGAGATGCATCATGCATGCGAGTTCGGGGAGCTTGTTACGGATCCGGATGTGCCTTACCCAAGTAAGCCTTCCTATCTCCCCCGCTGGGTCCCCGAGTGTATCCGGGCCGGTCTCCTTCTTCCGTTCGAGAAGGCTCCTCTCCGAAACGCAAATTGGATTCAACTTAACAAACCGGTGATGGGGCGCGGAGAGGGCTTTGTGGAGCCGGAGCTGACTGCCCATGCTAATGCTATAAGGGAGGCTCGCGAGAAGGGTGGCGACATGAACTTGCACACAACCCGAACAGCCCTTCTCGAGCTGGTGCCTCAACGAGCAGCGTCCCTGCCAACCAGAGCGAGTTCTCGGCCAGCCGGACCTGTTAAATGAGAGAGAGCTCAAACAAGGCCGAGTATGCTCGGTTAATCTTTGTACTTGTATTTTTTCTAAGTTTTTTCCGAACAATTTCTTGCTTGCATAATTTGCTATTCGGCCCCTTGTGGCATACTTCATAATTTCTTATTCGGCCCTTTGTGGCATACTCGATCCATGTTGTCTTGTAACATAATGTTGAACTCGGTCCATGTTGTCTTGTAATGCAATGTATGTTTTCGTTTCTTGGCTCAATGCAATTCGCTCCTCGATTTCTTTTCCACCCTTTGCATTTTTTCTACTTACTCCGTAGTTATGACGTATAACTTGAATAGAGTAGTCAAATACAAGTAAGTTAAGATCGAGTAGCCTCGCTCCTCGAGACATAAAATAGCAGGATACTCTTTGTTAACAATATCTCGGCTAATACTGCTCAAACTCGTATGATAGTTGTAGCGCTCCTCGATTTCCTTTAATAATCAAGGGAAAATCTAAGTGTTGGGCGAAATCGACTTTGGTTTCTCCTCGATCTCCTTCCGCTCGCCGGTTCCAATGTGCAAATCGAGTAGGTTTTCATAATTGAATATCAGCATAACAGTTCTAAAATTGAACAATTTTTGAAACGTAGACATTGCATTGATTTGTCGGAAATACAATTACAATGGGGGCTCCTCGGCCAGCTTGCTTACAACGACTTCTTAACAAAAGGAAGAGGTACCTCTCACTTGAATCCGTGAGAAATCCTCCTCGATCACTGGACCTTCCACATAGGTTTTCAAAAAGCTTTTTCTTTCTACAACTTCAAGCGTAGAATCTCTGGAGGTTAGAAGTATTCCATGGATTTTTCAATACCCTTCCCTCCATGTCTTGAAGACGATAACTTCCGTTGGACCTTGCTTCAATTATCTTGTAGGGGCCTTCCCAATTGGCGTGCAATTGACACTCCTCGCACTTTCTCACAAATTGGGCAGCGTCTTCGCGAACAGTGGGCCAGTAGTATCCTTGTCGAATGACTTTTTGCGCGAGGGTTCTTCCTCCGGCATGGTCGCCGCAACTTCCTCGATGCATTTCTCCAAGAAGTTTTTGAACTTCATGCTCGGCGACGCATCTCAAGTAGACTCCCTCGAAAGACCTTTTGTACAAGTAGTCTCCTTGCATGACGTATCGAGGAGCTTTTCTCTTGATTCTCCTTGCTTCAGCCTTGTCACGAGGAAGGCTTCCATTTTTGAGATATGTTGTTATCTCTTGCATCCAATTCGGTTGATCGTCAATTGCCAAGACGTTTGGCTTTGATGACCACAAAGATGATGCGTTGATTCTCATGAGTATCACGTTCCGGGTATCAACTCCTCCGGAGGCTGAAGCATACTTTGATAGGGCATCTGCCCTTTGATTGAGATCCCTCGAGAACTTTTCAATCTCACAACTTTCAAATTTTTGAATTTCTTCCGTGATGGCACTCTTGTACTCAGCTAGTGAGTCTTTCTTGGTTCTGAATTTCCCCGAGATTTGCTTCTCGGCCAGTTGGGAATCAGTGAAGAGATGTAGCTTCTTCACTTCCAATGACTTTGCCATACGTAGAGCGATGAGGATGGCTTCATATTCTGCTTCATTGTTGGAGACCGGGAAACTAAGAGTAACGGCGTACTCTAGTTCAGCCCCTCCGGGACTCTTGAAGTATATTCCTATCCCGCCATTTTTTCCTGATGAGGATCCATCAACATGAAGAATCCAGACGTCTCCGTGGTCGACTAGTTCTTTGGGTTTTGGAGAGACGGTCTCCGCACCCTTTGGCTCGTCGGTTTTCTCTGTCAGGAACACTTCATGCCTTTTCCTTTTGGTTTGGGACATCGCCTTAAGCTCTTTTAAAGCATCTTCTAGAGCTTGCATCGGGTTGTTTTGATGGGGTTGCCCTTCGACCATCATCAAAGCACTCTTTGTTTCAGAAGAGTTTTCCTCTGAAGCTCCTTTTGAGGGATACTCCACGAGGAAGTCGGCTATGACTTGTGCTTTTTTGGCCACGGGTGCTTGGTAGTCGATGTCGTACTCACTTAGTTCAATCGCCCATCTTGCCATTCTTCCCGAATTTTCGGGTTTTCCGAGGACTTGCTTGAGAGGTTGCTTTGTCAAAACAACAACCTTGTGAGCACCAAAGTAGGGTTTTAGCCTCCTTGCAGTATAAACGAGGGCAAAGGAAAGCCTCTCGATATCCATGTACCGCGTTTCAGCCCCGGCAAGTACTTTGCTCAAGTAGTAGATGGGCAAGTGGTCGTTTCCTTGGATTCGCACCAAAACCGAGCTGATAGCTTCCCCGGTTGCTGCTAAGTACAAATAGAGTACCTCTCCGTCCACGGGTTTTGACAATAGAGGAGGAGCGAGTAGGTATTCTTTCAGCTTCTCGAAGGCTTCCTCGCACTCCTTTGTCCACTCGAAGTGGCTGCTCTTTCTCAATACCTTGAAAAAAGGTAGATTTTTCTCGGCAGACCTTGAGATGAATCTACTCAATGCAATTGATTTTCCGACCAATTGTTGCACCTCATTGATGGACTGAGGTTGGGGAAGATCGAGGATGGCCTTTATCTTTTCGGGGTTTGCTTCTATTCCTCTCTCTGTCACCATGTAACCGAGGAACTTCCCCCCTTTGACTCCAAAGGTACACTTCGCCGGGTTGAGCTTCATGCCATACTTTCTCAAGATTGAGAAGCACTTTGCCAGGTAACCTACATGTTGCTCCTCGGTCTTGCTCTTGACGAGCATGTCATCAACATATACTTCCATTGTTTTACCTAGCTCTTCCTTGAACATCTTGTTAACCAACCTTTGGTAGGTCGCTCCGGCGTTCTTAAGGCCAAATGGCATCACGTTGAAGCAATACACATTGCCGTTAGCGAAGAAGGCAGTCTTAGGCACATCATCTTTGGCCATTTTGACCTGGTAGAAGCCCTGGTACGCGTCCATGAAACTCAAGAGGGCGCATCCAGCGGTGGAATCGACCAGCTGATCGATCCGTGGGAGAGGGTACGGATCCTTCGGGCAAAACTTGTTGAGCCTTGTGAAATTGTTGCACATTCGCCATTTCCCCGAACCTTTCTCCACGAGGACCACATTGCATACCCAGTCAGAGTATCTCACTTCCTTGATGTGGCCGGCTTTAAGAAGCCTTTGTACTTCCGCTTCTATGATGGCATTATCTTCCGCACTGAAGTCTCTTCGCTTTTCTCTGATGTGGGTGATCGATGGGTCTACGTTCAGACGGTGAACGGCGACACGTGGGTCGATCCCCTTCAGGTCCTCGGTACTCCATGCGAAGATATCGTTGTTATCCTTCAAACATTGGATGAGTTTCATCCTGACTTCAGTGGCCATCTCTGTGCCAATTTTTGTGACCTTGTCGGCACTTCCTTCAACAATTTGGATTTCTTCTAGGGCTTCTCTTGCTTCAATTTTGTTTTCCTCAAAGAATTTCTTCTTTTTGGAAGAGGGTGGGACTGGTGGAATCACTTGATACTCCTCGAGCTCCTTAACAGCTCCTACTAGAGTATCCTTGTCTTTCTTCATGATTGCTTTTCTTCGCCTAAGTGACGGACTTGGCTTTTTTGATTTTCTCTTCACTCGCCGAACCGTGTAGAAACGATAAGGCGCATTGTGAACAAGGGGTGTCTCCTCGGATGGTTGCCCGAGATTAGGTTCCCCGATGGCAACTCTCAAAGTGAACTTGGCTGACATAGTGTAGCACTCCCATGCTTCTCGTATGTCTCCTACTTCTTGTCCGATTCCCAAAGGAGTGGGGAATTTTAACTTGTTGTGGACTGTGGACACTACGGCTCGGAATTGAGAGAGAGCGGGTCGGCCTAGGACTGCGAAATAATCAAATGGCATATCGACGACCACAAAAGGAACCTGTTGGGTCACCCGTCTAGGAGCGCTACCCATTGACACTGTGAGGTTGATCATTCCGAGCGGCATGATAGGTTGTCCGCCGAATCCTACCAATGCGCTCCTCACTTCTCTGAGCCCTTCCCTTGGGTTCATTTGCATCCTTTTCAAGGTTCCAGTGAAAATCAAGTTTGCCGAGCACCCAGTGTCGACGAGGATTCTACCCAACTTGTAGGATTGAACATCCAAGGAAACTACAAGTGGGACGCAAGGATCATAGATGTTGCCTCCTCCGGCATGCTTCAGAGGTATCTCGCTATCATCGAAAGAGATAACGTTGGTGCCCGGTCGCGCGGCTTGAGCATACTTCACATCTCGGACCCTGAGGTTGTCCGCCGTAATCTCCCTTTGATTACGAGTGTCGCCGCCGGCGGGTCCTCCCGCAATTGTGAGAGTGCGGATGCTTCCATTTACAGGGCGGTTCTCATAATTGTTGTAATTATGAATGTCGTCGTCCTGAGGGTTTCCTTGGTAAGGGTGCTCACTCCCGCTTTGAGGAGGTGGGGGCAGTAGTGCCAGGGGTTCCTCCTTTCAGATGTAGTTAACCAATTGACCGTTACGTATCATCCTCTCAATTTCGTTCTTGAGCTCGACACACTCATCTGAGGTGTGCCCTTTCCCTTTGTGAAACTTACAAAATTTTTCCGAGCTCTTGTTCCTTTGATTTTCCTTAATCGGGGGTGGCCACGAGACGTCTAGCTTCCTCGAGACTATATAGTTCAAGATGTCGGATCTTGGCCTATTCAAGTCTGTGTAGTTGCTATATCGTCTTGGAGGTGACCTTCTGGGAGGAGACCTCTTGTCTCTGAAATCATTTCTTGAGTTGCCCTCCTTGATCAACCCAAATTTTTGCTCTTTCCTCTGCTTCCCGGGATTTTGGGGGCGAGTAGGGTACTCCTTCTCTTTTTCTTTTTCTTTCCCTTTCTCCTTGGGAAGATTGGTTCTCACGGTGACCGTTCTTCGGAATTCCTCAGCTTCGAGGAAGTCCTTGCAAACTTTGGCAAGTTGTGCTTCATTCTCTACACACGATGCTGAGAGCACATCTTGGAATCTGATGTTGGTAGTGTTACCATACAAGTATTCTTTCCTCTCATTGATCGAGTGATCTTCGACTTGGAGGGCTGCTTCATGGAAGCGATTGATGAAATCCCTCAAGTCTTCATTGTTTCTCTGAACAATTTCAGCCAAGTATCTCACCCGTCTCTTGGCGTTCATCACTTTCTCGAAACGCTTAGAAAACTCCTTACAGAGATCTCTATACGATTTGATGGATCGGTGAGGGAGGCGCGCCCACCACTTCATGGCTTCTCCGGAGAGGTTAGCCGGAAAGAGGAGTGCCTTGGTTCTTGAGTCATGGCCGTAGGCATCCATTTTGGTCCCAAATCTTACCAAGTAGTCCTTCGGACAACTCGTTCCATCATAGCTTTCGAAGGTGGGGAAGCCTCTTTCAATTTTGGCTTGGTGGCTTCTGATCTCATCGCATAAAGGGCTCGGATCTTGGTCTTGCTCTCTCTCTTGGACAGTTCCTCGAAGAGTCTCTATCTGAGCATCAAGTGCGGATTTCCTCGCGTTGAGTTCATCCAGAGTGAGCCTCCTCCCCGTGATCGGATCAACCAGGGGGGTTACCTCAGCTACTGTTCTCAATGCTTGATTCTCTTCCACTGCTTCTTGTTGGTTTTGAGGAGTTACCTGGTTGGGGGTAACTTGATTGGGGAGAGCGGGTGGTGTAGCGACCACTTGAACTCTATTTTCTTGTTGCGCCACATTTTGCAATGATGCCCGTATTCTTCTGTCAATCAGGTCTCTCAAATCATCCGGGGCACCTTGGGGTCCTAACCTCGATTGGATTCTTGATGGTCCAAGTCGAGTTTGGATCGGCCTGGTGTTGGCCCTCGAATGTGCTTCATCTTCCGCCACAGGTGCTCTTCCCTGGGATTGACGAGGAGCGACCAGAGTGGCCCGAGGTTGCTCTTGCACCGGGGCCTGTGGTTCTCCTTGAGCTTGTATCTCGGTAGTAACCCTAATAGCCTCATTACCTCCGACATATCCTTGTAAAGTAAGAAGGAATAGACCGTATTGAGCTTCGCCCATCCCGAAATCTGATGGTCGGACGACACGTCCATCAGGAAGGGTGAAGGTCAATGCGGCCGGTTGAGGAGGGTTCACTGTCACGGGAGGTTGGTTAATTGCTACCGGATGAGGCTGCCCCCTAGACTCGGCGTTGTTCGGGACTCTTAAAGCTCCGTAGGCATTTCCTACCGGAACTCCTTGTGGATTATTTTCTCCGGATCTTTCATTTTGGGAGTGAGTGACATTAGTAAATGCCCCCTCCGTGTAATCCCGATTCTTTGCAACATTGTTGTTTCTCGGCTCCCTCGGAACACCATCCGTTCCTCCTCCGCGACCATTACTAGAGGGACGGCCTCTAGGTCGAGGAGGGTTCCTGGGTGGTGCATTAGCAAGACGGTTGCTTCTTCTGGGAGGCATATTCGTGAAGTGTCACGAGGAGGAAAGTGGCTCGACTAGTAGGGCAAGGAATGACCTTTCGTGTCGATTCCCACAGACGGCGCCAAATGTTGAAGGGTAATTCGTGTTTCTTTCTAAGGTCGCAATAAGTCGCTAATCTAAGTCATTCAAGTTGTTCTTCTTGTAGTGTTCCTCTAAGATAGGAAGTGAGCCTTCTTGTAGCTTCCTCGTACCTGAAATAGACTAGAGGGGGGGATTAGTGACTCTTGCCCGGTCTGTAAGGTATCAGACCGGAGAGACCGGAGAGACGACTTTACGAGTAGGGAGTTGTGAGGCTTCCCTAGTATGAGTAGTGAAAGTGGTGCTCGTGTGGTGTCATTAATGCTTACTGTTGAGGAGTAAATGAGGTCTTTATATACTTGTGGCCCTTCAACTTCCGGTCGCGTAGGATCACGACACGTGTACGGCTAGGATTGAGGCCTTCCTCGGTCCAGGCCCATTAAGGAGGTCCGTGGGCCTTGGCCCAAGGGAGCAACCATGGTTGGTCGCTCAGGGGTCCTCGTGCCTTCCTTGTGCGTGGATGATGCGAGTAGTGTCCTGCTCAGTTTCTGTCAAGGAGCGTTACCTTGACGTAAGGTCTCCTCGAGCCCGAGAGATGCTCCTCGAGCTCACTGGCAGCTTTGTCCTTGTGAGGAGCTTATTTTGAGGGTTGTCCTCCCAGTGATGGTCGGACCCTATGTTGGTCGATCCACACCTTAGTGACATACTTGGGTGTGGTCGTGCCCCTTGAGGGACGGCCTATGATGCTTTGTCGCGCTCTCAGACCGCTCCAGTTCGTACATGCGGACTGGACATATTTCAACACTAACAACTACCATAAGACTCTAACATGCATCATCCTATTATAAAGGCCTTCGTGAACCGCAGTAGAGAAAACACCACTAAGTGATGTCGAGACTACCAAGCTTAACTAAGTGCAATACATAAATGTGACAAGCCAAGCGAGAAAAACCTCAAACAAATTCATAGAGATGAAGCATATGATTAATGGCATAGTTAGTTAATCTACCCAATAAAAAAGTTCAAAAAATTCGGCAATAAACTCCATATAAAACATGCAAGACTATCCTAGGATGAATGCAGTGAATGCAACCTAAAAACTAAGAAAGCGGTAAACGTGCAAATGCAAATGCAGACGGATAAAACATGCAAGGTACTATACTCATCCTACCAATACCAAGCTCTAAACCATCAATGGCAAGCTCCAAACTAACAACACTAGATCACTTAAATCCCATCCCCCCTCATGAAATTAACGTTAGTCCCTAGCAGTAAGAAAATGAGGAAATAAGATGTGATACTAGATGTTACCGCATGGTTTGGCCTCGGTCGACTGAGTATGTTGTTTGTGAGTTATTGGGACTGCTCTGGGAGCTTTATAGGTGATCATCAGGTCTTCTGGTAGGTGCGGTAGTTCCATTTATATGCCGGATGGGAACAACTCCTCCATCTATATCATCATTGTCCGTATGGCCTTCATTGTCACTACTGTCACCAACATCATCACCAGTAGAGTTGCATTGTCGAAGAGAATCTTCAAGATTGGCCGCCACTGTTATGGAATCTTCCACCCGGTATCTCTCTAATAGGTTGTGAACTGTTGAAGGGTAAAGAGCAGTGGTATCAGAGCCTCCCTCTCCAACGTTTTACACCTCGAGGAGGTTACAGCAAGCTGCTCGGATACCCGGAGGTTGTCTTCCATTTTTTCCTATGTCGACCACATTCTCTACGGTTGATGCGGCCGATGTCTATATGATGCTCCCTTTAGAGGCAGTCAAGGGGCACCCCTAAGAGGGGCTGGGCACCCATGTCATTATGTTTTGGAACCAAGCTAGCGCTTCGGAACCTTCTAGCAACTGTCAACTCAAGATTGAATCCGTCGCGGCAAGATCGTCCCGGTGCCTTCCTATTCACTCGAACTTTGCAGTCCTTGTGATGGATTGCTGACGTAATAATTGTTTCTGTCCCTTCGGTGGTGCATCAATAGGCATAGGAGTCCTTACTCCAGGTGTACTCTAGCTCCTCCTCTTGGATGATCTGCGACGTTGTTGCAAGAGCCCGTGGCTCGAATGCACCTCTGACGAGATCATTCTCCTTGACATGGTTGTAATCGATCTCCCTCCAATACTTCATAGTAATCATACGGGAGTGCTCCTCTCCCTTGGCATGGTTCCTACAAACAACAGTTAGTACCTCGTATGACACAAAACTGACCCATGCATATGCTAATGTAAGAACGAAACACAAAAGTGATATAATCAACAATTGAATTCCCCAAATCCTTAATGTCTAGCCTAGCTTCTTCAACATGCAACATACCAATGTAACTACTACATGCAATACATCACATTATGCTTTTGCTACAACCAATAACCTAAATAACAAGGCTCAATTCATACCATAGAAGCGAAAAATTTTAGCATCATAAATTCTCATACTCAACAATTATGCATTCTACCATCAAATCCATCATCATTACATCAATAAGCACAATCATATGTATGAAATCAAAGAAAAAGATATATTGCATAACAAGATAAAAATATCTAGTAGCGAAATTCCCAAATCAACACTTCAAGCATATTTGAGCATGCAATTGATAGTAAATAATGCTTCTAATCACACAAACATCCTACCCATACATCATTTAAGCCAAATTGAAGCTCAAATTAGAAAATCCCCAAATTTGTAAAATTAGGATTCATAAGAAGATACCTCAGATCTGGAAAACAAGTGCACTAGGGTGAAATCTGTTTGGATGAAAAGAAGGAGCACGTAATGGGCTTCGATTGAAACTATAGAACACTAAATTTGGTGGAGAAATGAAGGTTTTATGAAGATTTGAAGGTAATTTCGCGAATTTTGGGTTTTGGGGAGAAAGAAATGGATAGGATGAAGAAAATGAGCTGAAAAGGGAGAATTTCGCGTTTTTGACCTGCAGAGGTCGTGGGGCGAGTCGCCCCATACGGGGCGATTCGCCCCCCACTCACTGATGCGGGGAGACGATCATTTCGACAAAAATGCGGTTTTTAGTCCCTGAAACCATTTTTCCTCATAAAACCACTCGAAAAATCTCACTCAAACATAACATAAGCACATACGACACAGAGACGAACAAATTCACATATGAAAAGCAAATTGTTCAAGAATGAATGCATGCATTAAAGCGGTAAAAAAGCGATAAAAACTCTGGGTTGCCTCCCGGATAGCGCCATTGTTTAAAGTCTTTGACTCGACTCCTGTCTGCGCCTAGCTCTTCTTCTTGAGGGTACTAGACTTTCCCTTCATGGATCTCCTCCTCATGCCACGAACCTGTGAATAAGAATGAACATAGGCAACAAGACCACAGTAGTTAATAGTGTGAGAAGTATCAGGTGGATCTGATATGGCTCGCAACACATGTTGCTTGCCGTCCACCTCAATAGTGCAAGTCCTTCGGTAGATGTCTATCACGGAGCGTAGCTTAGTCAAGAACGTTCGCCCCAAGAGAACGACATCCCCCGTCCCAGGTGTAGACACCGGCATAACTACAAAATTGGTGTATACAGAAGCTTCACCAATCTTGACCAATACGCTCTTCACAACGCCTTCGGGTCTCACAAAGGATCCATCCGCCAGTTGCACAATAGCCTTATGCTCAGATAGTTTTCCAAGGCTACTCTTCTCGAACACATTCATAAATAGCACATTAGAGTAGGATCCCGTGTCTAGTGTGGCACGGACATTTTCAAGCTCACCAATCCCGACCTTAATATCGAAACTTTGAGGGAGTGGCTCGGGATCCTCTTGCTCCTCTTCACTCTCGTCAGAACCAAGGTCCTCCTCTTCTTCCTTAGCCTGTGGAGGTTCTTCCTTCTTGCAACACTCGCACCTAGCAACCTTCTTGATGGTGATTTCGATAGGTAGATCACCCGCCAAGGTAATTGACATCGACTTCTCAGTGTTGCTAGGCAGTTTGCCTTGCTCCCTACTTGCTCCTCGGTCGATCAACTCTTGCATCTTTTGTTGGGCAAGCCTAGTGCTCTCTTCCAATCTATCAAGCCTTTCCCTAGTCTTCTCAGAATCATCTTCATAACGTTTGAGAAAACTTTGGGTGTGATCAACCATCTTTAGCAAGTTCTCCATCAGTTGAGTCGACTTCGACTTCGGTTGCTCGTTTGGAGCGGGGTTTTCGCAGTGATCATTACCATAGTTAAGCCTACTACGGTCTTGGTTAGGGCCATAAATTTGGCTAGCCGGTGCATATCCTTGATTGTTTCAGAACCCTCTTCTCCAAAATCCACCTCGAGAATTCCTACCATCTTGTCCGTAGCTAGCTTCTTGAGTACCAAACTCCGTAGCAAAGGCTTCCTCTTCGCCTCCCTGAGCCCAGTTGCCATCATCATACGCAAGCTCCGATCTACACATATGAGCCCCATGCCCATAGTTCTTGCATATTCGGCAAACTTCGTTCGAAACAGTTGTTCCAGTGGCGCTCTTGAGGACTTGCTTCAATTCGTTGGTAAAGCACTCGAATTGATCCCCATTCCCCCTATACATAGGGGCTTTCTGAGAGGGTGGAGCTTCAGGTCCACGTCTCCTAACCATTGCCCTTGGGTCCTTGAACTGCGAACCCTTAGCAAGCCTTTCAAAAACTGCCCAGATGGCTTCTGCGGTTTCCTCTCAAATATTGCCTCGGCATTGGAAATCCACCACTTGTTGGTTCTCGAAGGTTAGTCCATTGTAGAAGTGTTGGACTAGGTCAGAAATCTCAAAACCATGGTGAGGGCACTTGTTCGTGAGATCTTGGAACCTCTCAAACGCGGTGTAGATGGTCTCATCATAGTCCTGTTTGAATCCAGTGATTTGCGCCTTTAGCGCGGTAGTCAAGGTGTGAGGGAAGTATTTTTCCATGAAAGCTGAAAAAACCTTCTCCCAAGTGTCCAGCGAGCCTGCTGGTAGAGAACTCAACCACGACTTGGCTCTGTCGCCAAGCCCCATAGCAAAAACCTTCATCCTCAACTCATCTGTTGTTATTTCAGCTCCGGGTCGTGGGAGTTGGTTGACGAAATCATCGATATCGTGCAAGTACCCCATCACATCTTCCCATGCTAAGCCATAGAACCTCGGAAGTTGTTGGAATGCGTGGTTCTTGATTTCCAGATCTCGAGTTGCAGACGAAAGAACAATCGTCGGCCCCCTCATACGATCCTTGGAGGGTTGAACCCATGCTTTCAGTGGTCTAGCTTCTGCCATTCCGTCGATTTCCTTGAAAAGACTGTGTAGAGATTCAGAGAAATCGGTATCCTCTATTTCCTCTAGTGCACGCCTTTGAAGTAGTCGCCTTCTCTGGTGGTAGACTCTGTCGATCTCAGCAATTGAATCAGCAAGCGATGTTCCTCTAGATCGTGTATGTGGCATACACAATCTGTATCAAACTAGGAAAGGAGTATCAGAGAGATATTAAAAAGGAAAACTAAAACTACTAGAACTAGGAATTGAATGCTGAAAATATAAACAAATTAAACAGAAAAAAGGGGTATAGTCCCCGGCAGCGGCGCCAATTCGATGAATGCGTTGGGTGTCGTGTTCCAACGAAAATCAAATAAATTTGTATTTAGCCAAAGACAATTGACAACTACAACGAAAACCGTAGTGTAGTAGTAGAATAACCTCGAGTGTCGATCTCTAAGGACTATAACTAGCTTTATCTAATCTAATTTAGAATATAAAACAGCAGACGGTTTAGCAAAGGTTTTTCTTAACAGATAATGGAGATTGGTGATAGTATGGTCCTTCAAAGCATAACGGGTTAATAATCATGCATAAATTCCTCGGTTTTGCATAGAGATCTTTGATCAATGAATTGTCCAGTTGTAATTATGAAACGCTACGAAGATATAGATTTAGATAGGTCAAAGACCAATGAATTGTCCAATTGTGTGCCATAATTAATCAACAATACGAAGATAGAGATTTAGATAGATCAAAGAAATAAAGCAATAACACGGAGTATAATGCGCGATATAGCCATTAGCATAATTATTAACCCTTCGCTAAGAATTCACATACTATCACCAACGAGAAGTTTAGCTACTCATAGTTGTCATGCAATCAACAGAAATCATAGAATAAAACATGTTGAAAGATATATAAAAATAAGTAGAAAAACTGTAAGATACAATGTTACCGAAGGTTGTCAATCTCCGAAGAATCGCGATCCTACAAGCTCCAAACTCCTAAGAAAAGTATCTCCTAAGCTATGAACCCCCAGAACAGGCTGTGGGGAATTCCTACCTAAAACTACAGAGAAAGGTGAGAGAAAAGGTCTGGAAAAGTATGAAAAACGGAGAAGAACTGAGCAACTATATATAGGCTACGAATTGTGTGGGGCGAAGGGCCCCACACACCGGGCGATTCGCCTGGTGTGGGGCGATTCGCCCCACATCCCGGGCGATTCGGACGGGAGTAAAACTCGGCCAGATACGCGTTTTCGACGCGTTTTTGGATTTCTTCCCCTTTTCGGACTCGGTTTCTGACTTCTAGTGGCCTTCTAGCCTCCAGATTCGACCCCTAGACTTCAAATCCTATCCGGAAACCTTTAGATACTCCAATTAGGCTCTGGAACACCAATTCCTTTTCTACTTCAATATAATTGTCCGGAAAACCACGTTTTTCAACCGAAACCTGTAAAATGAAAACTAAAGGGAAACGTGACACTATTCTAATAAAATGCACTAAAATATAGCTAAATTAACATAGATGATAGCTAAAATAGGTGAAAAAGACTCGAATGAAAGTGTAAAATACACATTCATCAGGACCCACTTATAGTTCTAAGGCAATTCAAACTCCAAGTAGATTTTGCCCATGTGCATATGTTAATTCTAAATTAACATATCCTTTCAAATCAAACCTCTATTATATTTCTAAAATATAATCTTTAATTGTATTTACATAAAATACAATTAATTAGCCAATTCAATTAATAATTCCAAATCAATAATTGAGCCACTAAATATTATAATCAATTCCAAATTAATTATAATCCATCAATCACAATTAATTCCAAATTAATTGCGATTCCATCTTCAAGGATATTCGGATAAGTTGAATCACCACATAGTGTGACCCATAGGGCCTCATTGAATTAAGCAAGTCCTAGACTAGGCAAAATGGAATTCATAGACGGTTCCATTTGCAATATTAATACATGAGGACGTTTGAGAGGCTTCTCAAAGCAAACCCTTTCGTTGCGAAGTCTGTTGCGCTCAATGATGAACCGAAATTTATCAGGTCCCGATTCAGTCAAATAATATTTGTTATTTAGCCAAAGGTAATCCACAACTACAATGAAAACCGTAGTGTAGCAGTAGAATGAATCGAGTGTCGTTCTCTCAGGATTATAACTAGCTTTATCTATTTAACAAGAGAATATAAAACAGCAGATAGAAAGCAAATAGGGGGTTTCAAGCAGATAATGGAGATTGGTGATAGTATGGTCCTTCTTAACATAATGGGTCGATAATCATGCATAAATTCTTCGGTCTTGCATAGAGATCTTTGAATCAATCTAGTGTCCTGTTGCAAGTATTAAGCACTACGAAGATAATTTGGTCTGACTTGTCAACAACTAACGTCCTAATGTGTTCCGTGATTATTCAACACTACGAAGATAATTGGTCTGATGGTCAACAAGTGTCCATGTGTGCATAATGGTCAATACAACATACGAGAATTTTGGTTACAACTGATCAACGAAATAAAGCAATGACACGGAGTATAATGCGCGATATAGCCATTAGCATGATTATCTTCCCTCGTTAAGAATTCACATACTACCACCAATGATAAATTTAGCTACTCATAATAGGCATGCAATCAATAGCAATCATAGAAGAAAACATATTGAAAGAAGAATAAAATAAGTAGATAAAAACTGTAAGATACAAAGTTACCGAAGGTTGTCAATCTACGGATGATTGCGATCCTACGCGCTCCAATCTGCTATGAAAAAGTATCCCCTAAGCTATGGAACTCCCAGGACAGGCCCCGGGAAGTCCCTACCTAAAACTATAGAGAGATGTGAGAAAGTAGGCTTGGAAAGATATGATTTTCGGAGAGAAAACTCACAACTATATAGGCCCAAAATTCCTCTGGGGCGGTTCGCTCCGTGTCTCCGGCGGTTCGGCCCACAGTGTAAACGCGGAATTCCGCGTTTTCGACGCGTTTTTGGATTTCTTTGCCTTTTCGGACTCGGTTTCAGACTTCTAATGGCCTTCTAACCTCCAGATTCGACCCCTAGACTCCAAATCCTATCCGGAAACCTTCAGATACTCCAAATAGGCTTCTGGAACACCGATTCCTTGTAGACTTCAATATAATTGCCCGTAAATCTCCGAATTTCAACCAAAACCTGTAAAATAAAATCTAAAGGGAAACGTGACACTATTCTAATAAAATGTACTAAAATATAGCTACATTAACATAGAGGATAGCTAAAATAGGTGAAAAAGACTCGAATGAAAGTGTAAAATACACATTCATCAGGACCCACTTATAGTTCTAAGGCAATTCAAACTCCAAGTAGATTTTGACCATGTGCATATGTTAATTCTAAATTAACATATCCTTTCAAATCAAACCTCTATTATATTTCTAAAATATAATCTTTAATTGTATTTACTTAAAATACAATTAATTAGCCAATTCAATTAATAATTCCAAATGAGCCACTAAATATTATAATCAATTCCAAATTAATTATAATCCATCAATCACAATTAATTCCAAATTAATTGCGATTCCATCTTCAAGGATATACGGATAAGCTGAATCACCACATAGTGTGACCCATAGGGCCTCATTGTATTAAGCAAGTCCTAGACTACTAGGCAAAATGGAATTCATAGACGGTTCCATTTGCAATATTAATACATGAGGACGTTTGAGAGGCTTCTCAAAGCAAACCCTTTCGTTGCGAAGTCTGTTGCGCTCAATGATGAACCGAAATTTGTCAGGTCCCGATTCAGTCAAATAATATTTGTTATTTAGCCAAAGGTAATCCACAACAACAATGAAAACCGTAGTGTAGCAGTAGAATGACTCGAGTGTCGTTCTCTCAGGACTATAACTAGCTTTATCTATTTAACAAGAGAATATAAAACAGCAGATAGAAAGCAAATAGGGGGTTTCAAGCAGATAATGGAGATTGGTGATAGTATGGTCCTTCTTAACATAATGGGTCGATAATCATGCATAAATTCCTCGGTCTTGCATAGAGATCTTTGAATCAATCTAGTGTCCTGTTGCAAGTATTAAGCACTACGAAGATAATTTGGTCTGACTTGTCAACAACTAACGTCCTAATGTGTTCCGTGATTATTCAACACTACGAAGATAATTGGTCTGATGGTCGACAAGTGTCCATGTGTGCATAATGGTCAATACAACATACGAGAATTTTGGTTACAACTGATCAACGAAATAAAGCAATGACACGGAGTATAATGCTTGATATAGCCATTAGCATGATTATCTTCCCTCGTTAAGAATTCACATACTACCACCAACGATAAATTTAGCTACTCATAATAGGCATGCAATCAATAGCAATCATAGAAGAAAACATATTGAAAGAAGAATAAAATAAGTAGATAAAAACTGTAAGATACAAAGTTACCGAAGGTTGTCAATCTCCGGATGATTGCGATCCTACGCGCTCCAATCTGCTATGAAAAAGTATCCCCTAAGCTATGGAACTCCCAGGACAGGCCCCGGGAAGTCCCTACCTAAAACTATAGAGAGAGGTGAGAAAGTAGGCTTGGAAAGATATGATTTTCGGAGAGAAAACTCGCAACTATATATAGGCCCGAAATTCCTCTGGGGCGGTTCGCTCCGTGTCTCCGGCGGTTCGCCCCACAGTGTAAACGCGGAATTCCGCGTTTTCGACGCGGTTTTGGATTTCTTTGCCTTTTCGGACTCGGTTTCAGACTTCTAATGGCCTTCTAACCTCTAGATTCGACCCCTAGACTTCAAATCCTATCCGGAAACCTTCAGATACTCCAAATAGGCTTCTGGAACACCGATTCCTTGTAGACTTCAATATAATTGCCCGTAAATCTCCGAATTTCAACCAAAACCTGTAAAATAAAATCTAAAGGAAAACGTGACACTATTCTAATAAAATGTACTAAAATATAGCTAAATTAACATAGAGGATAGCTAAAATAGGTGAAAAAGACTCGAATGAAATTTAAAATACACATTCATCACTCAACGCGGCGATGGTAACGTCCCTTCATCTGACTGACTCGAATGTATCTAGGATCGATGAAGTGTCTATCCCAATAATACATCCAGGGGCGTCTTCAGTGAGTTGCATGGTGAACCCAATATCTATTATGACCATCATAATAATATTGATACGCTGGCCAGCGATTTTACCAATCACAACTATGAACGACTATGAGCAGTGCTCTCCTGTGCTGCACATGAGAGATGAATCCTTCATAGAAACACTTATCATCCCCATTTGTATGTAGCCATAATCCTGGATCGTGTCTTAGGTCAACTGCTTATTCAGAGCTGACATCGACGGGTCCATCAAGGATATAGGGCAACAAATGTGATGATAAAGTCCTGTAAGTCCAAAGGACGACTGGCATCACTTCGACAACTTACCGGTTCCCATAGACACTTCGGTGTAGAGTATACATCGATGGGAGTGTCAGGTGGGTACTTCCATTGTTCGGTAATCGCCCATCGAACAACTATGCGCAGTTATGGGAACTTTTCTTGATTGTCCACGCATACTAGTCTCATCTGGTTCATTCAGACCCCTACATCCGAGATGAACCTCGACTAGGGAGAGTTTGGGATAGATGATAACTCACATAGCTCCCACTATCTGTGTGATCGGTCATCTATCCGAGGGGACATGTTTAATATCAATACAGACAGAAATAGAGATATGACATGCTGCATGCCTGGTGTAATATAAATATGAAAGCGATACTCAATAGTAAAATGACAAACATATATTATATTACGTTGACCTGTGTAATAGTACATATATGCCCTCTATAAGGGCTCCATGCCCTTAATAAGGACTGTCTCTAGGACATATACACTATCAGTTTGCTGGTACTTAACTTTCTCAGCAAGTACTTATTACTTTTCAGTACGAGTTTGCTGGTACTTTAAATTTCTCAGCAAGTACTTGTTACTTTTCAGTAAAAAGTTTGCTGGTACTTTAAAAATAGAGTGCGGAAGACTTTATACAATAAGTGCTTTTCAGAGAGTGCTAGTTTCAGCAAGTGAGCAGAGTGACAGTGTACAATAAGTGTAGCTTGCTGAAAACTAAATGCGGTAAAGTAAATCACACAAACACATTTATAGTGGTATCTGTTAGTGTTGAAATATGTCCAGTCCGCATGTACGAACTGGAGCGGTCTAAGAGCGCGACAAAGCATCATAGGCCGTCCCTCAAGGGGCACGACCACACCCAAGTATCTCACTAAGGTGAGGATCGACCAACATAGGGTCCGACCATCACTGGGAGGACAACCCTCAAAATAAGCTCATTACAAGGACAAAACAGCCATACAGCTCGAGGAGCACCTCCCAGGCTCGAGGAGCAACTTGCGTCAAGATAACGCTCCTTGAGAGAAACTGGACGGGGTGCTACTCGCACCACGCACGGACAAGTAAGGCACGAAGACCCTGAGCGACCACCCTTGGTTGCTCCCTTGGGCCAAGGCCCATGGACCTCACTAATGGGCCTGGTCCGAGGAAGGCTTCAATCCCAGCCGTACACGTGTCGTGATCCTACGCGACCGGAAGATGAAAGGCCACGAGTATATAAAGGCCTCATTTACTCCTCAACAGTAAGCATTAATAGCACCTCTCGAGCACCACATTTACTACTCGTACTACGGAAGCCTCACAACTCCCTACTCGTAAAGTCGCCTCTCCGGTCTGATACCTTACAGACCGGGCAAGAGACACTAACCCCCCCCCCCTCTAGTCTATTTCAGGTACGAGGAAGCTACAAGAAGGCTCTTTTCCTATCTCAGAGTAATACTACAAGAAGAAGAACTAGAATGACTTAGACTAGCGACTCATTGCGAACTTAGAGAGAAACACAAATTACCCTTTAACATTTGGCGCCGTCTGTGGGAAGCGACACGAAAGGTCATTCCTAGCCCTACTGGTCGAGCCACATTCCTCCTCGTAACACTTCACGAATATGCCTCCCAGAAGAAGCAACCGTCTTGCTAATGCACCACCCAGGAACCCTCCTCGACCTAGAGGCCGTCCCTCTAGTAACGGTCGCGGAGGAGGAACGGATGGTGTTCCGAGGGAACCAAGAAACAACAATGTTGCAAGGAATCGGGATTACACGGAGGGGGCATTTACTAATGTCACCCACTCCCAAAATGAAAGATCGGGAGAAAATAACCCGCAAGGAGTCCCGGTAGGAAATGCGTATGGAGCATTGAGAGTCCCGAACAACACCGAGTCTAGGGGGCAGCCTCATCCGGTAGCAATCAACCAACCTCCCGTGGCAGTAAACCCTCCTCAACCGGCCGCATTGACCTTCACCCTTCCTGATGGACGTGTAGTCCGACCATCAGACTTCGGGATGGGCGAAGCTCAATACGGTCTCTTCCTTCTTACTCTACAAGGATATGTCGGAGGTAATGAGGCTATTAGGGTTAATACTGAGATAAAAGCTCAAGGAGAACAACAATCCCCGGTGCAAGAGCAACCTCGGGCCACCCTGGTCGCTCCTCGTCAATCCCAAGGAAGAGCACCTGTTGCACAAGATGAAGCACATTCGAGAGCCAACACCGGGCCGATCCAATCTCGACTTGGACCATCAAGAGTCCAATCGAGGTTAGGACCCCAAGGTGCCCCGGAAGACTTGAGAGACCTGATTGATAGAAGAATACGGGCATCATTACAAAATGTGGCGCAACAAGAAAATAGAGTTCAGGTGGTCGCTACACCACCCGTTCTCCCCAATCAAGTTACCCCCAACCAGGTAACTCCTCAAAACCAACAAGAAGTAGTGGAGGAGAATCAAGCATTGAGAACAGTAGCTGAGGTAACCCCCCTGGTCGATCCGATCACGGGGAGGAGGCTCACTCTGGAGGAACTCAACGTGAGGAAATCCGCACTTGATGCTCAGATAGAGACTCTACGAGGAACTGTCCAAGAGAGAGAGCAAGACCAAGATCCGAGCCCTTTGTGCGATGAGATTAGAGGCCACCAAGCCAAAATCGAAAGAGGGTTCCCCACCTTCGAAAGCTATGATGGAACAAGTTGTCCAAAAGACTACTTGGTAAGATTTGGCACTAAGATGGACGCTTACGGTCATGATTCAAGGACCAAAGCACTCCTCTTTCCGGCTAACCTCTCCGGAGAGGCCATGAAGTGGTGGTCGCGCCTCCCTCACCGATCCATCAAGTCATATAGAGATCTCTGTAAGGAGTTCTATAAACGTTTCGAGAAGGTAATGAACGCCAAGAGACGAGTGAGATACTTGGCTGAAATTGTTCAGAGAAACAATGAAGACTTGAGGGACTTCATCAATCGCTTTCATGAAGCAGCCCTCCAAGTCGAAGATCACTCGATCAATGAGAGGAAAGAATACTTATATGGTAACACTACCAACATCAAATTCCAAGATGTACTCTCAGCATCGTGTGTGGAGAATGAAGCACAACTTGCCAAAGTTTGCAAGGATTTCCTCGAGGCTGAGGAATTCCAAAAAACGGTCACCGTGAGAACCAATCTTCCCAAGGAAAAAGGGAAAGAAAAAGAAAAAGAGAAGGAGTACCCTCCTCGCCCCCAAAATCCCGGGAAGCAGAGGAAAGAGCAAAAATTTGGGTTGATCAAGGAGGGCAACTCCAGAAATGATTTCAGAGACAAGAGGTCTCCTCCCAGAAGGTCACCTCCAAGACGATATAGCAACTACACAGACTTGAATAGGCCAAGATCCGACATCTTGAACTATATAGTCTCGAGGAAGCTAGACGTCTCATGGCCACCCCCGATTAAGGAAAATCAAAGGAACAAGAGCTCGGAAAAATTTTGCAAGTTTCACAAGGGGAAAGGGCACACCTCAGATGAGTGTGTCGAGCTCAAGAACGAAATTGAGAGGATGATACGTAACGGTCAATTGGTTAACTACATCCGGAAGGAGGAACCCCTGGCACTCCTGCCCCCACCTCCTCGAAGTGGGAGCGAGCATCCTTACCAAGGAAACCCTCAGGACGATGACATTCATAATACAACAATTATGAGAACCGCCCCGTTAATGGAAGCATCCACACTCTAACAATTGCAGGAGGACCCGCCGGCGGTGACACTCCTAATCAAAGGGAGATTACGGCGGACAACCTTATGGTCCGAGATGTGAAGTATGCTCAAGTCGCGCGACCGGGAACCAACGTTATCTCTTTCGATGATAGCGAGATACCTCTGAAGCATGCCGGAGGAGGGAACATCTATGATCCTTGCGTCCCACTTGTAGTTTCCTTGGATGTTCAGTCCTACAAGTTGGGTAGAATCCTCGTCGACACTGGGTGCTCGGCAAATTTGATTTTCACAGGAACCTTGAAAAGGATGCAAATGAACCCAAGGGAAGGACTCAGAGAAGTGAGGAGCGCATTGGTAGGATTCGGAGGACAACCTATCATGCCGCTCGGAATGATCAACCTCACGGTGTCAATGGGTAGCGCTCCTAGACGAGTGACTCAACAGGTTCCTTTTGTGGTCGTCGATATGTCATTTGATTATTTTGCAGTCCTAGGCCGACCCGGTCTCTCTCAATTCCGAGTTGTAGTGTCCACGGTCCACAACAAGCTAAAATTCCCCACTCCTTTGGGAATTGGACAAGAAGTAGGAGACATACGAGAAGCATGGGAATGCTACACCATGTCAGCCAAGTTCACTTCGAGGGTTGCCATTGGAGAACCCAACCCCGGACAGTCATCCGAGGAGACACCCCTTGTTCACAATGCGCCTTATCGTTTCAACACGGTTCGGCGAGTGAAGAGAAAGTCAAAAAAGCCAAGTCCGTCACTTAGGCGAAGAAAAGCAATCATGAAGAAAGACAAGGATACTCTAGTAGGAGCTGTTAAGGAGCTCGAGGAGTATCAAGTGATTCCACCAGTCCCACCCTCTTCCAAAAAGAAGAAATTCTTTGAGGAAAACAAAATTGAAGCAAGAGAAGCCCTAGAAGAAATCCAAATTGTTGAAGGAAGTGCCGACAAGGTCACAAAAATTGGCACCGAGATGACCACTGAAGTCAGGATGAAACTCATCCAATGTTTGAAGGATAACAACGACATCTTTGCATGGAGTACCGAGGACCTCAAAGGGATCGACCCACGTGTGGCCGTTCACCGTCTGAACGTAGACCCATCGATCACCCACATCAGAGAAAAGCGAAGAGACTTCAGTGCGGAAGATAATGCCATCATAGAAGCGGAAGTCCAAAGACTTCTTAAGGCCGGCCACATCAAAGAGGTGAGATACTCCGATTGGGTATGCAATGTGGTCCTCGTGGAGAAAGGTCCGGGAAAATGGAGAATGTGCAATAATTTCACAAGGCTCAATAAGTTTTGCCCGAAGGATCCATACCCTCTCCCACGGATCGACCAGCTGGTTGATTCCACCGCTGGATGCGCCCTCCTGAGTTTCATGGATGCATACCAGGGCTTCTACCAGGTCAAAATGGCCAAAGATGATGTGCCTAAGACTGCCTTCTTCGCTAATGGCAATGTGTATTGCTTCAACGTGATGCCATTTGGTCTTAAGAACGCCGGAGCGACCTATCAAAGGTTGGTTAACAAAATGTTCAAAGAAGAGCTAGGTAAAACAATGGAAGTATATGTCGATGACATGCTCGTCAAGAGCAAGATCGAGGAGCAACATGTAGGTTACCTGGCAAAGTGCTTCTCAATCTTGAGAAAGTATGGCATGAAGCTCAACCCGGCGAAGTGTACCTTTGGAGTCAAAGGGGGTAAGTTCCTCGGTTACATGGTGACAGAAAGAGGAATAGAAGCAAACCCCGAAAAGATAAAGGCCATACTCGATCTTCCACAACCTCAATCCATAAACGAGGTGCAACAATTGGTCGGAAAATCAATTGCGTTGAGTAGATTCATCTCAAGGTCTGCCGAGAAAAATCTACCTTTTTTCAAGGTGTTGAGAAAGAGCAGCCACTTCGAGTGGACGAAGGAGTGCGAGGAAGCCTTCGAGAAGCTGAAAGAATACCTACTCGCTCCTCCATTATTGTCAAAACCCGTAGAAGGAGAGGTACTTTACTTGTACCTAGCAGCAACTGGGGAAGCTATCAGCTCGGTCTTGGTACGAATCCAAGGGAACGACCACTTGCCCATCTACTACTTGAGCAAAGTACTCGCCGGAGCCGAAACGCGGTACATGGATATCGAGAGGCTTTCCTTTGCCCTCGTTTATACTGCAAGGAGGTTAAAATCCTACTTTGGTGCTCACCAGGTTGTTGTTTTGACAAAGCAACCTCTCGAGCAAGTCCTCGGAAAACCCGAAAATTCGGGAAGAATGGCAAGATGGGCGATTGAACTAAGTGAGTACGACATCGACTATCAAGCACCCGTGGCCAAGAAAGCACAAGTCATCGCCGACTTCCTCGTAGAGTATCCCTCAAAAGGAACTTCAGAGGAAAACTCTTCAGAAATAAAGAGTGCTATGATGATGGTCGAAGAGCAACCCCAGCAGAACAACCCTATGCAAGCTCTGGAAGATGCTTTGAAAGAGCTTAAGGCTATGTCCCAGACCAAAAGAAAAAGGCATGAAGTCTTCCTAGCAGAAAAACTCGACGAGCCAAAGGGTACGGAGACCGTCTCTCTAAAACCAAAAGAATTAGTCGACCATGGGGACGTGTGGATTCTTCATGTTGATGGATCCTCATCAGGAAAAAATGGCGGGATAGGAATATACTTCAAGAGTCCCGGAGGGGCTGAACTCGAGTACGCCGTTACTCTTAGTTTCCCAGTCTCCAATAATGAAGCAGAATATGAAGCCATCCTACGTATGGCAAAGTCATTGGAAGTGAAGAAGCTACATCTCTTCACTGATTCCCAACTGGCCGAGAAGCAAATCTCGGGGAAATTCAGAACCAAGAAAGACTCACTGGCTGAGTACAAGAGCGCCATCACGGAAGAAATTCAAAAATTTGAAAGTTGTGACATTGAAAAGTTCTCGAGGGATCTCAATCAAAGGGCAGATGCCCTGTCAAAGTATGCTTCAGCCTCCGGAGGAGTTGATACCCGGAACGTGATACTCATGAGAATCAACGCATCATCTTTGTGGTCATCAAAGCCAAACGTCTTGGCAATTGACGATCAACCGAATTGGATGCAAGAGATAACTACATATCTCAAAAATTGAAGCCTTCCTCGTGACAAGGCTGAAGCGAGGAGAATCAAGGGAAAAGCTCCTCGATACATCATGCAAGGAGACTACTTGTACAAAAGGTCTTTCGAGGGAGTCTACTTGAGATGCGTCGCCGAGCATGAAGTTCAAAAACTCCTGGGAGAAATGCATCGAGGAAGTTGCGGAGACCATGCCGGAGGAAGAACCCTCGCTCAAAAAGTCATTCGACAAGGATACTACTGGCCCACTGTCCGTGAAGACGCTGCCCAATTTGTTAGAAAGTGCGAGGAGTGTCAAATGCACGCGAATTTGATCAACGTCCCGGCGAAACCTCTCATGCCCATCGCCATCACTTGCCCTTTCGACATATGGGGCATCGACATAGTCGGTCCTTTTCCAAGAGGCACGGATCAAAAGAAGTTCATCATTGTTGCGGTCGAATACTTTAGCAAGTGGGCGGAAGATGAAGCAGTATCTACCATCACCGAACAAAGAGTGATGAACTTCGTATGGAGGAACATCGTGTGTCGATTTGGCTTGCCAAGGGTCCTCATCTCGGATAATGGTGCTCAATTTTGTGGCCAAAGATTCAATGAATGGTGCAAGGAAATGAAGATTGAGAGGAGGTATACCTCTGTAGGACATCCTCAATCCAATGGGCAAACAGAAGCCGTCAACAAAACCCTCGTCAACAACTTGCAGAAGAGGTTCGCCACCAACAAGGACTGGGTCGACGAGCTTGATGGAGTGGTGTGGGCATACCGCACTACTTCAAAAACCGCTACAAGAGAGACTCCCTTCTCGCTAGTTTATGGGTCCGAGGCGGTCATACCAGCAGAAGTGGCGGTGGAAACCCTCAGAATCCAAGGGTATCAACCCGAGGACAATCATACAGAGAGACTCTTCGACCTGGAGACAATCAGTGAAGCGAGGACCAACGCCTTGGCCAATATCCTCAGATATCAAGCACTCATCGCGAAGACCTACAACAAAGGCGTGAGAGAGAGAGACTTCCAAGTAGGAGACCTAGTACTCCGAAGAGCAGACATCTTGGGCAAAGTTGGGAAGATGCAACCCAATTGGGAAGGCCCCTACAAGATAATAGAAGCGAGGTCCAACGGAAGTTATCGCCTTCAAGACATGTAGGGAAGAGTATTAAAGAACCCATGGAATACCTCTAACCTCCAGAGATTCTACGCTTGAAGTTGTAGGGAGAAAAAGCTTTTTGAAAACCTATGTGGAAGGCCCAATTATCGAGGAGGATTCCTCACGGATTCAAGTGAGAGGTACCTCTTCTTTTTGTTAAGAAGTTGTTGTAAGCAAGCTGGCCGAGGAGCCCCCATTGTAATTGTATTTCCGACAAATCAATGCAATGTCTACCTTTCAAAAATTGTTCAATTTTAGAACTATTATGCTGCTATTCAATTATGAAAACCTACTCGATTTACGCATTGGAACCGGCGAGCGGAAGGAGATCGAGGAGAAACCAGAGTCGATTTCGCCCAACACTTAGAATTTCCCTTGATTATTAAAGGAAATCGAGGAGCGCTGCAACTATCTTACGAGCTCGAGCAGTATTAACCGAGTTATTGTTAACAAAGATTATCCTGCTATTTTATGCCTCGAGAAGCAAGGCTACTCGATCTTAACTTACTTGTATTTGACTACTCTATTCAAGTTATACGTCATAACTACGGAGTAAGTAGAAAAATGCAAAGTGTAGAAAAGAAATCGAGGAGCAAATTGCATTGAGCGAAGAAAAGGAAACATACATTATGTTACAATACAACATGGATCGAGTACGCCACAAAGGGCCGAATAACAAATTATGAAGTATGCCACAAGGGGCCGAATAGCAAATTATGAAAGCAGGAAATTGTTCGGAAAAAACTTGAAGAAAAATACAAGTACAAAGTTAACCGAGCATACTCGGCCTTGTTCAAGCTCTCTCGCATCTAACGGGTCCGGCTGGCCGAAAACTCGCTCTGGTTGCCAGGGACACTGCTCGTCGAGGCACCAGCTCGAGTAGGGCTGTTCGGGTTGTGCAAGTTCATATCGCCACCCTTCTCACGAGCCTCCTTTATGGCATTAGCATGGGCAGTCAGCTCCGGCTCCACAAAACCCTCCCCGCGCCCCATGACCGGCTTATTAAGTTGAATCCAATTTGCGTTCCGAAGAGGAGCCTTCTCGAACGGAAGAAGTAGACCGGCCCGGATACACTCGGGGACCCAGCGGGGGATATAGGAAGGCTTACTTGGGTAAGGCACATCCGGATCAGTAACAAGCTCACCGAACTCGCATGCATGGTGCATCTCATCGCTCGGAATCTCATCAGGATACCGGGTCATGTCATCGCGCCTCCCTGCATGCATGTCATCGCGAGCATCCACATCGAAATCCTCAGGAAGGAGCTTCACCCTCTTTAGCTGCCCGATACAGGAGAAGAAACCCTCCTCGCGAGCGGTATCCCTTATGTCCTGGGTAGCCAACTTATAAGTGGCGGACTCCATGAAATCCCGGGCCGTCTCGAGCCGGCTACCGACGAGGAAGGATAGCACACTGTCCTTAAACTTCTGCATGCATTGCGACAGAGTGGAATACCCACCTTTGTAACTCAGAGCTCTCTGCTTTTCCCTAGCCAATTCCTTCTCGAGCTGATCCACCTTTTCATGAGACTTGCGGACCTCTTCGTTCGCCACTTGGGCCTTCACCTTTTCAGCTGCCACTGTCTTCTCGAGCTCCTCGATAACTTGGCCTATATCGGAGCGATCAGCTGCAACATTGGCATACGCCTCCTTGATGTGCTCGAGCTGCAACAAATTGTAAAAGTCAGATTTTGCAAAAGCGAGAAGGAAAGAAGTCACACTTGTAAAATTTTATAAGTTTTACCTGAAGAGCGCAGAGGCTCAATTCGTGAGCACGGTCCAACTCGGACATTTGGACGAACCGCTTTATTTCAGCATCGCGGTCGACGTCCAGAGCGGCCGCGCCCTTCTTGCGAGCAGGCTGGTCGCTCGCACCTAGGTTCAGGAGCCTCTTCGCCCCGACTCTCTTCGCTGGAGGGGCCCGTTCCTTGGGATGCTTTTCCGGGTTACCCTCACCGGCCTCCCCGGTCTTCTTCGCAGCAGCCGCGTCCTCCGCGGCCTTTCTCTTGACGGCCTCCAAGGGGTCCTCGATCGCCGCAAGCCCCTCCTTGACCAAAGTGTCTCGGTGCTCAGCCGCATTCTTAGGGTGGCTAAGGTCAAGGGACCCGAGGATCTTCATAGTTTTGCCCGCCAAGCGCTGTTTGCGCCTCTGCTCCTCTTTTGCCTCTAGGGTCTTCGACATGATCCAAGCAAACCAGTACTCTGCACGATCGAGGAGAACAAATGGTTAGCAAGCGCGAATAACAAGGGTATTCGGTACAGGGAAAACAGAGAAACAATACAAGTAAAAACACAAGTAAACACAAGGGTATCCTCGATCTAGTTACCAAAGAGGAGATCGTCGGTGTGGCCTGAGTCCTTGTAACCCGTGTAGACCGGAGAGGACAGACCGGCCATATAAGGGAGCGGTTGCAACACCAAACCACAGTAAAAGTACTTCTCAGGGTCTTCGCTAGCATTTTTCTCCTCGAGCGCCTGAACCCAGGGGTCGAACTCGACAGGGTGGGGATACCGATCAGAAATCGGTCCTCGATAAAAGTGCTTGGGGACTCCCCACTCCACATCCGCGTCGCTCATACCGGGAAACTTCTTCTTCTTAACATAGATGTAGCGATGAAACCACTTGTAGCCCGAAGAGGACGGAGCGTCCACGATGAATCCGAGCCCGGGCCGAGTATTGAAATAGTAGAAGAACTTATTGCCGGAGCTCATCGAGACCCGGAAGAGCTGATTGAAGTTGTGGAAATTTACCGGAATCCCCAGCTTCTTGCAGAGTACCCCAAAGCAGATAAGAGTGCCGAATGCACTAGGGAGAAGTTGCCACGGAGCGAGACCCAATTGGTTGATAATGCACTTGAAGGGATCACAAAAAGGGAGGATCCATCCCCGATCCAGCGTTAGTAGATGCACGGCCATATACCCAGGGGGGCATTATAAAATATCTGATCTGGCCGAGGAACGAGGATGTCAATCTTCCTCTTACTCAGTCGATATTTTTGCCGGATGGATGGTATCTCTTCCTTCTTGACCGTGGAGGCGGTCGTCGGGATCAAACCATCTTCGTTCTTCTCACCCTGGGGATCGGGGAGGTCAACATCCTTGGGTCCTCGCGTGAACTTCTTTACACTGGCCACGGTTACTTTGGCAGTCTCCTCGGGTTCTACATTTTTCTTCCTAGATCGAGAAGCCTTCTTCTTCGATCTCCTCGGGCTTTACCCGGAGCATGAACAACTTCTTCATCATCCTCAGAACGCGAGACCTCCTCGCCCCTCTTACGCTTGCGATCGCGTTCGAGTGCAGCTCTGGCCCGCTCCCCTTCAGCCTCCTCGCTCGGAATGGGAGGTCTTACGTTATTTGTCGCGGGGAAGCTGAAGTCGATCAGGGTCGGATCGATGGTGTCGTAGGGAATCAAGTCGTCGATAAAATACTGCTCTTGTATTAGAAGTTCTCGCTCCGCGTTCCGGTTCATCTCAGAAAAGGAAGGAGAGGGAAAACTACGGCTCGGACCAGCTTCATTCCCATGAAGATCGCCTATCAGCTCAAGGGAATCCTCATCACTGCTAATCACCGTGCGACGAACTGTTTGCACGGGCAGATCGGACCTGCGTACTCGAGATGAGGAAGACAGCTCGGTTTCCTCATGCTGGCCTCCTTGAAAAGAGTGTTCGCCCTCCTCGAACCAAGCAAGCTCTGGAGTAGGCTGCTCGGTATCGTCCATATCCTCTATCCGGATAGGAACTGGGTCGATACTGCCCCGGACACCATAGTCTCGCCCTAAAACTTGGGCAGCTTGCGTTAAGATGGCGGCCGGGACACCCGCATCTGGAGGACCCCCTTCTGCCTCGGTCCGATCATCGATGAACTGCTCATCGGCACTCCGTCTTCTTCGGACTTCCAGACGGAACTCATCCTCCTCTTCCTCCTCGTCGGAGTCATCTTCTTCTCCAGACTCTTCACCTTCTCCTCCTTCCTCGACCTCTTCCTCTACACTCTCCTCGCTCTCAACCTCCTCGACCTGAGGAGCCGGTTCTTGACGTCAGAGGAGAGCTCCAGTGTCTGATCCAGGAAGGTGGTCGATATTGACGTCTCCTCGGACGTCTCCTGGCCGCTCCCGTAATCAAGGGCGTCGTTACGGTTTTGGCTGTCGTCGCTCTCGGACATCCTAAAAGGTTGGCCAAAAAAATAGTAAGGATGGGTGGTGATAGTCCGAGAGGTCCGTTTATGTGTATTGATTATGCTCGACCTCCCGAACGGATATAAATCTCACAAAAAGGAAAAAAGAAAAACGGCACAAATACGCAAGAAGTTACTCTACAGCAAAAATAAAAGCGGATCGAGTAGCATGCAAGGAGCGACTAACCGCATAAAACTAGCATGCAGGGAGCGACCAACCGCTCCATACTTGGAAAAATTTGGGAGGCAGTAGGGTATACAGAAAAATAAAGGGGGAAGCATTTCGTTCAAACATGCTTATTAACAGAAAAAATTTCTACAAGTCCGTTTAACAGGTTATTAAGTCCATGGCCATTCTCAGGCCGCCGTCCACCGGCAAGAGTTTCAGGTGATCATTCCGGCAAGGCAAAATCGAAAGAGGAGCGAAATTGAAAGCAACACACAGAAAATTCGAGCAAAGGAGGAGAAATTCAAGCAAGTAACCGTAAAGAGAAGAAGAAAACTTACTTGATACTAAGTGTTGGAAGACTGAAAACCGGAAGGGAAGCCGGAAAAGCTTAAAATCTGCCTGAAACTTGAATTCTGGCTACCGGAAGACCTCCTCGCGCTCTCTTGGTCTCGACTACGCCGCTACTTGATCATAGAACTCTGCTCTTCGATTGCTTTTTAACGCTCCTCGCTCTCTCAAGTGATTTCAGTAAGAATTTTGGCAGAAAGTGAAAAATGAGTTCGACCCTCACCTATTTATAGAAGGGTATCCGAGGAATTTGAAAGGTCGCTGCCCCTCGCTCCATCGGGACCGAACACGTGGCAGAGATCAACGGCCCAGATCGCCGCCGCCGGGCGAATTCCCTATTTTGCCCTCCACGCTCCCGCTCTGGCTCGAACACGCTTTCAAATTCGGAACGAATTATCTAACCACAGTAGACTATTCGCAGCGCGAGCACCACCCTACTCGAGACACACAGAGACAGATCGACGACAATGATCCTTCCTCCTCGAGACAACACTGCGAAAAATGTTAGAAAAGTAGAAAATCGACGGACACGTGGCAGTGGATCGAGGAGCCGCTTATAGAGATATCTCTCCTCGAGACTCCTTTTACACAAGTATCTCTCCGCGAGATACTTTGCAAAGAAAAAGCGGCAGGAAGTCATTCCATTCCTTTTACACAAGTATCTCTCCGCGAGATACTTTGCAAAGAAAAAGCGGCAGGAAGTCATTCCATTCCTTTTACACAAGTATCTCTCCGCGAGATACTTTGCAAAGAAAAAGCGGCAGGAAGTCATTCCATTCCTTTTACACAAGTATCTCTCCGCGAGATACTTTGCAAAGAAAAAGCGGCAGGAAGTCATTCCATTCCTTTTACACAAGTATCTCTCCGCGAGATATTTTGCAAAGAAAAAGCGACAGGAAGTCATTCCATTCCACTAAGGAATACTTACCCGGATCCGATCTTTTCCCAGCAAAAATACCTCTTTTCATACGGTCCGAGCAACGTCTGCTCGCACCCTGTAAAAAGGGGGAGGGAGGGAGAGATAGGAGGAGGGAAAGATACCAAGGTGCGAATACGGAAATCTTTTTTCGCCTACTACTAGTCGAGGCTCTGCTCGACCTCTACTTCAACATAGTTCCTCAACTATCTTCTACAAAGATACTTGGAAACTAGGGGGACATAAAAGATACCAAGGTGCGAATACGGAAATCTTTTTTCGCCTACTACTAGTCGAGGCTCTGCTCGACCTCTACTTCAACATAGTTCCTCAACTATCTTCTACAAAGATACTTGTAAACTAGGGGGACATATGTTAGTGTTGAAATATGTCCAGTCCGCATGTACGAACTGGAGCGGTCTAAGAGCGCGACAAAGCATCATAGGCCGTCCCTCAAGGGGCACGACCACACCCAAGTATGTCACTAAGGTGTGGATCGACCAACATAGGGTCCGACCATCACTGGGAGGACAACCCTCAAAATAAGCTCATTACAAGGACAAAACAGCCATACAGCTCGAGGAGCACCTCCCAGGCTCGAGGAGCAACTTGCGTCAAGATAACGCTCCTTGAGAGAAACTGGACGGGGTGCTACTCGCACCACGCACGGTCAAGTAAGGCACGAAGACCCTGAGCGACCACCCTTGGTTGCTCCCTTGGGCCAAGGCCCATGGACCTCACTAATGGGCCTGGGCCGAGTAAGGCTTCAATCCCAGCCGTACACGTGTCGTGATCCTACGCGACCGGAAGATGAAAGGCCACGAGTATATAAAGGCCTCATTTACTCCTCAACAGTAAGCATTAATAGCACCTCTCGAGCACCACATTTACTACTCGTACTAGGAAGCCTCACAACTCCCTACTCGTAAAGTCGCCTCTGCGGTCTGATACCTTACAGACCGGGCAAGAGACACTAACCCCCCCTCTAGTCTATTTCAGGTACGAGGAAGCTACAAGAAGGCTCTTTTCCTATCTCAGAGTAATACTACAAGAAGAAGAACTAGAATGACTTAGACTAGCGACTCATTGCGAACTTAGAGAGAAACACAAATTACCCTTCAACAGTATCTGAGAGTGGCGTAATCTCTCAACTAATCCACTTTGTCCTTTCTAGGACTGAATCCACTAAGATAAGATGTGAGGTTCCTTACAAATCCTATCACTAATGATTCTTCAGGAACCAAAGCACACTTGCTTCATTTCTAACCTAATTAGAGAACTGTAACCTTGTTCTCCACCAAACTTGGGACTTATAATCAGCAACACAATGCTTGATTAATTTGATAGTGTATATGTCCTAGAGACAGTCCTTACTAAGGGCATGGTGCCCTTATAGAGGGCATATATGTACTATTACACAGGTCAACGTAATATAATATATGTTTGTTGCATTTTCTTATTGAGTATCGCTTTCATATTTATATTACACCGGGCATGCAGTGATGAATGTGTATTTTACACTTTCATTTGAGTCTTTTTCACCTATTTTAGCTATCCTCTATGTTAATTTAGCTATATTTTAGTGCATTTTATTAGAATAGTGTCACGTTTCCCTTTAGTTTTTATTTTACATGTTTTGGTTGAAAAACGAGGATTTCCGGGCAATTATATTGAAGTTGACAAGGAATTGGTGTTCCAGAAGCCTATTTGGAGTATCTGAAGGTTTCCGGATGGGATTTGGAGTCTACGGGTCGAATCTGGAGGTTAGAAGGTCACTAGAAGTTAGAAACCGAGTCCGAAAAGGGGAAGAAATCCAAAAACACGGAATTCCGCGAAATTTACTCCCGGACGAATCGCCCGGGACGTGGGGCGAATCACCCCACACCAGGCGAATCGCCCGGTGTGTGGGGCGAATCGCCCCACACTATTTCGATGCCTATATATAGTTGCTCAGTTTTCTCCAGTTTTTCATACTTTTCCAGACCTTCTCCCTCACCTTTCTCTGTACTTTTAGGTAGGAACTTCCCAGAGCCTGTTCTGGGGGTTCGTAGCTTAGGAGATACTTTTTCACAGCAGTTTGGAGCTTGTAAGATCGCAATTCTTCGGAGACTGACAACCTTCGATAACATTGTATCTTACAGTTTTTCTACTTATTTTTATATATCTTTCAACATGTTTTCTTCTATGATTTCTGTTGATTGCATGACAACTATGAGTAGCTAAACTTATCGTTGGTGGTAGTATGTGAATTCTTAGTGAAGGGAAGATAATCATGCTAATGGCTATATCGCGCATTATACTCCGTGTTATTGCTTTATTTCGTTGATCAGGCTCAGCCTAAATCCTCGTATGTTGATTAATTATTATGCACAATTGGACCCTCGTCGACCTATGCATATCTATATCTTCGTAGTGTTGAATAATTACGAAACACAATAGGACAATAGTGATTGACTTGTCAGTATCTTTATCTTCGTAGTGCTTAATAATTACAACAGGACAATTGATTGATCAAAGATCTCCATGCAAGACCGAGGAATTTACGCATGATTATTGACCCGTTATGCTTAGAAGGATCATACTATCACCAATCTCCATTATCTGTTAGAAAAACCTTTGCTATACCGTCTGCTATTTTTATATTGTAAATTAGATTTGATAAAGCTAGTTATAGTCCCTAGAGATCGACACTCGAGGTCATTCTACTGCTACACTACGGTTTTCGTTGTAGTTGTGAATTGCCTTTGGCTAAATAACAAATTTATTTGCTTGATCCGGAACTGACAATCCCGCGGTTCATCAAATTGGCGTCGTTGCCAGGGGCTATACTTCTTTTTTCTGTTTAATGTGTTTATATTTTCAACATTCAATTCCTAATTCTAGTAGTTTTAGTTTTCCTTTTTAATCTCTCTCTGATACTGCTTTCCTAGTCTGTTTCTAATTCTCCTTTCCTAGCCTTAGTAGTATTCGATATCTAGAAATATTCTCAATTTTTGAAATTTCTAACGAGGCTAATTTTCAGTTTTGAGTTACTCCTGATACAGATTTCTATGTATGACGACCTTAAAAGCCCGCTTGACGCCTACGTTCTCGCAAGTCAGGAGGGGGTCAGCTATATACTTGGAAGAAGAGTTATCGGGGTATGAGGTAACAAGTTCTATAGTGAGAAGGATACCGAGGTTCGAAGATGGAGAGGATGTGAATCCGATAAGCTTCATCAGGACCTATGAAGAGGAAATCGCAAAAGTTCCAGCAAAGGGGTTCACCGAGGATCAATTTTGTAGGAAATTATTTCCTTTTGCTTTGGGATATGAACCAAGGATATGGATAGCGTGGTTAGCACCAGGATCACTGAGGACCTGGGGCCAAGTAGTAGAGGAGTTCTTGGCACGGTTTATGCCTTAGCATGAAACGATTGCACTGCGGAATCGGATCGAACACTTCAAGCAAGGAGAATACGAGCGGTTTTGTGACACCTATGAACGTTTTGAGCTGTATAAACGTGAGTGCCCCCACCACCGTTTCGACGACGGGGAGCTGATTTGGTTTTTTGTTGGAGGACTACGTGATGAAGTTAGGCTTCAAGTGGATGGGATGTGTGGAGGTTTAGAAGAATGTACAGTTGAAGAGGCAACGTAGGTCTTTCAAAAGTACGCCAATGGATCCGCACAATCCGAGAAAATAATGTCGAATGAAGTCACCAACATAAGTTCAAATCAAGGCGAAACTGAGGAGTTTTGCGAAGGATATTCTGAGGACGAGGATATCAGTGAGGAAGAGGAACTTGCGTTTTACGCAGGGATTAAAGCCATTGAGAGTGTTTTCGAGATAGCACACGCAGGGCAAGCTGAGAACAATCTTCGCATCGATAAGGCTTTTGAAGCAGTTGAAGTAACTGAGCAACTTATCAAAGAGCTTAGCTTGCTGAAGTGTGGAAGGTGCGGTAAAGCAGTCGAGGACACCCCCCTGGAAGTAGTAAGCAAACCACCCGAGGTAAGGGGCGAATCACCTCCCAACTCCAGGGAATTAGATGACCCCAGTCCTCCCGATATAACACTTGAAACTGATCCCGAGCCACTTCCAGCTATTACTACCAAGGAGAATGAGTGCGAAGAGGTGAATCTACTACTCCGTGGAGGCAAGATGACCAAAATTCCTAACTTCGTGCGTCCTAAACAAGTAGAACCTATTGGGATCGAAAAAATAGGACCAAGCACAAAGCAAGAGGCTAGCGGAAGTTCCAAAGAACCTCAAGAAATTCCAGGAAGAAATGATGAACCAAGTCCATCTGTGGTAGACATAGGAGATGACGAAGTCGAGGTAGGAACTAGCACGCCGGGGGAGCTTCACAGGTCTTCCAATCCATATGTGCCTCCGAAGCAACATGTGCCATTTCCAAGTCAGATCAAACCAGCCAAGAAGGATATTCAAGATTCTCCCCTATTCCAACGCCTGTCAAAAGTGGAAGTCAATGTACCTCTCTTGGAGTTAATCCAAAACATTCCAGCTTATACGAAATTCTTTCGTGAGATCAAGAACAAAAGGATTACTTCAGGAAAGGAAGTGAATGGGATTGAAACTGTCAACTCAATTGCCGGATTGCCCGTGAAGAAAAAGGATCCTGGAAGTTTCATCATCAACATCGCCTTAGGGAATGGACGAACTACAAAGGCAATGCTTGACTTCGGAGCTAGCATTAACTTGATGCCCTATTCGGTGTACAAGGCCCTGGAACTCGGCGAATTGACACCAACTGATATGGTCGTCCAAATGGCAGACCAAAGTGTGAAGAGGCCGGTCGGAATAATAGAAGACATCCTTGTGAAGGTGGACAAATTGATAATCCCAGCTGATTTTGTAGTAATGAAGTCCGCAGACGAGGGAAAGAAGAGCCATATCCGTGAACACGTAGTACTACTTGGGAGACCATTCATGGCAACTACCAACACATGCCTTGAACTTAAGGGCAAGAAAATAACCATGGAGGTAATGGGCGAGAAAATTGAATTGGTAGGATGTAGCATCGGAGATAAGGAAGTCGCGGAGGAGTTAAAATTTGTCGATTCCTACGAATCCGTGACTCCCGAATTTCATCAATGCCATGGTAATCAGTGAGCCACTTGAGGAGGCACTAACAATGCAAACTGAGACGTGCTACATGACCGAAGAAGCAAGGGAACTAGTTGAAATAATGGATAGCACCCCAGAAATTCCCGCAGGAGAAGAGGTACTTGAACCTTTAGATGAAGAAGAGGAAGAAAGTGGGTTTCCTGAAGAACCTAGCTTAGAATTGAAACCGCTTCTTGCGCACCTCAAGTATGTGTACTTAGGAGAAAATCAGAAGAAGCCTGTAATTGTCTCCTCACATCTCTCCGACAATGAAGAGAGTAAGCTGATTGAAGTATTGAAGGAAAATTCCGCAGCTATAGGATGGGGGATCAGTGATATCAAAGGAATTAGCCCTACACGGTGCGTGCACAACATCACTCTAGAGTAGGATGCCAAACCCGTTAGGCAACCTCAGCGAAGGATAAATCCAGCCATGCAGGAGGTGGTAAAGAAAGAAGTGATCAAGTTGCTAGATGCTGATATGATTTACCCCATTCCTGATAGTCGATGGGTGAGCCCGGTACATGTAGTTCCTAAGAAATCAGGAGTCACAGTGGAAGAGAATGAGAAGGGAGAATTGGTACCGGTTAGGAAAACCACTGGATGGCGGATGTGCATCGACTATAGAAGACTAAATGCCGCTACTAAGAAAGACCACTTCCCTTTACCATTTATAGATGACATGCTAAACCGCCTTGCGAGGAGGAAGTTTTATTGTTTTCTTGATGGTTTATCAGGTTTCTACCAGATTCCGATTGCACCGGAGGATCAGGAGAATACGACATTCACTTGCCCATTCGGAACATTTGCCTATAGGAGGATGCCATTTGGACTATGCAACGCTCCCGCCACTTTTCAAAGGTGCATGCTTTCTGTTTTCTCTGACATGGTAACTAAATTTGTTGAAGTTTTCATGGATGATTTTTCCCTATTTGGTGATCCTTTGATGAATGCTTGCAAAGATTAGATCTTGTTTTGAAGAGGTGCATTGAATGCAACTTGACCTTAAGTTGGGAGAAGAGTCATTATATGGTTAGAGAAGGCATTGTTTTAGGACATGTAGTTTCTGAAAGAGGTATTGAGGTAGACAAGGCTAAGATCGAAATCATTGAAAAACTTCCCCCACCTACTTGTGTGAAAGAATTGCAATCTTTTCTTGGCCATGTAGGTTTTCATAGGAGGTTTATTAAAGATTTTTCGAAAATTGCTAAACCTTTAAGTAACTTGCTTGCAAAAGATGTGGTTTTCCATTTCTCTAATGAATGCTTAGTTGCTTTTAATACCCTTAAGGAGAAGCTTGTTTCTGCTCCCATTGTTGTGCCGCCTGACTGGAATCTTCCTTTTGAGATTATGTGTGATGCTTCGAATTTTGCTATGGGTGCTGTTTTATGCCAAAAAGCTGATAAGCAGTATCGTGTGATTTATTATGTTAGTAAGACTCTAGACTCTGCGCAAGTTAATTATACAACTACTGAAAAGGAATTTTTAGCTGTTGCCTTTGCTTTACAAAGTTAGGTCTTATTTAATTGGCCATCCTGTGAATGTCCATACTGATCATGCTGCTTTAAGACATTTGATAGCTAAGCAAGATTCTAAGCCTAGATTAATCCGTTGGGTAATTTTGCTGCAAGACTTTGATTTGACCATAGTAGATAGAGCTGGTAGGGAGAATTTAGTAGCAGATCATTTATCTAGAATACCTAATATCCCTGATGATTCGATACCCATCAATGAGGACCTCCCTGATGAGCACTTAATGAAGGCTAATGAATAGCCATGGTATGCAGATATTGTGAACTATTTGGCTATGAATGTTTGCCCCACTAACTTTTCAGCCTCAGACAAGAGAGCTCTTGCCAAGCGTTGCAGGACTTACATATGGGATGATCCGCATCTATTCAAGGAAGGAGCTGATGGGATTCTAAGAAGATGCGTGCCACAAGAGGAGCAACAAAGTGTGCTGAGCCATTGCCATGAGCTCAATTGTGGGGGACACTACAGTGGATTGAAAACAGCTCGCAAGGTACTACAAGCAGGATTTTTATGGCCAACAATATACAAGGATGCTCGAAGTTTTGTGAAGAATTGTGACCCATGTCAACGAGGTGGTAGTATTGGCAAGAAGGACGAAATGCCCCTTCAAGGGAATCTAGTGGTAGAACCTTTTGATGTATGGGGCATTGATTTCATGGGACCATTTCCACCAAGTGGAGGTTATGAATACATTCTTGTTGCAGTGGATTATGTGACTAAATGGGTGGAGGCGATTCCTACAAAAACAAATGACGGCGCAGTGGTTATGAAGTTCTTGAAGGAGGCGATATTCTCTAGATTTGGGTGCCCTAGGACAATCATCAGTGATGGAGGGTCACACTTCGTCAATAGAACGTTTGCCTCCCTTCTTAAGAGATACAGTGTCCACCATAGCGTCGCTACGCCCTACCACCCACAGACATCGGGACAAGTCGAGGTTAGCAACCGTCAAATTAAGAAGATCCTGGAGCGAATGGTGAAGCCTAGTAGGAAAGATTGGGCAGGAAAATTGAATGATGCACTTTGGGCATACAGGATTAGCTACAAGACGGTGATCGGGACCACTCCGTACAGACTTGTGTATGGGAAAGCATGTCATCTTCCCGTAGAACTGGAACACAAGGCATATTGGGCTATAAAGGCACTCAATCTTGATATGGGAAAAGCTGGCGAGGAACGATTGTTGCAACTAGATGAGCTTGATGAATTACGACTAGGTGCTTATGAAAGTGCCAAGATCTACAAGGAACGTACTAAGAAGTATCATGATCGTGGTATAGTACGTAAGAAATTGATTCCTGGACAAAAAGCTTTGGTATTTAATTCTCGCCTTCGACTATTTCCTGGAAAGCTCCGTACTCGTTGGGATGGACCATACGAAATTATCGAAGTTGCTCCCCATGGAGCTGTAAAACTCTTTGATCCAAAGACGGGCAATACCTTCAAGGTAAATGGCCAGCGAGTGAAGCCATACTTCAAGATATCTAGTGATCAAAGAGAGGTTGATCACCTTGAGCTTACCCTTACCGCCTCCACACAAGGTTAGTGTGTTTTATTTTCTCACGAGTTTGATTGAGTATTATAGGTCACTTATACAAGGATTAGCTCTCACCTTGAATCCACTTTCGACGTTCGGGACGAGCGACGACGTTCAGGTTTGGGGAGGAGGTTATCGCTGGTTATCTCTATACTTATCTTGCTTATGATAAACTCGTGAAATTTTTTGCATTTGCACGTTTACTGCTTTCCTAGGATAGTCTTGCATGTTTTAATATGGAGTTTATTGCCGAATTTTTTGAACTTTTTTATTGGGTAGATTAACTAACTATGCCATTAATCATATGCTTCATCTCTATGAATTTGTTTGAGGTTTTTCTCGCTTGGCTTGTCACATTTATGTATTGCAC
This sequence comes from Plantago ovata, assembly GCA_028274465.1. Taxonomy (NCBI): domain Eukaryota; kingdom Viridiplantae; phylum Streptophyta; class Magnoliopsida; order Lamiales; family Plantaginaceae; genus Plantago; species Plantago ovata. The sequence goes on from CM051455.1 coordinate 74,714,682, forward strand.
TTAGTTAAGCTTGGTAGTCTCGACATCACTTAGTGGTGTTTTCTCTACTGCGGTTCACGAAGGCCTTTATAATAGGATGATGCATGCTAGGGTCTTATGGTTGTTTTCCCGAGTAATTATGTACCTAAGAGGCAACAAGTCTTCACCATGCTTTGAGATTGCTAAATGCCTAGGAAGGAGGTAGTGTGAGGATGTGTGATCCTTTGTTTATAACCTATTCTTTCGAATAGTTTTGGTGAGGGGGTTACACCATCGTAGACTTGTTTTTCGTTTTTCATTTCTGTATTGTGAGTTTATTTTTCCTTTCCGTAAATCTTGTACTCCAACCTATTCTCTCGAATAGGTTTGGGGAAGTCGTGTGAGTCAATTTGTTTCTCTTTTTGTTGTGCTACTGCTGGCTAAAAAAAAAAAATCGAAAAAAAAAGAAAGAACAATTCTAGGAAAAAAGAAAATAAAAAGAGAAAAAGAAACTAAAAAAAAAAAAAAAAAAAGACCCCAAAAAAGCAAAGAAGGGTCCAAAAAAAAGAAAGCCAAATAGCAGTTTAGCAAAGTGTTGTGTCTCATTCTTGTAATGTTCGTAATCGTGTTGTAAATTTCTATTTTTTATCTTTTTGTTTTGAGTGTCATCTATTCTAGACCACCCTCGTCCTGCCATTCAGGAAGTGGTGAATAGCTTAAGACTTTTACTTGAGAGATGGGTAGAATAGGGGAGTGTTATCTTTTATAGGGAACCCTCCTTCGTTTGATGAGAGCCAGTACTGGTTCGACCTCTTTGAGGGAAAGTCTTAACATGGCGGAACAGCAGTAAGTCCTCAGTTTCATAGGCACGGGACAACCATTCGTATCTTAGCATGCTTCATTACGTCGTCACTGACTAGGTCCAGGTAGAGAATGTTACGAGAGACTATCTTGTCTTGACATAAGTGCTTATGTGGATGTATATAAGTCAATCGAGGTATTCTTCAACCTATATTCATGCTTGATTCATATGGTTTTTGTTCATATGTTTTTTGATAGATTCAGTAGATTAGTTCATTTTATTTGGCATGAGACTCCATTTTGTGTCTTGCATTGTTTTTTGCATTAGAGTCTAGCTTAGTTGTTTGAGGACAAGCAAAGGTTCGGTTTGGGGAGTTTGATGAATGTGTATTTTACACTTTCATTTGAGTCTTTTTCACCTATTTTAGCTATCCTCTATGTTAATTTAGCTATATTTTAGTGCATTTTATTGGAATAGTGTCACGTTTCCCTTTAGTTTTTATTTTACAGGTTTTGGTTGAAAAACGAGGATTTCTGGGCAATTATATTGGAGTTGACAAGGAATTGGTGTTCCAGAAGCCTATTTGGAGTATCTGAAGGTTTCTGGATGGGATTTGGAGTCTAGGGGTCGAATTAGGAGGTTAGAAGGCCACTAGAAGTCAGAAACCGAGTCCGAAAAGGGGAAGAAATCCAAAAACGCGTCGAAAACTCAGAATTCCGCGAAATTTACTCCCGGGCGAATCGCCCGGGACGTGGGTCGAATCGCCCACACCGGGCGAATCGCCCGGTGTGTGGGGCGAATCGCCCCACACTATTTCGATGCCTATATATAGTTGCTCAGTTTTCTCCGTTTTTCATACTTTTTCAGACCTTCTCTCTCACCTTTCTCTGTAGTTTTAGGTAGGAACTTCCCAGAGCCTAGTCTGGGGGTTCGTAGCTTAGGAGATACTTTTTCATAGCAGTTTGGAGCTTGTAAGATCGCGATTCTTCGGAGACTGACAACCTTCGGTAACATTGTATCTTACAGTTTTTCTACTTATTTTTATATATCTTTCAACATGTTTTCTTCTATGATTTCTGTTGATTGCATGACAACTATGAGTAGCTAAACTTATCGTTGGTGGTAGTATGTGAATTCTTAGCGAAGGGAAGATAATCATGCTAATGGCTATATCGCGCATTATACTCCGTGTTATTGCTTTATTTCGTTGATCAGGCTCAGCCTAAATCCTCGTATGTTGGTTAATTATTATGCACAATTGGACCCTCATCGACCTATGCATATCAATATCTTCGTAGTGTTGAATAATTACGGAACACAATAGGACAATAGTGATTGACTTGTCAGTATCTTTATCTTCGTAGTGCTTAATAATTACAACAGGACAATTGATTGATCAAAGATCTCCATGCAAGACCGAGGAATTTACGCATGATTATTGACCCGTTATGCTTAGAAGGATCATACTATCACCAATCTCCATTATCTGTTAGAAAAACCTTTGCTATACCGTCTGCTGTTTTTATATTCTAAATTAGATTTGATAAAGCTAGTTATAGTCCCTAGAGATCGACACTCGAGGTCATTCTACTGCTACACTACGGTTTTCGTTGTAGTTGTGAATTGCCTTTGGCTAAATAACAAATTTATTTGCTTGATCCGGAACTGACAATCCCGCGGTTCATCATGCAGCATGTCATATCTCTATTACTGTCTGTATTGAATTTAAACATGTCCTCTCGGATAGATGACCAATCACACAGATAGTGGGAGCTATGTGAGTTATCATCTATCCCAAACTCTCCCTAGTCGAGGTTCATCTCGGATGTAGGGGTCTGAATGAACCAGACAAGACTAGTATGCGTGGAGGTTATACTTGTTGGAGCAAGTGTGAGCCGATCCCACGGTCACGGAACGGATTGTTGGACAATCGAGAAACGTTCCCATAACTGCGCATAGTTGTTCGAAGAAGCTTTATCGAACAATGGAAGAACTCACCGGACACTCCCATCGATGTATACTCTACACCGAAGTGTCTATAGGAACCGGTAAGTTGTCGAAGTGATGTCATTCGTCCTTTGTACTTACAAGACTTTATCATCACATTTGTTGCCCCATATCCTTGGTGGACCGTCGATGTCAGCTCTGAATAAGCAGCTAACCTAAGACACGATCCAGGATTATGGCTACATACAAATGGGGATGATAAGTGATTCTGTGAAGGATTCATCTCTCAAGTGTAGCACTGCTCATAGTCGTTCATAGTTGTGATTGGTAAAACCGCTGGCCAGCGTATCAATATTATTATGATGGTCATAATAGATATTGGATTCACCATGCAACTCACTGAAGACGCTCGTGGATGTATTATTGGGATAGACACTTCATCGATCCTAGATACATTCGAGCAAGTCAGATGAAGGGACGTTACCATCGCCGCGTTGAGCGCAACAGACTTCGCAACGAAAGGGTTAGCTTTGAGAAACCTCTCAAACGTCCTCATGTATTAATATTGCAAATGGAACCGTCTAGGAATTCCATGTTGCCTAGTCTAGGACTTGCTTAATACGATGAGGCCCTATGGGTCACACTATGTGGTGATTCAGCCTATCAGAATATCCTTGAAGATGAAATCGCAATTAATTTGGAATTAATTGTGATTGATGGATTATAATTGATTTGGAATTAATTATAATATTTGGTGGCTCAATTAATGATTTGGAATTATTAATTGAATTGGCTAATTAATTGTATTTTATGTAAATACAATTAAAGATTATATTTTGGAAATATAATAAAGGTTTGATTTGAAAGGATATGTTAATTTAGAATTAACATATGCAGTTGGGCAAAATCTACTTGGAGTTTGAGTTGCCTTAGAACTATAAGTGGGTCCCAAAATTGGGACCCACCTATTTCCCGTAGGACTGGGCGCACGCGCGTTAGCTTGATAGGGGAAGGAGTTCGACTCCTTCCTCTATTAGAAGTCCAAGGGTTAAGTTAGATTTTCCTGATTGAGTTTTAATTTGATTGGGAATGAATCTAGACTTGATATTGGTTTCCTAGTGCAATAAGAATTAGATTCTTATTCCTTTACGAAGTCTAATTGCTTATGCTTTAGGCTTCTATCTTTTTTTGAATGAATGGTGCAAATATATTAAACGGGAAAAGAGTACAAAGAGTATACAAAAGCAATGAACAACGTAAACTCACAGATGCTAACTAACCCAAACTACTAGAGAACGTAGCTTGGTTGCAACCGCGGGCCTCGTTAAAACCCAATCACGGAAAAACCCAATGGGAAAAACCCGTGCCTGGGAAAAAGAGTGCCTGAGCGTTAATGTTGCGGGAACCTATAATAGGGAAGACCAAACATGTCCCTAAATACAAGACTACAAACACTAGCGGGAGCGGTATCCCAAAAGCCATCCGTCGCCAAATTGGAGAGAGCATCCGCAACGGAATTGCCTTCCCTATAAATATGAGAGACCTTGAACTCCATAGCGTTTAGACACTCCAGAATTTGTAGCCACTGATTTCTGTACTTCCAAGGAACCTGCGAAGAACGAGTGCTGAGCAGATTGACAACATAGCTAGAGTCAGATTCCAGCCATAAATGGTGCCATCCACGAGAGAAAGCAATCAAGATAGCATGCATAGACGCAATTAACTCAGCCTCAAATGCGAAAAGGCAGCCCACGTGACGAACAAAGCACCCCAGAACAACACCACTCGAGTCTCGAAAGACTCCCGCTGCCGTAGAGTCACCCGGCGCCCCCATAGAGCTCCCATCTGTATTGCATTTAACCCAACCATGGCCTGGGGGATACCAACGCACCTCAATGATATCCCGAAACCTCCTAGGGCAGCCTTTAATACGGAAAGAGTGCAAAACCTGAAGATCACTCTGAGAGTTGGACATCACTCCAAGAGAAAAAGAGTCCGCCTCCCCAACTAAACTCCAGATCGAAAGAAGAATAGCATGTTTGGAAATTACTATGTTCTCAAACAGAAACCGATTCCTGGCCGTCCACAAAGCCCAACAGGTGGTGATAAAAGTGAGCTTCCAAATCGACAGAACCTGCGGGCTAAAAGTGAAGCTCATAGCATATAACAAAAACTCACCAAAGCTAGAGCAACATCTAAAAGGCACCTGAAATAAATCAAAAAAAGGCTGCCAAATCATAATAGCAAAAGAACAAGAAACCAAGAAATGATGGTGACAATCTAAATCAGCAAAGCAAAAGATACAAACGGAGGGGCCAATGAAACCACGAGTCTGGAGCTTCTCCCAAGTTGGAAGAGAGCCATGAACCGCTTTCCAAACCATAGTTGAACGCCTAGGAGGGATAAACGAAGACCAGATCCAAGAGCCCCATGTAGCTTCCGGATAATGCTCTCTAAAGAAATGATATGCAGCTTTTGAGGAAATCGCACCATCCAAAGTCTCAGTTCAAATGCATTTGTCAGAATCCATGGGTGCAAGATGGTAATCCAGAACATCTTGAGTAACTGCTGGGAAGGCAGCCCTAAACGAGTCAGAAATTAACCAACCCAATGGAGTCCAGTAATCACTTATTGTGAACTCAAAGTGCGATCGTAGGTGATCCGGAATACCTACACGGTCAGCAATAATGTAGCCTAGCCAGTTATCAAGCCAAAAACGAATGGTAGAACCTTGAGAAACCAACCACCGAGTGGAAGAAGCAAGTTTAGGCAAACAATCTCGAAAACCGAACCAGATAGACGAAGTAACATAGGAGCGCAACTGGCTGCCCCGAAGAAACCTGTGACGAAAAACCTCCAAGTAAGGGATCTTAGCCACCCAGATATATAGTAGACTATTAGAGAGTTTTTGACATAGACTTGAATAGACTTTCACAATCATTCTACCCAGTTTTCTTAGAGAAAATAAAACTCTCCCCTCCTCTATAAGCCCACGCGCGCGCCACCTACCGGAGGAATCGCCGCCCCATCTTCTTGGTCACACAAAGAATATCCTAGCATCTTTCTGATAGGCTGTTCATCCGTGGATACCAAGGTTGAGGTTCTCGGAGCTGGAAACTAACTTTTATTGTCTTGCAGATAATCAAAGTATTGCAGATATCTTTGACTTCGACGAAGGAGAAGATACACCGGATTATTACGAAGACTTAGAAGCTGCTTTGGAAGTAAGATTAGTCTTCTAATTGACGTGTTTAAATATATACGGCATATACATTTTTGACCTGTATGTTAAGAAAAATTTTGAAATTCCGCTGCGTACCCTAGGGGTAACTCTGACTGTATTTTCTTACAGTGGTATCAAAGCCAGGTTAATTGATTACGTATATACGTATATATATTGTATGATTTTGTAGATATGTGGATGCAATTGATTCTATGATTAATTCGATTTTCAAAAGTTTTGTTTTTTATATAAATTTAGAATTTATATTTTTTCAAAAAAAAAAAAATTTAAAATATATATATTGACCGGGCCGCCTGCGTGACGCCGGCGACCGGGCGCCTGTGGGAGACGCCTGCGGCCACAGGCGCCCGTGCCCGCGTGCTGCGGGCGCCGGGCGCCCGCGGCCGCAGGCACCGTAGGGGACGGGAGGTCCCGTCCCATATTTAAATATATATATATTTTTTTTCGGGTTGGACCCAAAATCGAATTTTTGAAAATTTTGAGGATTGAATTTTATATTTGGAATATAAATATGATTTAATTGTAATTTTTTTTAACTAGAGGGGTTAAATTTAATTAGTATAAAGTTAAAGGGCTTATTTGTAATTTATCAATTTATTGTTTATTGCAAATTAGTCCTTCTACTTTTGAATTTTAGATTTAACACCTCCAAGGTTTCAAAAATTACAATTAAGTCCTTCGAATTTTCGAAAATTGCTACTTGGTCAATAGAATTTTCGATTTTTCAATCTAGTGCAAATTTTCAATTATTTCATAGAGATTATAAGTATGGGATTATAATTTCAATAATGAAATTATGAAGTCATTTGTAATCCACATAGGCTACTACTTGTTTCATATGCTCGATATGCTATTGTTTGACAATGCATGTTTAAATACCACGTATTTTACTTTCCGTTCGACCGCTATGCATGCGAGGGTAGGCGGCGCCCTCTTATATGTCGGACCGCATATTTTATGTATGGGTAGGCGGCACCCATTATGTGTTTGACCGCGTTTAGAACTAGAATGGATAGGCGGCATCCATTACGTGTAGACCGCTCATGCATGATGGGTAGGCGGCGCCCTTATTTGTTAGTAGATGACTGATAACAACCCTCAAGCGACAAGCCCCAACCAATATAAGTACAGAAATATATATATATGTATGTATTTCTGAGATGCTTTCCATAGGGTGCTTTAATTCTGAACATTCATTGCGTTTTCTTGTATTGGCGACCTCGTCTTACAGACTCGTAGTGATCGTCAGATTAGAGTAAGCCTATGGTTATGACTTACTGCATATTGTATCTAGCGACCTCGATAGGTACAGTGTGTAGGGCATCGGGTTAAATTAGATTTAACAACCAAGAGTTGCGTGACGCAATTGGATAGTCCTACCGGTCATATTATGCTGTGCGACCAGCCCACGTTGGAGTATAGCATAGTATGGATTTGGATCTTGGCCACTACGGTAACTTGTTGGACATTACCCGTATGTTTGTTTTGGGGGCAAGCATATGTGAAAATAGTGGGAGCTAACAGCTAAAGGACCTTGTTGTTTAGTTATGTTGACTGTGTATTTAGAAATAATATTTCAATAGTTGATTTATTATTTTCGTTCTATATTATTTCTCCTGGAAACCAAAATGGCGAGTATCTCGCTCCGTGCTGTCTTAGAGAAGTAAATTTTGACCGGACCAAACTTCCTAGATTGGATCAGGAATATATGTTTGGTGCTGAGGTACGAAATGATTGCGTACGTCTTGGACGAGGCTAATCCCGTGTGTCCCGAGAATCAGACTGCCGATCAAGTTGCTGATTTGGAATCAAGCCAACAAGGAAAAGTCTGATAAGCATCATGAGGATGCTAGATCCGCGCAGTGTATTATGCTGGCGGCAATGAGCAATGAGCTGCAAAGGCAACATGAAAGCATGTTGCCGTATGAGATGTTGAAGCATCTTGAGTCGGTCTTCAAGACGACAGCTAGAAGTGTTGAATTTTATTTGATCAAAGAGATACACAGATGCAAGCTCAATGAAGAAGGGAACATGTCTGAACATGTTCTCAAGATGAGAATAAGATCATGGTGATCTTTGTCCTTCAATTATTGTTGAGTTCGTATTCGCAGTTCATCGTTAACCACCATGAATGCGAAGGACGTAACACTGCCCGAACTTCATAATCTGCTGAAGACATATGATCAAACTCTTCCTAAGAAGGAAAAGTCGATCATGTATGTTGGGCAACGGTCTAACCCAAACCCGAGAAACAAAGGTGCTAAGGGTAAGGGAAAGTCGGGAGCCAAGGCTAACACTTCGAGTGATAAGCCTAAGCGTCTGAACCAGAAAAGGAAGTTCAAGAAGAGCGGAACGGTACACACAGATGAATGTCTTTTTTGTAAGCAGAAAGGGCATTGGAAGAATGATTGCCCTAAGCTAAGGGCAGATCAAGCTAAGAAGCCACCGGCTTCTAGCTCATGTATGTTTGTTATTGAAATGAACATGACTACTTTTGACTCCAATGGTTGGGTATTAGATACAGCCTGTGGCTCGCACATTTATAATAATGTGCAAGGGGCCATTGAACACAGGCTAGTCAAGCAAGGTGAAATCGACTTGCATGCTGGGAACGGCAATCCAGCTGAAGCCAAACGCGTTGGACGTTGCAAGATAGATTTACCATCAGGACAATGTTTGGAACTTGATAACGTTTATTTTGTTCCATCCATTGTCAGAAATATTATTTTCATTCCATTGTTGGACAATTTGGGTTTTTCATAATACTTGTTATTTTTCATTAAATGACCAGTATTATGGAAAAGTTCGCTTAGTGAATGGTTTATATATTTTGCAAAGTAGTCTACCTTTATTTCAAATACATAACAAACAACCGTCTTCAAGTAGGAAGAATAATCCATCTTATCTATGGCATTGTCGGCTAGGCCATATCAATGAAACACGGATTCAAAGACTAAGGAAGTTGGACTACTTAGAACCATTTGATTTTGAATCATATGGTACATGTTAATCATGTGTTAAGGGTAAGATGACGAACAAACCTTTTGTTGGACAAGGTGTTCGTGCCACTCGCTGCTTAGAGCTCATACATACCGATGTATGTGGACCTTTTAAAGTCCATGCGCGTGGGGGGGTTATCCTTACTTCGTTACCTTTACTGATGATTTCTCAAGGTATGGATATGTTTATCTTATGAAGGATAAATCCGAGACCTTTGGGAAATTCAAGGAGTTTAGGAATGAGGTCGAGAATGAATAGAACCTAAGGATAGTCACTCTTCGATTGGATCGAGGAGGTGAATACCTTAGTGAAGAATTTATCGACTACTTGAAGGAAAATGGAATTCAATCGCAATGGACCCCTCCTGGAACACCACAATTGCATGGTGTGTCTGAGAGAAGGAATCGAACCCTGTTAGACATGGTGAGATCAATGATTGGATTCTCGACTCTTCCAAAACATCTATGGGGATATGCACTACAAACTGCAATCTACATTCTGAACCGTGTACCATCTAAATCAGTGGAGAAAACTCCTTACGAGTTTTGGAAAGGAAAGAAGCCCTCACTGGACTATCTTGGACCTTGGGGCTATCCTACGATAGTCAAACTGATGCTCACTGATAAGTTAGATGCCAAGGGTGTCAAAGTATATTTCATAGGCTATCCTCGTTAGACGAGAGGCTATGAATTCTATCATGCTGAAGATCACAAGGTGATAGTATCTAGAAACGTCAAGTTTTTAGAAGCAGAATACCTCGAAGAAGAGAGGTTAGATGACATGATAGAACTTGAAGAAATTCAAGACTTTGACACGCGCGAACATGAGTTCTCTAAATCTTCTGATTTGGACTCAAGTTCAGTGGGAGCTTTCGAAGCAGACAAGGGTAATGATATGACACTTGCTAAGCATGTCATAGTCAGTGGGAGTCCTGTGATTAGATCAACAGTTGAAACCACACCAATAGAACCCGTTGTCAATCAAACTTTGCAACGAGTTGCACAAGAGAAGCCTCCCGCTAGGGAACAGGGTCGCGGGGCGCGACCAGCTGCATCAGTGCCCATTGATAATGTTCGTGTTACACGAAGCCAGAAAAGAAAAGCACCAGAACAAGTCGAGCTCCGTAGGTCGAAGAGGATCCTAAAAGGACCTTAGAAGCAAAGCTTTATGATAGAAGACATCATTGTACTTGATGTCGGCTTATCAGATCGGGAAGATCCCGAGACCTACAAAGAGGCAATAATTGATATTGACTCAGACAAATGGCAAGAGGCCATGGAATTGGAAATGGACTCCAAGTACCTGAACCAAGTTTGGAACTTGGTAGACTTGCCCCAAGGGGTTAGACCTATTGGGTGCAAATGGGTCTTTAAACGAAAGACAGATGCCGATGGCAAGGTACAAACGCACAAAGCTAGGCTTGTGGCGAAAGGCTACACGCAAAGGTATGGCATCAATTACGATGAAACCTTTTCACCGGTAGCAAAATTGAAGTCCATATGAATTCTACTTGCGATAGTTGCCTACTATGATTATGAGATCTGGCAAATGGATGTAAAGTCTGCCTTCCTCAATGGCAACCTTGAGGAAGAGGTCTATATGATACAACCGGAAGGTTTTATTAGTAAAACCAGGCCAACTGCTGTATGCAAATTACAAAGATCCATCTATGGGTTAAAGCAAGCGTCTAGGAGCTGGAATATCCGCTTTGATCAAGCTGTCAAATGGTTTGACTTCATCAGAAGCAAGGAAGATCCCTGTGTCTACACTAGGCACAGCGACAAGGGAGTCGTTTTAATGATCATCTATGTTGATGACATTTTGATCATGGGAAACAATGTCTCTATGCTAGAAGAGACTAAAGTTTGGTTATCAAGTACCTTCTCGATGAAGGACTTGGGTGAAGCGAACTACATCCTAGGGATCAAGATCTATAGAGATAGATCCAAGAAGATGTTAGGATTGACGCAGTCCACCTACATCGACAAAATACTGTAGCGTTATAAGATGGACGACTCAAAGAGAGGCTTTCTCCCAGCTAGGCATGGGATTTTCTTATCAGTTAAGGATAGTCCTAAAACTGATGAAGAAAGAAATTCAATGAGTCGTGTGCCCTATGCTTCGGCAGTAGGGTCTATAATGTATGCAATAAATTGCACAAGGCCCGATGTGGCATATGCGCTTAGTGTCACTTGTCGACACCAACAGAATCCAGGAGTACCTCACTGGACTGCTGTAAAGAACATTCTTAAGTACCTTCGACGGACTAAGGAAATGTTCTTGGTGTTTGGTGGAGAACCAGAATTAAAGATGTCCGGTTATGTCGTCGCTGGATTTGAATCAGATCCTGATGACTTTGAGTCACAGACAGGATACGTATTCAAATTGAACGGATGAGCTATCTGTTGGAAGAGTTCTAAGCAAGCCACGATTGCTGACTCATCCACAGAAGCCGAGTACATTGCTGCATCAGAAGCATCGAAAGAAGCTGTCTGGATGTCAGAGTTCTTGAAGGAATTGAGGGTTGTTCCTGCTCCTAGTCCAATAACGATTTATTGGGACAATACGGGCGCCGTCGCTCAAGCTAAGGAGCCTAGATCTACAAACAAGAACGTACATGTACTTAGAAAATATCACGTTATACGTGAGATTATAGATAGAGGAGAAGTTAGTATAGAACGTGTCTCTACCACGACAACGTGGCAGATCCTTTCACCAAGGTCTTATCAGTGGAAGTCCACTTAAGACATTATGCTAATCTGGGTATTAGGCATAAAGGTGACTGGCTCTAGTCCAAGTGGGAGATTGATAGTGTATATGTCCTAGAGACAGTCCTTACTAAGGGCATGGTGCCCTTATAGAGGGCATATATGTACTATTACACAGGTCAACGTAATATAATATATGTTTGTTGCATTTTACTATTGAGTATCGCTTTCATATTTATATTACACCGGGCATGCAGCATGTCATATCTCTATTACTGTCTGTATTGATATTAAACATGTCCCCTCGGATAGATGACCAATCACACAGATAGTGGGAGCTATGTGAGTTATCATCTATCCCAAACTCTCCCTAGTCGAGGTTCATCTCGGATGTAGGGGTCTGAATGAACCAGACAAGACTAGTATGTGTGGAGGTTATACTTGTTGGAGCAAGTGTGAGCCGATCCCACGGCCACGGAACGGATTGTTGGACAATCGAGAAACGTTCCCATAACTGCGCATAGTTGTTCGAAGAAGCTTTATCGAACAATGGAAGAACCCACCGGACACTCCCATCGATGTGTACTCTACACCGAAGTGTCTATGGGAACCGGTAAGTTGTCGAAGTGATGCCATTCGTCCTTTGTACTTACAGGACTTTATCATCACATTTGTTGCCCCATATCCTTGGTGGACCCGTCGATGTCAGCTCTGAATAAGCAGCTGACCTAAGACACGATCCAGGATTATGGCTACATACAAATGGGGATGATAAGTGATTCTGTGAAGGATTCATCTCTCAAGTGTAGCACAGGAGAGCACTGCTCATAGTCGTTCATAGTTGTGATTGGTAAAACCGCTGGCCAGCGTATCAATATTATTATGATGGTCATAATAGATATTGGATTCACCATGCAACTCACTGAAGACGCCCGTGGATGTATTATTGGGATAGACACTTCATCGATCCTAGATACATTCGAGCAAGTCAGATGAAGGGACGTTACCATCGCCGCGTTGAGCGCAACAGACTTCGCAACGAAAGGGTTAGCTTTGAGAAACCTCTCAAACGTCCTCATGTATTAATATTGCAAATGGAACCGTCTAGAAATTCCATGTTGCCTAGTCTAGGACGTGCTTAATACGATGAGGCCCTATGGGTCACACTATGTGGTGATTCAGCCTATCAGAATATCCTTGAAGATGGAATCGCAATTAATTTGGAATTAATTGTGATTGATGGATTATAATTGATTTGGAATTAATTATAATATTTGGTGGCTCAATTAATGATTTGGAATTATTAATTGAATTGGCTAATTAATTGTATTTTATGTAAATACAATTAAAGATTATATTTTGAAAATATAATAGAGGTTTGATTTGAAAGGATATGTTAATTTAGAATTAACATATGCACTTGGGCAAAATCTACTTGGAGTTTGAATTGCCTTAGAACTATAAGTGGGTCCCAAAATTGGGACCCACCTATTTCCGGTAGGACTGGGCGCGCGCGCGCGTTAGCTAGATAGGGGAAGGAGTTCGACTCCTTCCTCTATTAGAAGGCCAAGGGATAAGTTAGATTTTCCTGATTGAGTTTTAATTTGATTGGGAATGAATCTAGACTTGATATTGGTTTCCTAGTGCGATAAGAATTAGATTCTTGTTCCTTTACCAAGTCTAATTGTTTATGCTTTAGGCTTCTATTGACTACTATATATAGTAGACTATTAGAGAGTTTTTGACATAGACTTGAATAGACTTTCACAGTCATTCTACCCAGTTTTCTTAGAGAAAATAAAACTCTCCCCTCCTCTACAAGCCTACGCGCGCGCCACCTACCGGAGGAATCGCCGCCCCATCTTCTTGGTCACACAAAGAATATCCTAGCATTCTTTCTGATAGGTTGTTCATCCGTGGATACCAAGGTTGAGGTTCTAGGAGCTGGAAACTAACTTTTATTGTCTTGTAGATAATCAAAGTATTGCATATATCTTTGACTTCGACGAAGGAGAAGATACACCGGATTATTACGAAGACTTGGAAGCTGCTTTGGAAGTAAGGTTAGTCTTCTAATTGACGTGTTTAAATATATACGGCATATACATAATCAATTAACCTGTATGTTAAGAAAATTTTTGAAATTCCACTGCGTACCCTAGGGGTAACTCTGACCGTATTTTCTTACATAATTCCCCCTGAATTTCATGCTTGTAAAGGGTGTTTATCAGTGAGAGAGGTTTGGGATTAGATGACTTGAGTATAACTTTTCATCTATAACAAGTTATCTAAAGAAACAAAACTTGTAATACTTTTTAGTAAGCAAGTTAAGTTGTTTCTGATGTCAAGACTTGTTCTTGTTCAAAAGAAAGAACACTTTAACTAATTTCTTAGCCGTGAATGTTCTACTTCTTCACAAGTAGCTTTTGTTTCAAGCTTAAGTCTTGGAACGGATCAATGGGCAGTAAAGAGTATAGAAGATTGAGTGTTTAAGCACAAGTGAGAGTTTGATCACGTTGTTGACACACTTCTACTCTTTGCCGGATGACCTCTATTTATAGTGTATCAAGGTAGCCGTTTGAATTTCAAATTCCAAGGCTTTGCACCTTAAGATGTCACTATCTTGCTTTTGTACTTTCAGCAGCGTCCTTCATTTGTCTTCTAGTCTTCATGTTCTTCGCGTGCCTACTTTGCATTTAATGTTCATTTGAATCGAATTCAAATGTGAACGTTGGAGCCAAAATGCAAGTACTCTTCAGCAAGGAGGTCATATATGTTTTTCAGCAAGTGGTCAGTCTCAGTTTCAGCAAGCACAACCTACTCTGTCATATAGATTTTCACTTATGCGAGCTGTTGCTGAAAATCTCACTTTCTGAGCAACATGCCTTTGTAGATACCTTTCTCAGAATTCTTCTAAATCTTCAGTCTTCGAATCTTCAAGTTTCTGAGCGGTTCTAGTGCTTCAATAGTTCATTTGTAAAAACAAAGTACATCATCAACAAACTAAAACACCTAACTAGTACCTACACTAAGTCTTCGATCAGCAAACGTTCCTCTTTTACAATGTCCTTAAAATTCTAAATTCCTATGGACCTTAAGAGTACTAGTTACTGGACTTTCCTTAATTTAGCATGGTTAATTGTTCATCAAAATTACAAGTTTGCTAACAAATTTCCCCCTTTTTGATGTTAGCAATCCATGGCTAAATTAATTGTTACCCTTTTAGAGGTTTCTGATGTTGAATAAATCAGTTGATTAATGCAAACATACTTGAATAATAAAACAGTAAGCATAAATAGTTTGCATAATCAAAAACCAATAAGAGTCAAAATGTTCATTGCTGATAGTTATCTTTCAGTAAGTTTACAAGAAAGCTCATAGATAACTAAAGAAATCAGCAAACAAAACAAAACAAATCTTTTACAAGGGACTAAACTATTCCAATAGAAGATTTTCTAAGAATCTCCCTTACACTCTTCTCAGCAAGAGCAGAAAATTCAACACAGTCCTTCTCGTAATCTTCAAGTAGCTTACGGACTTCAAGTTGAATAAACCTTGCATTCTTGCAGGCAGTATAGTGATGGTTTTCACCATTCATCTCGTTGTAGTGAATTACCCAAAAGTGCATGCCCCAATTGCTAGCATGTAGAAGTTGAGTGTCTGAAATACCCTTGTTGGCATGAATCTTCCTTAACCAGAGAAGATCTTCTTCTTCATCCGATAAAAGTACTCATAAGGAATCAAGCCATACTTCTTTTTTGGACTTCTTGGTTAAAGGGTCACTGTAGTAAGCAACATCCATCGGCTTGATTAAATCAGGCTCTTGTTTTAGCTTCTTGCTGATGGAAGTTCTTCTTACAAAGATCTCTAAGTTTAGCCATTTTGCAGCAATATTCCTTGGGTAGGGAGGAGGATCCCTTTCTTTTCATGCAACTTTTAATTCAATCCAAGTGTACATTTGATTCAGTACAACATTTGGAAAGAAATCATTGGCCAAAAGATCTTCCAGCTTTATGATCCAGCAACCATGGAGGTTTCTGATCACATTCTGAGTGGTTTCCTCATTGCTGGTCTTTGTATAATCAATGTCAGTGCCAATTGCAATGTTAGCTAGCCTTCTTTCTTCCTGTCTTTGCTTATTTCTTCTTGACTTAGCATTATCATGATCTCTTGCTGAAGATCTGGAGTTAGAAGAAAAGTGTTTGGATTGGCCAGATGGAGTTAAGGCAGAAATAGGCTTAGATCTTATAGCTTGAGCTATTGTTTGTTCATCATCATTATCATCATCTTCATTCAGATCTTGATGACTTTCAGTGTGACAGAATTCTTGAGTTTCAGCAGAAGTTCTTCTCCTTTTTGGATTTGATGAACTTCTCTCAGAATCTGTTTCAGCTCTTTTCTTAGAACATTGCTCTGTTTCAGCAAGAGGTTCTCTGGGAGGTGGTCCAGGCAGCTTTAATGGCGCTTCAGCAGAAGAGGGATTGGTTGATCTGTCTCTTGAAGACTTTCTTTTTCTATCTTCCCCCTTAGACATGGATTGCATCATAGGTCTGATGTGTAGAGAGAAAAACTCATTGCAATTTTCAGCAAGAGTATTGAGGCTGTTGTATTTCAGAATCATGTCTTGCTGATCTGTGGTTAGCTTAGACAATTCTTCCTTAATAAAAGCCAGATTCTCCTCATGTCTGCGCTCATTATCGACTTTTTCTTCTAGCATAGCCTGAGCCTTTGTTAGTGCGCTTTTAGCAAGCTTCAGTGCTTGACTAACATCTTCTTTATAGCTTTTGTAGTGTAGACTTATGTCTTTCTGAGCTATGGTAAGTGTAGTAGTGCGATTCAGCACAGTAGTCAGTATTTTGCAAATGTCAAGTGGACTCTCAGCAAGCAAGGCATCATCCTCTTCTTGGCATGCTTTCTGAACAGCCATTAGTGACTTTATTCTAGGAGTAAACTCCTCAATGTTTGGAAACGACACTAGAGAGGGAGTAAGTGAATGAGCTTTGATTTCAGTAGCGATCTGATCATCATTTCTTAGCAAACGACTTCTCTCAGCATCTCCTTCATCAGTTAAGAGAGATGGTGGAGGAATTTCAACCACTGTGGGTTCCGATTTCTTTGTCTTTTCTTCTTCATTTGCTGGGAAGTTAGATATATCTTCTTCTTCATCAGATTCGTCAAGGCCAGCAACCTTGATTCCCAAATCTTTAGCTTCAGACACTTCTGGTTGAGTGGTTGTTGAGGGCAACTCTTTGGACGCAA
Source organism: Plantago ovata (assembly GCA_028274465.1). NCBI lineage: Eukaryota > Viridiplantae > Streptophyta > Magnoliopsida > Lamiales > Plantaginaceae > Plantago > Plantago ovata. The sequence continues at coordinate 74,731,600 of CM051455.1, forward strand.
CGACTGGAGTTTCACCAGTAGTAAGTGGAAGGTAGGAGACTTCCGTGTTGTTCACTCCTGAAGATTGAGCAATATCTAGATTCTTTGTATGTCTGTCATGAATCTGTAGACTATTCTGTAAAGCTCTTTGATAATCTTCATCCATTTCTTCTTCTTCTCCAAGGTTTGGATCAGTGACCTTAGCTTCGAGTAATGCTAACTCGTCATCAGAAAGCTTAGTTTTACCTTTGTGCATTTCAGCACGCTTTCTGGCGTACTCTTCTTCAGTTTCAACAACTTGTTCAGTTGATGGAGTACTTGTCTCAGCAGGAGCGGGAGTAGATTCTTGGTGCTGACTGGGAGTTTGGTTAGCTTGCTGATTCTCAGTGTTTTGATTTTCAGTTTCAGCAACTGTCATTTTTACTCCGCCAGCATCAGGACTAGGACCTTGATTATCATCATCATCGTCCTTGCTGTCCTTAGAATCTTTGGCTTCATCATCACTTGTGTCTTTTAGGATATTTTCATCCTCTTCTTCTTCATCATCGTCCGTCAGTATGACTAACTCAAATGTTTGTACATTGCAGCACTTGTAACTTCCTCTTCCTGATTGATTTTGTGGGGATCAGCCACCACGGGTACAAAGGAACCCTTGAGCATCACAGCTTGTTCAGCTGGAGAGGCACTCTTGAAATTTGCTTTCATATTCTCTCTGATTGTAGCAATCAGATTTGAACTCATTTGCTGAGAATATGAGAGTTCTTCTGGAAGTATTGAGTGTACAAACTTCTCAAGTTAGAGTAGAGAATTTCTCTTCTTCTCATTGGACAGATGGATGTGAAGATATGAAAAGTCCATCCTTCTATACCTTTGCCAGTTGTTGACAGACTTAGCAACTCTGGTCAAAGTGTTCTTTTTTAAGTTTGAGTATAGTTCTTTAGAACTAACTTCAAGAGCTTCCGTGATGTGAACCACTTCATCATTCTCCTTTTGAGCCTGAATAAGAGTAAAGTTAATTTCAGGAATGTTTTGGAAAATAGTTTTAGAGTCTAAAACTGTAACATGATTTACCTGCTGACTTTCAGCAAGCTCATGTTGCACACTGAGTTGTGCGGGTACTATTTCCATTTCTTCAGGAGCTGTGGCAGCATCCTTGAATTGTTCATCCTGAAATGACTTAATATTAGATACAAGTACTAAGTTTTCAAACTTAGTAGATTTACCAAAAATTTTATCTACCTGCTGAACAGGAGTTGTGGATTCTGGTGCAGAAGTTTCAGCAATCTTCTGACTTGTATCTTGAGAAGTCTGTAAAGAAATAATTATATTAGCTAAAGATAAAGTTTCAGATAGTGAAGTTTTGCTTATATATGAGTTAACTATCTGTTGAAGAAGGGTCAGTCCTTTCAGCATTGATAACATCTTCATTATCTGGGACTTGTTCTTCAGCAGACTTCTCTTGCTCTAATTGAGAAGGCTGTGCAGATTCAACAATTTCCCTTGTCTCTGAATTGACAAGTTGAGCAGAGACATTTTGACCTCTAAGTTCACTACTTGCCATGAACAGATCTACTGACTTATTGGAGTTGTCATCAATCTCCGAGTCCATTTGCTGGCTTAGATCAAGCAGCACCAGTTGGACTTTGTCAATAGAAGTCACTGGTGAACTTGGTCTAATATTCTCAGCATCATGAGATGCGTCGTCGAATATTGTCTCTTGTTGTGTTTCAGCAACCTCTGGGACTTGAACCATTGCAGTCTCAGCCACTGGTTCTTCAGCAATTTCTCGGATTGGACTAGTTGCTATTTCAGCAACTGTCTCTTCTGCGACAGTTTCAGCAAGTGCAGCTTTTCTCAAATCTGCAGCAAAGTCACTTGCTGGTTCTAGAGTGTTGTCATCAAGATTATCTACAATGTAGATATCTTCTAGGCATTCTAAGGCAGGATTTTCATTTCCACTGCCATGTGGTCTTGCTTCAGTAGATGAATCCAAGTTAATTGGATTGCTGATGGCTTCTGCAAACACTTCAGCAACATCTACTACATTGGTTTGCGTTTCAGCAACCACTAGAACATCGTCATCCTGAATGACATGGACAATTGGAACGGACTTGCTTGCCGTTGTTTTCTTTCTTGGGAAGGTCTTTGTACGTGCCTTGTTAGGAATAGGATCAGCTGATGAAGCTGCAGTTTGAGTGTCATCATCAGCTTTCCTCTTTTGCTTGAATCTCTTGCTAGGTGCAGTAGTGTCAGCAACCGCAGCAGTATCAGCAATAACATCTCCAGTTGTTGCATTTTCAGCAACATTTGCAGTGTTGTATACCTAGGTTGTTGATCAGTTTCTACAACATTTGCAGCTGTTGCATTCATAGACTGGTTATCAGTCTCAACAACATTTGCAGCTGTTGGTTTCTTTGACTTCTTGTCAGCAACCTTAGGTCCATTCAGCTTGTAGAAAGCTCTTCCCACATTGCATACTGATTTCTTAATCGGCAATGGGTTTCTTAGTTGAATCCTGAAATGTTCAAGGATGTAGCATATTTTCAATCCATACATCACTGGAAACCAAGGTGAGGCTGAGTTGTCTACAACCTTAACTCGAAACTTTGTAACACAATCAACAAGCCTGTTGAAAATGTACTTAGCCCAGTTGATTTCAGTTTTGTTCTCATAGATATGCATCAGCAAAGGCCACCTTCTCAGGCCTACTTGGTCAATCCCTCCAACTTGGGAGTCTAGGACTTTGATGAGTAGCAGAGCTACTAGACCAAGTCAATGGCAGACATGCTTCCTTTTTACGTGCTTAGTCCAAGTCACGGGAGCAATCTCGTCTTTCTTCATCCTTTCATTTCTGACATGACTACCACTTATGAAGGCTTCAATTTCATCATCAGTGGCAGTGATGTCATCTTCAGTTCTAGTAGTTGGAATCTGAAAGATGTTTGCTAAATCAATCCATTTCAGGATGATTTGCCCTCCTTGAATTGTGGTAGAAATAACTTTTTCAGTGACTCCTTGTCCATCAGTAAGGGTTTGGTGCGAGCAGTGATGAAGAAAAGTAGGCCTTGTTGATTAATGTAATTCAACGCCACGTATTCTTCGTCCAATTCTTGTTCATAGAAGTATCTAATGTACTTCTCTTTGGAAAAACCTCCCCATTGCATCATCTGTTCACACTTTGCAGTGTCAAGATATGCAGGAGACATGGGTCTTTCAGTGATTCCGTTGTTAGCCAACACGATTTTCACCATGTTTTTCACCGGAGTTTCAACCGGAGTAGGAGCAGTGTTTTATCCAGCACTGTTTGCCTTTGAGTATTTTGAGGTCTTAGAAGATTGTCTTTCGGGAGCCATCTCTTATATAGTAGTTTGAGGGTTGAGAGTTGTACGAAAAAGAGATTTTTCTTTTTGACCGGAGGTACAGTAATTCAGAGCACAGGCTAGAAAGATTTGCAGAGAGAGGAAATGTGAGTTAAAGAATTTTGTCTTTCTCTAACTCTTCATTTATATAGTATCTCTGTTATGTGAGAAGTTCAATGGTTTTGAGTTCTCAACAAGGGTAAAACAGATTCAATGAGTTAGTGGAGCCTTCGCATTAAATGCGTAGTGGACCACTAACATAAAACCATCAGAGCATACTTTATCTTTGTAATATCAACCGTTGGATCATCAACTGCTTTAAAATCAATGGCCATGATTGTATTTCATGTCATGATTTACACCAAGTTTATTTGTGCCATGATTAACGTCACAAATTGATTTTACCTTGATTCACGGGATTTGATCTCTTTTACTCCAACACTAATTGCTTGCTGAAGTAAATAAGAATCTTTTCAGCGATTTTATTCAATCTGACTTTAGCACATACCTTTTCAAGTAACAAGCCTTGTATTTGATGAAAGTTCCCCCTTAATCAAATATCTCATTTCTCTTTAGGGTAAGAGATATTTCTGAGTTCCCGTCTCAGCAAATTCTTTATATTGAGATATCATTAGGTAAAATCTGAGAAGTATTTTTGCTTTTTGTTGAGTTCCCGTCTCAGATTATTCTTTTGATACTTGAATACCTGTTTCAGTATCCTTGATTGTCTGAATGCTAGTTTCAGCAATCTTTGAAGTTTTCTTACTGAGTTCCCGTCTCAGCAAATGATCAAGTTTCCTAACAAATACCCGGTTTGAAGGAATTACTTGCTGAATGCATGTTTCAGCAACCATATAGCGTACAATCATATATTTTTAGAGAAGTCAATGGAAAGGAACTTTTCAAGGAATAATTATATGCAAACATTGGCTTGTTGAATGCCTATTTCAGCAATCCACCAAATGTATCCCTTTTTATTGAGGTAGTTCAATCAATCCAAGGTTATACCTTAGTATTGCGAACCTATTGTCTGGTAGGGGCTTGGTAAAGATATCAGCAAGTTGATCATTAGTGCCTACTTTTACAACCTCATTTTCTCCTTTTTCCACATGATCTCTAATGAAATGATGTCTAATATCAATGTGTTTTGTCCTTGAGTGGAACTTAGGATTTTGCGTGGTAGCAATAGCACTTGTATTATCACAAAATACTGGTGTTTTCTTTGGAGAAATACCATAATCTCTTAATTGTTGCTGAATCCATAGGATTTGAGCTGTGCAACAACCAGCCGCAATGTATTCAGATTCAGTGGATGAATTGGCAACACAGGTTTGCTTCTTGCTGAACCATGATATTAATCTTGTACCTAGAAACTGACAAGTTCCAGAAGTACTTTTTCTATCAAGAGTTGATCCTCCATGATCAGCATTAGAATAACCAATCAATTCCAATCCAGAATCTTTTGGATACCATAATCCAACATTGACTGTACCTTTGACATATTTCAGTATCTTAAGTGCCTTTTTGTAGTGTGATTCTCTTGGATCAGATTGGAATCTTGCACACACACAAACAACATACTGAATGTCAGGTCTACTTGTTGTTAGTTACAGCGAGGAACCAATGGGCTTCCTATACTTGTGTTCATCAACACTTTTATCTTGTTTAGTATAGCCCAATTTGGTACCAACACTCATAGGGATCTTTTCAGGTGTTTCTTCCTCTTTGATCCTTAATTTTATGAGCATTTCCTTTGCATACTTTGCTTGATCTATGAATATTCCATCTTTGAGTTACTTGACTTGCAATCCTAGGAAATAATTCAATTTGCCCATCATACTCATTTCAAACTTGTTTCTCATGAGCTTGGCAAAATCATCACAAAGTTGCTTGTCCTTAGATCCAAATATTATGTCATCCACATAAATCTGGACTAAGAGTATTTTAGCATCATGGTTCATGGTAAATAAGGTTTTGTCAACTTCACCTTTCTTGAAACCATTATCCAACAAGAACTTAGCTAAGGTATCATACCAAGCTCTTGGTGCTTGCTTTAGACCATATACAACTTTCTGAAGCTTGTATACCATCTTGGTTTCTGACGGAAGTTCAAAGCCAGGGGTTGTTCTAGGTAGACTTCTTCAGCAAGTTCACCATTTAGGGTTGCACTTTTATCATCCATTTGATAAACAATGACGTCAATGTGAGCAACAAAGGCTAAGAAAAGTCTAATTGCATCCAATCTTGCAACTGGTGCATGATGACAGTGTTTTTTACATTATCATTCGAGTCTTTTTTTCACCAATTTAGCTATCCTCTTGCATGCATTGTAGTGCATTTTGTTAGAATAGTGTCACGTTTCCATTTCTTTTATTATTTTCAGGTTTTAGGTGAAAATCACGTTTTTGGATATAAGTCATGGCGAAACAATGATGTTTTGGTGCAACGAGATCACCCGTGGTGTGTCAAGGAGTACCGGGACGAGCTTCAAGGCCAAAAGACCAAGTTTCGGAGCTCAAAACCGCACAAGGGGCCGAAATCGAAGATCCGGAGGAAGAATTTGGCACGGGCAACTCTCTGCCCGTGCGCGGCGGACCGCCGCGTACAGGGCGGTCCGCCGGGGGCCTTCCGACAGCAACTATATATATTTCCAAAATCTGCGAATTTCATATCTTTCATCATTATTTTACAAACTTAAACCCTAGAGCTTGTTCTGGGTATATTCTCTCTTAGAACCTTTGTATCTTAGTGAATTTGGAGCTAGAGGAGAGATTTGGACATCAATTGATCTCACCTTGCTAGATCTTTGTGAGTTTAGCAATTCACCGGAGATTGACAACCTTTGGTGGTAACCTTGTATCTCACAATTCTGCTATTTATCTTTCAATTCAACATGTTTTCATTCATTATTGCTTCGATTATGATTGTTCATTGTGTTATTGATATGAGTAGCTAAGCATCTAGTTGGTTATAGTATGTGAATTCGTAGCTAGGGTTCATATTATGCATGAATGAGTTTCTGAGTCTTTTACTTGTTTTATTGATTATATTCGAATCTTTTATCCGACTAAGCCAAATATCTTCGTATAAAAGTTTTAGAAACACTAGGACAATTCAAGATCATTGTTTTCATTATCTTCGGTTACAAGTACTGCTTGAACTAAGACTGACAACCTTAGCCAAGTATTAGTATAGATAGGAAGCTTTCAAAATACACGTCTACAAATCTGTCTTTGGTGTTTGTTAATTCGAATTACTTTTAAGGCAGTACGAGTTGCACTTTCATGCATAATTAGAACTTGATGCTTAGAATGAGCATACTATCCCCAGCTCTCTCCATATATTGTTAAGTCAAGTTAAGATAAATTTGTTTTCTGAAATTATATATAGTTATTTAGTTAAAGTTAGTTTAGTCCCTAGAGATCGACACTCGAGGTCATCTTACCTCTGCACTACGTGTTTCGTGTAGTTGTGAGTTGCCCTTTGTCTTTCAAACAAATTTATTTGATTGTTCGAGTCTGACAATCTCGTTCATCAAATTGGCGCCGTTGCCGGGGACTATAACTCCTTTTTACACTTTATCTTACTTATATTTTTAGAATTCAATTCTCAAAGTTAGTAGTTTAGTTAGTTTGTCTCGATTAGTAGCATTCCAGATTTATGCGATTTCTAACACATCTGATTTTTGGTTGTGAGTTGCTCCTGTCACAGAAATTCAGGTTTTGTGATGGCTCGCCCACTTTTGAAATGATGGGTTCAACCCAACCAAGAACGAATGAGAGGTCCGGCTATTGTTATTTCTGCTGCAACTCCCGAGGTTCTATGGGTTGGCTAGGGAGGATGTTATGGGATACTTCAATGATATTGAGGATTTCATCAACAATCTTCCAAGGCCCGGAGCAGGGATAACGGATCATGAGTTGAGGATGAAGGTTTTTTCTATGGGGCTTGGTGATAAAGCAAAGGCATGGTAAGGCTCTCTGGAAGCCGGATCACTAGAAACCTGGGCCAAGGTGTTTTCTGCTTTTATGGAGAAATATTTTCCCCATACTTTGACTACCGCGCTGAAGGCGCAAATCAGTGGTTTCAAGCAAGACTATGATGAGACCATCTACATTGCTCTCGAGAGGTTCAAGGACCTCATGAATAAGTGCCCTCACCATGGGATGGAGCTTTCCGATCTTGTCCAGCACTTCTATAATGGGCTTACTTATGAGAGCCAACAGGTGGTGGATTTCCAGTGCCGCGGAAATATCTGGGAGGAGACCGCCGAGGATGTGTGGGCGTGTTTTGAAAGGCTTGCTAAGGGATCTCAGTTCAAGGATCCAAGGGCCATGTTCAAGAGGCGTGGAACTGAAGCTCCAGCAAAACCAGAGGTTCAAGTGAACGGAGTGAGTGCGGATCGGTTTGATGGCTTCGCCAATGAGATGAGGCAAGTTCTTAAGAGCTCGATTGGATCATCTCTTTCCAATGAGGTATGTAGGGTATGCAAGAATTATGGGCATGAGGCTCATATGTGTAGGTCTGAGTTGGCAAACGATAGTGTTTACTGGGTAGACCGTAGTAATCGCAACTACGGAAACGACCATTGTGGAAATCCTGCCCCTAAGGCCGAAGCATCTCAATCCAAGTCTGCTACTCTCTTGGATAATTTACAGAAATTGGTAGATTTCACCCAAGGAATTCTGAAGAGATTCGAGGAGGATTCGGAGAAGACAAGTGCTCGTCTAGATCAGCTGGAAGCTAGTACTAAGCTTGCACACCAGAAGATGCAAGAGTTGATAGACCGTGGAGCTAGTAGGGAGCAGGGGAAGTTGCCTAGTAACACTGAGAGGTCCAAGTCGATCACCTTGGTGGGAGATCTTCCGGTGGAAATCACCATTAAGCAAGTTGTTGCGTGCAAGTGTTGTGCACAAGACGAGCCTCCATTGGCCAAGAAGGAAGATAAAGGCCTGGGATTCGATGTAAGTGATGAAGAACCTAACGATCCTGAACCAATTCCTGATAGCTTTGATGTTAAGGTTGGGATTGGTAGTCTCGATGGTGTCCGTGCTACACTTGATACGGGAGCATACTCTAATGTGCTTCCAATGAATGTGTTCGAGAAGAGTGGTCTGGGAGAGCTCGAGAAACATAAGGCCATTGTGCAGCTGGCAGATGGAACCTTTGTACGACCGGAAGGCATAGTGAAGAATGTGTTGATAAAGATTGGTGACGCTTCTGTTTACACCAATTTCATTGTGATGCCGGCATCAACACCTGGGATGAGTGATGTGGTTCTCTTGGGAAGAACTTTCTTGACCAAATTGCGCTCTGTAATCGACATCTATCAGAGAACTTGCACTATTGAGGTGGATGGCAAGCAACATGTGTTGCAAGCCGTTTCTGATCCTAGCCCACACTTTAATGTTTCTCACCCCATAAGTTTTATTGGACTTGCTGCGTTTGTTCATTCTCATTCTCAGGTACTAGGTATGAGGAAGAGATCCATGAGGGGGAAGGCTAGTACCCGTCCTGGTAGGAGCTGAAGGAGATGAAGAAGTCGAGTCAGAGACTAATAAATGATGGTGCTTTCCGGGAGGCAACCCGGAGTTTTATCGCTTTCTTGCATTGCATGCATACATTGAACACTTATTTCTTTTACTAGATGTGTTAGAAGTGTGTTTTTGATGATAAATGAGGTAAAAACATGGTTTTTTTTCCTTTCGGGGACATTTTTCGGGCTCCAGGGAGTCTGGCCGCCCCAGGCGGACCACCCCCCACGTGGGGCAGTGCGCCTGGGAAGACCAGGGACTCCCAGGCGCCCTGGACGCCCCAGACGGACCGCCCCACACCTGGGGCGGTGCGCTTGGGCCGCCCAGGACTCCGGGTGTCCGGATTTTCGTTCGGACACCTAACTTGGCCCCCGTATGCAACAATATGATATTTTTACCTCTTTTATCATTAGTCTTGGTTTTTCACGAGATTCCTTGAGTAGTACAGGTTACAGGAACACTTCTAGCTCTCACCCAATATTCCACTTTCGACGTTCGAGACGCACGACGAAGTTCAGGTTAGGGGAGGGGTATCTTTGGGTATTTCAACAACTTATTTTTCTCATTTTAACTCGTAAAAACCTTTGTTTGCACGTTTACCGTTTTCATAGGATTTAGTTTGTCCGTATGCATTCATCCTTAGTCTAGTTTTTGCATGATGTTGGGTGGAGTTCAATGCCAAATTTTTTAAAATATTTTATTGTATAGACTAAGTGTTTGTGACCATTGCCCATACATTGCATCTCTATGGAATAGTTTGAGGTTTGTCTCGCTTGGCCTGTCATATTTGTATGTGCACTAGTTAAACTTGATAGTCTCGACATCACTACATGTTGTTTTCTCTACTGCGGTTCGCGAAGGCCTTATAAAATGTTGCATGTTATAGTCTTTGGTTGTATTCTCGTGTAATTATGTACCTAAGAGGCAACAAGTCTTCACCTTGCTTTTTGAGATTGTTAAATGCCTAGGAAGGAGGTAGAGTGAGGTGTGTGATCCTTTGTTTGAAACCTATTCTAACAAATAGGTTTGGGGAGGGGGTTACTTTCATTATGACTTTTTTTTCGTCTTGTTGAGTCATGTCGAGTATGTTTTTATTTTTTCTTGTGAGTTTGTGCTCCAACCTATTCTTTCGAATAGGTTTGGGGAGGTCGTTGTAGTGTCATTTTTATTTCCTTTCATTGTACTTTCAGTTGGAAGTGGCTTGGGATCAGCTTCAGGTGTCAAAACGGGGGAACTGGGGTCGTCCAGTTCCCTGGAACTGGGGGGCGATTCGCCCCCTGCCCCGGGCGATTCGCCTGGGGAGGGCCGAGTCGCCTCTAATTCTCTGCCTGTGGGGGGCGATTCGCCCCCCACACCGGGCGGTTCGCCCCCCACTTCCAGGGGGCATCTTCGACTGCTCTTCCGCACTTTTCACACTTCAACAAGCTAAGTTCCTCGATAAGTTGCTCAGTTACTTCGACTGCTTCAAAAGCCTTTTCGATGCGAAGATTGTTTTCAGCTTGCCCTGCGTGTGCTAACTCAAAAACATTCTCAATGGCCTTAAAATGCAAGTTCTTCCTCCTCACTGATATCTTCATCTTTAGAAAATCCTTCGTATAAGCCTTCAGTTTCGCCCCGATTGGAATTCCCGTTGGTGACTTGACTCGACATTAGCCTCTCAGACTGTGCAGATCCATTGGCGTACTTTTGAAAGACCTTCACTGCCTCTTCAACTGTACATTCTTCTAATCCTCCACACATCCCATCCACTTGAAGCCTAACATCATCACGTAGACCACCAACAAAATACCAAATCAGTTCTCCGTCGTCGAAACGGTGATGGGGGCACTCACGTTTATACAGCTCAAAACGTTCGTAGGTGTCACAGAACCGCTCATACTTTCCTTGCTTGAAGTGTTCGATCCGACTCCGCAAGGCAATCGTCTCATGGTAAGGCATGAAACGCGCCAAGAACTCCTCTACTACTTGGCCCCAGGTTCTCAGTGATCCTGGTACTAACCTTGCTATCCAAATTCGTGGTTCGTATCCCAGAGCAAAATAAAATAATTTCCTGCATAATTGGTCCTCGGTGAACCCCTTTGCTGGAACTTTTTCTATTTCTTCCTCATAGGATCTGATGAAGCTTAACGGATTCATCCCCACTCCATCTTCGAACCTCGGTATCCTTCTCACTACAGTACTTGTTACCTCATACCCCGATAACTCTTCTTCCAAGTATATAGCTGACCCTTTCCTGACTTGCGAGAACGTAGGTGTCAAGCGAGCTTTTAAGGTCGTCATACCTGGAATTCTGGAACAGGAGTAACTCAAAACTTAAAATTAGTCTCGTTAGCAATCTCGAAGATCAAGAAAATTTCTGGAAATCACTATAAACTCGAAAAAGACTAATACTACTAAGACTAGGAATTGAATGCTGAAAATATAAATAAGCTAAACAGAAAAAAGGAGTATAGTCCCCAGCAACGGTGCCAATTTGATGAACCGGAATTTGTCAGATTCTAATTAATCAAATAAATTTGTATTTAGCCAAAGGCAATTCACAACTACAAGGAAAACCGTAGTGTAGCAGTAAAATAACCTCGAGTTTCGATCTCTAAGGACTATAACTAGCTTTATCTAATCTAACTTAAAATATAAAATCAACAAGCGACTTAGCACAGGTTTTTCTTATCAAGATAATGGAAGTTAGTGATAGTATGATCATTCAAAGCATAGCAGGTTAATAATCATGCATGAAGTACCCGATCGTTTTGCATAGAGATCTTTGATCATGAATTGTCCAATGTGTTCCTTTATTATTCAACACTACGAAGATAGAGGGCTTAGATAGATCAAAGAAATAAAGCAATAACTCAAAGTCTGATTCGCTTTACCGCCATCAGCATAATTATTAACCCTTCGCTAAGAAATCACATACTATCACCAACAATAGATTTAGCTACTCATAGATGTCATGCAATCAACAGAAATCATAGCAAGATTGAATGAAAACATGTTGAAAGATAAATAAATATGAATAGAAAAAATTGCAAGATACAATGTTACCGAAGATTGTCAATCTCCGAAGAATCGCGATCTCACAAGCTCCAAAACTATAATAAAAAGTGTCTCCTACGCTAAGAATTTCCAGAACAGGCTATGGAGAATTCCTACCTAAAACTAATGAGAAAGGTGTGAAAAAAGGTCTGAGAAAGTATGAAAAACGGAGAAAACTTAGCAACTATATATAGGGGTTCGGAACGTGTGGGGCGAGTCGCCCCACACACCGGGCGAATCGCCTGGTGTGAGGCGAACCGCCCCACGTCCCGGGCGAATCGTCCGGGAGTTCCAGCCGGCCATATACGCGTTTTTGGATTTCTTTTCCTTTTCGGACTCGGTTTTTGCCTTCTAGTGACCTTTTAGCCTTCAGACTCGACCCCTAGACTTCAAATCCTATCCGGAATCTTCTAGATACTCCAAAAATGTCTCTGGAACACCAATTCTTCGTTCCCTTCAATATAATTGCCCGGAAAACTACGTTTTTCACCCAAAACCTGTAAAATGCAAACTAAAGGGAAACGTGACACTATTCTAATAAAATTCACTATAATATAGCTAAATTAACATAGAGGATAGCTAAATTGGTGAAAAAAGACTCGAATGAAAGTGTAAAATACACGTTCATCAGATGGTAGAATGCATGCTTGATGAGTTTGAGGATTTATGATGATAGAATTTTTGCTACTATGGTATGAATTGAGCCTTATGATTTAGAGTTATTGGTTGTCTAGCACGAGCATAATGTGATATGTACATGTCGAAGTCATTTTGGTTTGTTTCATGTTAGTAGCTAGATTAGACATGGAGGATTTGAGGAGTTCGATTGTTGATATTATCACTCATGTGTTTCACTCTTGCATTTGCATATGCATAAGTCTGTTTTGTGCCATACGAGGTACTAATTGATGTCTTTAGGAACCATGCCACAAAGGGAGAGGAGCACTCCCGTTTGGCTACAATGAAGTATTGGAGGCGGTTCGATTACAACCGTGTCAACGAGAGTGATCTCGTTAGAGGTGCGTTCGAGCCATGGGCTTTTGCAACAACGTCGCGGTTTATACATAAGGAGGAACGAGAATCCACCAGGAGTGAGCACTCTTATGTCTATTCACGTACCACTGAAGGGATTGAAACCAATATTACGGTAGAAATCTGTCACAAGGACTGCAAGGTTCAAGTGAATAGGAAGGTACCGGGGCGGCCTCACCACAACAGATTCAGTCTTGAGTCGACAGTGGTGATGAAGTTCCGAATCACTAACTTGATTCCAAAACATAATGACATGGACACCCAGCCCCTCTTTGGGGTGCCCCTCGCCTGCTGATTAAGGGAGGACCATATAGACATCGGGAGCATCAACCGTGGAGAATGTGGGCAGTATTGGGCAAAGAAGAAGAAGTCCTCTGAGTATCCGAGCAGCTTACTGTAAGTTCCATGGGGTAGATAACGTTGGTGACGGAGACTCTAAGAGCACAGCTCTTTCCCCTTGAATAGTTCACGGGCTATTAAAGAGATACCGGATGGAAGACCCCATAACTGCATCGGCTAATCTTGAGGATTCTCTTCGACAATGAAGACACTGCAATTCTACTAGTGATGATGGTGGTGACAATGAAGACAATAGGGACAATGAGGATGCCATGAATACCGATGGAGTAGTTGGTCCTATCCGATCTATTACTGGAACTACCACCACCACCACGAGCTCCGATGATCACCAACAAGGGCCCTCGAGCAATCTCAATACCTTACATCTAGTGTACTCAGCCGACCGAGGCCAAACCACACGGTAACATCTAGTATCACATCTTATTACCTCATTCTCTTATTGCTAGGGACTAGCTTTAAATTCATGAGGGGGGATGGGATTTAAGTGAACTAGTGTTGTTAGTATGGAGCTTGCCATTGATGGTTTAGAGCTTGGCATTGGTAGAATGAGTATAGTACCTTGCATGTTTATCCGTTTGCATTTGCATTTGCACGTTTACCGCTTTCTTAGTATTTAGTTGCATACACTACATCCATCCTAGTATAGTTTTGCATGTTTTATGTGGAGTTTATTGCCAAATGTTTTGAACTTTTTTATTGGGTAGATTAACTAATTATGACATTAATCATATGCTTCATCTCTATGAATTTGTTTGAGGTTTTTCTCGCTTGGCTTGTCACAATTATGTTTGCACTTAGTCCACCTTGGTAGTCTCGACATCACTTAGTGGTGTTTTCTCTACTGCGGTTCACGAAGGCCTTTATAATAAGATGATGCATGTTAGGATCTTATGGTTGTTTTCCCGAGTAATTATGTAACTAAGAGGCAACAAGTCTTCACCTTGCTTTGAGATTGCTAAATGCCTAGGAAGGAGGTAGTGTGAGATTGTGTGATCCTTTGTTTGCAACCTATTCTTTCGAATAAGTTTGGGGAGGGGGTTACGCTATCATTAGACTTGTTTTTCAATTTTTAGTGTGTGTTGTGAGTTTATTTTCCTTTTTTGTAAAGTTTGTACTCCAACCTATTCTTTCGAATAGGTTTGGGGAGGTCGTTTGTGTGTCATTGTTTCTTTTTCGTTGTGCTACTGCTCGCTAAAAAAAAATCGAAAAAAAAAAGAAAAAATTCCAGAAAAAAAGAAAAAAATCTGGAAAAGAAGAAAAAAAGAGAAAAAAAAAAGACCCAAACAAAGCAAAGAAGGGTCCAAAAAAGCTAAAAAACAGTTTAGCAAAGTGTTTGTCTCGTTTTCCAATTCATGAAATGTTCGTAATCGAGTTTTAATTTTCTATCTTTTGTTTTGTTTGAGTGTCATCTGTTCTAGAACACCCTCGTCCTGCCATTCAGGAAGTGGTGAATATCTTAAGGCTTTGCTTGAGAGATGGGTAGAATAGGGGAGAGTTATCTTTTTAGGGAACCCTCCTTCGTTTGATGAGAGCCAGTATTGGTTCGACCTCTTTGAGGAAAAGTCTTAACTTTGTGAACAGCAGTAAGTCCTCAGTTTCATAGGCACGGGACAACCATTCATATTTTAACATGTTTCATTACGTCGTCACTGACTAGGTCCATGTAGAGAATGTTACGAGAGACTATCTTGTTTGACATAAGTGTTTATGTGAATGTGTATGAGTCAATCGAGGCATTCTTCAACCTATATCCATGTTATGATTTGTATGGTTCTTGCTCATATGTTTTTTGATAGATTCAATGGATTACTTCATTTCATTTGGCATGAGACTCCATTTTTTGTGTTGCATTGTATTTTGCATTAGAGTCTAGCTTAGTTGCTTGAGGACAAGCAAAGGTTCGGTTTGGGTAGTTTGATGAACGTGTATTTTACACTTTCATTCGAGTCTTTTTTCACCAATTTAGCTATCCTCTATGTTAATTTAGCTATATTTTAGTATATTTTATTAGAATAGTGTCACGTTTCCCTTTAGTTTGCATTTTACAGGTTTTAGGTGGAAAACGTGGTTTTCCGGGCAATTATATTGAAGAGAACGAAGAATCGGTGTTCCGAGGGTATTTTTAGAGTATCTAGAAGATTCCGGATGGGATTTGAAGTCTAGGGGTCGAGTCTGAAGGCTAAAAGGTCACTAGAAGGCAAAAATCGAGTCCGAAAATGAAAAGAAATCCAAAAACGCGTCGGCTGCCGACTGGCACTCCCGGGCGATTCGCCCGGGATGTGGGGCGATTCGCCCCACACCAGGCGATTCGCCCGGTGTGTGGGGCAACTCGCCCCACACCTGCCAAACCCCTATATATAGTTGCTCAATTTTCTCCGTTTTTCATACTTTCTCAGACCTTTTTTCATACCTTTCTCATTAGTTTTAGGGAAGAATTCTCCAGAGCCTGTTCTGGGAATTCTTAGCATAGGATATACCTTTTCTTATCGATTTGGAGCTTGTGAGATCGCGATTATTCGGAGATTGACAACCTTCGGTAACATTGTATCTCAGATTTTTCTATTTATATTTATTTATCTTTCAACATGTTTTCATTCAATCTTGCTATGATTTCTGTTGATTGCATGACATCTATGAGTAGCTAAATCTATCGTTGGTGATAGTATGTGATTTCTTAGCGAAGGGTTAGTAATTATGCTGATGGTGGTAAAGCGAATCAGCCTTTGAGTTATTGCTTTATTTTTTTGATCTATCTAAGCCCTCTATCTTCGTAGTGTTGAATAAAACGGAACACATTGGACAATTCATGATCAAAGATCTCTATGCAAAACGATCGGATACTTCATGCATGATTATTAACCCACTATGCTTTGAATGATCATACTATCACAAACTTCCATTATCTTGATAAGAAAAACCTGTGCTAAGTCGTTTGTTGATTTTATAGTTTAAGTTAGATTAGATAAAGCTAGTTATAGTCCTTAGAGATCGACACTCGAGGTTATTTTACTGCTACACTACGATTTTCGTTGTAGTTGTGAATTGCCTTTGGCTAAATACAAATTTATTTGATTACTTGAATCTGACAAATTCCGGTTCATCATCGCCTAGGCCAAGACTTGTTCTAGACCACCTTCGTCCTGCCATTCAGGAAGTGGTGAAGAGTTTTTCTTTAAGAGTCGGGTAGAATAGGGGAGTGTTGTCTTCTAGGGAACCCTCCTTCGTTTGAGTCTTTTTTCACAAATTTAGCTATCCTCTTGCATGCATTTTAGTGCATTTTGTTAGAATAGTGTCACGTTTCCATTTCTTTTGTTATTTTCACGTTTTAGGTGAAAATCACGTTTTTGGATATAACTCATGGCGAAACAATGATGTTTTGGTGCAAAGAGATCACCCGTGGTGTGTCAAGGAGTACCGGGACAAGTTTCAAGGCCAAAAAACAAAGTTTCAGTGCTCAAAACCGCGCAAGGGGCCGAAATCGAAGATCCGGAGAAAGAATTTGGCACGGGCAACTCGCTGCCCGTGACAGGCGAACCGCCGCGTGTGCGGCGGACCACCGCGTGGCCGGCGCAACGCCGCGTACGGGGCGGTCCGTCGGGGGCCTTCCGACAGCAACTATATATATTTTCAAAATCTTCGAATTTTCATATCTTTCATCATTATTTTACAGACTTAAACCCTAGAGCTTGTTCTGGGTATATGTTCCCTTAAAACCTTTGTATCTTAGTGAATTTGGAGCTAGAGAAGAGATTTGGACATCAATTGATCTCACCTTGCTAGATCTTTGTGAGTTTAGCAATTCACCAGAGATTGACAGCCTTTGGTGGTAACCTTGTATCTCACAATTCTGCTATTTATCTTTCAATTCAACATGTTTTCATTCATTATTGCTTCGATTATGATTGTTGATTGTGTTATTGATATGAGTAGCTAAGCATCTAGTTGGTGATTGTATGTGAATTCGTCGCTAGGGTTCATATTATGCATGAATGAGTTTCTGAGTCTTTTACTTGTTTTATTGATTATATTCGAATCTTTGATCCGACTAAGCCAAATATCTTCGTATAAAAGTGTTAGAAACACTAGGACAATTCAAGATCATTGTTTTCATTATCTTCGGTTACAAGTACTGCTTGAACTAAGACTAACAACCTTAGCCAAGTATTAGTATAGATAGGAAGCTTTCAAAATACACGTCTACAAATCTGTCTTTGGTGTTTGTTAATTCGAATTACTTTTAAGGCAGTACGAGTTGCACTTTCATGCATACTTAGAACTTGATGCTTAGAATGAGCATACTATCACCAGCTCTCTCCATATATTGTTAAGTCGAGTTAAGATAAATTTGTTTTCTGAAATTATATATAGTTATTTAGTTAAAGTTTGTTTAGTCCCTAGAGATCGACACTCGAGGTCATCTTACCTCTGCACTACGTGTTTTGTGTAGTTGTGAGTTGCGCTTTGGCGTTGAAACAAATTTATTTAAATGTTTGAGTCTGACAATCTCGTTCATCAAATTGGCGCCGTTGCCGGGGACTATAACTCCTTTTTACACTTTATCTTAGTTATATTTTTAGCATTCAATTCTCAAAGTTAGTAGTTTAGTTAGTTTGTCTCGATTCGTAGCATTCCAGATTTATGCGATTTCTAACACATCTGATTTTTGGTTGTGAGTTACTCCTGTCACAGAAATTCAGGTTTTGTGATGGCTCGCCCACTTTTGAAATCATGGGTTCAACCCAACCAAGAACGGATGAGAGGTCCGGCTATTGTTCTTTCTGCTGCAACTCGAGATTTGGAGATAAAAAATTACATGTTCCAGCAACTCCCGAGGTTCTATGGGTTGGCTAGGGAGGATGTTATGGGATACTTCAATGATATTGAGGATTTCATCAACAATCTTCCAAGGCCCGGAGCAGGGATAACGGATGATGAGCTGAGGATGAAGGTTTTTGCTATGGGGCTTGGTGATAAAGCCAAGGCATGGTTAGGCTCTCTGGAAGCCGGATCACTAGACACCTGGGCCAAGGTGTTTTCTGCTTTTATGGAGAAATATTTTCCCTATACTTTGACTACCACGCTGAAGGCGCAAATCAGTGGTTTCAAGCAAGACTATGATGAGACTATCTACACTGCTCTCGAGAGGTTCAAGGACCTCATGAATAAGTGCCCTCACCATGGGATGGAGCTTTCTGATCTCGTCCAGCACTTCTATAATGGGCTTACTTATGAGAGACAATAGGTGGTGGATTTCCAGTGCCGCGGAAATATCTGGGAGGAGATCGCCGAGGATGTGTGGGCGTGTTTTGAAAGGCTTGCTAAGGGATCTCAGTTCAAGGATCCAAGGGCCATGTTCAAGAGGCGTGGAATTGAAGCTCCAGCAAAACCAGAGGTTCAAGTGAACGGAGTGAGTGGGGATCAGTTTGATGGCTTCGCCAATGAGATGAGGCAAGTTCTTAAGAGCTCGATTGGATCATCTCTTTCCAATGAGGTATGTAGGGTATGCAAGAATTATGGGCATGAGGTTCATATGTGTAGGTCTGAGTTGGCAAACGATAGTGGTTACTGGGTAGACCGTAGTAATCGCAACTATGGAAACGTCCATTGTGGAAATTCTGCCCCTACGGCCGAAGTATCTCAATCCAAGTCTGCTACTCTCATGGATAATTTACAGAAATTGGTAGATTTCACCCAAGGATTTCTGAAGAGATTCAAGGAGGATTCGGAGAAGCTAAGTGCTCGTCTAGATCAGCTGGAAGCTAGTACTAAGCTTGCACACCAGAAGATGCAAGAGTTGATAGACCGTGGAGCTAGTAGGGAGCAGGGGAAGTTGCCTAGTAATACTGAGAGGTCCAAGTCGATCACCTTGGTAGGAGATCGTCCGGTGGAAATCACCATTAAGCAAGTTGCTGCGTCCAAGTGTTTTGCACAAGACGAGCCTCCATTGGTCAAGAAGGAAGATAAAGGCTTGGGATTCGATGTAAGTGATGAAGAACCTAACGATCCTGAACCAATTCCTGATAGCTTTGATGTTAAGGTTGGGATTGGTAGCCTCGATGGTGTCCGTACTACACTTGATACGGGAGCATACTCTAATGTGCTTCCAATGAATGTGTTCGAGAAGAGTGGTCTGGGAGAGCTCGAGAAACATAAGGCCATTGTGCAGCTGGCAGATGAAACCTTTGTACGACCGGAAGGCATAGTGAAGAATGTGTTGATAAAGATTGGTGACACTTCTGTTTACACCAATTTCATTGTGATGCCGGCATCAACACCTGGGATGAGTGATGTGGTTCTCTTGGGAAGAACTTTCTTGACCAAATTGCGCTCTGTAATCGACATCTATCGGAGAACTTGCACTATTGAGGTGGATGGCAAGCAACATGTGTTGCAAGCCGTTTCTGATCCTAGCCCACGCTTTAATGTTTCTCACCCCATAAGTTTTATTCGACTTTCTGCGTTTGTTCATTCTCATTCTCAGGTACTAGGTATGAGGAAGAGATCCATGAGGGATAAGGCTAGTACCCGTCCTGGTAGGAGCTGAAAGAGATGAAGAACTCGAGTCAGAGACTAATAAACGATGGCGCTTTCCGGGAGGCAACCCGGAGTTTCATCACTTTCTTGCATTGCATGCATACATTGAACACTTATTTCTTTTACTAGATGTGTTAGAAGTGTGTTTTTGATGATAAATTAGGTAAAAACATGGTATTTTTTGCTTTCGGGGACATTTTTCGGGCTCCAGGGAGTCTGGACGCCCCAGGCGGACCACCCCCCACGTGGGGCAGTGCGCCTGGGAAGACCAGGGACTCCCAAGCGCCCTGGACGCCCCAGACGGACCGCCCCACAACTGGGGCGGTGCGCCTGGGCCGCCCAGGACTCCAGGTGTCCGAATTTTCGTTCGGACACCTAACTTGGCCCCCGTATGCAACAATATAGATATTTTTACCTCTTTTATCATCTGTCTTGGTTTTTCACGAGTTTCCTTGAGTAGTACAGGTTACAGGAACACTTCTAGCTCTCACCCAACATTCCACTTTCGACGTTCGGGACGCACGACGAAGTTCAGGTTAGGGGAGGGGTATCTTTGGGTATTTCAATAACTTAGTTTTCTCATTTTAACTCGTAAAAACCTTTGTTTGCACGTTTACCGTTTTCTTAGGATATAGTTTGTTCGTATGCATTCATCCTTAGTCTAGTTTTTGCATGATGTTGTGTGGAGTTCAATGCCAAATTTTTTAAAATTTTTTATTGTATAGACTAAGTGTTTGTGACCATTGCCCATACATTGCATCTCTATGGAATAGTTTGAGGTTTGTCTCGCTTGGCCTGTCATATTTGTATGTGCACTAGTTAAACTTGGTAGTCTCAACATCACTACGTGTTGTTTTCTCTACTGCGGTTCGCGAAGGCCTTATAAAATGTTGCATGTTAGAGTCTTTGGTTGTATTCTCGTGTAATTATGTACCTAAGAGGCAACAAGTCTTCACCTTGCTTTTTGAGATTGCTAAATGCCTAGGAAGGAGGTAGAGTGAGGTGTGTGATCCTTTGTTTGAAACCTATTCTAACGAATAGGTTTGGGGAGGGGGTTACTTTCATTATGACTTGTTTTTCGTCTTGTGGAGTCATGTCGAGTTCGGTTTTATTTTTTCTTGTGAGTTTGTGCTTCAACCTATTCTTTCGAATAGGTTTGGGGAGGTCGTTGTAGTGTCATTGTTATTTCCTTTCATTGTACTTTCATTGTGCTACTGTTGGCTATTTACAAAAAAGAAAAAAAAAGAAAAAAAAAAGGAAAAACAAGAGAAAAATTCCAGAATCTGGAAAAAGAAAAAAAAGAAAAGGAAAAGAAAAAAAGAACAAGACCCAAAAAAGCAAAAGAAGGGTCCAAGCAAGCCAAAAGCAGTTTTAGCAAAGTGTTGCATTATTTTTTCAGCTTTTGTAGTAGTTCGTAATCGAGTTGTAAATTCTTCCTTGTGTTCTCGTGTCGCCTAGTCCAAGGCTTGTTCTAGACCACCTTCGTCCTGCCATTCAGGAAGTGGTGAAGAGTTTTTCTTTAAGAGTCGGGTAGAATAGGGGAGTGTTGTCTTCTAGGGAACCCTCCTTCGTTTGAGTCTTTTTTCACCAATTTAGCTATTCTTGCATGAATTTTAGTGCATTTTGTTAGAATAGTGTCACGTTTCCATTTCTTTTGTTATTTTCAGGTTTTAGGTGACAATCACGTTTTTGGATATAACTCATGGCGAAACAATGATGTTTTGGTGCAAAGAGATCACCCGTGGTGTGTCAAGGAGTACCGGGACAAGTTTCAAGGCCAAAAAACCAAGTTTCGGAGCTCAAAACCGCGCAAGGGGCCGAAATCGAAGATCCGGAGGAAGAATTTGGCACGGGCAACTCGCTACCCGTGCCAGGCGAACCGCCGCGTGGCCGGCACAATGCCGCGTACGGGGCGGTCCGCCAGGGGTCTTCCCACAGCAACTATATATATTTCCAAAAGCTGCGAATTTTCATATCTTTCATCATTATTTTACAGACTTAAACCCTAGAGCTTGTTCTGGGTATATTTTCTCTTAAAACCTTTGTATCTTAGTGAATTTGGAGCTAGAGGAGAGATTTGGACATCAATTGATCTCACCTTGCTAGATCATTGTGAGTTTAGCAATTCACCGGAGATTGACAACCTTTGGTGGTAACCTTGTTTCTCACAATTCTTCTATTTATCTTTCAATTCAATATGTTTTCATTCATTATTGTTTTGATTATGATTGTTGATTTTGTTATTGATATGAGTATCTAAGCATCTAGTTGGTGATTGTATGTGAATTCGTCGCTAGGGTTCATATTATGCATGAATGAGTTTCTGAGTCTTTTACCTGTTTTATTGATTATATTCGAATCTTTGATCCGACTAAGCCAAATATCTTCGTATAAAAGTGTTAGAAACACTAGGACAATTCAAGATCATTGTTTTCATTATCTTCGGTTACAAGTACTGCTTGAACTAAGACTGACCTTAGCCAAGTATTAGTATAGATAGGAAGCTTTCAAAATAGACGTCTACAAATCTATCTTTGGTGTTTGTTAATTCGAATTACTTTTAAGGCAGTACGAGTTGCACTTTCATGCATAATTAGAACTTGATGTTTAGAACGAGCGTACTATCACCAGCTCTCTCCATATATTGTTAAGTCGAGTTAAGATAAATTTGTTTTCTGAAATTATATATAGTTAGTTAGTTAAAGCTAGTTTAGTCCCTAGAGATCGACACTCGAGGTCATCTTATCTCTGCACTACGTGTTTTGTGTAGTTGTGAGTTGCCCTTTGGCTTTCATTTGATTGTTCGAGTCTGACAATCTCGTTCATCAGTGCATAAGACTCATCATAGTCCAATCCTTCAGTCTGGCAGTAACTTGAGCAACTAAACGTGCTTTGTTTCTGTTTACTTCTCCAGACTCACTCAACTTGTTTCTGAACACCCACTTTGTACCAATTGCTTTCTTTCCTTCAGCAAGGGGTACAAGTTTCCAGACTTTGTTCCTTTCAAATTGATCCAGTTCTTCTTGCATTGCCTTGATCCATTCAGAATGCTTTAAAGCTTCTTCTATGGTCTTGGGTTCAATTTCTGAAACAAAGCAAGAGAACAAAGCTTCTACTTCAATGACGTTTGCTTCTTCATCAAGTTCTTAATTAGTAGATACTTTGGATCTAGTCACTTGGCGTTTGTCAATATCACCAATCATATCCGTAGAGGGATGATCTCTAATCCATTTATTAACATGTTTTCTGCTCTTTGGATCTGGATAAGTTTGTGTTTCAGCATGTACTTGTTCAGTACTACTGGTATCTTGTTGTGTCTCTGCTGAAATTGGTTCATCAGCAACTGCTTGTTCAACATTGCTGGTTTGAGGTAACTCGCCAGCAGACACAGGAAGTTGCGTAGTTTCAGCAACATCGATCTGGAGCAACCGCGTCTTTTGCCGGAAATTCTTTATCATGAACTATATGTACCTTGTCATGACTTGGGGGAGGAGAGTCATTGTCAGAATCATTATTTAGTTCAATTGATTTGATATTTCTAGCATCAGATTCAGTTCTTTGCTCGTGTATGAGTAATTTCTTCATACATTCTGATATTTCTTCTTCAGCAGGGACTCCTTGTGATTTTTCATAGAATACAACATGCACTGATTCTTCGATCTTTTGTGCCTTTTTGTTGTAAACTCTATAAGCTTTACTATGCAAGGAGTAGCCAAGAAATATCGCTTCGTCTGCCTTTGGTTGAAATGTTCTTAAGTATTCTCTACCATTGTTAAGAACAAAGCATTTGCAACCAAATACTCTTATATGGGTGATGTTAGGAGGTCTTCCAACAAATAACTCATTAGGGAGTTTTTTTGTATTCCTTAGTTATCAAGCATCTATTTTGAGTACAGCAGGCGGCATTAATCGCTTCAACCCAATAAGCATCACTTATTTCAGTGTCAACAAGCATCGTTCTAGCTGCTTCCTTAAGGGTACGATTCTTCCTTTCAGCAACACCATTTTGTTGAGGTATCCTTACTGAGGATAACTGATGTTGTATGCCTTTTGAAGTGCAATACTCAGTTATGTACTGGTTTACAAACTCAGCACCATGGTCTGTTCTTCTGACTTTTACCTTGTCATTTTTCATGAATTCAAGCTTGTTCAGCAAGTTGGGTATTTCAGTCCTTGTTTCATACTTGTGTTTGATAAATACTACCCAAGTGAATCTTGAATACTCATCTACCACCACCAGACCATACTTCTTGCCAGCATAGTGATGAACGTGTATTTTACACTTTCATTCGAGTCTTTTTCACCAATTTAGCTATCCTCTAGGTTAATTTAGCTTATATTTTAGTGTATTTTATGAGAATAGTGTCACGTTTCCCTTTTCTTTGCATTTTTCAGGTTTTAGGTAAAAAAACGTATTTTTATGGGCAATATTAATGAAGAGGACGAAGTTTTGGTGTTTCGAGGACATTCGTGGTGTATCTAGAAGGTTCCGGATGAGATTTGAGGCCTAGGGGACGAGTTTCAAGGCTTAAAGGTCACTAGAAGGCAAAATCCGAGTCCGAAAAGGAAAAGAAGACCAAAAATCTCGCTCTCGCCAGTCTGGATGTCCCAGGCGAATCGCCTAGGACGTGGGGCGATTCTCACCCAGGCGAATCGCCCGGCACCTGGGGCGGTTCGCCTGGGAGTTTCCGAACATTATATATAGTTTGCCTATTTTTCTACGTTTTTCAGACCTTTTCACATTATTTTGAGAGACAAATTCTCCAGAGCCTGTTCTGGGAATTATTAGCATAGAAGACACTTTTTCTTATTGATTTGGAAGCTTTAGCATAGAGATTGGACATCTTTGATTTCCGATTCTTGCTTGTGACTTAGCAATTCATCGGAGATTGACAACTTTCATTCGTAACTTGTATCTCACGATTTTTCTTCTTTTATTTACTTCATTCAACATGTTTTCATTCAATCTTCCTTTGATTCTTGTTGATTGCAATATGAGTAGCTAAATCTATCGTTGGTGATAGTATGTGATTTATTAGCTAGGGTTCTTGATTATGCATGAGTGGCTTTGCGCGTTTAAGACTTGATTTATTGTTTTATTTCTTTGATCTATCTAAGCCATCTATCTTCGTAGTGTTGAATTGAAAGGAACACATAGGACAATTCATGATCATAGATTTCTATGCAAACGTTCAAGTACTTCATGCATGATTATTACCCGTTGCTTTGAATGACCATACTATCACTGACATCCATCATATTAATAAGAAAAATCTGTGTTTTGCTTGATTTCTGATTTATAGTTTATGTTAAATTTGATAAGCTAGTTATAGTCCTTAGAGATCGACAATCGAGGTTATTTTACTTCTACACTACGTGCTTTGGTTTTCGTTGTAGTTGTGAATTGCCTTTGGCTAAAAACAAATTTATTTGATTAACTGAGTCTGACAATCTCGTTCATCAAATTGGCGCCGTTGCCGGGGACTATACTCCTTTTTTCTCTTTAGCTTATTTATAGTTTCAGCTTTCAATTCTCAGAGTTAGTAGTTAATTTGTTTCCAGAATTTTGCGACTTCTAACAGGACGAATTTTCAGTTTTGAGTTACTCTTGTTACAGATATTCAGGTATGACGTCCATGAAAGCTCGCATGATGCCCCAATTCTCGCAAGTTAGGAGAAGTTCAGCTATATACTTGGAGTAAGAGTTGAAGAGGTACGAAGCGACAAGTTCAGTGGTGAGAGACATACCGAGGTTCGAAGATGGAGTGGGGATGAATCCGTTAAGTTTCATCAGATCCTATGAGGAAGAAATAGAAAAAGTTCCAGCATAGGGGTTCACTGAGGACCAATTATGCAGGAGATTATTTTCTTTCGCTCTCGGATATGAGCCAAGGCCTTGGATATCCAGGTTAGCACCAGGATCGCTGAAAACATGGAGCCAAGTAGTAGAGCAGTTCTTGGCACGGTTTATGCCTTACCATGAGACAATTGCCTTACGAAATAGGATCGAACACATCAAGCAAGGAGAGTATGAGCGATTTTGTGACACCTACGAACGTTTTGAGTTGTATAAACGTGAGTGCCCCCATCACCGTTTCGACGACGGGGAGCTGATTTCATCGATCCCAAGCCACTTCCAACTGTTACTACTGAGGTTCCTGAGTACGAGGAAGTGAAACTACTCCTCCGAGGTGGAAAGGTAACTACAACTCCTAATTTTGTACGTCCTAAACATATTAAATCTACTGTGACTAACGATGCAGGAACAAGAACTGAACAAGAAGTTGGTCAAAGTTCGGAAGAACCTCAAGTGCAGGACGATACACCTCAAACACCCGAAGTAGACGTTGTCGATGATAAGGTTACGGGGGATACGCCTAATAATACGGAGGTGCTTCATAGGTCCTCCAATCCATATGTGCCCCCAAAACCTCATGTACCATTCCCTAGTAGAATCAAACCGGTCAAAAAGGATATAATGGAGTCAGCGCTGTACCAACGCCTCTCTAAGGTCGAAGTTAATGTACCTCTCTTGGAATTAATTCAGAATATTCCCGCCTACACGAAGTTCTTTCGGGAGGTGAAGAGTAACAAAAGAATCGAGACGGTGAATTCTATTGCGGAACTTCCAACGAAGCAACGTGATTCAGGAAGCTTCATAATTGACATTACTATGGGAAATGGGCGGTCCACCAAGGCTATGCTCGACTTAGAAGCTAGCATCAATCTCATGCCATACTCAGTCTATAAAGCTCTAGAGCTTGGAGAAGTAAAGCCAACCGAGATGGTTGTACAAATGGCAGACCATAGCGTGAAGCGTCCTGTTGGATTAGCTGAAGATATCCTTGTAAAAGTTGATAAACTAATAATTCCTGCAGATTTTGTGATCATGAAGTCGGTTGATGCAGGGAAGAGCCATGTTCGTGAGCACGTGGTGTTGCTTGGAAGACCATTCATGGCCACTACAAATACATGCCTTGAACTCAAAGGCAAGAAAATCTCCATGGAGGTAATGGGTGAGAAAATTGAATTGGTAGGATGTAGCATAGGAGATAAGGAAGTCGTAGAAGAATTAAATTTTGTCGATTTCTATGATTCTGTGATTTCTGAATTTCATCATTGCTATGATAATCGTGAACCTCTTGAGGAGGCACTAACCATGCAGGTTGCGACTTGCCACTTATCCGAAGAAGCAAGGGAGATAGTTGAGATGATGGATAGTACGCCTGAAATTCCCGTAGGAGAAGAAGTGCTTGAACCTTTAGATGAAGAACAGGTAGAGAGAAAATTTCCAGAAGAGCCTAGCTTAGAATTAAAGCCCCTTCCTGCACACCTCAAGTATGTCTACTTAGGGGAAAATAAGAAAAAACCTGTGATAGTCTCTTCACACCTCTCTAGCGATGCAGAAGGTAAGCTAATTGAGGTCTTAAGAAAAAATTCTGCAGCCATAGGATGGGGGATTAGTGATATAAAGGGAATTAGCCCAACACGGTGTGTGCACAATATCACTCTAGAGCAAGATGCCAAACCCGTTAGGCAACCTCAGCGTAGGATAAATCCTGCGATGCAAGAAGTAGTGAAGAAAGAGGTGATTAAGTTGCTAGACGCCGATATGATCTATCCCATTCCTGATAGTCGATGGGTGAGCCCCGTCCATATAGTTCCTAAGAAATCTGGGATTACGGTAGAAGAGAATGAGAAGGGAGAGTTAGTACCTGTTAGGAAAATCACGGGGTGGCGAATGTGCATTGATTATAGGAGGTTGAATGCCGCAACCAAGAAAGACCACTTCCCTTTGCCATTTATTGATGACATGCTAAACCGCCTTGCGGGGCGGCAATTTTATTGTTTTCTTGATGGCTTGTCAGGTTTCAACCAGATTCCGATTGCACCGGAGGATCAGGAGAAGATGACATTCACTTGCCCATTCGGGACGTTTGCTTATAGGAGGATGCCATTCGGGCTATGTAACGCCCCCGCCACTTTTCAAAGGTGCATGTTTTCTGTTTTCTCTGATATGGTGACCAAATTTGTTGAAGTTTTTATGGATGATTTTTCTCTCTTTGGTGATTCTTTTGATGAGTGTTTGCATAGACTAGATCTTGTTTTGAAAAGATGCATCGAATGCAATCTAACTTTGAGTTGGGAGAAAAGTCATTATATGGTTAGAGAAGGCATTGTTCTAGGACATGTGGTTTCTGAAAGGGGGATTGAGGTTGATAAGGCTAAGATCGAAATAATTGAGAAACTCCCCCCACCCACTTGTGTGAAAGAATTGCAATCTTTTCTTGGTCATGTTGGTTTTCATAGGAGGTTTATTAAAGACTTTTCGAAAATTGCTAAACCTCTAAGTAACTTACTAGCAAAAGATGTGGTTTACCATTTTTCTGATGAATTCTTGGTTGCTTTTAATACCCTTAAAGAAAAGCTTGTTACTGCTCCTATTGTTGTGCCAGCTGAGGAAACTTCCTTTTGAGATAATGTGTGATGCTTCGAATTTTGCTATGGGTGCTGTTCTATGCCAAAAAGTTGATAAGCAGTATCGTGTGATTTATTATGTTAGTAAGACTTTAGACTCAGCTCAAGTTAATTATACAACTACTGAAAAGAAATTTTTAGCTGTTGTTTTTGCTTTACAAAAGTTTAGGTCTTACTTGATTGGTCATCCTGTGAATGTCCATACTGATCATGCTGCTTTACGACATTTAATTGTCAAACAGGATTCTAAGCCAAGGTTAATCCGTTGGGTCTTATTGTTACAAGATTTTAATTTGACCATAGTTGATAGAGTTGGTAGGGAGAATTTGGTTGCAGATCACTTGTCTTGAATTCCTAATATTCCCATGGATTCGATTCCTATTAATAATGATCTTCCTGATGAGCACTTAATGAAACTCACTGAAGAACCATGGTATGCTGATATTGTGAACTATTTGGCTATGGGTATTTGCCCAACTAATTTTTCAGCCTCCGATTGGAGAGCTCTTGCCAAGCGTTGCAGGTATTACATATGGGATGATCCGAATCTTTTTAAAGAAGGAGCTGATGGAATTCTGAGAAGGTGCATTCCGCAAGAAGAACAACAAAGTGTGCTAAGTCATTGCCATGAGCTTCATTGCGGCGGACACTATAGTGGCATTAAAATGGCTCGCAAGGTGCTACAAGCGGGATTTTTCTGGCCAAGTTTGCACCAAGATGCTCGAAGTTTTGTGAAAAATTGTGACCCATGTCAACGAGGGGGTAATATTGGCAAGAAGGAGGAAATGCCCCTTCAAGGGAATCTAGTGGTCGAACCTTTCGACGTTTGGGGCATTGATTTCATGGGACCGTTTCCATCAAGTGGAGGCTACGAATACATTCTCGTCGCGGTGGATTATGTGACAAAGTGGGTAGAGGCGATTCCCACAAGAAAGAATGATGCCGCGGTTGTTACGAAGTTCTTAAAGGATGTGATCTTTTCTAGATTTGGATGTCCTACGACAATCATCAGTGATGGAGGTTCACACTTCGTCAACAGAACCTTTGCTTCTCTTCTTAAGAAGTACGATGTCACCCATAGTGTTGCTACGCCATATCATCCACAGACTTCGGGACAAGTTGAAGTTAGCAACCGTCAGATTAAGAAGATTCTCGAGCGAGTGGTGAAGCCTAGTAGGAAAGATTGGTCTGGAAAATTGAATGATGCGCTTTGGGCGTATAGAACTAGCTACAAGACGGTGATTGGAACCACTCCGTATAGACTTGTGTATGGAAAAGCATGACATCTTCCTGTGGAATTGAAGCACAAGGCATATTTGGCTATTAAAGAGCTAAACCTTGATTTGGGAAAAGCTGGCAAAGAACAGTTGTTACAACTTGATGAGCTTGATGAATTACGCCTCGGTGCCTATGAGAACGCCAAGATCTACAAGGAGCGTACCAAGAAGTATAACGATCGTGGTATAGTACGTAAGGAACTGATTCTTGGTCAAAAAGCTTTGGTGTTTAATTCTCGCCTTCGTCTATTTCCTGGAAAGCTCCGTACTCGTTGGGATGGACCATACGAGATTGTCCAAGTTGCTCCCCATGGAGCTGTAGAACTCTTGGATCCAAAGACGGGCAATACTTTCAAAGTGAATGGGCAACGAGTGAAACCATACTCGAGCTTCCTAGTGATCAAGTAGAGGTTGATCATCTCGACCTAACCTTTCCCACCTCTACTTAAGGATAGGTATGATGTATTTTGTTGTTTTGAGCATGTCATTGTGTTTTATTATATATTTTCGTATGTTTTTGGTGATAAAATAGGTTTTAAGATGATAATTTTGCGTTTTGGGAGGAAAAAAGCGTCTCCAGGAGTCTGGAGATGCCAGGCGAACCGCCCCCCACGTGGGGTGATTCGCCTGGCAAGTCCAGGCTACCTGGGACGTTCTGTACGCCCCAGGCAAATCGCCTCCCATCTGGGGCGGTTCGCCCCGGGTGTCCAGAAACCCGGGATGTTCTGGACGCCCCCAGGCGAATCGCCCCCCACCTGGGGCGGTTCGCCCCGGGTGTCCAGAAACCGGAAGTCCGGATTTTCGTTCAGAACCCCATTTTTCTCCTATTATGCTAAATTATTGATCTTTTTACTTCTTTTATCGCCCGTTTTGGTTTCTCACGAGTTTTCTTGAGTCCTATAGGTTACAGGTACAAGTTAGCTCTCACCTTAAATCCACTTTCGACGTTCGGGACGAGCGACGACGTTCAGGTTTGTGGGGGGGGTTATCGCTGGCTATCTCTATACTTGTTTTGCTTATGATAAACTCGTGAAACCCTTTGTTTGCATTTGCACGTTTACCGCTTTCTTAGTATTTAGTTGCATACACTACATTCATCCTAGTATAGTTTTGCATGTTTTGTGTGGAGTTGATTGCCAATTTTTTTTAACTTTTTTATTGGGTAGATTAACTAGTTATGACCTTTGACCATGCGTTTCATCTCTATGAATTTGTTTGAGGTTTTTCTCAAC
Organism: Plantago ovata; assembly: GCA_028274465.1. NCBI lineage: Eukaryota > Viridiplantae > Streptophyta > Magnoliopsida > Lamiales > Plantaginaceae > Plantago > Plantago ovata. The sequence continues at coordinate 74,762,421 of CM051455.1, forward strand.
TGACTTGTCACATTTATATATGCACTTAGTTAAGCTTGGTAGTCTCGACATCACTTAGTGGTGTTTTATCTACTGCGGTTCACGAAGGCCTTTATAATAAGATGATGCATGTTAGAGTCTTGTGGTTGTTTCCCCGTGTAATTATGTACCTAAGAGGCAACAAGTCTTCACCTTGCTTTAAGATTGCTAAATGCCTAGGAAGGAGGTAGTGTGAGATTGTGTGATCCTTTGTTTGAAACCTATTCTAACGAATAGGTTTGGGGAGGGGGTTATGCTGTCATTATGACTTGTTTTTCGATTATGAGTGTTGTGAGTTTGTTTTCCTTTTTCGTAAAGTTTGTGCTCCAACCTATTCTTTCGAATAGGTTTGGGGAGGTCTTTTGTGAGTCATTGTAATTTCTTTTTCGTTGTGCTACTGCTGGCTATATACAAAAAAAAAAAAAAAGAAAAAATCGAAAAAAAAGAAAAAGTTCCAGGAAAAAGAAAAAAATCTGGAAAAGAAAAAAGGAGACCCCAAAAAAGAAAAGAAGGGTCCAAAGGAATCCAAAAAGCAGTTTAGCAAAGTGTTTGTCTCGTTTTTCAATTCATGTAATGTTCGTAATCGAGTTGTAAAGTTTGTCTTTTGTTTGTTTGAGTGTCATCTGTTCTAGACCACCCTCGTCCTGCAATTCAGGAAGTGGTGATTAGTTTATGACTTTGCTTGAGAGATGGGTAGAATAGGGGAGTGCGAACTTTTAGGGAACCCTCCTTCGTTTGATGAGAGCCAGTATTAGTTCGACCTCTTTGAGGGAAAGTCTTAACTTGGTGAACAGCAGTAAGTCTTCAGTTTCATAGGCGCGGGACAACCATTCGTATTTTAACATGTTTCATTACGTCGTCACTGACTAGGTCCAGGTAGAGAATGTTACGAGAGATTATCTTGTTAAACATAGTGCATATGTGAATGTGTATGAGTCAATCGAGGCATTCTTCAACTAATATCCATGTTATGATTTGTATGATCACTGTTCATAAGTTCTTGATAGACTCAATAGATTAGTTCATTTCATTTGGCATGAGACTCCATTTTGTGTGTTGCATTGGTTTTTTGCATTAGAGTCTAGCTAGTTGCTTGAGGACAAGCAAAGGTTCGGTTTGGGGAGTTTGATGAACGTGTATTTTACACTTTCATTCGAGTCTTTTTCACCAATTTAGCTATCCTCTAGGTTAATTTAGCTTATATTTTAGTGCATTTTATTAGAATAGTGTCACATTTCCCTTTTCTTTGCATTTTTCTGGTTTTAGGTAAAAAAAACGTATTTTTATGGGCAATATTGATGAAGATGACGAAGTCTTGGTGTTTCGAGGACATTCGTGGTGTATCTAGAAGGTTCCGGATGAGATTTGAGGCCTAGGGGACGAGTTTCAAGGCTTAAAGGTCACTAGAAGGCAAAATCCGAGTCCGAAAAGGAAAAGAAGACCAAAAATCTCACTCTCGCCAGTCTGGATGTCCCAGGCGAACCGCCTGGGATGTGGGGCGATTCGCCCGGCACCTGGGGCGGTTCGCCTGGGAGTTTTCGAACATTATATATAGTTTGCCTATTTTTCTACAGTTTTTCAGACCTTTTCACATTATATTGAGAGACAAATTCTCCAGAGCCTGTTCTGGGAATTATTAGCATAGAAGACACTTTTTCTAATTGATTTTGGAAGCTTTAGCATAGAGATTGGACATCTTTGATTTTCGATTCTTGCTTGTGAGTTAGCAATTCATCGGAGATTGACAACCTTCGTTGGTAACTTGTATCTCACGATTTTTCTGCTTTTATTTACTTCATTCAACATGTTTTCATTCAATCTTGCAATATGATTCTTGTTGATTGCAATATGAGTAGCTAAATCTATCGTTGATTGCAATATGAGTAGCTTTGAAAGGAACACATAGGACAATTCATGATCATAGATCTCTATACAAACTTCAAGTACTTCATGCATGATTATTACCCGTTGCTTTTGAATGACCATACTATCACTAACTTCCATCATATTGATAATAAAAATCTGTGCTTTGCTTGATTTCTGATTTATAGTTTAAGTTAAATTTGATAAGCTAGTTATAGTCCTTAGAGATCGACACTCGAGTTTATTTTACTTCTACACTACGTGCCTTGGTTTTCGTTGTAGTTGTGAATTGCCTTTGGCTAAAAACAAATTTATTTGATTAATTGAGTCTGACAATCTCGTTCATCACATAGCTTGTTGAAAAAGATTCAAACAAGTCCATGTGCAAGAGTTGTAAAGGTTTTGTAGTTGACGGTACTGCCTTGGTCTTGAAAGAAGATTTGGTTTGCTTTCCTTGCTGACATGCATTGCAAACACCATCCTTCTTAAAAGTAACCTTCGGTAATCCAACTACAAGTGCCTTTTTAGACAGCTTATTCAACGTCTTAAAGTTTAGGTGACTTGTTCGTTTATGCCATAGAAATGCTTTTTCAGCAAGGCAATCATCATCTGAGACAAGGCATTTTTCAACGATTGTTGAAGACCAATCTACGTTATATAGACCTCATGATCTTCTAGCAACCATAATAATCTTCTTTGTCTCAAAGTCAATAAGTTTACATTCATCACTTTTGATTTTGATGAAGTAACCTAGCGAATTGACTCATGCTGAAAAGGTTAAACTTAAGATTTTTGACATAAAGAACTCCTGAAATGGCAATGCATCCTAACTTCACGTCACCATAACCTTTAGTAGAACCAAAGCCTCCACCAGCAAACCTTATTGTTGGACCTTTAGACCACCGTCTATAGTTTATAAGATTTTTCTTGCTGCCCGTCATGTGCTTTCCACAACCACTGTCAAAGTGCCAAATTGCATTGTTTGTCTCCGTGGCTGAAGTATGCACAATCAAGAGCAAACAAGTTAATTATCCAATATTGGATGTCCATTAACATGTTCAAGAAAACGTCCAGTGGAAACCCAAGTCTTGAGGTTTTCAACTTTGACTTGTTTTCTACTTGCTGAGGAACTAGAGGGCTTAGAACCGAAAGACTTTTGATCATTGCTAATCAAGTCCACTTTCTGATGAGTGTCTTGCTTGGTTGGCCCTTTTGCTGAACATACTTTTCAGTAATTTCTTTTCTAGCAAGGTTCCTTCTAGTCCTAGCATTTTGAGCTTTGTCAGAACTCTTAGGCTTGGTTTTGTTCATCTCTTTGAAGTATCTTTGCTGACTTTGCTTGTACTCATGAAAGAGTTGACTTTGCTTGGTTTTAAATCCAAGTCCACTTTTCGGTGAGTTCTGAGCTTTTGTCTCAGCAACCTTACTCGATTCAGGTTTGTCAACAAAGGTCTTCTGATTACTTTTAGTAATCTTGCCTTTAGTATTAACAGATTTCTTTTCAGCAACTTGTTTGGCGGAATGCTTTACAACATCCTTTTTCTTATCAGTTTGCTTTTCAGCAACCTGTTTTCCTTTTAAAGTCTTGTTACTTTGAGTGGTAACAGCGGTCTTTAAGGTCGTAGGTACTTGATTGCTTATTTCAGCAACCTTAGATTGGCCAATCTGATAGAGTTCTGCTTGACCACTATCAGTTGCACGAACAAAGGTGATTGGTGATTTGTCTTTACTCAAGATTATTACATCATCACCTTCATACGTTGCACCTAAACTTTCTTTCTGAGAGGGGTCTCTCAGATAGGAGTTTAGTTCAGTCAGCGTGTTACTAGCGTCAGCAAAAGATTTGAAATTGATTTTCATCTTTTTCATTTCTTGTATTTCAGCAAGTAACTTTAGAATTGAGGACTGATACTCTTCCAATTCTATTGCCATTTGAGAATTCTTCTCTGTAGCTTCAGCAATTAACTTCTTGAGATGCAATATCTCAACATCCTTCTTTTCTGACTCAACGCTCAGCAAGACATACTTTTCAGTAGTTTGCTTAGTCAGAAGTTCAGCATTCTGTAGTTTCTCTTACTGTTTGCTCAGAGTTTTCTCAAATCTTTCGATTTCTCCTTGAATTCTATCAAGGTCAATATCATCTTCACTTTATGAATCAGAGTAAGAGGTAGGACAATTTACCTGACCGGGCATGAGGAAGAATTCGTAGTTTGACACATCTGGATAAGCTTCCATAGCTATTCCACAAACTTCCTTGCCAATCTCTACATCAAGAGTGGCTTCTGAAAGTATATATGTCCTAGAGACAACCTACACAGGGACGACATGTACTTGATCACGTTCAGTTATTGTTATTTATTTATGTTCATTTATTTATACATTATTAAATACAATTGGCATTACATTTTTTTAAGAATATATTATTTGGTTGTTTGAATTATTCAATAAAATGTTCCCAAGGACTTAAGGTAATCACCAAGTTAGTGGGAGCTTGTGTATCAATAATTAAGTCCTAAAATAAGCCACTAGCTGAAGGTCATTGAGATACGGGATATCAATGATGCGATTGAAGCTAGCATATGTTGCATTAGATCCTTCGAGGATGTAGTAGGTCTCACTGCTACGAATGAACTTGGTTATTCATAATGAACATATGGACACTTTGGAGAGTGTTGGCATACCCAACTGAGAAACCATTTGGTAAAGCTATTTAAGTGTCTATGGTAGTATCGGTGTGTAGGGTGATGTTAGTAGTCCTTGGACTTGAGGCCAATACTACATCATATGTGGAATAATGTACTTTGACCATGCGCAACGCTTGCACTCTTAAAGTAGGATAGATACGGCATGTGTTGGGTACATTAGGAAGCGTATGGTGTGAGTGATTGAGCCAAGATAGGATTCATTTCTCCGTAATAGATACAAGAAGAGAATACTCACTTCTCATATTTAGTGCGATCACAAAACCGGTGGTCCCCATATGTGAATATGTCAAAATGGTATTTGGACATGATTCATAGATCGACTAATAAGATAGAGAGACAATGAATGAAGTTATTAGAATAGACACATAACCATATTCTAGACTCATTCGAGTATTCGTGAATAAAGGGACTGTATCATCAAAGTACCTTACGCTACAGGTGGTTTGTTTTCCTCACAAACGTTCCTTGCATATTAATATTGTCTGATAAATTGTCTAGGAATTTATTGTGGCCTTAATTAGATTATTGCTTAATATGCAAGGCCCTGTGGGTCACACTTCAAGGTGGTGTTTCTACAAACGAGCTATGTATATAGGATTAAATATTAATTAGATTAATATTAAATTATTCTATATATATAAATATAATGGAATTATTATTAATTAGATTAATATTAATTCATTATATATATGGAATATATTTTAGAAATATAAGTAATTGAACTGAATTGGATTTGATTAATTAATTGAAGACTTATGCACTTGGACGGGATTTAAAGTAGCCCAAGAAGAGATAGAAGATTAGCGACCAGCTGGGCCAACCGGCCCAGCTTATTGACTTATTCTTTTTGTTAAGACTGAGATAATTAATTATTATCTCTTTGTTGGTTAGTTGATGAGTTTTGAAGTCTCCTAGTCAATTAGATTTACTTGGTAAAAATCTTACGTGATTTTCTGAACCAACTTACTGACTAAATCAGAAAGAAAGAAAATAAGTCTTCATTCACAACATACGTAAAAAATATTCTCTAATAGTCAGAAAAATATTTTTCTCTCTATTAGCTCAAAATATACAAAAGAACCTCCTAGCGTTCTTGATAGAAATCACTGCCCGTGGATACCAAGGTCGAAGGAAGTAATCAACCTGTTGATGAGCCATCTTGGAGATTCTGTTGATGAAGATTTCATCTCTAAAGAAGAAGAAATCAACCAGTTACAGGACGAGGAGATTGCAAGACTCTGTCTAGAGATTGAGGAACAGCTACCTGGTGAATTTGCTTATCTGCTAGAGGACACGTAAGTGATATCTTCTAGCATAATAAACGTAATATAGTCATATCAGTTTAGTGAGATTAAAATTTTTAAACTTCTACTGCTTAGCTTAGAGGCAATTTTTCTCACTTTTACTAACAGTGGTATCAAAGCTAGGCTGATTCATGATTATATTCGTTCATGATTTTTATTTACTGTTGTTGTGGATTATTATATGTATGTAAAATGTATAAAATTTTTAGATTCTTTAATTGGAGGAAAAGAAAAGAAAAGAAAGATGGGTTTATTACTGTATGTATTATATTTTCCAGATTCTTTTTATCGGTCGACTTGGTCGACAAGGAGCTTGGCTCCGCCGGAGCTCCGCTCCGTCACCGCCGGTTGCCACCACCGATCTTCCTCGTTTCGGCCTCTTCTCCTCTGTCCCTTTCAAGAAGTAAGATTGATTTGGTTTGTGGTTTATAGAGCTTTGAAACTCCATTAATGGTGATTTCAAGCTTTGTAAACACAAACCTCGAATCAAACCAAAACCATATGGAGAAGAGTCACTGGAACATGGGAAGAATGATACAAGCAAGAATCGGGCCTGAACGGAATCGACTTGGTCGGTTCCGATCGACCCGATCAGAATCTCAAAAAAAAAAAAATTGATCTCCGTTTTTTGTATAAATCGAGTGCTTGTGAATTTTCATCTTGGATGATATATTGTGTTTAGAACATGGTTTGGACCTTGAATTCGAAGTTAAGATGAAGATTAAAGTTTTTGGAAACCTTTAATGGTACAGGGACTTGATTGAATAATTGCAGAAAATTCATGGGTGGCTAATAAGCAAGAAAGGTAACTTCAGGGACTTGTCCTCCAATTTGACAATTTCTGTCTTATTGGAGCTCAAGCCCTTGAACTTCTGAGTATTGCTAAATGACCCTCGAATTTGCTGAAAGTTTTCAAATTGACCCAGAGACTTAATTTCAACTTTCTGCGAATTATAAAGAGGTCCCTGGAGCTTTGGAAACTTGTTATTTAATTTATAAATGGTTTATAAATTATATTTAAACCCTATTAATACTTTTGGAAAGTGATTAAAATGTTTAAAGACATAAATATAAGTTTATAATATTTGGTAACATGTTTGTTAGTTTATAAATAGTTTATAAACTAAATTTTAATAGTAATGTAATGCTTTGGAAGATTATATTGTTATTAAAACTTTTTTTAATCAGATTTGTTATTTTTTTAATAATTGAACCATTACAATTTCACAAGTAGCATTACAAAGCTAGTAATAAACTATAAATAATTCCGCAGTTGGCGAGAATTGAACCTATGACCTCTAGTGTCATGACACCTAAGTCTAACCAATTGAGCTAGACCTCATTGGTTATTGTTATTGTTATCAAAACTTGTTTTAAATGTTTGAAAATTCTTAGAGAATTTATAAATTAGATTTATGACTTACATATAATGATAATAATCCACAACAACTACTTATATGCTCCAACTTGGTTATATCACATGTGTTGAATGTCTACATGAGCAGTTTAATATTTAAATACTGTTAGTCCGCATTTATTGTATGGGTAGGCGGCACCCATTAGTTTCCGGACCGCATCTGTCATATGCATGGGTAGGCGGCACCCATTACTTGCTAGTCTGCAATTGATATGTATGAGTAGGCGACACTCATTACTTGTTGGACCGCATTGCATGAGCCTTGGGTAGGCGGCACCCATTATGTGATGCATGTTAGGGATCTTGGTCAAGCGATTAAATACCCCATTTAAATGTTCCCCGATTAATTTAAGTCTCGATTAAATCGCATGATGTCACCCATCGTAATTGAAGGTTAAATGGACTTACTAATCTCGTGGGTTATATGCACCATAGTGCTTACTCCGTTTGCCGTAAGAAAGTTGCCTTCATAGGACCATTGTTGGTGCCGTGTGATGGTTATGACTTACTTCCTCCATTTCATTACAAACTTCCTCTTTGGTCAACGACTGTCATGTTTGACTCGTATATTACACCTAAATTATATTGATAAAAAATATTTAAAATACTACTAACTTATGAACTTTAATCATATAAATTTAAAAAAGAATTGCATCGTATAATCTAGGAGTAATGTGCGGTCAAACATGAAACCTGTTGACCGAAGAGGAAGTTACTAATGAAATGGAGGAAGTACTTGAATTATGTCGAGTCGCCATAGCGTCAGGCATAATTTGAGGACATCGATCAAAATAGTTTTGATCAACCAAGAGTTGTATTGTACAATTGGTTTAGAGACCTACCTGTTTGGTTATTATAGTGATCGGCCATAGCTGGGGCTATAATAGTGCAAGCATGGATCTTGGCTCACTACAACTATTGTAAAATAATGGTTCGTACTCTCTAAAGGGGTCAGGAGTATGTGAAAATAGTGAGAACTGAATAAAGCTAAAGTCCTAGTTTATTTAGTCGCTGATTGTGATCATAGAAATTATTTTTGGAGTATTAATTTCAGTTTTATTTATTTACTTCTCTAGGTCGAAAAGATGCCAATTTATCCATAAGAATGATCTTGGAGAAATGCACTCTTACTGGTCCAAACTTTATGGATTGGATCCGTAACATTCGTTTGGTGCTTAGGCAAGAGAAAAATTGAGTACGTCTTGGACGAGCCAATCCCCACTCCTAGTGTTGCTGCTGAGCTTGCTAAGTTTGACAAAGCTGCTCACCAGAAGCACAAAGATGATGTTGCTAATGCACAGTGTGTTATGCTAGCTGCAATGACTCTGGAGCTGCAAATGCAACATGAAAACATGATGCCATATGAAATGCTCGAGCACCTCAAAAGCCTCTTTAGAACTGTTTCTAAGAGTGTTGAATTTTATCTTCTTAGAGAAATCTTCAAAATGAGGATGTCTGAAGGAGGGAATGTATCTGAAGACATGCTCAAGATGATTGGACTCATTGAGAAACTAGTAACTACTCGAATCAAATTTGAGAACCGTGTTTCAATCATCATCATCCTTCAATCATTGTCGGATTCATATTACACATTCATCATGAATTACAATATGAATGCCAAAGATGCTACACTTCCTGAAATCCATAATATGCTTAAGACCTATGAACAGGCTCAACCTAAGAGGAAGTCTGTTATGTTGGTTGGATCATCTGCGAAGGCTCACCCTAAGGGCTATGGCTCAAAGGGTAAGGCTAAGCAAAACAAGAAGCAAAGGTTGGACCTAAGGCTAAGGTTTTTAAGTGTAAGGCTGGAAATTAGAAGAAGGTGGTGAACATGGAGAAGGAAACGTGTATTTACTGAAAGCAGAAAGGACACTGGAAGAGAGACTGCCCTAAGGCAATTGCTGATGGAGTTGTGACCACGCATGGTGCATCTGGCTCCCATCAAGGTATGTTTGTCATTGAGATAAATACGTCTACACAAAACTCGAATTGTTGGGTATTAGATACTTCTTGTGGCTCACACATTTGTAACAATTTGCAGGGGCTCATTGATAGCCGACAGGTTAGACCAAGGGAAATTGATCTACGCGTAGGAAATGGATCGTCCGTTGCTGCCCTACGTGTTGGAACTTATAGATTAAATTTATCCTAGGGTTTTGTTTTAGAATTGAATAATTGTTATTTCGTTCCTTCAATTGTAAGAAACATTATTTCCATTCCGATGTTAGACAATGAAGGGTTTTCCTTCCGTTTTGCCAATAATAATTGTTATTTTTCGCATAATGGTATTGATATTGGAAATGCTCCTCTTATGAATGGTTTGTACTTACTTGAATGTAGACATAATTTATTTCATATACAAAACAAACGACCAAAGCTTAATAATCCATGAAACACCACTTACTTCTGGCATTGTAGACTTGGTCACATTAATGAGACAAGAATTGCAAGACTAAGAAAGTTAGACTATTTAGCACCATTTGATTTTGAATCATATGGGAACTGTGAATCATGTCTCAAAGGTAAAATGATGAAGAAACCTTTTTCCGGAAAATGTACTCGTGCTAAACAAGTACTTGAGTTAGTTCACTCTGATGTGTGTGTACCTTTTAAAACTCAAGCTAGGGGTGGGTATTCTTACTTCATAACCTTTACCGATGATTTCTCTAGGTTTGACTATGTGTATCTTATGAAACACAAATCTGAAGCTTTTGAGAAATTCAAAGAGTATAAGGTTGAAGTAGAGAAACAACTTGAAAGAAGTATTAAGACTCTTCGATCAGATCGAGGAGGAGAATACCTAAGTAAGGAATTTCTGGATTACTTAACGCTTAATGGAATTCAATAACAATGGACTCCACCAGGAACACCACAAATGAATGGTGTTTCTGAGAGGAGAAATCGAACTTTGTTAGACATGGTAAGATCCATGATGAATTTCACAGCTCTTCAATCTTCTTATGGGGATACGCGTTACTAGACTCAATCTATATTCTGAATAGGGTTCCATCCAAATCAGTCGAGAAAACACCGTATGAGTTATGGTATGGCAAGAAGCTAAGTCTTTCACACATGCATGCCTGGGGTTGTCCGGCATATGTGAAAAGAATGCTCGCAGGAAACCTGGAACCCAAAAGTGAGAAATGTTATTTTATTGGATATCCTAAGGAAACCAAGGGTTACTACTTCTATCTGCCTGAGGAACATAACATCAATGTTTCCAGACAGGCTGCCTTTCTGGATGTTGGTCCCTGTAAACAACAAGAAAAGACTAGAGGGGGGGTGAATAGTCTTTTCAAACTTTCGTCGTTTAAAAACTTTCTCAGCAAGAGCTTATTACTTTTCAGTAATGAGTTTGCTGATACTTAACTTTCTCAGCAAGCACTAGTTACTTTTCAGTAACGAGTTTTACTGGTACTTTAAAAAACAGAGTGCGGAAGTCTTTATACAATAAGTGCTTTTCAGTAAGTGCTAGTTTCAGCAAGTGAGCAGAGTGACAGTGTACAGATAGTTAAGCTTGCTGAAAACTAAATGCAGTAAAGTAAATCACACAAACACTTTTATAGTGGTATCTGAGAGTGGTGTAATCTCTCAACTAATCCACTTTGTTCTTTCTAAGACTGAATCCACTAAGATAAGTTTGAGGTTCCTTACAACACCTATCTAGAGCGATTCTTCAGAAACCAAAGCACACTTGCTTCGTTTCCAACCTAACTAGAGAACGAAACCTTGTTCTCCACCAAACTTGGGACTTATAATCAGCAACACTATGTTTGATTAATTCCCCCTGAATTTCACGCCTGAAAAAGGGTGTTTATCAGTTAGAAAGGTTTGGGATGAGATGATTTGAGTATAACTTATTCAGCTATAGCAAGTAATTTAAGAAACAAAACTTGGAATACTTTGCAGTAAACAAGTTAAGTTGTTTCTGGTGTCAAGACTTGTTCTTGTTCAAAAAAAGAACACTTAACTAAGTTTTTAGCCGTGAATGTTCTACTTCTTAACAAGTAGCTTTTGTTTCAAGCTTTAAGTCTTGGAACGGATCAATAGGCAGTAAAGAGTTTGGAAGATGAGTGTTTAAGCACAAGTGAGAGTTTGATCACGTTGTTGACACCCTTCAACTCTTTGTCGGATGACCTCTATTTATAGTGAATCAAGGGAGCCGTTTGAATTGCAAATTCTAAGGCTTTGTTCCTTAAGATGTCACTATCTTGCTTTTGTACTTTCAACAGCGTCCTTCATTTGTCTTCTAGTCTTCATGTTCTTCGCATGCTTACTTTTGCATTTAATGTTCATTTGAATGAAATTCAAATGTGAACGTTGGAGCGTAAATGCAAGTACTTTCAGCAAGGAGGTCACATATGTATTTCAGCAAGCGGTCAGTCTCAGTTTCGGCAAGCACAACCTACTCTGTCATATAGATTTTCACTTATGCAAGTTGTTGCTGAAATTTCCACTTTCTGAGCAACATGTGCCTTTGTAGATACCATCTTCAGAAATCTTCTTAAGTCTTCAGTCTTCGAAATCTTCAAGTTTCTGAACGGTTCTAGTGGTTCAATAGTTCATTTGTAAAAACAAAGTACATCATTAGCAAACTAAAGCACCTAACTAGTACCTACACTAAGTCTTCAGCAAACGTTCCTCTTTTACAATGTCCTTAAAATTCTAAATTCCTATGGACCTTAAGAGTACTAGTTACTGGACTTTCCTTAATTTAACATGGTTAATTGCTCATCAAAATTTACAAGTTTCCTAACAAATTTCCCCCTTTTTGATGTTAGCGATCCACGACTAAATTAATTGTTACCCTTTTAGAGGTTTCTGATGTTGAATAAATCAGTTGAATAATGCAAGCATACTTGAATAATAAACAGTAAGCATAAGTAGATTGCTTAATCAAAAACCAATAAGAGTCAAAAGCTTATTGCTGATAGTTATCTTTCAGTAAGTTTACAAGAAAGTTCAGAGATAACTACAAAAATCAGCAAACAAAAACAAGCAAAGCTTTTACAAGGGACTTAAGCTATTCCAGCAGAAGATTTCCTCAGAATCTCCCTTACACTCTTCTCAGCAAGCGCAGAGAATTCAACACAGTCCTTCTCTTAATCTTCAAGTAGCTTACGGACTTCAAGTTGAATAATCCTTGCATTCTTGCAGGCAGTATAATGATGGTTTTCACCATTCATTTCTTTGTAGTGAAGTACCCACAAGTGCATGCCCCAATTGCTGGCATGTAGAAGTTGTGTATCTGAAATTCCCTTGTTAGCATGAATCTTTCTTAACCAGAGAAGATCTTCTTCTTGATCCTTGGCAGTGAGATAAAAATACTCATAAGGAATCAAGCCAAATTTCTTCTTTGACTTCTTGGTTATAGGATCACTGTAGTAAGCAACATCAATCGGCTTGATTAAATCAGGCTTTTGCTTCATTTTATTGCTGATTGAAGTTCTTCTTACTAAGACTTCCAGATTCAGCCATTTTGCAGCAATGTTTCTTGGGTAGGGAGGAGGATCCCTTTATTTTCTTTGCACTTTTAATTCAGTCCAAGTGTACATTTGATTCAGTACAGCAGTTGGAAAGAAATCATTGACCAACAAGTCTTCCAGCTTTATGACCCAGCAACCATGTAGGTTTCTGATCACATTTTGAGTTGTTTCCTCATTGCTGGTCTTTGTGTATTCAATGCCAGAACCAATAGCAAGGCTAGCCAGCCTCTTTTCTTCCTGTCTTTGCCTTCTTCTTCTTGACTTAGCATTTTCTTGATCTCTTGCTGAAGATCTTGAGTCAGAAGAGAAGTGTTTGGAATGGCCAGAAGGAGTTAAGGCTGTAATTGGTCTAGCTCTTATTGCTTGAGCTATTGTTTGGTCATCATCATTATCATCATCTTCATTAAGATCTTGATGACTTTCAGTGTGACAGTATTCTTGAGTTTCAGCAGATGTTCTTCTCCTTTTTGGATTTGCTGAATTTCTCTCAGAATCTGTTTCAGCTTGTTTCTTTGAACTTTGCTCTCTTTCAGCAAGAGGTTCTCTGGGAGGTGGACCAGGCAGTATCAATGGCGCTTCAGCAGGGGTTTTCTTTGTTCTTGAAGATTTTCTTTGTTTATCTTCCCCCTTAGACATGGATTGCATCATTGGTTGAATGTGTAGAGAGAAAAACTCATTGCAATTTTCAGCAAGAGTACTTAAGCTATTGTATTTAAGAATAATTCCTTGTTGATCAGCAGTTAGCTTGGACAATTCTTCTTTAATACTCACCAAGTTCTCCTCATGTCTGCGCTCATTGTCGACTTTTTCTTCAATGAAAGCCTGAGCCTTTTTCAATGCAGTTTTAGCTAGTTTGAGTGCTTGACCGACATCTTCTTCATAGCTTTTGTGGTGTAGACTTATGTCTTTCTGAGCTATGGTAAGAGAAGTAGTGTGTTTCAACATAGTAGCCAGTATCTTGCCAATATCAAGCGGACTCTCAGCAAGCAATGCATTATCCTCTTCTTGGCATGCTTTGTGAACAGCCATAAGTGTCTTAATTCTTGGAGTAAAATCCTCAATATTAGGGAACGACACTAGAGAGGGACTGAGTGAATGAGCTTTGATCTCAATAGCGAATTGATCATCATTTCTCAGCAAACGACTTCTTTCAGCATCTCCTTCATCATTTTCGAGAGATGGAGGAGGAATTGCAACCTCTGAGGGTTCAATTTTCTTTGTCAGTTCTTCTTCATTTGCTGAGAAGTTAAAGAGATCTTCGTCGTCATCAGATTCATCAAGGCCAGCAACCTTGGTTCCTAAATCTTTAGCTTCAATCACTGGTGGTTGAGTGGTTGCTGAGGGCAACTCTTTTGACTCAACAACTGGAGTTTCACCAGCAGTAAGTGGAAGGGAGGGGACTTTCGTGTTCTTCACTTCTGAAGATTGAGCAATGTCTAGATTCTGCGTATGTCTAGCATGAATCTGTAGACTGTTTTGGAGTGCTCTTTGATAATCTTCATCCATATCTTCATCATCAAGGTTTGAATCAGTGACCTTGGCATCGAGTAAAGCTAACTCGGCATCAGAAAGCTTAGATTTGCCTAAGTGCATTTCAACACACTTTCTTGCGTACTCTTCTTCAGTTTCAGCAACTTGTTCAGTTGATTGAGTACTTGTCTCAGCAGGAGCAGGAGTTGATTCTTGATGCTGACTGGGAGTTTGGTCAGCTTGCTGATTTGCAGTAACTTGATGTTCAGTCTCAGCAACTGTCAGCTTAACTCCACCAGCATCAGGACTAGGACCTTGATTATCATCATCATCATCCTTTTTGTCCTTGGAATCTTTTCCTTCATCATCATCACTGGTATCCTTTGGGATATTTTCATCCTCTTCTTCTTCATCATCGTCCGTTAGTATAACTAACTCGAGATGTTTGTACATAGCAGCGCTAGTTACTTCATCTTCCTCATTGATTTTGTGGGGATCTGCCACCACGGGTACAAAAGAACCCTTGAGCATCACAGCTTGTTCAGCTGGAGAGGCACTCTTGAATTTAGCTTTCATATTTTCTCTGATTAGAGCAATCATACTTGAGCTCATTAGCTGAGAATATGTCAGCTCTTTTGGAAGTATAGAATGTACAAAAGTCTCGAGTCTCAGTAAAGAGATTCTCTTTTTCTCGTTGGACAAATGAAGGTGAAGATCAGAGAAATCCATCCTTTTGTACCGTTGCCAGTTGTTGACAGATTTAGCAACTCTGGTCAAGGTAGTCTTTTTGAAGTTCGAGTAAAGTTCTTCTGAACTTACTTCCAAATCTTCAGTGATGTGAACCACTTTAGTGGTCTCCTTTTGAGCCTGAAAAAGAATAAAATTAAATTCAGGAAGGTTTTGGAAATAGTTTTAGAGTCTAAAACTGGAACATGATTTACATGTTGAAGTTCAGCAAGCTCATGTTGCACACTTTGTTGTGCTGGCACTATTTTCATTGCTTCAGGAGCTTGAGCAACATCCTTGAATTGTTCATCCTGAAATAATTTTAAGTTAGATACAACTTAGTAGATTTACCAAAAACTTCATCTACCTGCTGAACAGGAGTTGTGGAATCTGGTGCAGAAGTTTCAACAATCTTTTGACTTGTATCTTGAGAAGTCTGTAAGGAAACAATGATATCAGCAAAATATAGAGTTTCAGATAGTGAAGTTTTGCTTATGTCTAAGTTAACTACCTGCTGAAGAAGGCCAGGTGGTGACTCAGTCCTTTCAGCAATGACA
Organism: Plantago ovata; assembly: GCA_028274465.1. Lineage (NCBI taxonomy): Eukaryota > Viridiplantae > Streptophyta > Magnoliopsida > Lamiales > Plantaginaceae > Plantago > Plantago ovata. Next base: position 74,777,970 of record CM051455.1, read on the forward strand.
GCATCTTCATTATCTGGGACTTGTTCTTCAGCAGACTTCTTTTCTTGCTCTTATTTGAGAAGGCTGTACAGATTCAGCAATCTCCCTTGTCTCTGAATTGACAAGTTGAGCAGAGACAACTTGACCTTTGAGTTCACTGCTTGTCAAGAACAGGTCTATTGACTTGTTGGAGTTGTCATCAATCTCCAAGTCCATTTGCTGGCTTAGATTTGTCAGCACCAGTTGGACTTTGTCAATAGAAGTTATTGGTGAACTTGGTCTAATATTCTCAGCATCACGAGATGCGTCGTCGAATACTGTCTCTTGTGGTGTTTCAGCAACCTCTGGGACTTGAACCATTGTAGTCTCAGCAACTGGTTCTTCAGCAATTGCAGTTTCAGCAACTTGATGAGTTGCTTGCTCAGCAACCATCTTTTCAGCAGCATCGTCAGCAAGTGTCGCTCTTCTCAAATCTTCAGCAATATCACTTACTGGTTCCAGAGTGTTGTCATCAGGATTATCTACAATGTATATATCGGGGACTTGGGCAGGAATTTCATTTCCACTGCCTTGTGGTCTATTAACAGCAGATGTATCAACGTTAGGTTGATTGTTGAACGCTTCTGCAAACACTTCAACATTGTTGAAGGCTTCTGCAAACACTTCAACAACATCTACTGTAGTGGCTTGCGTTTCAGCAACCACTAGAGCATCATCTGAAAGATCATGGACAATTGAAACGGACTTACGTGCCGTTGTTTTCTTTCTTGGGTAAGTCTTTGTCCGTTTCATCTTGGGAATGGGGTCAGCTGATGACGCTGCAGTTTGAGTGTCATCATCAGCTTTCCTCTTTTTCTTCTTAGATTTTTCACTGGGTGCATTAGTTTCAGCAACCGCAGTGGCTCCAGCAGCAACATCTGCAGCTGTTGCATTCTCAGCAACATTTGCAGCTGTTGTACACTTACCTTGTTGATCACCATCTGCAGAAGTTGCATTCATGGACTGATTATCAAACTCAGCAACATTTGCAGCTGTTGGATACCTATCTTGCTGACAAACACTGACAACATTTACAGTTGTTGTCTTCTTTGACTTCTTGTCAGCAAGCTTAGGTCCATTCTGCTTGGAGAAGGCTCTTCCCACATTGCATACTGATTTCTTAATCGACAATGGGTTTCTCAGCTAAATCCTGAAGTGTTCAAGGATGTAGCATATTTTCAATCCATACATCATTGGAAAGGTAGGTGATACTGTGTTGTCTTCAACCTTTACATTGAACTTAGTAACACAATCAACAAGTCTGTTGAAAATGTACTTAGCCCGGTTGAGCTCTGTTTTGTTCTCATAGATATGCATCAGCAATGACCACCTTCTCAAGCCAACTTGGTCTATTCCTCCAACTTAGGAGTCTAAGACTTTGATTAGTAGCAGAGCTACTAGACCAAGCGAATGGCAGAGATGCTTCCTCTTTACGTGCTTTGTCCAAGTCACGGGAGCAATCTCTCCTTTCTTCATTCTTTCGTTTCTGACATCACTGTAGAAGGCTTCAATTTCTTCATCAGTGGCAGTGATGTCATCTTCAGTTCCGGTAGTTGGAATCTGAAAGATGTTGGCTAAATCAATCCATTTCAGGATGATTTGCATACCTTGAACTGAAGTAGAAATCACTTTTTCAGTGACTCCTTGTCCATCAGTGAGAGTTTGGATTTCTGCATTATTGTAGAATTCCATTGTATCTAACATGCTCACTTTCTTAGTGCGAGCAGTTATGAAGAAGAGAAGCCCTTGTTGATTTATCAAATTCAACGCCTCTTCATTTTCCTCATCCAGTTCTTGTTCATAGAAGTATCTAATGTACTTCTCCTTGGCAAATCCGCCCCATTGCATCATCTGTTCACACTTCGCAGTGTCAAGATATGCAGGCGGCATGGGTCTTTCAGTGATTCTATCGTTTTTCAACACAATTTTCACTATGCTGGTTGCCGGAATTTCAACCGGTGTAATGTTTTTCCCAGCACTATCAGCTTTGGACGATTTTGAGGGTTTAGAGGACTGTCTCTTAGGAGCCATCTCTTATATATAGCGGGGGAGTTGTACGAAAAAGATAACTTTCTTTTTTATCGGAGGTGCAGTGAATTCAGGGCACATGCTATAAAATTTGCAGAGAAAGGAAATGTGAGTTAAAGAATTTTGTCTTTCTCTAACTCTTTGTTTATATAGTATCTCTGTTGCGCAAGAAACTCAACGGTTTTGAGTCCTCAGCAAGGGTAAAACAGAGATTCATCTGTGTTAGCGGAGCCTTTGCATTAAATGCGTAGTGGTCCACTAACAAAAACTGTCAGAGCACACTTTCTCTTTGTGATATCAACCGTTAGATCAAAAACTGATTTAAATCAATGGCCACGATTGTATTTTATGTTATGATTAACAGCGAGTTTATCTGTGTCACGATTAGCGTCACAAATTGATTTTACCTTGATTCACGGGATTTGATCCTTTTTACCTCAGCGCTAATTGCTTGCTGAAGTAAATGAGAATCTTTTCAACGATTTTAGACAATTTGACTTTGGCACTTACCTTTTTAGGTAACAAGCCTTGTATTTGCTGAAAGTTCCCCCTTAATCAAATATCTCATATTTCTTTAAGTTAAAAGATATTATTGAGTTCCCGTCTCAGCAAATTCTTTTTGTATTGAGATATCCTTAGGTAAAATCCGAGAAGTGTTCTTGCTCTTTGCTGAGTTCCCGTCTCAGATTTTTCCTTTGATACTTGAATACCTATTTCAGTATCTTTGATTGTCTGAATGCCCGTTTTAGCAATCTTTAAAGTTTTTCTCTTGCTGAGTACCCGTCTCAACAAGTGATCAAATTTCCTAACAAATACCCGTTTTGAAGGAATTACTTGTTGAATGCCTGTTTAAGCAATCATGTAGTGAACTATCATTTCTTTTAGAAGAAATCAGTGGAAGGGACTTTATACATGTAAGCATACTTTGGTTTGCTGAATGCCTGTTTCACCAACCTACCAAATGTATCCCTTACTATTGAGGTAGTTCAATCAATCCAAGGTTATACCTTAGCATTGCGAACCTATTATCTGGTAGGGGCTTGGTAAAGATGTCAGCAAGTTGATCATCAGTACCTACTTTCACAACCTCAATATCTCCTTTTTCCACATGATCTCTAATGAAATGATGTCTAATATCAATGTGCTTTGTCCTTGAGTGGAACTTAGGATTTTGCGTGATAGCAATAGCACTTGTATTATCACAAAAGATTGGTGTTTTCTTTGCAGAAATACCATAATCTCTTAATTGTTGTTGAATCCATAGGATTTGAGCTGTGCAACAACCAGCCGCAATGTATTCAGATTCAGTGGATGAATTGGCAACACAGGTTTGCTTCTTGCTGAAGCATGATATTAATCTTGTACCTAGAAACTGACAAGTTCCAGAAGTACTTTTCTATCAAGAGTTGATTCTCCATGATCAGCATCAGAATAACCAACCAATTCCAATCCAGAATCTTTAGGATACCATAAAACAACATTGACTATACCTTTGACATATTTCAGTATCTTAAGTGCCTTTTTGTAGTGTGATTCTCTTGGATCAGATTGGAATCTTGCACACATACAAACAACATACTGAATGTTAGGTCTACTTGTTGTTAAGTACAGCAAGGAACTAATGAGCTTCATATACTTGTGTTCTTCAACACACTTATCTTCTTTAGTATAGCCCAATTTGGTACCAACGCTCATATGGATCTTTTCAGGTTTTTCTTCCTCTTTGAACCTAAACTTTATGAGCATTTCCTTTGCATACTTTGCTTGATTTATGAATATTCCATCTTTGAGTTGTTTGACTTGCAATCCTAGGAAATAATTCAATTTACCCATCATACTCATTTCAAACTTGTTTGTCATGAGTTTGGCAAAATCATCACAAAGTTGCTTGTCCTTAGATCCAAATATTATTATGTCATCCACATAAATCTGAACTAAGAGTATTTTACCATCATGGTTCATGGTAAATAAAGTTTTGTCAACTTCACCTTTCTTGAAACCATTGTCCAGCAAGAACTTAGCTAAGGTATCATACCAAGCTCTTGGTGCTTGCTTTAGACCATATACAGCTTTCTGAAGCTTATATACCATCTTGGTTTCTGAGGGAAGTTCAAAGCCAGGGGGTTGTTCCAAGTAGACTTCTTCAGCAACTTCACCATTTAGGAATGCACTTTTAACATCCATTTGATAAACAATGAAGTCATTGTGAGCAGCAAAGGCCAAGAAAAACCTAATTGCATCCAATCTTGCAACTGGTGCATAAGACTCATCATAGTCCAATCCTTCAGTCTGACAGTAACCTTGAGCAACTAATCGTGCTTTGTTCCTTGTTACTTTACCAGACTCACTCAGCTTGTTTCTGAACACCCACTTTGTACCAATTGATTTCTTGCCTTCAGCAAGGGGTACAAGTTTCAAGACTTTGTTCCTTTCAAATTGATCCAGTTCTTCTTGCATTGCCTTGATCCATTCAGAATGCTTTAAAGCTTCTTCTATGGTCTTGGTTTCAATTTTTGAAACAAAGCAAGACAACAAAGCTTCTACTTCTACGACATTTGCTTTTCAGCAAGTTCATGAGTAGTAGATACTTTGGATCTAGTCACTTGGCGTTTGTCAATATCACCAATCATATCCGTAGAGGGATGATCTCTAATCCATTTATTAACAGGTTTTCTGCTCTTTGGATCTGGATAAGTTTGCTCATCAGCATGTGACTCTTCAGCATGTACTTGCTCAGTACTACTGGTATTTTGTTGTGTCTTTGCTGAGATTGGTTCATCAGCAACTGCTTGTTCAGCATTGCTAGTTTGTGGTAACTCGTCAGCAGACACAGGAAGTTGCATAGTTTCAGCAATCCGGAGAAACTGCGTCTTTTGCTGGAAATTCTTTGTCATGAACTCAAGAGTCATTGTCGTATCATTTAGTTCAATTGACTTGACTTACCTAGCATCAGATTCAGTTCTTTGCTCGTGTATGAGTAACTTCTTCATACAATCTGATATTTCTTCTTCAGCAGGCACTCCTTGTGACTTTTCATAGAATACAACATGCATTGATTCTTCGATCTTTTGTGCCTTTTTGTTGTAAACTCTATAAGCTTTACTATGCAAGGAGTAACCAAGAAATATCGCTTCGTCTGCCTTTGGTTGAAATGTTCTTAGGTTTTCTCTACCATTGTTAAGAACAAAACACTTACAACCAAATACTCTTAGATGGGTGATGTTAGGAGGTCTTCCAACAAATAACTCATAGGGAGTTTTGTTGTATTCCTTAGTAATCAAACATCTGTTTTGAGTATAGCAGGCGGTATTAATCGCTTCAACCCAGTAAGCTTCACTTATTTCAGTGTCAGCAAAGCATTGTTCTTGCAGCTTCCTTTAGGGTGCGATTCTTCCTTTCAGCAACACCATTTTGTTGTGGTGTCCTTACTGAGGATAACTGTTGTTGTATGCCTTTTGAAGTGCAATACTCAGTTATGTACTGGTTCACAAACTCAGTACCATGGTCTGTTCCTATGACTTTTACCTTGTCATTTTTCATGACTTCAAACTTATTCAGCAAGTTAGGTATTTCAGTCCTTGTTTCAGACTTGTGCTTGATAAATACTACCCAAGTGAATCTTGAATAGTCATCTACCACCACCAGACCATACTTCTTACCAGCATAGCTTGTTGGAGAAGATTCAAACAAGTCCATGTGCAAGAGTTGTAAAGGTTTTGTAGTTGACGGTATTGCCTTGTTCTTAAAAGAAGATTTGGTTTGCTTTCCTTGCTGACATGCATTGCAAACACCATCCTTCTAGAAAGTAACCTTAGGTAATCCAACTACAAATGCCTTTTTAGACAGCTTAATTCAACGTCTTGAAGTTTAGGTGACTTGTTCGTTTATGCCATAACCATGCTTTTTCAGCAAGGCAATCATGATCTGAGACAAGGCATTTTTCAACGATTGCTGAAGACCAATCTACAGTGTACAAACCTCCTGATCTTAGCAACCATAATAACCTTCTTTGTCTCAAAGTCTATAAGTTTACATTCATCACTTTTGATTTTGATGAAGTATCCTTTATCAACGAATTGACTCATGCTGAAAAGGTTAAACTTAAGATTTTTGACATAAAGAACTCCCGAAATGGTAATGCATCCTAACTTCACGTCACCATAACCTTTTGTAGAACCAAAGCCTCCACCAGCAAACCTTATTGTTGGACGTTTAGACCACCGTCTATAGTGTATAAGGTTTTTCTTGTTGCCCGTCATGTGCTTTCCACAACCACTGTCAAAGTGCCAGATTGCATTGTTTGTCTCTGTGGCTGAAGTCTGCACAATCAAGAGCAAACAAATTAATTATCCAATATTGGATGTCCATTAACATGTTCAAGAATGCGTCCAGTGAAAACCCATGTCTTAAGTTTTTCAACTTTGACTTGTTTTCTACTTGCTGAGGAACTAGGAGGTTTTGAGCCGAAAGACTTTTGATTTGTGTTGATCAAATCCACTTTCTGATGTGGTGTCTTGCTCGGTTGACCTTTCTGATGAACATACTTTTCTGGCAAGGTTCCTTCTAGTCCTAGCGTTTTGAGTTTTGTCAGATTTCTTAGGCTTGGTTTTATTCAACTCTTTGAAGTATCTTTGCTGACTTTGCTTATACTCATGAAAAAGTTGACTTTGCTTGGTTTTGAAACCGAGTCCACGTTTCGGAGAATGCTGAGCTTTTGTCTCAGCAACCCTACTTGATTCAGGTTTGTCAGCAAAGGTCTTCTGATTACTTTTAGTAATCTTGCCTTTTGACTTAACAAATTGCTTTTCAGCAACTTGTTTGGCAGAATGCTTTGCAGCATCCTTTTTCTTAGCAGTTTGCTTTTCAGCAACCTGTTTACCTTTTAAAGTCTTGTTACTTTGAGTAGCAACAGCGGGCTTTACGGTCGTAGGTACTTGATTGTATTATTCAGCAACCTTAGATTGACCAATCTGATAATTGGTGATTTGTCTTTACTCAAGATTATTACGTCATCAACTACATACGTTGCACCTAAACCTTCTTTCTGAGATGGATCTCTCAGATAAGAGTTTAGTTCAGTCAGCGTATTACTTGCATCAGGATAAGATTTGAAATTGATTTTCATCTTTTTCATTTCTTGTATTTCAGCGAGTAACTTTAGAATTGAGGACTGATACTCTTCCAATTATATTGCCATTTGAGAATTCTTCTCTGTAGCTTCAACAATCAACTTCTTGAGATGCAATATTTCAGCATCCTTCTTTTCTGACTCTTCTTTCAGCAATACTTTTCAGTAGTTTCCTTGGTCAGAGTTTCAGCATTCTGTAGTTTCTCTTGTTGTTTGCTCAGAGTTTTCTCAAATCTTTCAATTTCTCCTTGAGCCTGCTTGTTCAGCGAGCTAGCCTCATTCTTGTATTTATGGTAGTTGTTACCAAGATGCTTTATCAGCTTCTCTTTTGCTTTTCGCCTTTCAAGTTCCTTACTGATGAATTTCTTCATGTTTTTAACAACTAAATCATTTTCATCAGTAGGCTCTTTATCATTTTTCTTTTCAGAAGATGACGGCTTTGCAGCAAGCGCAATGTTTTGCGATCACCAAACACATTTTCTCTTTGCTTTGTCTCGTAGTTGACAGTAGCAAGATGAGAGAACAACTCTGTAGGTGTGATGTTTGACATTCCTTGATTATAGTAGAAAATCTGAGTATGGATTCATTCTTGGTTTAGACTTCTAATAATGGTTTTCACCTTCTCAGAATCTGAGTAAAGATTTCCAACTCCTAAGGCAGCCATCTCACTTACTAGAGTTGTGAATCTGAAATCCAAGTCTTCCAGTGACTCATTTGTACCTTGTTTAAAGTTCTGGAACTTTAACTTCAGCACTTCGAGTTTGTTTTCCTTGGTTTTGTCAGATCCAGCGCAGAGATCTTGAACCATTTTCCAAGCTTCCTTAGCAGTTTTGGCACCCCACAGTTTGCACTGTATAGTATCCGGAGTTGATCGAATGATGATGTTTCTTGCTTGGCCATCAAGACGGAATATTTTGGCTTCGTCGGAAGTCCATTCCTCTCTTGGTTTTGGAACGGCGGTGTCAACCGGTTCTCCTAAGATAGTTTCCTTACCAGCGGGATCCGTGGTTTTGTGAGGAAAGCTTCTCTCAAGTTTAGTGATCTTGATAGGTCCATCATCTATGACAGTGACCATTTCATCACTAATGGCCTCAAGATGTAGAATCATGTTGTTTCGCCATTTTTCATAGTTTTCCAGCTTCAGCAAGGGAGCGTCTCCTAAAGACATCCTGTCAGCAAAAGACTACCAAACTGATCAAGTGAGAGTGATTTAAGGAAAGCACCTAAGGGGATCTAGGTTCAGTGCTGAAGGTTAAGGAACCTCCAGCTCTGATACCACTTGTTGGTCCCTTTAAACAAGAAGAAAAGACTAGAGGGGGATGAATAGTCTTTTCAAACTTTTGTCGTTTAAAAACTTTCTCAGCAAGAGCTTATTACTTTTCAGTTATGAGTTTGCTGATACTTAACTTTCTCAGCAAGCACTCGTTACTTTTCAGTAACGAGTTTTACTGGTACTTTAAACAACAGAGTGCGGAAATCTTTATACAATAAGTGCTTTTCAGTAAGTGCTAATTTATGAGTGAGCAGAGTGACAGTGTACAGATAGTTAAGCTTGCTGAAAACTAAATGCAGTAAATTAAATCACACAAACACTTTTATAGTGGTATCTCAGAGTGGCGTAATCTCTCAACTAATCCACTTTGTCCTTTCTAGGACTGAATCCACTAAGATAAGTTTGAGGTTCCTTACAACACCTATCTAGAGAGATTCTTCAGAAACCAAAGCACACTTGCTTCGTTTCCAACCTAACTAGAGAACGAAACCTTGTTCTCCACCAAACTTGGGACTTATAATCAGCAACACTATGCTTGATTAATTCCCCCTGAATTTCACGCCTGAAAAAGGGTGTTTATCAGTTAGAGAGGTTTGGGATGAGATGACTTGAGTATAACTTATTCAGCTATAACAAGTAATCTAAGAAACAAAACTTGTAGTACTTTGCAGTAAACAAGTTAAGTTGTTTCTGGTGTCAAGACTTGCTTGTTCAAAAGAAAGAACACTTAACTAATTTCTTAGCCGTGAATGTTCTACTTCTTCACAAGTAGCTTTTGTTTCAATCTTTAAGTCTTGGAACGGATCAATAGGCAGTAAAGAGTTTGGAAGATGAGTGTTTAAGCACAAGTGAGAGTTTGATCATGTTGTTGACACCCTTCAATTTGACGGATGACCTCTATTCATAGTGAATCAAGGGAGCCGTCTGAATTTCAAATTCTAAGGCTTTGTTCCTTAAGATGTCACTATCTTGGTTTTGTACTTTCAACAGCGTCCTTCATTTGTCTTCTAGTCTACATGTTCTTCGCATGCTTACTTTTGCATTTAATGTTCATTTGAATGAAATTCAAATGTGAACGTTGGAGCGTAAATGAAAGTACTTTTAGCAAGGAGGTCACATATGTATTTCAACAAGCGGTCAGTCTCAGTTTCAGCAAGCACAACCTACTCTGTCATATAGATTTTCACTTATGCAAGTTGTTGCTGAAATTTCCACTTTCTGAGCAACATGTGCCTTTGTAAATACTATCTTCAGAAATCTTCTTAAGTCTTCACTCTTCGAAATCTTCAAGTTTCTGAATGGTTCTAGTGCTTCAATAGTTCATTTGTAAAAACAAAGTACATCATCAGCAAACTAAAGCACCTAACTAGTACCTACACTAAGTCTTCAGCAAACGTTCCTCTTTTACAATGTCCTTAAAATTCTAAATTCCTACGGACCTTAACAGTACTAGTTACTGGACTTTCCTTAATTTAGCATGGTTAATTGCTCATCAAAATTTACAAGTTCCCTAACACTGGAAGATGATTATGTCTTCAAGCAACATAGTAGAAATGAGATAGAACTCGAGGAAATCCAAGAACAAGAAAATAACATTGAGGTTAATGAATTGTCAAATAGTTATGACAATGATTCAGTGGGAGATCAAGGTGGATCTTATGGCTCGAGCACATCTCTGGGAAGATATCTGCCAGCCAGTGGGAGCATTTTAGGAAATTTGAATAATTCCCAAAATGCCCCTACCAAGCCGACATTGACTGAACCGACTGGAACGGTTCAACAGGTCATGTCGGAACCAACTCCCCAGGATACAGTTGCAACCGTTGCACCTGAACCACGTGCAACTGTTGCATCCGATCCGCCTTCAACTATTCAACAGATTGAAAAAGTTGAACCATCTCACAATCATAATATACAGCCAGTACAACCAAACAAACCCGCACTCCATCGATCTAAAAGGTTAGAAGTGAGAGCTTTTTTTCTGAATGAATAGTGATGGTATATAATAAAGCAAAAGAAAAGGTCCAGTACAAGAAAACGAGTAACCCACATACGGGCACTCAACAAAAAACTAAAGGATCAACCAGTCACCCAGAGAAGAAATCCCTGGTTGCAACCGAAGGCCTCGTTAAAACCCATTCATAAGAAAACCCTGTGGGAAAAACCTATGAATGGGAAAAAGAGTACCCGAAGATAACCCTAAGTGAGAGCTTCCAAGAAGATAAGTATACTCTTGGAGGATGACAAGTTTGAGCTTGACTTATCTCACAAAGATGACCCTAAGACTTACAAAGAAGCATGTTGAACATTGATTCAAGAAGGTGGCAAGAAGCCATGAAATCCGAAATAGACTCAATGTATGAAAATCAAGTACGGGACTTGGTTGATGCACCAGAAGGGATTAGACCTATCGGTTGCAAATGAGTTTTCAAGAGGAAAACAGATGTTGATGGCAACATACAGACATACAAGGCTAGGCTGGTGGTGAAAGGTTATAGTCAACAAATGGTATCGATTATGACGAAACTTTTTCACCAGTAGCCAAGCTTAAGTCTATTCGAATTTTACTTGCTATAGCAGCATACTATGATTATGAGATTTGGCAAATGGATGTGAAAACTGCTTTCCTTAACGGAAATATCGAGGAAGAGGTGTATATGATACAACCTGAAGGTTTTACATCTAAGTCAAATCCCAAATTACTTTGCAAGCTAAAGAGATCCATTTATGAACTGAAGCAAGCCTCAAGGAGTTGAAATATTCGCTTTGATGAAGCAGTCAAATTGTTTGACTACATCAGATGTGCGGAAGATCCATGCGTTTATGTTAAACGCAGCGATGCTGGAATTGTTTTCATAGTTATATATGTTGATGACATATTAATCATGGGAAACAATGTCCAAATGTTACGATCCACAAAGGAGTGGTTATCTAAGACTTTCTCGATGAAAGACTTAGGTGAAGCCTGTTACATTCTTCGAATCAAAATCCATAGGGATAGATCCCGAAGATTGTTAGGGTTGTCACAATCCACATATGTCGACAAGATAGTAAAACGCTTTAATATGGATGGATCCAATAAAGGTTTCTTACCAGCTATACATGGCGTCGCTCTCACTACGGCGGATAGTCCTTCTACTGATGAGGAGATCGAACACATGAAAAGGATCCCATATGCATCAGCTATTGGATCTATCATGTATGCCATGAATTGTACAAGGCCGGATGTGGCCTATGCACTTAGTTGTACTTGTCGACACCAACAGAATCAAGGTATGAAACACTAGACAGTTGTGAAAGCAATTCTTAAGTATCTTAGAAGAACTAAAGATTCCTTTCTGGTATATGGTGGACAACAAGAGTTGCGAATGAGTGGTTATGTCGATGTTGGTTTCCAATCGGACCCAGACGACTACAAATCACAAACTGGGTATGTGTTTACACTCAATGGTGGGGTCGTCACTTGGAAGAGTTCAAAGCAATCCACCTTGGCTGATTCTACGATAGTATCCGAGTAAATTGCTGCTGCAGAAGCCTCAAAGGAGGTTGTCTGGATTTCAGAATTCCTAAAGGAACTAGGGGTAGTTCCTAATAGTAGTCCTATAACGGTCTACTGCGACAACGAAGGCGCTGTTGCACAAGCAAAGGAACCAAGATCCACTAAGAAGAATAAGCATGTACCTAGGAAGTATCATCTAATTAGAGAGATAAAAGCTAGAGGAGAAGTATCTATAGAATGAGTTTCCACTGAGGAAAATGTGGCAGATCCTTTCACCAAAGTGTTGAACATTGACAAACATATTAGACATTTCAACAACATAGGTGTTAGACACGTAGGTGATTGGCTCTAGGCCAAGTGGGAGATTGAAAGTATATATGTCCTAGAGACAACCTACGATAGGGACGATATGTACTTGATCAAATTCAGTTATTGTTATTTATTTATATTCATTTATTTATACATTATTAAATACAATTGGCATTACATTTTTTATGAATATATTATTTGGTTGTTTGAATTATTCAATAAAATGTTCCCAAGGACTTAAGGTAATCACCAAGTTAGTGGGAGCTTGTGTATCAATAATTAAGTCCTAAAATAAGCCACTAGTTGAAGGTCATTGAGATACGGGATATCAATGATGCCATTGAAGCTAGCATATGTTGCATTAAATCCTTCGAGGATGTAGTAGGTCTCACTGCTACGAATGAACTTGGTTATTCATAATGAACATATGGACACATTGGAGAGTGTTGGCATACCCAACCGAGAAACGATTTGGTAAAGCTATTTAAGTGTTTATGGTAGTATCGGTGTGTAGGGTGATGTTAGTAGTCCTTAGACTTGAGGCCAATACTACATCATATGTGGAATAATGTACTTTGTGATAGTGTATATATCCTACAGACAGTCTTTATTAAGGGCATACAGCCCTTATTAAGGGCATATATGTACTATTACACAAGTCAACGCAATATAATATATGTTTGTTTGTTTGACTATTGAGTATCGCTTTCATATTTATATTACACCAGGCATACTGCATGTCATATCTCTATTCCTGTCTGTATTGATATCAAACATGTCCCCTCAGATAGATGACTGATCACATAGATAGTGGGAGCTATGTGAGTTATCATCTATCTCAAACTCTCCCTAGTCGAGGTTTATCTCGGATGTAGGGGTCTGAATGAACCAGGTGAGACTAGTATGCGTGGAGGTTATACTTGTTAGAGCAAGTGTGAGCCGATCCCACGGCCACGGAACGGATTGATATACAATCTAGAAACGTTCCCATAACTCCGCATAGTTGTTCGAAGGGTGATTACCGAACAATGGAAGTACCCACCGGAAACTCCCATCGATGTATACTCTACACCGAAGTGTCTATGGGAACCGGAAAGTTGTCGAAGTGATGCCAGTCGTCCTTTGGACTTACAGGACTTTATCATCACATTTGTTGCCCCATATCCTTGGTGGACCCGTCGATGTCAGCTCTGAATAAGCAGTTGACCCAAGACACGATCCAGGATTATGCTACATACAAATGGGGGTGATAAGTGATTCTGTGAAGGATTCATCTCTCACGTGTAGCACAGGAGAGCACTGCTCATAGTCGTTCATAGTTGTGATTGGTTAAACCGCTGGCCATCATATCAATATTATTATGATAGTCATAATAGATATTGGATTCACCAAGTAACTCACTAAAGACGCCCATGGATGTATTATTGGGATAGACACATCATCGATCATAGATGCATTCGAGTCAGTCAGATGAAGGGACGTTACCATCGCCGCGTTGAGCGCAACAGACTTCACAACGAAAGAGTTCGCTTTGAGAAACCTCTCAAACGTCCTCATGTATTAATATTGCAAATGGGACCGTCTAGGAATTCCATATTGCCTAGTGTAGCACTTTCTTATTACAATGAGGCCCTATGGGTCACACTATGTGGTGATTCAGCTTATCCAAATATCCTTGAAGATGGAATCGCAATTAATTTAAAATTAATTGTGATTGATGAATTATAATTGGTTTGGAATTAATTATAATTATTTGTGGCTCAATTAATAATTTGGAATTATTGATTGAATTGATTGATTAATTGTATTTTATGTAAATACAATTAAAGATTATATTTTAGAAATATAATAGAGGTTTGATTTGAAAGGATATATTAATTTATAATTAATATATGCACATGGGAAAAATCTACTTAGAGTTTGAATTGCCTTCGAATTATAAGTGGGTCCCAAAATTGGGACCCACATACCCCCCTTGGCCGGCTGCGTGTAGTAGTAGTATGGGAGGGAGTTTCGACTCCTTCCCATATTAGAAGTCAAGGGTTAAGTTAGATTTTCCTAATTGAGTTCTAACATAATTGGGAATGAATCTAGACTTTGGTTTCCTTGTGCAATAAGAATTAGAGTTCTTATTCCTTTATAAAGTCTAAAAGAATCTTCTTTAGGCTTCTATTGACTACTATATAAGTAGGTCATTAGAGAGCTTTTTCAATGCCGAATTCTTAGAGAATTATTCTACCTTTCTTAGAGAAAATAAAAAGCTCTCCCCTACCTCTATACTCTAGTCGCGCGCGCCACTCTCCACCGGAGGAAAATCGCCGCCCCATCTTCTTGGCCACATAAAGAATATCCTAGCATTTTTTCCGATAAGCTGTTCATCCGTGGATACCAAGGTTGAGGTTCAAAGAGCTGGAAACTAACTTTTATTGTCTTGCAGATAATCAAAGTATTGTAGATATCTTCGACTTCGACGAAGGAGATGATTCACCGGACTATTACGAAGACTTCATCGATTGGCATATCGATTCAATACCTATTCTTGCTTTGGAGTATTGTAAGTCTTCTGATTAATGTGTTTATTATATACGTTATATGCATGATCAATTAACCTGCATGTTAAGAAAATTTTTGGAATTCCGCTACGTACCCTAGGGGTAACTCTGACCATATTTTCTTACAGTGGTATCAGAGCCAGGTTAATTAATTATGTATATACGTATATATGTTATGTGATTATATAGTTTATGTGGATGCAATTGATTCTATGATTAATTCGATTTTCAAAAGTTTTGTTTTTATATAAATATAGAATTTATATTTTTTTTAAAAAAAGGGAAAATTTATATATATATATATATATATATATATATATATATGTATATATATATATATATATATATATGTATATATATATATATATATATATATATATATATATATATGTATATATATCCCCCCCCTGCGCTTGCGGGACGCAGGCGCTTGCGGCCGCAGGCGCCCTAGGGGACAGGATTCGATCCCGTCCCCGTATATTATTATATATATTTATTTAATTTTTTCGGGTTGGAACCAAAATCGAATTTTTAGAAATTTTGAGGATTGAATTTTATATTTGGAATATAAATATGATTTAATTGTAATTATTATTAACTAGAGGGGTTAAATTTAATTAGTATTAAGTTGAGGGGCTTATTTGTGATTTATCAATTTATTGTTTATTACAAATAAGTCTTTCTACTTTTGAATTTTGAATTTAATACCTCCAAGGTTTGGAAAATTACAATTGAGTCCTTCGGGTTTTCGAAAATTGCTGCCTGGTCAATAGAATTTTTTGATTTTTCAATCTAGTCCAAATTTTCAATTTTTCATAGAGATTATAAGTATGGGATTATAATTTTCATAATGAAATTATGAAGTCATTTGGCATCCACATAGGCTACTACTTGTTTGTTTGCTCGATATGCTATTGTTTGACAATGCATGTTTAAATACCACGTATTTTACTTCCGTTCGACCGCTATGCATGCGAGGGTAGGCGGCACCCTCTTATTTGTCAGACCGCATACTTTTATGTATGGGTAGGCGGCGCCCATTATGTGCTTGACCGCGTTTAGAACTAGAATGGATAGGCGGCATCCATTACGTGTAGACCGCTCATGCATGATGGGTAGGCGGCGCCCTTATTTGTTTGTAGATGACTGATAACAACCCTCAAGCTACAAGCCCCAACCAATATAAGTGCAGAAATACGTATACGTATGTATTTCTGAGATGCTTTCCATGGGGTGCTTTAATTCTGAACTTTCATTGCGTTTCCCTGTATTGGCGACCTCGTCTTGCAGACTTGCAGTGATCGTCAGATTAGAATAAGCATATGGTTATAAGTTACTGCATATTGTATCTAGCGACCTCGGTAGGTACAATATGTAGAACGTCTGGTTAAATTAGATTTAACACGCAAGAGTTGCGTGACGCAATTGGATAGTCCTACCGGTCATATTATGTTATGCGACCAGCCCCCGTTGGAGTATAATATAGTATGGATTTGGATCTTGGCCACTACGGTAACTTGTTGGACATTACCCGTATGTTTGTTTTGGGGGCAATCATATGTGAAAATAGTGGAAGCTAAACAGCTAAAGGACCTTGTTGTTTAGTTATGTTGACTGTGTATTTAGAAATAGTATTTCAAAAGTTGATTTATTATTTTCTTTCTATATTATTTCTCCTTAGGAAAACAGAAATGGCTATACCGTCCTCCGAGCTCATTGCCAACTTGGAGTTGCAAAAGCTAACAGGACCAAACTACGTGGATTGGATCCATGAGGTACGAAGGGTACTATGGCACAACGAGGTTGAGTATGTGTTAGACGAACCTATCCCTCCACCTCCCACTGAGTTGACTACTGCAACCTATGATTGCTATTATGAGATGTCAGTGGAAAAGGCCGAGTTTGTGAAGAATTTGTTGATGAATGCTATGTCTGACAATATGGTTGGACCATGTCGAGACAAGGAACCATATGAGATTGTGAGATATCTCTCCTCATTCTTGGATACTCCAAGGATGTGTGAAGGGTTCGAAGCTATCAAGATCATGCTTATCCAAAGACTTGAGACAGAAGAGTTGTCGCCTGAACAAGTCAAGTCATTGATTGATTTTCTCTTTCAACTTGTTGGATATGGCTTGGAGCTAGAAGCTAAGGCTTCCATTATCTTGATCGTGGAAAGATTGTTGCAATCTATTCAGAATCCCGAAGTCGGGACAGCAACAGAGTCGATTGCTGAGAGACCTATTGCCAACGAGTTTCTAAGGGTCAATCGTAGACCCAAAGGGAACAAGGGTGGCAAGAATGCACGCAATCGTAAGATGGCTAAGTTTCAACTTAGGATGGAGATTTGTCTCTATTGCAAACTCAAGGGCCATTGGAAGAAAGATTGCCCTAAGCTAAGGCCAGATCAAGCTAAGAAGCCGCCGGCTTCTAGCTCAGGTATGTTTATTATTGAAATGAACATGACTACTTTTGACTCCAATGGTTGGGTATTAGATACAGCTTATGGCTCACACATTTGTAATAATGTGCAGGGGCTAATTGAACACGGGCTAGTCAAGCAAGGTGAAATCGACTTGCATGTTGGGAACGGCAATCCAGTTAAAGCCAAACGCGTTGGACGCTGCAAGATAGATTTACCATCAGGACAATGTTTAGAACTTGATAACGTTTATTTTGTTCCATCCATTGTCAGAAATATTATTTCCATTCCATTGTTGGACAATTTGGGTTTTTCCTTTCGCTAAATGACCAGTATTATGGAAAAGCTCGCTTAGTGAATGGTTTATATTTGCAAAGTAGTCTACCTTTATTTCAAATACATAACAAACAACCGTCTTCAAGTAGGAAGAATAATCCATCTTATCTATGGCATTGTCGGCTAGGCCATATCAATGAAACACGGATTCAAAGACTAAGGAAGTTGGACTTAGAACCATTTGATTTCGAATCATATGGTACATGCGAATCATGTGTTAAGGGTAAGATGACGAACAAACCCTTTGTTGGACAAGGTGTTCGTGCCACTCGCTGCTTAGAGCTCATACATACCGATGTATGTGGACCTTTTAAAGTCCAAGCACGTGGAGGTTATTCTTACTTCGTTACCTTTACTGACGATTTCTCAAGATATGGATATATTTATCTTATGAAGAATAAATCTGAGACCTTTGGGAAATTCAAGGAGTTTAGGAATGAGGTCGAGAATGAATTGAACCTAAGGATAGTCACTCTTCGATCAGATCGAGGAGGTGAATACCTTAGTGAAGAATTTATCGACTACTTGAAGGAGAATGGAATTCAATCGCAATGGACCCCTCCTGGAACACAACAATTGAATGGTGTGTCTGAGATAAGGAATCGAACCCTGCTAGACATGGTGAGATCAATGATTGGATTCTCGACTCTTCCAAAATATCTATGGGGATATGCGCTACAAACTGCAATCTACATTCTGAACCGTGTACCATCTAAATCAGTGGGGAAAACTCCTTATGAGTTATGGAAAGGAAAGAAGCCCTCACTGGGCTATCTTAGACCTTGGGGATGTCCTGCGATAGTCAAATTGTTGCTCACTGTTAAGTTAGATGCCAAGGTTGTCAAAGTTTATTTCATAGGCTATCCTCGTCAGACGAGAGGTTATGAATTCTATCATGCTGAAGATCACAAGGTGATAGTATCTAGAAACGTCAAGTTTTTAGAAGCAGATGATGATGTCGTTTTTCACCAATTAAATTTGTTTAATAGCCAATAGAACACTTATCACCACACAAACTAGAGTGCAATGGCAAGTTGTCCCCGAGTGTCGTTCTCTCGGGACCTAACGTGGCTTTGTTTGTGGTTTTTGCTAGTTATTTCAGTCAACGAGTTCAATTGTTTGTAGAATTGCTTTCTTAGAACAAAGCAACGAGAAATCAGATTGTTGTAATCAAGTTTGGAAAACGGTTGGTGGTAGAAATCAAATACACATGCATGGGTTACGAATATGCTCACAAGTTCAGTGCGTAAAACCTTCGATCGAGTCTGCTAAGCAACTCGTCTAGGTAACTTTCAAGACACACATCATAAAAGACCACTATCAATACTTTAGAGGTGCTTGTCACTAACACCATTTATCTAGCATGCTGCAAATCTCTAACATACAATCCTATAACTTTCATTGACCAAGAGTTTGTCACAATACTCAATTCGAATATATTTTATAGGCAACTAAGAATCATATGAAGGAATTTGCAGCAAGATTGAATCACAATCTCATGTAAGCATAAACATAACCCATAGCATGCATATTCTACATTCTACCACCAACACAAAGGATTTAGCTACTCATATTCATCAACATAGACATCAAACCATATGAATTGTAAATAGAATACATCAAATCAAACTACTAGACAAGAGATAATGATACAATGTTACCACCAAGCTGTCACTAATCGGTGGGTATTGATGAAAACCTCTCCGTAGATGAAACAATGGATGCAATCCTATGCCAAAACCTTTAATCCAATCTAAAAATACAATGTATCTGAGCAAAAAGCAGATCTTTTTTCTTTCTATCTAGAAACTGGAATCTATCTCAGGCTTGCTTTTTGGAGCTTTCTCTGAGTTTTGGGGCTTAGGAGCTCTCCAAAACGAAGCTAGTGTTCAAAAAGTATCCCAAAAGTAACAGAAGATCAGATCTAAGAAGGAAAATCCGAAAACGTAACCGCTGCCAAGCGGACCGCTTGGAGAGTCCAAGCGGAGCGCTTGTCAAGCTAAGCACTTTGGCTCTCCAAGCGCTTCGCTTGGCTGCTGTGCCAAAGCTCCTGGAAAATGAAGCGGAGCGCTTCACTATTCCAGGCGCTTAGCTTGGCTCCTGGGTAGATTTTTGTCTTCAAACTCAATCTTTTTGCCCTCGTACGGCCCTCGGGTGCCTTGGACTCATCCTTCTCAATGCTTATCGATGCTCAAACACTCACGAACAAGCCACGGAGATTGGGGAACTTCAACGGGGCCATCTTTTCCATCAAAAAGGCTCGTTTTTAGCTCCAAAAACGCCGTTTCGTACCTAAGTGCCTGAAAATGCAGAAAACACAAAACGTGACACTATTCTACAAAACTAACCAAAAAACAAGGCTAGAAGATAGCAAAAGAAGGTAAAAAAGACAAGATGAACGCGTCAAAAATACGTTCATCAAACTCCCCAAACCAAACCTTTGCTTGTCCTCAAGCAACAAACTATCCTAAATGCAACACAAAAGGAGTCTCATGCCAAGTAAAGTGAACTAATCTATTGAATCTACCAAATGCTTATGAATAAAACCAAATGAGCATGACATGCAAGTAGGTTGAAGAATGCCTCGATTGCGAATATACACATTCTCATGTGCACTTGGTTAAGCAAAGGAGTCTCTCGTAACATCTTCTACCTGGACCTGGTCAGTGACGACACAATGATGCATATTATCATGCTACAATTGCCCCGTGCCTATGAAACCGAGGGCTTACTACTGTTCACCAAGCGAGACTTTTCCTCAAGAGAGGGCGAACCAATACTGACTCTCATCAAACGAAAGAGGGTTCCCTAGAAAAAGAAGACACTCCCCTATTCTACCCTGACTCTCAAAGAACGAATCTCAATCAACCACTTCTTGAATAGCAAGACGAGGGTGGTCAAGAACAGGCCTTGGACAAAGGCGACACGAAAACAAAAGATAGAATTTACAACTCGATACTTCACAAGGACAAAATATTTACATGACATTTGACACTACGAGACTGCTTTTGGCTTGCAACGACCCTTCTTTTGCTTTTGGGTCTTATTCTTTATTTTCTTTCTTTTTTTTTTCTTTTTCAATTCTTTTTTTTTTTACTTCTTTTTTTTTTCTTCTTCTTTTCTTTTTCTCTTTCTTTTTTTTTTATATAGGGGCAAGCAGCAGTACTAAGTGTCAAAACACCTCCCCAAACCTATTCGAAAGAATAGGTTTGAGCACAAAGACGAAAAAGAAAAGGAAAGACTCTTTTACAAAGACACCTCCCCAAACCTATTCGAAAGAATAGGTTGGGACACAAAACAAAAATAAAAAGAAAAAGAAAACTTTACAACGACTCAAAGACGAAAGACAAGTATAACGAAGCAACCCCATCCCCAAACCTATTCGATAGAATAGGTTTAATACAAGGAATCGCACACCTCACACTACCTCCTTCGTAGGCATTTGGCAATCTCTAATCGAGGTGCAGAACTTGTCGCCTCTTACGTACATAATTACACGGGTTACAACCATAGATTCTAACATGCATCATTTTATATGGCCATCGTGAACCGCAGTAGAAGAAACACCACTCGAGGTGATGTCGAGACTACTAAGCTTAACTAGTGCACAAGTGAATGTGACAAACCAAGCGAGACAAGCCTCAAACTACTTGCAAAGTGATGCAACATATGATAATGGTCATAAGCACTTAGTCTACACAATAGAAAAGTTCGAAAAAACTTGGCAATAGACTCCACACAACAACGTGCAACAACTAATCTATGGATGATATGCATGCAAAAATTTGAAAAAACACGACAAATCACATGAACTTGAGTAAAATCAGACATGTACGAACCACACAAGCATATAGTACTGAAAATCCAATACCCCCTCCCCAAACCTAAACTTTTGCTCGTCCTCGAGCAAAGAAAAGTTGAATGAAAAGGAAAAATTGGATTGAAAATACACTTCCCTGAGATAAAGGTTCGTGTTCAATCTCCTATATATGAGTAGTACCTGAAAGGACTCAAGAAACATGTGAAAACAGGTGCACAAAGGTGAGAAGAATGGAAAAAACGAGGAAAATCTGAGTACAGGGTCCAGGCGGACCGCTTGGCTCCCGCCAAGCGGTCCGCTTGTCAAGCGGAGCGCTTGGGAGTCTCCAGGCGCTCCGCTTGAAATTCCAGTAAGAATGAAATTCTTACTGGAATTCCAAGCGGACCGCTTGGGCTTGCCAAGCGCTTCGCTTGGCTTTGTTTCCAGATTTTCAATGTTTTTTCCTATCTTAATCACCTAAGGCACCAAGACAAACACTAGACTAAACGAATCACGACAAAAGGCACACAGACCACAACTACAAAAGCAAATAAAAAGTGCAAGAAACTAATGAAATGAACTAAGATACAATAGGTACCTCGACCAAGTCAATTTCCACTTCATGAGTCGACTCGAGAGGCTCTAGGTACGGCTTAACTCTCTGGCCATTGACCTTGAAGGTAACTCCGGTTTTGTTGTCCAAGAGTTCCACAGCACCATGGGGTGCTACTCGGACAATTTCAAATGGTCCGTCCCATCTAGAACGGAGTTTTCCAGGAAAAAGTCGCAACCGAGAGTTGAATAGGAGTGCCTTTTGACCTGGGACTAAATCCTTGCGGATGATGCCTCTATCATGATACCTCTTTGCTCGTTCCTTGTATATCTTACCACTTTCGAAGGATTTCAATCTTAGCTCATCTAGCTCGGTGAGTTGCAAAAGTCTTTCTTCACCGGCTTTCTCCATATCAAGGTTCAATTGCTTGATAGCCCAAAGTGCTCTATGCTCCAACTCCACGGGTAGATGGCAAGCTTTCCCGTACACAAGCCGGTAGGGAGTGGTACCAATCACCATTTTGAACGAAGTCCTATATGCCCATAGTGCATCTGACAGCTTGGTGGACCAATCCTTCCTCGAGGGTTTGACCACCCGCTTCAAGATTTTCTTGATTTGCCGATTGCTCACTTCCACTTGGCCAGATGTTTGAGGATGGTATGGAGTAGCAACAAAATGTGTCACCCCATACTTCTTCATGAGATTAGCGAAGACCTTGTTCACAAAGTGAGCTCCCCCATCGCTGATAATGGACCTCGGGGTCCCAAACCTATTGAAGATCACATCACGAAGAAAAGAGAGTACAACCTTGGCATCATTAGTCTGGGTGGGAACAGCCTCTACCCATTTGGTGACATAGTCGACCGCAACCAAGATATATTCGTACCCATTACTCTTAGGGAATGGTCCCATAAAGTCTATACCCCAAACATCAAAAGGCTCAACAACTAAGTTACCTTGCTGGGGCATCTCTTGTTGCTTGCCAATGTTGCCACTCCGTTGGCATGAGTCACATTGCGCCACAAATGAGCGCGCATCTTCAAACAAGCTGGGCCAAAAGAACCCGGATTGAAGTACCTTGCGAGCGGTTTTTTGGCCACTATAATGCCCTCCACATTCTAACTCATGGCAGAATCTCAGTATCGACAATTGCTCTTTCTCGGGTACACACCTCCGCAAGACTTCATCTCCTCCCTTGCGGAACAAGTACGGGTCATCCCATATGTAATGGCGACAATTCCTCACAAGTGAACGCCGTTTAGGTCCAGAGAGATGGGTTGGCATCACATTTGTGGCTAAGAAGTTAACGATATCGGCGTACCATGGTTCCAACTCTATGCGCATCAACTGATCATCGCGCAAATCATCTGAGACGGGTGTGTCATCTTGTGGAATGTTTGGCAACCGGGACAAGTGGTCTGCCACTAGATTTTCTTTGCCACTTTTATCAATTATCTCCACTTTGAACTCTTGGAGAAGAAGTACCCAACGCATCAAGCGGGGCTTGGTTTCACGCTTAGCAATCAAATGCTTGAGAGCTGCATGGTCAGTGTGAACAAAAACTTTGTACCCAGTAATATAGGACCTGAATTTACTTAGAGCAAAAATAACCGCTAAGAATTCTTTCTCAGTGGTAGTATAATTAATCTGAGCAGCATCTAAGGTCTTACTAGCATAGTAAATCACTCTGAAACGGTTATCAACCTTTTGACCAAGAACAACACCCATAGCATAGTCAGAAGCATCACACATAATTTCAAAGGGGATTTTCCAATCCGGAGAGACTACAATAGGGGATGTTAAGAGTTTCTCCTTAAGTGTGTGGAAAGCGTCAAGACATTCTTGTGTGAATTCGAAGGGAACATCCTTAGCAAGCAAGTTACTCAAGCACTTAGCTATCTTAGAGAAATCTTTGATAAATCTCCTATGGAAGCCTACATGCCCAAGGAAGGATTGCAATTCACGCACACAAGTAGGTGGAGGTAACTTTTCAATGATTTCAAGTTTCCCTTTGTCTACCTCTATCCTTCTTTTAGAAATAGCATGTCCTAACACAATTCCCTCTTTAACCATATAGTGACTCTTTTCCCAACTCAAGGTAAGATTACATTCAATACACATCCTTAAGACACGACCAAGTTTATCAAGACAATCATCAAATGAATCACCGTAAACGGAAAAATCATCCATAAATACCTCAACAAATTTATTCACCATGTTGGAGAAGACAGAGAGCATGCAACGTTGGAAAGTGGTCGGAGCATTGCACAATCCGAAGGGCATCCTACGGTATGCGAAGGTGCCGAAAGGACATGTGAAGGTGGTTTTATCTTGGTCCTCGAGAGCTATAGGAATCTGGTAGAAACCTAACAAACCATCCAAGAAACAATAGAACTCTTGCCCAGCTAGGCGGTTAAGCATATCATCAATAAATGGCAAAGGAAAATGATCTTTCTTTGTGGCAGAATTCAATTTCCTATAATCGATGCACATACGCCACCCCGTTATTTTCCTAACGGGTACTAATTCCCCTTTATCATTTGCTTCGACTGTGATACCCGACTTCTTAGGGACTACATGGACGGGACTAACCCATTTGCTATCGGGAGCTGGGTAAATCATCTTAGCATCTAGGAGTTTAAGACCTCTTTCTTCACAACTTCTTGCATAGCTGGGTTTAGCCTACGTTGTGGTTGCCTAACAGTTTCGCATCTTCCTCTAAGGCTATTTTGTGGGTACATTGCACCGGGCTTATACCCTTGATGTCACCTATGCTCCATCCTATGGCTCCGGTGTTTCTTTTCAACACCTCCACTAACTTAGCCTCTTCCTCCTTACCAAGCTTAGAAGATATGATTACAGGTTTAGACTCATTCTCTCCTAGGAAGACATATTTCAAATGGCTTGGTAATGGTTTAAGCTCAAGAGTTGATTCACTAGGTGGAGGGGTCACTCCTTCTTCCTCATCTATTCCTAGAGACTCTTCTACTTCTTCTCCTAGAGGAATTTCGGGTGCATTATCTAGGAGGGCTGTCATGGCTAGAACTTCTTCAGTTACATAATCTTTTTCAAGGTTCATAGTGAGGGCAGCCTCTAAAGGGTCACTAATATGATGAGCAAAGTAAGAATCGCAAGAAACGGGTTCATAGCAATCAACAAATTTAAGCTCTTCAATTATAGCTTCTTCAGAGTCAGGAGCGTATACCTGTTTGTATTGTTCAATCTGTACCTTATCTCCGAGCATTTCCATAGTGATCTTCTTCCCTCGAAGCTCCAAACAAGTGTTGGTGGTAGCCATAAAGGGTCTGCCCAAAAGCACTATGTGCTCTTTCCTCGCACTAGTTCCCTCATCAGCCGTTTCCATTACCACGAAGTCGGTTGGCACGATGAGTCGATCCACCTTTACTAGGATATCCTCAACCACCCCAAGTGGGTGTTTCACACTCCGATCAGCCATTTGAACGACCATGCTCGTGGGTTGGATTTCTCCTAACCCCAACGCCTTGTAGATGGAGTATGGCATTAGATTAATGCTAGCCCCCAAATCAAGCATTGCTTTTGCAGATCGGCCGTTTCCCATGGTGATACTAATGATGAAACTCCCAGGATCTTTTTGTTTCAAGGGTAACTCGTTCACGGAATTAACCATCTCGAGTTCAGCTACCTCCCCCTTTTGAAAGATTTTCTTATTACTCCGCACCTCCTTGAAAAATTTCGTGTAGGCGGGAATATTTTGAATCAATTCCAAAAGGGGAACGTTCACCTCTACTTTTGACAAGATCCCATATATTGGTGAGTCTCGAATATCTCTCTTGGCCTCCTTAACTCTCCCTGGAAATGGAAGATGTGGCTTAGGAGGCACGTAACGGTTGGCTGACTTATGAAGTTCGCCCTCCTTTTGGTGTGCACCCCTTTGCTCACCTTCCTTTCCCTTTCCGGGAACGAGCTTGGGAGTTGGTGTCCCTTCTTCTTCCTCCTCCTTTTCCAGCTGCTCATCATCACCTGTATCACATGTATTATTAGGCAAAGATTTAGCTTTAGAAGGATACATCAAAGGATATTGTGGTCTTGATTCCTTGCCACTCCGCAAAAGTATGTTTGCCTCTTCAAGTTCTTCCTCTACTTTTGAGCTCTCTCCATGCTCTTCTTCACTTCCCAAATCAGTCCTGAGCTCCTCAATTATCTCGCCTTCAAGATTCAAAATTCCCTCGGTGGAAGAAAATTTCAGATTCTGCCCCCAGGTCCCAAGCGAGCCGCTTGGGAGATCGCAAGCGGAGCGCTTATCAAGCGCTTCGCTTGGCACCTGACTCCCAATTTTTTTCTTCTTTTTCAGCTACTGGAAATTCAAGCCCCCCACTTGGCTGTCCCAAGCGCTCAGCTTGAGATTTCAGTGAATTTTCCTCTTGCTCATGGCATTCGGATGCCCATTCTTCACTCATTTTCTCTTCTAGTAACTTGAGCATGACCTCAGATTCTCCTAGAACTTCATACACACACTCCATTCTAGTATCAAAATCCTCTTGGTATTTACCCGCTACTTCGAGCACATTTCCCCAAACCTTCATTAGAGTGGATAACACCTCCTCTTCCTCTTCGGAGAAGCACTCCTCTTCACCTTGAGCTTGCGAGTCTTCAGCCTCAAAGACGTAATATGGAATATTCTCGCCCGAGCATGTCTTCACTTTATAATCGAAGTTGTCATCATAAGAACTAATGGTAATAGGCTTGGGTGCTCGATACATCTCTGAGTAGTCAACCGGTGGCACAAGAGTATGGTTATGTGTCGCAACGAGCAATCTCCCAAAAACCTCTTTGATTTGGGATACGGTACAATTCTCCATACCGTCACATGCACCATCTATCACTAACTGCAAGTCTTCATCCGATCCCCGATAAAAACAAGTAATCAGTTCATATTCGCTCAACCGATGATGTGGCCATTCGCTCTTGTAGAGCTCAAATCTCTCTAGAGCATCGCAGAACCTTTCTCCCTTCCGCTGAGTGAATTCAATTATTCGCCTCTTGAGCTCTTCATTTTCCCTAGGCGAAAGGAACCGATCAAGAAAGGCGTCTACCACATCTTGCCAACTCCTCAGTGATCCCCCAGGCAAAGATCTCAACCATTCCTTGGGTTTTCCAGTAAGAGCACATGGAAACAACCGACGCAAGAGCTGATCATCATTCAAATCACGTGGTGGTAACAACCCAACATCACGCCGGTATTCTACCACGAATCGTAATGCATTCTCGCAAGGCGAATCTCGGAAGGTAGCTATGCTATAGAGAATTTCATCAGTGACCTCATATAACCTAGCCTCCGGTTCAAGATAAATCGCCGGCTCTTTCCTTATCGCCTCATACCGGACCTTGAAAGCTTCGTTCAAGAAAACTTCTTCCATACCTGTTCAACAACAAAGCCTTCAACTAACTGTAAGTTTTTGTTAGTTACGCAAATCTTTCACACAATTCAATCAAGAAAGAAATAAGGGGTGGGAAAGAGATGTTGGCTGAAAAAACCAAAACAAAAACACCAACCAAAGGAGTTAAGTCCCCGGCAACGGCGCCAAATTGATGATGTCGTTTTTCACCAATTAAATTTGTTTAATAGCCAATAGAACACTTATCACCACACAAACTAGAGTGCAATGGCAAGTTGTCCCCGAGTGTCGTTCTCTCGGGACCTAACGTGGCTTTGTTTGTGGTTTTTGCTAGTTATTTCAGTCAACGAGTTCAATTGTTTGTAGAATTGCTTTCTTAGAACAAAGCAACGAGAAATCAGATTGTTGTAATCAAGTTTGGAAAACGGTTGGTGGTAGAAATCAAATACACATGCATGGGTTACGAATATGCTCACAAGTTCAGTGCGTAAAACCTTCGATCGAGTCTGCTAAGCAACTCGTCTAGGTAACTTTCAAGACACACATCATAAAAGACCACTATCAATACTTTAGAGGTGCTTGTCACTAACACCATTTATCTAGCATGCTGCAAATCTCTAACATACAATCCTATAACTTTCATTGACCAAGAGTTTGTCACAATACTCAATTCGAATATATTTTATAGGCAACTAAGAATCATATGAAGGAATTTGCAGCAAGATTGAATCACAATCTCATGTAAGCATAAACATAACCCATAGCATGCATATTCTACATTCTACCACAAACACAAAGGATTTAGCTACTCATATTCATCAACATAGACATCAAATCATATGAATTGTAAATAGAATACATCAAATCAAACTACTAGACAAGAGATAATGATACAATGTTACCACCAAGCTGTCACTAATCGGTGGGTATTGATGAAAACCTCTCCGTAGATGAAACAATGGATGCAATCCTATGCCAAAACCTTTAATCCAATCTAAAAATACAATGTATCTGAGTTTTCTCTGAGTTTTGGGGCTTAGGATCTCTCCAAAACGAAGCTAGTGTTCAAAAAGTATCCCAAAAGTAACAGAAGATCAGATCTAAGAAGGAAAATCCGAAAACGTAACCGCTGCCAAGCGGACAGCTTGGAGAGTCCAAGCGGAGCGCTTGTCAAGCGAAGCGCTTTGGCCCTCCAAGCGCTTCGCTTGGATGCTGTGCCAAAGCTCCTGGAAAATGAAGCGGAGCGCTTCACTATTCCAGGCGCTTAGCTTGGCTCCTGGGCGGATTTTTATTTTCAAACTCAATCTTTTTGCCCTCGTACGGCCCTCGGGTACCTTGGACTCATCCTTCTCAATGTTTATCGATGCTCAAACACTCACGAACAAGCCACGGAGATTGGGGAACTTCAACGGGGCCATCTTTTCCATCAAAAAGGCTCGTTTTTAGCTCCAAAAACGTCATTTCGTACCTAAGTGCCTGAAAATGCAGAAAACACAAAACGTGACACTATTCTACAAAACTAACCAAAAAACAAGGCTAGAAGATAGCAAACGAAGGTAAAAAAGACAAGATGAACGCGTCAAAAATACGTTCATCAGCAGAATACCTCGAAGAAGAGAGGTTAGATGATATGATAGAACTTGAAGAAATTCAAGACTTTGACACACGCGAACATGAGTTCTCTAAATCTTCTGATTTGGACTCAAGTTGAGTGGGAGCTTTCGAAGCAGACAAGGGTAATGATATGACACTTCCTAGGCATGTCATAGTCAGTGGGAGTCATGTGATTAGATCAACAGTTGAAACCACACCAATAAAACCCATTGTCAATCAACCTGTGCAACAAGTTGCACAAGAGCAGCCTCCCGCTAGGGAACAGGGCCGTAGCACGCGACCGGCTGCATCAGTGCCCCCTGATAATATTCGTGTTACACAAAACCAGAAAAGAAAAGCACCAGAAACGCCGACAGAAGCACCAGTCGAGCTTCGTAGGTCGAAGAGGATCCCAAAAGGACCTCAGAAGCAAAGCCTTATGATAGAAGACATCAGTGAACTTGATGTTGGCTTATCAGAACGGGAAGACCCCGAGACCTTCAAAGAGGCAATAAATGATATTGACTCAGACAGATGGCAAGAGGCCATGGAATTGGAAATAGACTCCATGTACCTGAACCAAGTTTGGAGCTTGGTAGACTTGCCCCAAGGGGTTAGACCTATTGGGTGCAAATGGGTCTTTAAGCGAAAGACAGATGTCGATGGCAAGGTACAAACGCACAAGGCTAGACTTGTGGCGAAGGGCAACACACAAAGGTATGGCATCGATTACGATGAAACCTTTTCACCGGTAGCAAAGTTGAAGTCTATTCGAATTCTACTTGCGATAGCTGCCTACTATGATTATGAGATCTGGCAGATGGATGTAAAGACTGCCTTCCTCAATGGAAACCTTGAGGAAGAGGTCTATATGGTACAGCCGGAAGGTTTTATTAGTAAAACCAAGCTAACTGCTGTATGCAAATTACAGAGATCTATCTATGGGCTAAAGCAAGCGTCTAGGAGCTGGAATATCCGCTTTGACGAAGCTGTCAAATCGTTTGACTTCGTCAGAAGCGTAGAAGATCCCTGTGTCTACACTAGGCACAGCGACAAGGGAGTCGTTTTCATGATCATTTATGTTGATGACTTATTGATCATGGGAAACAATGTTTCTATGCTAGAAGAGACTAAAGTTTGGTTATCAAGATGGACGACTCAAGGAGAGGCTTTCTCCAAGCTAGGCATGGGATCGTGCTATCAGTTAAGGATAGTCCTAAAACTGATGAAGAAAGAAAGGCAATGAGTCGTGTGCCCTATGCTTCGGTAGTAGGGTCTATTATGTATGCAATGAATTGCACAAGGCCAGATGTGGCATATGAGCTTAGTGTCACTTGTCGACACCAACAAAATCCAGGAGTACCTCACTGGAGTGCTGTAAAGAACATTCTTAAGTACCTTCGACGGACTAAGGAAATGTTCTTGGTGTTTGGTGGAGAACCATAATTAAAGATGTCTGGTTATGTCGACGCTGGATTTGAATAAGATCCTGATGACTTTAAGTCACAGACAGGATACGTATTCAAATTGAACGGAGGAGCTGTCTGTTGGAAGAGTTCTAAGCAAACCACGATTGCTGACTCAGCCACAGAAGCCGAGTACATTGCTGTATCAGAAGCATCGAAAGAAGCAGTCTGGATTTCAGAGTTCTTGAAGTAATTGAGGGTTGTTCCTGCTCCTAGTCCAATAACGATTTATTGTGACAACACGGGCGCCGTCGCTCAAGCCAAGGAGCCTAGATCTACAAACAAGAACAAACATGTACTTAGAAAGTATCACGTTATACGTGAGATTATTGACAGAGGAGAAGTTAGTATAGAACGTGTCTCAACCACGGACAACGTGGCAGATCCTTTCACCAAGGTCTTATCAGTGGATGCCCACTTAAGACATTATGTTAATCTAGGCATTAAGCATAAAGGTGATTGGCTCTAGTCCAAGTGGGAGATTGATAGTGTATATGTCCTAGAGAAAGTCTTTATTAAGGGCATACAACCCTTATTAAGGGCATATATGTACTATTACACAGGTCAACGTAATATAATATATGTTTGTTTGTTTGACTATTGAGTATCGCTTTCATATTTATATTACACTAGGCATACAACATATCATATCTCTATTCCTGTCTGTATTGATATCAAACATGTCCCCTCGGATAGATGACCGATCACATAGATAGTGGGAGCTATGTGAGTTATCTGTTAGTAATTGTAGTAAATTACCTCTAAGGTTAATGCAGCGGAATTCAAAAAATTTCCTACATGGATCGTTGATTGAATGATTATTTAACATGCTTCATATAAATGACTTACCCGTTATCCAGCTTCCATTAATGAATGATCTAATCATGAATTTGTTCTTCAAAGAACAATTGATGATCTTCTAAAGATTCTGACTGAACTCAGAACAATTCTAAGCTGCCTACGTACCCTTAGGATCAAGTCAAACGTAGTTCAATTCTTCGTTGATGAATTCTCCATGGATGCTAGGAAATCCATATTCAAAATCTACATTAAGCAAAACAAGAAATCTCAAGGATCACAATAAATGAGAATTAATCAAAGAATAAAAGAAAAGAGTTAGAACGAATACAACCGTGTAGAAGAAACCCAAAAGGTGAAGAGAGCTCAAAGCCACAACCCTAGCAACACGTTTTACTTTAGTATATACTTTGTCCAGCCGCATCTGATGGATATGTATGTGTAACACGGATTAAATATTTTACATGGGCCTGGCCCATTCGGCTGGTATGCTAGCTAATGAGATGGAGGTCATGGGTTCGAAACCCACTACTACCAATCATTTTTTTTTGGGCTTTTACCACTTGAACTTTATTCTAAATTGGTTCAAATGCACTTTCTAACTTTAATCAAATTAAATCTAATTTAATTTAATTATTCTTTTCTTCTTTTATTAATTAAATCTAATTTAATTAATTTACTTTCTAAAAGCATAGATTAATTAAGTCCATTGAATTCAATTCAACTTAATTAATTAATTCTATCAAATAGAACATTCTCAATATTATTAAATTAAATATTTATCAATCCAATTGATACTTTATTTAATATAGTAATTAAGTTATAAATTTAATTTTAACTTAATTAATGATTTTCATCAAATGACATGTCGTTGACTATTGTAAATCAAATGCTATCAATCCAATTGACATTTAATTTACCCTGATGCTTAATCGGGAGAATTATCACCTAGTTGTATATGACCCATAGCCCCTCACATATCAGGCAATGATCAAATCAAGGTCACAGTGAATATTCCTAGACAATCATCACTAGACAATACTAATATATATAAGGAACGTTTGTTGAGGAGATACAAACTGCCTGTGATGTAGAGTACTTTGATAGTACGGTCCTTTCATTCTCGTATACTCGAATGAGTCTAGAATATGGATTAGTGTCTATTCCAATAACTCATCCATTGTCTCTCAATCTTCTTAGTCGATCTAGATGATTATGTTCAAACACCATTTTGACATCTATCGTTGCAGTGGCCACTGACTAACGATCGCACTAATATGAGATGTAGAGTATTCTCTCCTTGAATCCATTCGGAGGAATGAATCCTAATCTTGGTCCAATCACTCACACCATATGCTTCCTAATATACCCAACGCATGTCGTATCTACCCTACTTTAAGAGTGCAAGCGTTGCGCATGGTCAAAGTATATTATTCCACATATGATATAGTATTGACCTCAAGTCTGAGGACTATTGCATCACCCTACAATCCGGTACTCCCATAGACACTTAAATAGAATTTACCAAATGGTTTCTCGGCTGGGTATGCCAACACTCTCCAAAGTGTCCATGTGTCCATCATGAATAACATAGCTATTCGCAGCAGTGAGAACTACCACATCCTCGAAGGATCTGATGCAACACATGCTAGTCTCTATCGCATCACTGATATCCCATATCTCAATGACCATCGACTAGTGGCTAATTTTAGGACTTAAGTTCTGACACGCAAGCTCCCACTAACTTGGTGATTATCTTTAGTCCTTGGGAACATCTTACAAAATAGTTCAAACAACCAAATAATCTATTCAGTAAATGTAATGCCAATTGTATTTATGTATGCTTAAATAAATGTAACATAAATAAATACCAATAAGCTGAATGCGGTAAAGTACATATCGTCCTTAATGTTGGTTGTCTCTAGGACATATATACTTTCAATCTCCCACTTGGCCTAGAGTCAATCACTCATGTGTGTCCAACATTTAGGTTCCTGGAATGGCTAACTTGTCTCTCCAAAGACAAGGTTTTGTGAAAGAATCAGCGTAGTGTCCTCACGGAGAAATTACTTTATTTGTTTATGTTGCAATCTATCAGTGGCTTCCAAACCAATGATAGTGTCTCAGTAGATCCATGCTAGTATCATAAGATCTTGGTTCCTTTGCATGTGCAGTCGCATTAGTATAATCGCAATTTCACAATTCGATTACTAACACTTGGAACTACCCCTTGTTCTTCTAAGAACCTTCTAGCATAATCATACAACACATAGGTTGTTGAATCTATACATCATTAGATCTAATCTAATATGATACTATTACTAAGAAGAATACAAAATTATAATTGTGATAATTCCATTCATCACATTTATAATGAAGCTTACTACTCATATATCCAATATATATCTAAGCTAAGCTCCCACTGTCCATGAAATCCGTTAATAATTCTAAGTCACCTTGACTGTTTGATGTATCACATTTGTACATTTTAGGCGATGGTTGCACTATACAACATCGTGTATATGTACAAAGTTCATACTTCAATAAGACAATCTAATATTGACAGTATAACCATGTGATAATAATAATAGATTCTCCTAGAATGCTATTATTGTTTATCAACACATTATTTATTCAAAATAGTGAATATCATGTAGAATTTGAATATTCTCTCGAACCTATCCAACAAGGTTTCAATATGAAAATATCCTAGAAACTTTCATTCAAGCCCCCTCACAATGAAAGTCTTGAATGACCAATATTTTGACTGTTAACGTGGAAGCTATTTCATATGATGTTGGTGTCAATAATTTTCAATCATATAGATAAGAGCTTCTCACAAACACTTCTGAAGATGTACAGATGATTCATCTACTTTTTTAAATAAGTTAAACTAATTTACTTATTTCAAATGTAAATGATCAAACTCCTAGAGGCTTGCATAATTCCAGAATGGTCTTATCTTATTTGATTTGCATATCCATACATGATTTAAATTCGACACTAAGGCCTATAACTGTGTCAAACACACTTTACAATAAAGTTTCTCCTCAGAAAGTGGTATAGGGTTGTTATCGAATATATCATGCAATTATTAGATGCTTATGCAAGTAAAATCTTATAGGACTGGTCTATAATCCAACCAATAGATAATATATAGTATGTCTCCCAGACTCAACTATATAATTTTGATTATCCTACACTATGTAGGCATAGACTCCGTTGTTGATATAATACTTTTCTGAAAGAAACTACTACTATGTAATAATAAATATCAACTTACTTAAGTTCTAAACTTAAGTAATCTCTAGTCCATCTCTTAATATCCTATGGCTTTAAGCCACCTCTCAAAATCGATATCAAATATCATTTTGTTAGCTATAGGTTATAAACTCATCCCTGCGAGTATGACAGTAAATAATCGTGATCCTTCTAAAGGATTCCATAAATTCAATTTGTCACGACAATTTACTTAACCTAGGAGTTTGTTCATTTGCGTTCGAATTCGTTTAATTATCCTGAATGTTATAAGGCACTCTAATATTGGGACACCCAATAAATTATAGTGATCAAGGTAACACTCAAATGCTAACCTTGCTACGGAGAATGTGCAACCTTTAAGCTGCACTGTTTCAACTTGTGGGAATAACTTATTCATAAAAATATTACTCCCCAAATGCTTTCATTAGCTTATGGGCATTACCAAGTAACTTACTCCCACTAACCTCAAGCACTGTTGACTCTTCCTCTGAATCTTTGTCATAGTTAAGTGACAAGTTATCAGCCTCATTAGTTAATTTGTGCCCTTGAAACCATTTCAAATTTTGTACTTCTATCTAATTTATTCCTTGTAAACTCCAAGTCTCACAAGAATAGCATATGCCAAGAAACAACATCTAATTTGTTCCTTATGATGATAGAGGTTAAGTTTCACAAATTAATACATTCTAAAATCCTACTAATCATGAAGAACTTTAATACATGTATGGGGCAACCCCATATTCAGTTATGTATTAAAGAATCTTACAACATAACTATTATGTGTCTCTAAGACTGATTTAGTAAGGATATAATTAGGATACATATTGAGCTTCAATTGCACGTGTAACAAAGTATATGGGATAATCTATGTCGAACATAGCATTTCCATTTCAATGGAACCCATCATGGGATTAACCATGTCTAACAAGGTTTAATTAATTCCACTCTATTAGAATCCATGGCCTTTTATAACAATCCATATGTTTCAAAACAAATGGTGTCAAGTAGTCTAACTTACTTAACACTTGTCATTCTTATCTCACAAGTTCAACCAAGTTGACAAATAACATAATTTTGGGAAATTGGTTTGTTATGTTGGTCTTCTTATCGTGTATTGAGAAAGTCATGTCTTATGGTTAAGAACTTTTGATCCATGTTCTTGAAGACGTCTACCTCTATACTATTAGTGTGACTAAATAGTAGGTAAATCCATTATCGTCTTAACAAGTACAGAAACAATGTTCTTAACATATGAAATCCATAATCAAATAATTTCATTTGTAATTAGTATCCAATACTAAAATTACTTCATAGACATAATCAACTTTCAATACGCAATAATGTGCTTGAATCTTTAAGCAATAATGCTTTAAGTTCAAGGAATAAAACTTTGCTACCCATACTCTCATTGAATTACTATAATTGCAATAGAGTGTATTATTCGTTAGACATTTACTCTTTCTTCCAAGATCATCTTTAAGATAAATGGAAATATACTTAGAGCAGCTCTTAATATATTTATTCTACTTTCCATTCCTTGCGGATTGGTTTAATAGAACTGCTCACTATAAACACCATTACCCATGGACGATGTTCTTGCAAAAGACTATGAGTAGTAAGCAGTTTTAGTCAATCTCACTTCTATTGTATTTAATATTCACTATGAAATTAATACAAATCATGAAGTGACTTAATAACAAATTAATTGAAGAAATGTTAAGCAATATTCTCTAAGAATTTCAACATCCTCAATTGACTTTCTTATTCCAAATAATATGAGAGCTTGTGAAGAGAAATCGAATTTCAACATTTAAAGACAATACGCATTGACTATCATAAGAACTCGTACTCCCACTGATTTAGCCAATCTCTATAATGGAGGTTGACCAAAGTCATTGTTCATCATACATGTTCTAAGAGGTATCTTCTATAATGTCTTCACATTCTCATGTTGTGTAAGCTACTTGTGTACCATACACGCCTAAGTCGAATATGTTACCTAGTTGTCCTTGTATTTAATATAAGTATTCTTGTCCAACTCGAAATACTCAAATTCAAACACAAGACAATCTTGGGTACGTGCTTGTCCAAGACAAACTCAATTAAAGCAAACGCAAATAACAGTACAGTCAAAATGTCATTGGTAAATAAATCAAACTAATCGTATTCATCAATGCCATTCTACAACAACCTTATAAAACATAATTTAAATAAAGCGCGAATTAAATTTAACTCTACTTAAATAACAATTCACAATATCCTCATTCAGCGACTAAATAATCAAGGCCTTTTGACTTATTTAGTTCCATTAATTTTATCATATTCACCGACCCCATTGGAACAATACGGATTCATTTCTAATATGAATCATAATGGCCAAGATCCAAATCTGCACTAATACAGCCCCTGCTATGGCTGATCACTGTAATAGCCAAATAAGGTAGGTATCTAAACCAATTGTACAATACAACTCTTGGTTGACCAAAGCTACTTTGATCGACGTCCTATAGACTATGTCTGACGCTATGGCGACTCGACATAGCCCAAGTAAGTCACAACCATCACACAGTACCAACTATGGACCTATGAAAGAGACTTTCCATCGGCAAACAGAGTAAGCACTATGGTGCATATTACTCATGAGATTAGATGGTTCCATTCATCATTCAATTATGATGGGTGACGTCGTGCTATCAAATCGAGACTTAAATTTTAGATGGGGAACATTTATGTCGGGGTATTTAATCGCTTAAACAAGATCTTAGATAACTATCAAACATAGGGCGCCGCCTACCCACGCATACAATTCGCGGGAAAACAAATAATGAGTGCTGCCTACTCATGCATACAATATGCGGACAAGCAAGTAATGGGTGCCGCCTACCCATGCATATGACAGATGCGGTCCGGAAACTAGTGGGTGCCGCCTACCCATACATAGCGGACATAAAGGGCTATACTGATTTAAAGTAAATCATATAGACATTCAAACATATGAGCAAGTAATTGTGAGTTTAAAGTTTGCAAGAAAATATAATTTGTCTCATCTTTATACTTCTAAAGTAATTTATAAATGTTTTATTTCAAAATAAAGCATCTACTAATTTCCAAGAAATTAAATAAATTACAAATCCAATTATAATAATTTATGAGTCATAAATCTAATTTATGAATTTTCCACGAATTTATAAATATTTAGAACAAGTTTCTACATCAATATAATCTTCTAAAGACTATATTAATATCTAAACATAGTTTATAAACTATTTATAAACTAATCATCAAGTTACTAAATATTATAATCATCAAGTATGCCACCAAATATTAATATAAGCCTCCAAAAGTTATATTAGGACACAAATCTAATTTATAAACTATTTATAAATCAAAAGTTTCTAAGACTTTAGGGGTCCAATTTAAATTTTCAGAGGACTTATACGAATTTTCTAAAACTTATCAGGGTTAAATTGAACATACCAAGTATTAAAGGGCTAATGTACAATTTCTAGAAGTACAAATCTAATTTAATTGGACTGAATTGAAGTTTTAAATAATCGGGGACTGAAATTAGTAGTCTCAACAGTGCAGGGGCCTCAGCCACAATAAGACAGAAGAATCTGTAGAATTGTAACAGAGGTCCCTGATCTTCTACATCCTTTCAAACTAACCCCAATATTTTCATAACATTCAATTCAATCCCTGGTCTTCTGAAAACTTGTAATTGAATCCCTGTAAATATTCAAAGCTTGCAACTATGTCCAACAATGGAGGTTTTGAATCCAATTTCAAATTCAATCACCCAATCGATGTTCTAAACTCGAATATAACAATGAATCCTCCATTGTTCAACATCTCTCCACCTATATCATCAATCAATCGAATCAAATCCCTCAAGAATAAAAAATGCCCAATTTTTTTTTTCTTTTTTTTTTTTTTTTTTTTTTTATATTTGATCGATCGAATCGATCTTGTTTCAAATCGCGATTCCCGTTCGCGTTTAGGGACGAACGGAGCCGAGCTCCGGTGATTCTGATGGCTTCAGTTAGAGAGAGAGCAACGGGAATGATTTGAGGCCGGACGAAGTCAAACTCCGGTGAGGCTCAAAGCTTCTTCCGTTCATGATGGACGGTGATGATGACGGGCGGGCAGCGACAATGGATCCAAGTCCATGCTCATACAGTGTACATGGAATAGAATGCAAAAGGAACAAACCCAGTTTGATGGCCATAAATGGATTTTAAATTGATCTGTTCAAAACTTCAAATCATTAGTATATGTAAAGATGGTAATCCAAACCACGTTTATTACTAATGAAAGATTAGTTATGAATTAATTCAAAATTAATTTAATCAGTTACATGAAAACCAATAATACAGTATCACTTTTATACAAACCTAGTTTGTTGCCTTACACGAACAGATCATTGCTTCGTGACAGTCAAAATTTAGAAAATACAAACCCCAAATTTTATAAGACAATATCATCTTCAAACATAAACTCCCAATTAACAATAAAACATAAAATAACAGGTAAATAATTTCAATCAATCAGCCCAGCTCCGATACCACTGTTAGTAATTGTAGTAAATTACCTCTAAGGTTAATGCAGCGGAATTCAAAAAATTTCCTACATGCATCGTTGATTGAATGATTATTTAACATGCTTCATATAAATGACTTACCCGTTATCCAGCTTCCATTAATGAATGATCTAATCATGAATTTGTTCTTCAAAGAACAATTGATGATCTTCTAAAGATTCTGACTGAACTCAGAACAATTCTAAGCTGCCTACGTACCCTTAGGATCAAGTCAAACGTAGTTCAATTCTTCGTTGATGAATTCTCCATGGATGCTAGGAAATCCATATTCAAAATCTACATTAAGCAAAACAAGAAATCTCAAGGATCACAATAAATGAGAATTAATCAAAGAATAAAAGAAAAGAGTTAGAACGAATACAACCGTGTAGAAGAAACCCCAAAAGGTGAAGAGAGCTCAAAGCCACAACCCTAGCAACATGTTTTACTTTAGTATATACTTTGTCCAGCCGCATCTGATGGATATATATGTGTAACACGGATTATATACATTACATGGGCCTGGCCCATTCGGCTGGTATGCTAGCTAATGAGATGGAGGTCATGGGTTCGAAACCCACTACTACCAATCATTTTCTTTTGGGCTTTTACCACTTGAACTTTATTCTAAATTGGTTCAAATGCACTTTCTAACTTTAATCAAATTAAATCTAATTTAATTTAATTATTTTTTTCTTCTTTTATTAATTAAATCTAATTTAATTAATTTACTTTCTAAAAGCATAGATTAATTAAGTCCATTGAATTCAATTCAACTAATTAATTAATTCTATCAAATAGAACATTCTCAATATTATTAAATTAAATATTTATCAATCCAGTTGATATTTTATTTAATATAGTAATTAAGTTATAAATCTAATTTTAACTTAATTAATGATTTTCATCAAATGACATGTCGTTGACTATTGTAAATCAAATGCTATCAATCCAATTGACATTTAATTTACCCTGATGTTTAATCGGGAGAATTATCACCTAGTTGTATATGACCATAGGCCCTCACATATCAGGCAATGATCAAATCAAGGTCACAGTGAATATTCCTAGACAATCATCACTAGACAATACTAATATATATAAGGAACGTTTGTTGAGGAGATACAAACTGCCTGTGATGTAGAGTACTTTGATGGTACGGTCCTTTCATTCTCGTATACTCGAATGAGTCTAGAATATGGATTAGTGTCTATTCCAATAACTCATCCATTGTCTCTCAATCTTCTTAGTCGATCTAGATGATTATATTCAAACACCATTTTGACATCTATCGTTGCAGTGGCCACTGACTAACGATCGCACTAATATGAGATGTAGAGTATTCTCTCCTTGAATCCATTCGGAGGAATGAATCCTAATCTTGGTCCAATCACTCACACCATATGCTTCCTAATATACCCAACGCATGCCGTATCTACCCTACTTTAAGAGTGCAAGCGTTGCGCATGGTCAAAGTATATTATTCCACATATGATATAGTATTGACCTCAAGTCTGAGGACTATTGCATCACCCTACAATCCGGTACTCCCATAGACACTTAAATAGAATTTACCAAATGGTTTCTCGGCTGGGTATGCCAACACTCTCCAAAGTGTCCATGTGTCCATCATGAATAACATAGCTATTCGCAGCAGTGAGAACTACCACATCCTCGAAGGATCTGATGCAACACATGCTAGTCTCTATCGCATCACTGATATCCCATATCTCAATGACCATCGACTAGTGGCTAATTTTAGGACTTAAGTTCTGACACGCAAGCTCCCACTAACTTGGTGATTATCTTTAGTCCTTGGGAACATCTTACAAAATAGTTCAAACAACCAAATAATCTATTCAGTAAATGTAATGCCAATTGTATTTATGTATGCTTAAATAAATGTAACATAAATAAATACCAATAAGCTGAATGCGGTAAAGTACATATCGTCCTTAATGTTGGTTGTCTCTAGGACATATATACTTTCATTATCATCTATCTCAAACTCTCCTTAATCGATGTTCATCTCGGATGTAGGGGTCTGAATGAAACAGGTGAGACTAGTATGCGTGGAGGTTATACTTGTTAGAGCAAGTGTGAGCCGATCCCACGGCCACGGAACGGATTGTTAGACAATCTAGAAACGTTCTCATAACTCCGCATAGTTGTTCGAAGGGTGATTACCGAACAATAGAAGTACCCACCGGAAACTCCCATTGATGTATACTCTACACCGAAGTGTCTATGGGAACCGGAAAGTTGTCGAAGTGATGCCAGTCGTCCTTTGGACTTACAGGACTTTATCATCACATTTGTTGCCCCATATCCTTGGTGGACCCGTCGATGTCAGCTCTGAATAAGCAGTTGACCCAAGACACGATCCAGGATTATTGCTACATACAAATGGGGGTGATAAGTGATTCTGTGAAGGATTCATCTCTCACGTGTAGCATAGGAGAGCACTGCTCATAGTCGTTCATAGTTGTGATTGGTTAAACCGCTGGCCATCATATCAATATTATTATGATAGTCATAATAGATATTGGATTCACCAAGCAACTCACTGAAGACGCCCGTGGATGTATTATTGGGATA
The DNA here is from genome assembly GCA_028274465.1 of Plantago ovata. Classification (NCBI taxonomy): domain Eukaryota; kingdom Viridiplantae; phylum Streptophyta; class Magnoliopsida; order Lamiales; family Plantaginaceae; genus Plantago; species Plantago ovata. Next base: position 74,819,560 of record CM051455.1, read on the forward strand.
GACACATCATCGATCCTAGATGCATTCGAGTCAGTCAGATGATGACGTTACCATCACCGCGTTGAGCGCAACAGACTTCACAACGAAAGGGTTTGCTTTGAGAAACCTCTCAAACGTCCTCATGTATTAATATTGCAAATGGGACCGTCTAGGAATTTCATGTTGCCTAGTGTAGCACTTGCTTAATACAATGAGGCCCTATGGGTCACACTATGTGGTGATTCAGCTTATCCCAATATCCTTGAACATGAAATCGCAATTAATTTAGAATTAGTTGTGATTGATGAATTATAATTGATTTGGAATTAATTATAATTATTTGTGGCTCAATTAATAATTTGAAATTATTAATTGAATTGATTGATTAATTGTATTTTATGTAAATACAATTAAAGATTATATTTTAGAAATATAATACAGGTTTGGTTTGAAAGGATATATTAAGAAAGATTATATTTTAGAAATATAATACAGGTTTGATTTGAAAGGATATATTAATTTAGAATTAATATATGCACATGGGCAAAATCTACTTAGAGTTTGAATTGCCTTCGAATTATAAGTGGGTCCCAAAATTGGGACCCACATACCCCCCTTGGCCGGCCGCGTGTAGTAGTAGTATGGGAGGGAGTTTCGACTCCTTCCTATATTAGAAGTCAAGGGTTAAGTTAGATTTTCCTAATTGAGTTCTAACTTAATTGGGAATGAATCTAGACTTAAATTGGTTTCCTTGTGCAATAAGAATTAGAGTTCTTATTCCTTTATGAAGTCTAAAAGAATCTTCTTTAGGCTTCTATTGACTACTATATAAGTAGGTCATTAGAGAGATTTTTCAATGCCGAATTCTTAGAGATTATTCTACCTTTCTTAGAGAAAATAAAAAGCTCTCCCCTACCTCTATACCCTAGCCGCGCGCGCCACTCTCCACCGGCATGTGTTGGGTTCATTAGGAAGCGTATGATGTGAGTGATTGGGCCAAAATAGGATTCATTCCTCCGTAATAGATACAAGGAGAGAATACTCACTTCTCATATTTAATGCGATCACAAAACCGGTGGCCACCGTATGTGAATATGTCAAAATGTTATTTGGACATGATTCATAGATCGACTAATAAGATTGAGAGACAATGAATGAAGTTATTAGAATAGACACATAACCATATTCTAGACTCATTCGAGTATTCGTGAATGAAGGGACCGTATCATCAAAGTACCTTACGCTACAGGTGGTTTGTTTTCCTCACAAACGTTCGTTGCATATTAATATTGTCTGATAAATTGTCTAGGAACTTATTATGACCTTAATTAGATTATTACTTAATATGCAAGGCCCAATGGGTCACACTTCAAGGTGGTGTTTCTACAAACGAGCTATGTATATAGGATTAAATATTAATTGGATTAATATTAAATTATTATATATATAAATATAATGAATTATTATTAATTAGATTAATATTAATTCATTATATATGTGGAATATATTTTAGAAATATAATTAATTGAATTGAATTGGATTTGATTAATTAATTGAAGACTTATGCACTTGGACGGGATTTAAAGCAGCCCAGGAAGAGCGCAAGAAGAGAGAGAAGATTAGCGACCAGCTGGGCCAACCGGCCGAACTTATTCCTAGGCCTGGCGCGTGCATGGCACGTGCCAGGCGAGTGAAGAATGGCGCGTGCAATGCACGCGCCATGAGAACGAGATGGGGACAGCTGAAAGCTGTCCCCACGTGATCTCTCTCTCTTTCTCTTCTTTTGACTTATTATTTTTGTTTTGACTGAGATAATTAATTATTATCTCTTTGTTGGTTAGTGGATGACTTTTGAAGTCTCCTAGTCAATTAGATTTACTTGGTAAAAATCTTACGTGATTTTCTGAACCAACTTACTCACTAAATCAGAAAGAAAGAAATAAGTCTTCATTCACCACATACGTAAAAAAAGTCTCTGATAGAAGAAAAATATTTTTCTCTCTATTAGCTCAAAATATACAAAAGAACCTCCTAGCGTTCTTGATAGAAATCACTGCCCGTGGATACCAAGGTCGAAGGTAGTAATCAACCTGTTGATAAGCCGTTTTGGAGATTCTGTTGACGAAGATTTCATCTCTAAAGAAGAAGAAATCAACCAGTTACCGGACGAGGAGATTGCAAGACTCTGTCTGCAGATTGAGGAACAACTACCCGGTGAATTTGCTTATCTGCTGGAGGACACGTAAGTAATATCTTCTAGCATAATAAACGTAATATAGTCATATCAGTTTAGTGAGATTAAAATTTTTAAACTTCCGCTGCTTAGCCTTAGAGGCAATTTTTCTCACTTTTACTAACAACTTCTTCTTCTTCAGTGTCTGAGCTCTCTACCTCACTGTCTTCAGAGCTTATATCAATGCAAAGAGCATCGATTTTTTCTTGAAGCTTCTTCTTTTCTTCAGCAATCAAAGCCCTTTTGAATTTCTTCTTCTTTTCAGCAGATTTGCCTTTCAGCAAAGGACAATTTACTTTGAAGTGTCCAGGCTTTTTGCAATAAAAGCAAAGATCATTGTCAACTGCTGGTTTTTCAGAAGAGTTTGCTTGCTAAGCTTGCTTGTTCAGCGAGCTAGCGTCATTCTTGTATTTATGGTAGTTGTTACCAAGATGCTTTTTCAACTTCTCTTTTGCTTTTCGCCTTTCAAGTTCCTTACTGATGAATTTCTTCATGTTTCTAACAACAAGAGCATTTTCATCAGCAGGCTCTTTATCATTCTTCTTTTCAGAAGATGATGGCTTAGCGACAAGAGCAATGTTTTGCGATTTTTCAGCAAACATATTTCTCTTTGCTTTGTCTCGCAGTTGACAGTAGCAAGATGAGAGAACAACTTAGTTGGAGTGATATTTAGCATTCCTTGATTGTAATAGAAATTCTGAGTATGGATCCATTCTTGATTCACTTCTAATAATGGTTTTCACCTTTTCAGAATCTGAATAGAAGTTTCCAACTCCTAAGGCAGCCATCTCACTCACTAGAGTTGTGAATATGAAATCCAAGTCTTCCAGTGACTCATTTGTACCTTGTTTAAAGTTTTGGAACTTCAACTTTAGTACTTCGAGTTTGTTTTCCTTGGTTTTGTCAGATCTAGCACAAAGATCTTGAACCATTTTCCAAGCTTCCTTAGCAGTTTTGGCACCCCACAGTTTGCACTGTATAGTATCTGGAGTAGATCTAATAATGATGTTTCTTGGTTGGCCATCAAGACGGAATCTTTTGACTTCGTCAGAAGTCTATTCCTCTCTTGGTTTTGGAACGGTGGTATCAACCGGTTCTCCTAAGATAGTTTCCTTTCCAGCAGTCTCTGTGGTTTTGTGAGGAAAGCTTCTCTCAAGTTTAGTGATCTTGATAGGCCCATCATTTATGATAGTAACCATTTCATCACTTATGGCCTCAAGATGTAGCATCATGTTGTTTCGCCATTTTTCATAGTTTTCCAGCTTCAGCAAGGGAGCGTCTCCTAGCGACATCCTATCAGCAAAAGACTACCAAATTGATCAAGTGAGAGTGATTTACGGAAAGCACCTAAGGGGATCTAGGTTCAGTGCTGAAGGTTAAAGAACCTCCAGCCCTGATACCACTTGTTGGTCACTTTAAACAACAACAAAAGACTAGAGGGGGGGTGAATAGTCTTTTCAAACTTTCGTCGTTTAAAAACTTTCTCAGCAATTGCTTATTACTTTTCAGTAATGAATTTGCTGGTACTTAACTTTCTCAGCAAGTACTTATTACTTTTCAGTAAAGAGTTTACTGGTACTTTAACTTTCTCAGCAAGTACTTGTTACTTTTCAGTAACGAGTTTGCTGGTACTTTAAAAACAGAGTGCGGAAGACTTTATACAATAAGTGCTTTTCAGAGAGTGCTAGTTTCAGCAAGTGAGCAGAGTGACAGTGTACAATAAGTGTAGCTTGCTGAAAACTAAATGCGGTAAAGTAAATCACACAAATACTTTTATAGTGGTATCTGAGAGTGGCGTAATCTCTCAACTAATCCACTTTATCCTTTCTAGGACTGAATCCACTAAGATAAGATGTGAGGTTCCTTACAAATCCTATCATTAATGATTCTTCAGAAACCAAAGCACACTTGCTTCATTTCCAACCAAACTAGAGAACTGTGACCTTGTTCTCCACAAAACTTGGGACTTATAATCAGCAACACAATGCTTGATTAATTCCCCTTGAATTTCACGCTTCTAAATGGTGTTTATCAGTTAGAGAGGTTTGGGATGAGATGACTTGAGTATAACTTTTCATCTATAACAAGTTATCTAAAGAAACACAACTTGTAATACTTTTCAGTAAGAAAGTTAAGTTGTTTCTAGTGTCAAGACTTGTTCTTGTTCAAAAGAAAGAACACTTAACTAATTTCTTAGTCGTGAATGTTCTACTTCTTCACAAGTAGCTTTTGTTTCAAGCATAAGTCTTGGAACGGATCAACGGCAGTAAAGAGTATAGAAGATTTGAGTGTTTAAGCACAAGTGAGAGTTTGATCAGGTTGTTGACACACTTCTACTCTTTGTCGGATGACCTCTATTTATAGTGTATAATGAGAGTCGTTTGAATTTCAAATTCTAAGGCTTTGCACCTTAATATGTCACTATCTTGCTTTTGTACTTTCAGCAGCTGTAACACCCCGTTTTTTTTAATTATTTATTTAATTATTATTTATTATTTAATTATTATTTATTATTTAATTATTTATTTTAGTTAATTAATTATCAGAGTAAATTATTTATTCGATAATTATTTAATTAATTTCGCGTAAGCAAGTTCGTTTCATTACGTTTGGATCGATCTGGAAGCCTGGACCGTTCTGACCTCTTTTTAGCCCATTTTTGAGCCCAGTCAAAGGCCCATTGACCGGCCCAGTAATGACTAACCCTAACCCTAAGTCCAAAACCCAGATTACATCTCCTTGTTTCCGTCATAATCGATTTGGAAGAAGAAAGAAAAGAAAAAGAAAGAAGAAAGAGAGGGAGAGAAGGAAGAGTGAGATACTGCTGCTGCCTGACTCCGTCCTCCCCCGTGTCGCCGCCGCCGTGACCTTCGTCCGTTCCGGTCCGTCGCACCGAGCCGTTCCGTCAAACGCCGCCGCGCCTGTTCTGTTCACTTCCGCCGTCGCCGCGCCGCCAAGATCGATCGATCGGTTTCGTTCGCCGCCGCTCGTTTCTGTTCGCGTAGGTCTCGTCTGATTCAGGCCGGCCGTTCGTCGCCGCCGTGTAAGCGCGCCGCCGCTCCGTTTTCCTTTCGTCGCGCGCCGATCTGTTCGATCCTTGTTGTCGGCCCGATCAGCTGACCGCACGCGCGCCGCCATGCCCAATCCGTCCGATCTCCGATCCCGTTACGTTTGTTTTTTCCGATCTCGATCAGTAAGTTTGTTCTATCCTTTCGTTTCAGATTCAACTCGATTACGAATTCGATTCGAATCTCGTTTTAATTTTCTTTTCTTATTCTTTCGATTTGCAGATTAATTCTTTTCACTTTCGAAGGTAAATCTCGAATCCTTTGCTGTTTCTTTCGATTCGAAATTAGTATTCTGTTTCGGACATTTTTACCCCTGGACCGATTTACCCTTGTTTGTTCTGACCTTGTTATTCGATTCGAACTGAGAACCGGGACTTTAGGATTGTTAGATTGTTGCTGCTGTTGTTGGACTTGTGTTTTGACCTCGTATGTTGACCTTGGTTTTCTGTTGACCTCGAAAGGACTGTTTTGGACTTTGTTGATATTGTTTTGAACTTTGTGGACTGATTTGGGAAATATGAAAACCTAAAGGACCTATTTGCAATTTTTCCTTTGACCGTAGTTGACTGGCAGAGGACTTTTTCGTAAACCTTTTTGTTCTGTGAGGACTGATAAGTATGTTTGGAAAACTTCTGGTTTGTTTGTACTGTCTATTTTTGAAAAGGGTTCTTTTGCAATTTACCACTGAGGGTATTTTGGTAATTTCCAGAATCTGAAAACAGAAAGAGTATTTCTGAAATTGTTTCAAACTTAGTTTCTGTTTTTGTAAGTTAGTAATGACTTGACTTGCTAGCTTAGTTGGTTAGGTTCTTGCTCGACTAACTTAGAGGTCCTGAGTTCGAACCCCGTCTTTACCATTTCTTTTTCAACCTTTGTCCTTCCGTCCGTTCGACTTCTAAAGTGTGTTTAGTACTTTCTGGTTAGGTTTTCCGTTGTTCGATAACCCGTAAGCTCATTACTCGTTGGAGATCTTTTGCTCACAAGTTAAGGTGAGTGTTCACCCCTAAACCTATTATTTGCGAAAAACTGGAAGGATATGTGACAACTTGTACCTATTACTATATATTGTTTTACTGTATGCTTCCGCGTAAAGGTATAAGTCCTAAGTATGACTATTTACTTTTCTGTTTATTGCTACTCTGTTATGGACTGACTTTCTGCAGGAACACTTCTCGGTGTTTGACTATCTGTATCTGTTTGTTCTGTTTCTGTTCTGTTTCTGTGTGACCGGTCGATTAGGTCGTAACTAGGTAGACTTGGGTAGTAGAGGACTATCGGGTTTGCTTGGTTATTGCCTAGTCTAATCCCTTTTAGACGCGAGGCAGAAGTCGCTAAGGTCTATTAGGGTCGTAGGATCTGTTTCCCCAAAGTACACGGGGGTTTCTGTTTCTGTCCGGAGTTGTGCACCCTCTGGAGGGAGTTATAAGGGCATTCTGGGAGTAGGAGCAATAAGGCGGGCTGCACCAACGGTCTACAACTTATCTGTTCTGTTATTCTGTTATATGTGATCTGTCCTGTTTGTTTTTCTGAAAAGGATTTTGATTTCAAAACTGTTTACTTTCTGTTTTTAACTTAGAACCTCACTGAGATCCTTTATCTCACACTCTCCTGTTTTCAAATTCCTTCCTTCCAGATACTGCTGAGGATGTTCGCGAATAGGTTGCCAGCGACTGAGAGAAGGGTCTGGGGTGTCTTGGGATTTTATTTCAAAATAAGAAGATGAACTTTTTGCTATCTTCACTCGTTGTTTCATTTGAATTTTGAGTTCTCGTTGGATATTTACTTGTTTCTGTTAGCGATGTGCGCGTCAAAGATTATTTTGGGCATTAATTGCCGACCGTTGCTATTAAAGTTATTTTGGATTTTCTTTTCAAGAAATTCTTTTGTTTTCAAAACCGGTACCGTTACAACTCCTTCATTTGTCTTCTAGTCTTCATGTTCTTCGCGTGCCTACTTTGCATTTAATGTTCATTTGAATCGAATTCAAATGTGAACGTTGGAGCCAAAATGCAAGTACTCTTCAACAAGGAGGTCACATATGTTTTTCAGCAAGTGGTCAGTCTCAGTTTCAGCAAGCACAACCTACATTGTCATATATATTTTCACTTATGCGAGCTGTTGCTGAAAATCTCACTTTCTGAGCAACATGTGCCTTTGTAGATACCTTTCTCAGAATTGTTCTAAATCTTCAGTCTTCGAATCTTCAAGTTTCTGAGTGGTTCTAGTGCTTCAATAGTTCATTTGTAAAACAAAGTACATCATCAGCAAACTAAAGCACCTAACTAGTACCTACACTAAGTCTTCAGCAAACGTTCCTCTTTTACAATGTCCTTAAAATTCTAAATTCCTATGAACCTTAAGAGTACTAGTTACTGGACTTTCCTTAATTTAGCATGGTTAATTGCTCATCAAAATTACAAGTTTCCTAACACATCTCATCACTAATGGCCTCACGATGTAGCATCATGTTGTTTCGCCATTTTTCATAGTTTTCCAGCTTCAGCAAGGGAGCGTCTCCTAGCGACATCCTGTCAGCAAATGACTACCAAACTGATCAAGTGAAAGTGATTTACGAAAAACACCTAAGGGGATGTAGGTTCAGTGCTGAAGGTTAAAGAACCTCCAGCTCTGATACCACTTGTTGGTCCCTTTAAACAACAAGAAAAGACTAGAGGGGAGGGGGGTGAATAGTCTTTTCAAACTTTTCGTCGTTTAAAACTTTCTCAGCAAGTGCTTATTACTGTTCAGTAATGAGTTTGCTGGTACTTAACTTTCTCAGCAAGTACTTATTACTTTTCAGTAATGAGTTTGCTGATACTTAAAAACAGAGTGTGGAAGTCTTTACAATAAGTGCTTTTCTCAGAGAGCTAGTTTCAGCAAGTGAGCAGAGTGACAGTGTACGAGAAATGTAACTTGTTGAAAACTAAGTGCAGTAAAGTAAATCACACAAACACTTTTATAGTGGTATCTGAGAATGGCGTAATCACTCAACTAATCCACTTTGTCCTTTCTAGGAATGAATCCACTATGATAAGATGTGAGGTTCCTTACAAATCCTATCACTAATGATTCTCAGAAACCAAAGCACACTTGCTTTGTTTCCAACCTAACTAGAGAACTGTAACCATGTTCTCCACCAAACTTGGGACTTATAATCAGCAACATTATGCTTGATTAATTCCCCCTGAATTTCACGCCTGAAAAGGGTGTTTATCAGTTAGAGAGGTTTGGGATGAGATGACTTGAGTATAACTTTTCAGCTATAACAAGTTATCTAAAGAAACACAACTTGTAATACTTTGCAGTAAGCAAGTTTGATTGTTTCTGGTGTCAAGACTTGTTCTTGTTCGAAAGAAAGAACACTTAACTAATTTCTTAGCCGTGAATGTTCTACTTCTTCACAAGTAGCTTTTGTTTGAAACTTAAGTCTTGGAACGGATCAATAGGCAATAAAGAGTATAGAAGGTTCTGAGTGTTTAAAGCACAAGTGAGAGTTTGATCACGTTGTTGACACACTTCTACTCTTGCCTGATGACCTCTATTTATAGTGTCTCAAGGGAGCCGTTTGAACTTTAAATTCTAAGGGTTTGTACCTTAAGATGTCACTATCTTGCTTTTGTACTTTCAGCAGCGTTCTTCATTTGTCTTCTTGTCTTCATGTTCTTCGCGTGCTTACTTTGCATTTAATGTTCATTTGAGTCAAATTCAAATGTGAACGTTGGAGCCAAAATGCAAGTACTCTTCAGGAAGGAGGTCACATATGTTGTCAGTAAGTGGTCAGTCTCAGTTTCAGCAAGCACAACCTACTCTGTCATATAGATTTTCACTTATGCAAACTGTTGCTGAAAATCTCACTTTCTGAAGCAACATGTGCCTTTGTAGATACCTTTCTCAGAATTCTTCTAAGTCTTCAGTCTTCGAATTTTCAACTTTCTGAGCGGTTCTAGGTCTTCAATAGTTCGTTTTTAAAAACAAAGTACATCATCAGCATGCTTAAGAACCTAACTAGTACCTACACTAAGTCTTTCAGCAAACGTTCCTCTTTTACAATGTCCTTAAAATTCTAAATTCCTATGAACCTTAAGAGTACTAGTTACTGGACTTTCCTTAATTTAGCATGGTTAAGTGCTTATCAAAATTACAAGTTTCCTAACAGTATGGAATTTGATATAATTATCTTTCTCACTGAGGATCATGTGGATTCCCAAACTACATTTTCGCTGTGTGTGTAAAATGAATCTGTGAAAGCATGGTTAAGTGTATGTTTCCACTCATCGGTATGCCAATGAAGTATGTGACCCTTCGAGGGGATTGTCGTGCTTTGGAGTACTCCCAGTATTTTGTTTTGTGTATTGTTATGTGTGAAAGCCGGCACGTTGTGCCACCACTGTCTGTGTGGCCATAGTGTGTATGTCTGATTCGAGCTTAGTGTTCCGTACTATATACCATGCTAAATGTTTTGTATGTGGGTGACAAATGTACTTTTGAAACATGTGCTTGATCCGGTAAGAGGGTCAAGAGTTCTTCTTATGATGAGTTAGTAGCTTACCCCCTTAATCCCCTAGTTTCAGTGTAAAAGTTATCGTGGCATTGTGGAGGATATTCTGTTGGAGTGCAGCAGATTGGAGTAATGTGAGCTAGAGTAACATTGAAGATTTTGAAGGTTATTTGAGTTGAGATGTACAATGAATATTTGTTGTTTTCAGGTTTTAGTTTTGCACTCGGATGGTTTGCAATTTCGAGGATATAGTTGTATATTGATTTGTATTGGGATTTTTTGTTGCTCTGTATTACCATTCGAGTTGATTATTGTGTATTTGAGGATAAAAAGGATAGGCTTCGTGTTGGCGTGAGCCCATCTCACGATACACGGCCGAACGTTTCCTATTTTGGTTTTGGGGCGTTACATACTTGCCAACAATAACTTCCCAAAGGTTGTCCTTCAGCAAATGGACAAATGGAATGTAATCAAGGTTGCAAGTAAAGAAAGAGAACCCTCTCCTCTGACAAGCTATGATGACAGAAAACTCTGGCTAGATGTGGAAGTAAAAACAAGGATTATGGCTTTAAGGAAAGACAGAAAAGATGAGCCTCCTTACTTTAAGCCACTGGATGTCGCCTTTGTGTATGATGAGTTTTTGGGGAAGGCAAAACCAAAACTCAATGTGACTCCATATGAGTTTTTCTACTTAACACAAGAGGATGCTAATGAGGATTTTCGCTATCTGGGAAAGGTTTACAAGAAGCAAAATCTGAGTGATCTACATATACATCACGTTTGCTGCTGGGGACTTCACATTTGGACTCAAGTTATGCAACATCATGATCCCCATGCAAACTACTTTCAGCATTGCAAACTTAGGAGGGAAAAGCAACTACAAGCCAGAAGGCTTCTTGAAGATTATGAAGCTGACTGTGAAGAATTTCCCAAGGTTACTGATGAAAGTGTGAAAGATGTTTACAACGATTGCTTCTAAGATTCCTTCTCAGAATAGCTTAGATTTCTCATATGTTTTGAAAGTTGCTTGCTGAGTTATCTCATGCTTTCTTGTAAACTTACCTTGAAAGATAACTTTCAGCAATCAATTACTTTTGCTCACTCTTATTCGCTTTTCTGATTATGCAATTTACTTATGCTTATTGTTTGATTGCTTCAAGTATTATTGCATTATTCAACTGATTTATTCAACATAAGAAACTTATAAAGAGCTTGTAATTAATTTAGTCATGGATTGCTAACATCAAAAAGGGGGAAATTTGTTAGGAAACTTGTAATTTTGATGAGAAATTAACCATGATAAATTAAGTAAAGTCCAGTAACTAGTACTCTTAAGGTCCATAGGAATTTAGAATTTTAAAGGACATTGTAAAAGAGGAACGTTTGCTGATGACTTAGTGTAGGTACCAGTTAGGTTCTTTTGTTTGCTGATGATGTACGTTGTTTTTACAAACAATCTATTGAAGACCTAGAACCGCTAAGAAAGTTGAAGATTCGAAGACTGAAGGCTTAGAAGAATTCTGAGAAGGTATCTACAAAGGCACATGTTATCTCAGAAAGTGAGAAACTCAACAAATCAGTATGCATAAGTAAAAATCTATATGACAGAGTAGGTTGTGTTTGTTGAAACTGAGACTGACCACTTGCTGATAACATTTGTAACCTACTTGCAGAAGTACTTTGCATTTTGGCTCCAACGTTCACATTTGAATTTTCAAAGAGCATTAAATGCTACAGCACGATGAATACATGAAGACAAAAGAAGCACGCTGCTGATAGTACTGTTCTGGCAAGTGATAGTGACATCTTAAGGTACAAGCCTTCGAATTTGAAATTCAAACGGATACCTTTAGACACTATAAATAGAGGTCCTTAGGCTGAGTAGAAGAGTGTGTCAACAACGTGATCAAACTCTCACTTGTGCATTAAACACTCAAATCCTTCTCTACTCTCAATTTGCCTATTGATCCGTTCCAAGACTTAAGCTTGAAACAAAAGCTACTTGTGAAGAAGTAGAATACGAAAAGCTAATAAATTAGTTAAGTGTTCTTTCCTCTAAACAAGAACAAGTCTTGACACCAAAAACAATAAACTTGCTTACTGTGAAGTATTACAAGTTGAGTTTCTTTACATTATTTGTTATAACTGAAAAGTTATTTTCAAGACATCTCATCCCAGACCTCTCTAACTGATAAAAAACCACCTTTCAGGCGTGTTTGTCAGGGGGAACTAATCAGGTATAGTTTTGCTGATAAAGTGTCCCAAGTTTGGAGGAGAACAAGGTTAAAGTTCTCTAGTTTAGGTTGGAAACAAGGCAGGTGTGCTTTGGTTTCTGAGAATCATTAGTGATATGATTTGTAAGGAACCTCATATCTTATCTTAGTGGATTCAGTCCTAGACAGGACAAAGTGGATTAGTAGAAGGGTTACGTCACCCTCAGATACCACTATAAAAGTGTTTGTGTGATTTACATGCATGCAGTTATCTTTCAACAAGTTACTTTGTTTTTGATCTATTTATCTCTTACTTGCTGAAATTGGCTCTCTGTTAAAAGCACTTATTGTACAAGTCTTCCGCACTCTGTATTTAAGTATCAGTAACCTTGTCACTGAAAAGTAACAAGTACTTGCTGAGAAAGTTAAGTATCAGCAAACCCATTACTGAAAAGTAATAAGGCACTTGCTGAGAAAAGTTCTTAGACGACGAAAATGTTTTAAAGACTATTCACCCCCTTCAGTCTTTACTTTTTGTCTAACTGGACCAACATATTGCGACAACACACAATTCACAGAATGATGCATTACAACACTAAGGTCAACACCTAATTCTTGACACTTACGGTACTCTTCACAATCCTATAAGCATTAGTACCAGGTTGATAAAGTGTAGAAACTAGGACCTTTCATATAATAGCTATGGATCTGCCTGATCCACAACTTTTCAACTTACATAGCAACATTATTACCATTATTACATTAGATCAAATAAGAAGATTGAGAGAAAATAAATGAAGTTATTAGTACAGACACAAAATCATATTTTAAACTCATTCGAGAGCTTTCGTAACAAACTCACAACTAGAGCTTTTCTCGTATTCGACACCTCAAGAAGCTTCCAGATTAAAATTCTTGCAACTAGACTGCTTTAGATCGTGTTATATTTGAGATAGCACCACATGTGTTGACAAAACACCAAAGTCCAACACCTGTATGTTTTTTGTAAATAAAATCCATAACTTAATTGACATCTGTCTTTAAAATGTAAAAGCTCCAGTACGACTGGATAGAAAGTGAAATCGTTGATTTCATGCAAAGAGTAAATCAGTTGACTCTTAGTTGCGGGGTGTCTGAATCGGAGATAATAGTTGATACTTGAGGGTCCAATGTAATTATATAAACTTGGGTCCATATCTTTTTAGTGCCCTGCAAGATACTCTAATATAAGAATTGTACCCACTACACTAACAATTAAATTTTGGTACCTGATGTTGCCTTTCTGCCCCTCTAACCACGGTTAAAATATTGGATTTTGTCAACAACCATTATTTACTGCGTGGTAACTTTTTCACGTGAGAAGCACGTGGGTACCAAAATGTAATTGAATTACAATAACACAAACTTGAGTGTAATTGTTTAGGTCAATTTTAGGTGAACTTTGGGTTTACTTCAAGCATTAATATAAATTGGTCCTTCAAACCAACCCCATTACTTATATTACATTCAATTCAGTCCCTGGTCTTTTGAAATCTTGCAATGAGGTCCCTGTAAATATTCAAAGCTTGCAACTATGACCAACAATGGAGTTTCAACTCCGAATTCATAATCCCTATTCGATTAGTGTTCCAAACACGAATCTAACAATCAATATTCCGTTATACATAATCCCTCCATTCAAAAACTCATTCAATTCGAATCAAATTCAGCAAGAGTCAACCCCAAATCAAAATTGTAGCAAATCCCGTTCACGATTAGAGCTCGCAATTTTCGTTCGCGGTTCCATGTGATCGAAACAATTCAAAACGTTTTAACCATTGATGACAGTGTTTTTTACACTATCATTCGAGTCTTTTTTCACCAATTTAGCTATCCTCTAGCATGCATTTTAGTGCATTTTGTTAGAATAGTGTCACGTTTCTATTTCTTTTATTCTTTTCAGGTTTTAGGTGGAAATCGCGTTTTTGGATGTAATTCATGGCGAAACAATGATGTTTTGGTGCAACGAGATCACCCGCGGTGTGTCAAGGAGTACCGAGACGAGTTTCAAGGCCAAGAGATCAAGATTCGGAGCTCAAAACCGTGCAAGGGGCCGAATTCGAAGATCCGAAGGAGGAATTCCGCACGGGCCGCGTTCTGCCCGTGCGGGGCGCACCGCCGCGGCGGTGCGCCGGGGGACGTTCCGACAGCTCTATATATATATCCCAAAATCTGCGAATTTCCATATCTTTCATCATATTTTTACAGACATAAACCCTAGAACTTGTTCTGGGTATATTTTCTCTTAGAACCTTTGTAACTTAGCGAATTCGGGGCTAGAGGAGGGATTTGGACACCGTTTTATCTCACCTTGCTAGATCTTTGTGAGTTTTAGCCATTCACCAGAGATTGACAACCTTTGGTGGTAACCTTGTATCTCACAATTCTGCTATTTATCTTTCAATTAAACATGTTTTCATTCATTATTGCTTCGATTATGATTGTTTATTGTGTTATTGATATGAGTAGCTAAGCATCTAGTTGGTGATAGTATGTGAATTCGTAGCTAGGGTTCGTATTATGCATGATTGAGTTTCTGAGCCTTTTACTTGTTTAATTATCTTAATTCGATTCTTTGATCCGACTAAGCCATATATCTTCGTAGGAAAGTGTTAGAAATACTAGGACAATTCAAGATCATCGATTCAATTATATATAATTTGCAAGTATTGCTTGAACTAGGACTGACAACCTTAGCCAAGTATTAGTATAGATAGGAAGCTTTCAAAATACACGTCTACAAATCTGTCTTTGGTGTTTGTAAATCGAATTACTTTTAAGGCAGTATGAGTTGCACTTTCATGCATAATTAGAACTTGATGCTTAGAACGAGCATACTATCACCAGCTTTCTCCATATATTGTTAAGTTAGAGATAAATTTGTTTTCTGAAATTATATATAGTTATTTAGTTAAAGCTAGTTTAGTCCCTAGAGATTGATACTCGAGGTCATCTTACCTCTGCAACATGTTTTGTGTAGTTGTGAGTTGCCCTTTTGGCTTAAAACTTTATTTGATTGTTCGAGTCTGACAATCTCGTTCATCAAATTGGAGCCGTTGTCGGGGACTATAACTCCTTTTTACTCTTTAGCTTGTTTATTTTCAGCATTCAATTTCCAGAATTTAATAGTTTAAGTTTGTTTCCCTTTGATACTCACTTGATTCGTTTCAGATAGTTTATGTGAAGCACGAGATCTAGTGGAATTCCTCTTGTTGAACCTATTGCGGAGATTGATAGGGTATAGCATCAAAGGAAGCGAGTGAGTGCTAGAGTTGAGGTAGTGGAGGAAGATTTCTCTAATTCTCTGCAGGCGATATTTAAGCAACCAGATTCTTGGAAAGGTTTTGTGATGGCTCGCCCACTCTTGAAATCACAAGTTGCAACAGAGAGAACAATAGCCGGACCCCTCATCCGTTCCTGGTTGGGTTGAACCCATGATTTCTGCTGGGGAGGGGGTTACTATCGTTATGACTTGTTTTCGTCTTTGTGAGTCATGTTGAGTTTGTTTTTATTTTTTTTCTTGTGAGTTTGTGCTCCAACCTATTCTTTAGAAAGAATAGGTTTGGGGAGGTCGTTGTAGTGTCGTTGTTATTTCCTTTCATTGTGCTACTGCTGGCTATATACAAAGAAAAAAAGAAAAAAAGAGAAAAATTCCAGAATCTGGAAAAAGAAAAAAAAAAAGAAAAGGAAAAAAAAGAAAAAAAGAATAAGACCCAAAAAAGCAAAAGAAGGGTCCAAGCAAGCCAAAAGCAGTTTTAGCAAAGTGTTGCGTTATTTTCCAGCTTTTGTAATAGTTCGTAATCGAGTTGTATATTCTATCTTTTGTTTCGTGTCTTATGTTCTAGACCACCCTCGTCCTGCTATTCAGGAAGTGGTGAATAGTCTTTGCTTTGAGAGTTGGGTAGAATAGGGGAGTGTTGTCTATTAGTGTTAGGAAACTTGTAATTTTGATGAGCAATTAACCATGCTAAATTAAGAACAGTCCAGTAACTAGTACTCTTAAGGTCCATAGGATTTTAGAATTTTAAAGGACATTGTAAAAGAGGAACGTTTGCTGATGACTTAGATAGGTGTTAGATAAGTTATTTCTTTGGTGTATGACGCATTTTGTTTTCTGAGAAGAAAATAATTTGTTGACACTTAGGTGGATGACGTACTTTAATTTCTGTAAAGAAATTAATTTATTGACACTTTAGCGTATGATGTATTTTATTTTCTGAAAAGAAAATATCTTATTGATGCTTAGCTTTAATGTATCTTATTTTCTGAAAAGAAGATGACCTATTGAAGCAATTTGCTGAAGATGTATTTTGTTTATTACAAATAAATTATTGAAGCAAATAAGAAACCGGTCAAGATCTTGAAGACTTTTGAAGATCTGAAGACTTGAAGACTTGAAGATTGCTGAAGACTGGTAAGGCACGTGTTACTCAGAAAGTGAAATTTTCAGCAACAGCATTGCATAAGTGAAAATCTGAAAGACAGAGTAGGTTGTGCTTGCTGAAACTGAGAATAAACACTTGCTGATGAACATATGTGACCTCTTGCTGAATGTACTTGATTTTGCGCTCCAATGTTACTGTTTGAATTCTATTCAAAGGTGCATTTAATGCAAAGCTTACACGCAAAGGACATGAAGACTAGAAGACAAACAAAGGTTGCTGCTGAAAGTACAAAAGCAAGATAGTGACATGTTAAGGAACAAAAGCCTTAGGATTTGAAATTCAAACGGCTCCTTACTTGCACTATAAATAGAGGTCATCCGGCAAAGAGTTGAAGGGTGTCAACAACGTGATCAAACTCTCACTTGTGCTTAAAGTTCACAAACCTTCAAACACTCTTACTGCCATTGATCCGTTCCAAGACTTAAAGCTTGAAAAAGCTATTTGTGAAGAAGTAGAACAAACTCGACTAAGAAATTAGTTAAGTGTTCTTCCTTTCGAACAAAAACAAGTCTTGACACCAGAAACAATCAAACTTGTTTACTGCAAAGTATTCCAAGTTGTGTTTCTTAGATTACTTGTTGTAACTGAATAAGTTATAATTAAGTTATCTCACCCCAAAACTCTCTAACTGAAAATACACCCTTTCAGGCGTGATATTCAGGGGGAACTTAATCGAGCAAGCTTTTGCTGATTAAAAGTACCAAGTTTGGTGGAGAACAAGGTTGAGTTCTCTAGTTTAGGTTGGAGACGAAGCAAGTGTGCTTTAGTTTCTGTTGAATCGCTTTAGATAGGAGATTGTAAGGAACCTCAATCATATCTTAGTGGATTCAGTCCTAGAAAGGACAAAGTGGATTAGTTGGGAGATTACGCCACTCTCAGATACCACTCTAAAAGCGTTTGTGTGATTTACTTACTGCATTTAGCTTTCAGCAAATTATATCTGTTTGTACACAGTCACTCACATCACTTGCTGAAACACTTTACTTGCTGAAAAAGCACTTATTGTTTCAAAGACTTCCGCTCTCTGATTTTAAGTATCGGCAAACCAAGCTACTGTAAAGTAACTTACGCTTGCTGAGAAAGTTAAGTATCAGCAACCTCATTACTGAAAAAGTAATAAGTACTTGCTGAGAAAGTTTTAAACGACAAAAGTTTGAAAAGACTATTCACCCCCCCCCCATCTAGTCTTTTCTTGTTGTTTAAAGGGACCAACAAGTGGTATCAGAGCAGGAGGTTCTTTAGCCTTCTGCACTGAACCTAGATCCCCTTAAGTGCTTTCCTTAAATCACTTTCACTTGATCAAGTTTGGTAGTGCTTTGCTGACAGAATGTCTTTAGGAGATGCTCCCTTGCTGAAGCTGGAAAATTACGAGAAATGGCGAAACAACATGATGTTACATCTTGAGGCCATTAGTGATGAGATGGTCACCGTCATTAATGATGGACCTATCAAGATCACCAAGGTTGAAAGGAGTTTCCCTCATAGAACCACTGAAGCTGGAAAGGAAACCATCCAAGGCGAACCATCAGATACGGTTGTGCCAAAACCAAGAGAGGAATGGACTTCTGACGAAGCTAAGAGATTCCGTCTTGATGGCCAAGAAAGAAATATCATCATCAGATCAACTCCGGATACCATACAGTGCAAACTGTGGGGTGCCAAGACTGCTAAGGAGGCTTGGAAAATGGTTCAAGATCTTTGTGCTGGATCTGACAAGACCAACGAAAACAAACTTGAAGTACTTAAGCTGAAGTTTCAAAACTTTAAGCAAGGTGCTAATGAGTCACTGGAAGACTTGGACTTCAGATTCACAACTCTTGTTAGTGAAATGGCAGCGCTGGGTGTTGGAAATTTTTATTCAGATTCTGAGAAAGTGAAAACTATCATCAGGAGTTTGAATCAAGAATGGATCCATACTCAAAATTTCTATTATAATCAAGGAATGCCTGACATTACACCAACTGAGTTGTTCTCTCATCTTGCTACTGTCAATTATGAGACAAAGCAAAGAGAAAATGTGTTTGCTGAAAAATCGCAAAACATTGCTCTTGCTGTAAAGCCGTCATCTTCTGAAAAGAAGAATGATAAAGAGCCTACTGATGAAAATGCTTTAGTTGTTAAAAACATGAAGAAATTCATCAGTAAGGAACTTGAAAGGCGAAAAGCAAAAGAGAAGCTGAAAAAGCATCTTGGTAACAATTACCATAAGTACAAGAATGATACTAGCTCGCTGAACAAGCAAGCTCAGCAAGCTACATCATCAGAAGAACCAGCAGTTGGAAATGATCTATGTTTTTACTGCAAAAAGCCTGGACACTTCAAAGCAAATTGCCCCTTGCTGAAAGGCAAATCTGCTGAAAAGAAGAAGAAGTTCAAAAGAGCTTTCATTGCTGAAGAAAAGAAGAAGCTTCAAGCAAAAATCGATGCATTATGCATTAAGACAAGCTCCGAGGACAGTGAGGATGAAAGTTCAGACACCGACGATGAGGAAGCCACTCTAGACGTGGAGATTGGCAAAGAAGTATGTGGAATAGCTATGGAAGCTTATCCAGATGTGTCGAACTACGAATTCTGCCTCATGGCCGGTCAGGTAA
>CM051455.1:74838728-74858914 GCA_028274465.1 Plantago ovata
GGATGAGGATATGATACCAATGGACTTCTCCGTGATGCGGCACCGTGATTACCTTACTTAAGTGGAATCACAAAGTATAACTTGAAGTGTGACAGTTTAAAGAGTTAGCACATTGAGTGTGATGACCGATGGGGGTGGGGGTCCGATGATGCTGATATTCTGAGGGAGTACGTTAGCATTAGCATTGAGGTATTTTCTTGTCATTCGTAGAATAAAATGAATATTATTATTATGGAAAATTAGTGTTATTGTTAATGTTATGATTATCTTATATGAGATGTTTCAATATCCTAACTCTATGTTTTATTCTCTAATATACCAGAATGGCGTGTCCGGTTTTAAGTACAATTCGGTTGTACGGAAGGGCAAGGAAAAGGTGGTTCTAGATGGACCTGAAAATGCTAGCAATGATACTGAAGGGTTCGTCACACCTTGCAAACGTACTTCGTCTTCTGATAGTGATGATGAGGATGTCAACACTGGTACTCAGAAATCAAGCAGCAGGATTAAGGCTATCAAATGGAGAAATAATTTTTTCTTCGTAATTTCCCTTTGAACTTATATTGAACAATTTGGTGTTTATGGTTTTAAGTTGGACATGTTTGTTTAAATTTTGTTTTGGACTGATTTGATATTGCGTCTATATGGTCATGTTGAACCATATCATTTTGGATATTGCTGGTGATTTTCTGTTTTTTATCACCCATTTTTCGTTTGAAGTAGTATATGGCCATGTTGAGGTTGCAATGATACATCATTTTCAATATTTGTGTTTCTATGTTTTGTTTTCTCTCTTTTTCTTTTTTTAAGCAGGTGAGATCGATTGCAGTCTACGTCAAGTCGTTAAGGAATCATATAATCTACGCTACTTTTTGATATGGTGGTGTTGAAGTTGCACAGACTTGAGACTTTGGAGTTGTTTTTGAGCAGTGAATCGATGAAGTTGGAGAACCCTTATGTTATTGAATTTGAGTTGTATTCGAATGTTAAATATGATTTAGTTAAATTTTAATTATGTATTATGCACTTTGAAATTGAATAAGACTTTTAATTTTAAATTGATGGTGGAAGTTCTTTTTTTGTCTTATGATCATGTTAATTTGGAATAATTAAAAGCTTATAATACGTTGGTAAAGACTTCTTGGAACTAACATTGTTCCATTGAATCGTTGTATTGATTTTTATTGACAATATATAATTCGTACATAACGAAAGGTTTTTTACTAATTCTTATGCACATATATGGATTTTCACTAATTCTTAAGCATATCCAATGTTCGATTTTTATGAGCTTCATAACTTGATCATCCATCTGCATACACTTCATCAGCACTCAACTTATGAAAGGTCTTTAAATTATATTACTCGATAAGAAGCAGCGCAATTCGCAAAACAATGTTATTTATTAACATCATACGTACACAAGACCGGACATATAAGTAAATCAGGATTTCAAAATAATTATTGGTTACGTATTCAAAGTACAATCGGATTTGATAGATCATTTTACACCCGAATAATTTTTCATGCAATGTTTGATTTGATATTATTCGATGTTGATTATTTCCGAATCTACTATATACTTAGCATATATACTCGCGTGCATATTCCAAGATTTGCAAAGTAATTTTAGTAAGTAGCAATAGTAATTATGCTTGTGTTTATTATTCAGTATACATGACATATATAGAACCGAAATGTCAATGGCAGATCTGTTTGTGTGTATGGATCATTGATAGACGGATATAATTCTCTAAATTGTTTTCTTCTCTTAATCAGTTTATGCATACAGGTTTCTCCATGGATGCTAATCGCAAGACGTCCAATTGCAATGATACGCGAATCTATACTCGAAATACTGAAAATAGTTGTGATGCAGCTTCTCAAAAAACAATTCTAATGGAGTTTGTGATGGTGTGATTCCGAATAAGAGGCCAAGAGGCAATGGTGTTAGGAACTTATCACCACTTAGTGATATTACAAACGGTATGTGGTTATGTCTCATATAAATTGTTCTTGCTGAAATTTTGATTATGTCTCATAAATTGTTTGATATCTTTTCCAGCTACTCCCTTCAATTCTAACGTAATTCATAGAAGTGATTATGTTGATTCTAATCATTCTTCGAGACATCTTTCGCTACCCTCTATCAATAATTGTACTCAAGATGAGAATCAAATTATCTCATCACCGTTCCATGGTAAGTCTGAAATTATGATTATGTCTCATATACTGTTTGTTCGATTTTCAGCTAGAAAATGATGCTAATCGAGTAGTGTTAATTATATTGTCACTTTGATTTTGACAACAACTTCTATAATAGAAGCAGGGAGCAATTCGAATACAAATTCAACACGCAAAGTCACTAAATCTAAAAAAAGGTTAAGAGTGAATGATAGCTTATCGCCGCTTAGTGACGTTACAAACGGTATGTTTTTCACATTGGCAATACTCTACATTGTGTGTTGTTCTGGATAAGATTTGGATTATGTCTAATGTATTGTAAGTTTGTTTGTTTTTTAGTTAAATTGGTCGATGTTCATGTGAGTAGTAGTATTGAATACGTCAATACTCTTGGAGGTTCGTTGAGACATCTATCTCAATCTTCCGTCAACACTGTTACTCAAGATGAAAATCGAATTAACTCATCGTCCATTGTTGGCACTGGTATGATAATATCATTTCATTTTACTTCTCACGTATGATATTTTTTATATTAGTGAATGTCTTTAATTAGTAGTAGCATGTTCAGCGCTTAATGGGATTCCAATAACTTAATTTTGACATTCGTGGATCTATAGCAAGTTCGATGTACGGGGCAACACCGAATTTGAAGGCCAATTTATCCGGACATGTTATTACTCCGCAATATTACAATCCTACACAACCGCATGGAATTCCATATAATGTCACACGACCCTCTTTGCCTCCACCGCCAGGTTACGCTCCTATATCTGTAGGTACTTTTCCTTTACAATATCCTATATCAAGTGTCCTCCTCGACAACTGTTCAAGTCCTGGTGTTGTTGGATCCACTAATGTTCAAGCTTCGGTTGCTTCTAAGTCTTCCTTACCGTTTGTTCGCCACCACAATTCCCCGTACCCTGGCCCTATTACGCCAACATGTAGGGCCACGCCTTCACATGAACCTGTGGAGTTCTTTATACTCGAGAGTTCTCCAGAGAGCTCTCCGGATGAAGTTAATACTGTTATATCTCCGCCAATCCACGTTACCAATGGTAATTAGTTGTTGCTGATCACTCACAATGGAATTCTACGTGTGTATATATATATTACTAAATTATATATTTTAGTAATTCAAATGTATTGTTGATGTTGTAGGAAATACTTTGTTCCACGGTTCTCTGTCTTCTACGCCCTGCGCTCCTAAGAGAAGATCTGTGCTACATGTAGAGGTACTTGAGAGCCTAAGGAGAGATATAGCACATGAGATGAGAAGTATCGATGTGGTATCAACCGACAAAGGTAAATTTAATTGGGAATTTAATATGATCTCTATAATTATACTCATCTTATTCTATCTTCATCGTGATTTCTAACAATTGTATTTAAAGGTACATCCGACAAAGCTTATAGAGCAGTGACGAAGTTCAATAGACTCAATAGGCGGACTGTTCGACAGAACAAACGCATGTTGACATCACGTCCGAACCAGCTCATTTCTTATAGTGAGCCTAATCTTCAATACGGTAAGCCAAATTATTTTTTATTAGCATGTTGCGTTTAATCTTTTAAATTTGGTCTCATCTATATTTTTATATTGTAGGTATTACTGCACCGGTTGAGATTAACCATTGTTTGGAGATATATAATTAAGGAATAGATATGCTTCTTGATAAATATACAATTAAGTTGATTAGAGGTGTATCGCTAGACATTCCAGAGTCTTCTTCTGCTGCTGTTGCAAGGGAAAAATGTAAAGTAGCAATGGTTCGCAATAGAAATAAGAATGAGTTGATAGCTAGACGGACTGTTGGTGTTGATGTTGTTGGTAAAGATATGCACTCTAATATGTTTCATTTTCATAATGCTTTACGTTTTAGTATATTTATAAGTTCTTCTTATCATGCATTCAGCGTATGAGGATTTGGGTGATCCAACATATAAGTGTCCATTTTGTGGTGCTCTAATGTGGTTTGCTGAAAAGGTGAAAAATTCATCTAATGGAAATCCTGAATTCAGTCTGTGTTGCAACCGTGGTAAAGTTCAGTTGCCGCGCGTACGACCTCCTCCTAGGCTGCTAGATGATCTTTTACATGGAAGGCACGTGGATAGTCAAAATTTTATTGACAACAACCGTGATTACAACATGATGTTTGCTTTTACTTCTATGGCTGGGCATCAAGATACGTCGGTCAATGATGGACGTGGTCCGTATACATATCGTCTTGGAGGAAGTAATTATCATTTGGCGGGTAGTTTGTTGCCGCCAGAAGGAGAATCACCCAAGTTTGCACAGTTATACATGCATTGCGGTGAGGATGAGGTGAAAGATAGAATTAGTGCGCAAAGGTAAATTTGTTTGTCATTGCAATTAGCCAATTTATCATTTTAGTTTATTTTATTTGTTGGTAGTATGACTTTTTTCATTTGTTTCACTCATTGAGCAGCAATTTTATTCTTTTTGATTGTGTAGTAAGAATCGTAAATCTCGGGCGATTGATTCCGTTGTATCCGACCTTAAGGAAATGTTAGATGAATATAACATCCTGGCTAAGAGTTTTCGTATGGCTGCCGAACGTTTCAAGGTCGATGATAATAGTAGTGTGCGATTAAGGCTCATTGGTAAGAGAACACGTGATGGGAGGATGTATGATCTACCGACATGTAATGAAGTTGCTGCACTCATTGTTGGTATGAGATTCTTTTGTTTGACCATCCTTGAATATATATGATTTATTACGGCGTTTTTGTTTCGTACTGGAAAATCACAATATGTACATAGAGTGTCAATTTAAATTTTGATATTCACAAGCTGTTAATACTATTTCAGGTAATGACGAGATGGAAATGGAACCCCGTGATATAATTCTTGAAGAACGTGATAATAATCTGAAGCGTATATCAGAATTGCATGCTAAGTATCTTCCATTAAAATATCCTTTATTGTTTCCTTACGGAGAAGATGGATATCATACGGAGATCAAGCTTCATGATCGTAGTACAATTAAGAGAGAGCATATAACCCCTAAGGAGTTTTTGTGCTATAGGATGTTTGACCGTGAAGACGATGCTCAAACAATTCTTATGGGTAGGAAGCTATACCAACAATTCTTGGTTGATGGATACATGATGATGGAGTCCCAACGATTATCTTTCATTACAAGAAATCAAAAATTATTGAGGGCAGATAATTATAAGTCGATTGAGGATGATATTCGAAGAGGAGACATTGATCCGACTGATGAGGCTTCGATGATAGGTAAACGGTTGGTGTTGCCTTCGACATTTGTCGGTGGTCCTCGATATATGGTCCAGAATTTTCAGGACACCATGGCAATATGCAAAACCTTGAAGTATCCTGAATTGTTTATTACGTTCACGTGTAATCCTAAATGGCCTGAGATTACACGCTTTGTTCAAGAAAGGGGACTGAGACCAGAAGATCGGCCGGATATAGTATGCCGTGTTTTCAAGATGAAGTTGGATCAGCTAATTAAGGACTTGAAGACTGAAAATATATTTGGAAAGGCAATAGCAGGTACCATTTTGTTTATATATTGGTATGAGAACATTAATGGAACAGTTTATATATGTGTTATGTGTATTAATAATATATATCGGTTTCCTATCATTTGCAGTTGTCTACACGGTTGAGTTTCAGAAGCGTGGTTTACCACATGCCCATATTCTACTGTGGATAGACAAGAATGATAGGTCCTTGGATGTGAGTGAAATTGATAATGTTATTTGTGCGGAGATACCGGACAAGGAACTTAATCCGGATTTGTATAAGGCCGTATCGGAGTACATGGTACACGGACCATGTGGTGTGCTGAACCAGAATTCTCCGTGTATGGATAGAGAGAAGAGGAAATGTACAAAGAAATTTCCCAAGTCGTTTAATGAAAGAACGACATTTGATGATAATGGATATCCCGTTTACAGGAGGCGGGATACTGGTGCCACGATAATTAAGAATGGTATTGAAGTGGACAATAGGTAAATCTACGTTACTTTATATTAACATTTTTTTTATGATATGTTTATATAGTTGGATCAGTGATTCGTGATCTACATTTACAGGTACATTGTCCCGTACAATCCTTACTTATTGATGAAATATCAAGCCCATATTAATGTTGAGAGGTGCAACTCAACGAACTCAATCAAGTATCTCTTCAAGTATGTCAATAAGGGTGTTGACAGGTGCGGTGCAAAGATTATGGTTGAGAATGAGGTTAAGGATTATGTGGATTGCCGTTATATATCTGCTTGCGAAGCAGTATGGCGTTTGTTGGGATATCCCATTCACTATCGAGATCCTCCCGTAGAGCGTTTGCCATTCCACTTGGAAGGTGAGCAGACAATGTGTTTCAAAGACGGTGACTACATTCCGGATTTGAAAGAGAAACAAACTGTTGCACATTCAAATTCCTTGCTTGGATGGATTTCAATAAAAAACACACTGAGGCCCGAAAGTATCTGTATGCGGAGTTTCCACAGCATTACGTGTACGATGTTCCTGAGCGCAGGTGGAAGGATAGACAGAAAGCAAGGAGGAAGATTGGTAGGATTTATCATGTTCCCCCTGGTACGGGTGCTTTATACCATCTCAGGATAATGCTGAATCACATAAGGGGTGCTACCTGCTTTGAAGATTTGAGAACGGTGAATGGTGTTGTCTATGAAACGTACCGTGACGCTTGCTACGCACTAGGGCTGCTTGATGATGATGCTGAGTATATTGATGGCATTAAGGAGGCATTCTTTTGGGGTGGGGGTTACTACCTTCGTCAGTTGTTTTCCATGCTTCTTATGTCTAATAGTATGTTTAGACCAAAGCATGTTTGGGAGAACACTTGGATGTATTTATCGGATGATATAATCATACGTATGCGGAATCAGTTTAACAATCCAGGTACGTATGTGGTGTGAGATATTTTATCGGTTTTACTTGATATTTTTTTTATTATTATTAACACGTCGTACAATGTAGATTTGCAACTGAGTGAAGAACAACGGAAACAACTTGCTCTTTCTGCAATTCAGGATATCCTGAAGAAGAACGGGTGCAGTTTGGATCAATACGAAGGTATGAAACTTCCGGATAATGTTGTCATTGGTGATGGATTGAACAAGTTAATTGCCGAAGAGATGACATATGATTTGCATGAATTGCAAGCTGAGCATGCCAAGTTGTATCCGTGTTTGACGGACGAACAGAAGAATAATTATCAAATGATCATGGATGCTATTGAATCAGAAACAGGTGGTGTGTTTTTCGTCTATGGTTATGGTGGTACGGGCAAGACGTTCCTCTGGAGAACATTATGCTCAGCTATTCGTGGTCGAGGTGATATTGTCCTTCCAGTTGCTTCGAGTGGCATTGCTTCTTTTCTCCTTCCTCGGGGCCGTACTGCGCATTCTAGATTTAGTATACCTATAGAGGTTGATGAGACGACCATGTGCAGCCGAATAACTCCGAACAGCGAGTTGACCGCGTTGATAAAACGCTGCCAGTTGATCATATGGGATGAAGCTCCCATGACAAATAAGTTTTGTTTTGAGGCTCTTGATAGGAGTTTGAGGGATGTTATTAGAGGTCCGGATGGTTTGACGAACGCTAAACCGTTTGGTGGAAAGGTTATTGTGTTTGGTGGTGATTTTCGTCAGATTTTGCCCGTTGTACCCAAGGGTAGCAGGCATGATATTGTCCATGCAACACTATGTTCTTCTAACCGTATATGGAGATATTGCAAGGTGTTGAATCTCACGAAGAACATGCGATTGCAGGTTAGTATATAATTTGTACTTCATTATCATGTGTGTTCTGTTGTGTTTAGTTTCTTAGTGTTTATGTTTATTGTTGTAGTCTGGAAGTTCAGCTGAGGAAGTTGCTAATATAAAGGAGTTTGCTGATTGGTTGTTGCGTGTCGGAGATGGTGTGGAAGGGGGCGATAACGATGGTGAGGTTGATTTCAAATTGCCAAAGGATATACTCATTCTTGAAGCTCCGGATGATCCTATAGCCGCAATGGTGAAATCTACATATCCATCTCTTTTGGATCATGTTGGAGACGGAGATTATTTTCAGGATAGGGCTATACTGGCGCCGACAAATGAGGTAGTAGAACAGATTAATAACTACGTCATGGAGTTGTTGCTGGGTGATGCAGTTGAGTATATGAGTTCTGATAGTATATGCCCGGATGAGGATGATGTTGTCAATCGAGAGGATGTTTATTCGGTTGAATTTCTAAATACAATCAGAACTTCTGGGCTGCCAAACCACTTGATCCGATTGAAGGTTGGTTGCCCCGTTATGCTCTTGCGTAACATCGACCCGGCGGCTGAACTTTGTAATGGAACTCGGTTGGTGGTGACGGATCTTGGTGAAAAGATTATACAGGCCAAAGTAATTCATGGGAAGTATGCCGGAAATAGAGTTTACATACCGCGGATGGTTCTTTCACCTTCTGACCACACCAAGTTTCCAATACGATTCCAGCGCCGACAGTTTCCTATTGCTATCTGCTACGCAATGTCTATCAACAAGAGTCAAGGACAATCTTTGGGTAATGTTGGCCTCTATCTTCCTAATCCAGTTTTCAGCCATGGTCAGCTCTATGTTGCGTTTTCTAGAGTTACTAGCAAGAAAGGGTTGAAGGTTCTAATACTTGATCAAGATGGTAAACCCACCGACACTACCACTAATGTAGTGTACAAAGAAGTCCTTTGGAAGTTGCGATGAATGCTCCTTTGTATTTCCTTTGCTATACATTGATTATGAATTTTCTACTTTTGACTCGAATTACTTCATTATAATACTTTACTTTACTTTAAACATTTTTTTACGATTATCTTTGAATAATCTTTTCTTTAATGAATATAAGATAAGACTTATATCATACCGTGGCATCGCCACGGGTATGTACTAGTATACAGTATATGTGGGAGGTGACTTCTATAGTTATTTTAATTTTGGTCTTTTCTTTCTTATAAAAAGGAAGGAGAAAGAAAAAAAATTAAAAGGTTGACTAAATTTAAAAGGAATAAATTTTGAAAATTATGTAAGATCAAAAGACACCATTGTTCATTTGTTCCTACTCAAACCCCCCCTTCTATTATGATTAGCTAACTTTGTGTACATCTTTAGTTACCGGAATCAGGTAACTTTGTACTACGGTTTCTTTACGTTGGTGTTTTTCATGCACACTAGGTGTTTGATAAAATGCCTCTCAGGTAGTTTTCCATTACTATATTTTTTACATGAATATGTTGGTTTCACTGTGTGTAAACTACATTAAGAGGAACATAATTAGTGTTGAACAAACCTTTTTATTTGATATTCTTAAGCATCATGTATACTTTTCCGGATCCTGCAAGCGTCCAAAGTACTTGCATTGTTTCCTTGAAAATCTGCAAACTTTGTTGCGGCATTAAAAATATCAAGTGTACGGATGAGGTGCTATACCGCGTTCCAAATTCAACAGCATTGCGTGTTTCTTGTGAATATGATATGGACTATCTTCTAGATCATGCTAAACTGTCTCGTTGCTTCAACAACCTGGCTCGTCTTGATAGACTTGAAACACTAGAATTCGGTTTCCCGTGGAAGGCTTATGATGATTGGACATGTGTTTTTAGAGAGCCGGAAAATCTCATATTTCCTGGTAACCTCAGAGAGTTAACTATGTCTATATCATACTCCAAAATCCCTTGGGATAATATGAGGATTATTGGTTCTCTGCCCAGCCTTGAATTGCTCAAAGTATCTTGGGACGCGTTCTGCGATGATGAGTGGAATATAAGTGAAAGAGAATTTGAGTGCCTAAAGCATTTGTCTATTTTCAGTTGTAATGATCTAAGATCTAAGTATTTGGAGAGTAAACAGTTCAGCTCTCCCAAGACTTAAGAGCTTGGAACTATGGTTCATGGAAATGGAATCGGTCCCGTTAGCCATAGGGGAATTAGCATTCATTGAGTCAATTGATTGGCATACACAGTGGCTTTCTGCAGTGATTAATGCAAAGAAACTACTGGAACATGCGCAAGAACAGGGGAATGATGATCTTTTAATTCAGGTGAGGTACTGTTCCTATTTTGAAAAGGGATCAGAGCAAGTGAAGAAGTTAGCCAGTGACCATTTTCGAGTTATCACCACATGTGTAGCCTTGAATCTTAAACTTTTATCTCATTTGGGATTCATTGTTGTTGCTTGTTTCTCATGTTGTAGTTTGATCAACCTGATGAGACAGAGACTGTGGAATGTGGAATTACTGGGAATAGATCAATACAACGTGTTTATGGACAGGTTCGAAGGAAGAGTCTGAGTTTGAAGACGAATGGGTACGTTAATGTATAAGTTAGTGTTTCTTAGTTATCCCTTACTTTATTCACCTCTTCCAAATTTTATGACATTCTAAGCGTTACGAATTACGACTATGACACACCCTCTGATATAAAATGTGGTATCCACATTCTATATTATTTAGAGGCCATCACATAGTTTACACCCTAATCACACAATATTACATCCAACTTTAGTAATGTACTTATGTATTGTTGGCTTACTGCCTTAATTAGCCATTTTGAAATTTGCTGAGAGATTAATAATCTCTATAATTATCCATGTCAATCAGGATGAGTATATGGATGAAATTAACATTGAAGTTGATAAGTCATATTTTAAAAGTTAAAAGTTACCAGGTATTATGCCTAGCATAACCTTGTGTCAATGGAAGCCTGATCAGAATTTTAGTTATTGTCTAAATACTGATTCTTCAGTAAGAATAACCCGGGGAAGACAATACTGATCTAGTATTACTAGCAGCTACTTTCTATTTAGGAAGACAATACTGATCAAGAATTTGAGAAAAAACAATGGAGAGTTTATGAGGGCAGCTACTTTCTATTTAGGAAGAACAGACAATACTACAGCTATACTCGATCTTTGGAAAATACAGACTGAATCCT
The DNA here is from genome assembly GCA_028274465.1 of Plantago ovata. NCBI lineage: Eukaryota > Viridiplantae > Streptophyta > Magnoliopsida > Lamiales > Plantaginaceae > Plantago > Plantago ovata. The sequence continues at coordinate 74,849,889 of CM051455.1, forward strand.
CTTATGGTTGCAATGTCTCGAACAGAGAAACGACTCCAGCATGGGGCCACCACCATATCATCAAGGAAATTGGAAAGGCAGGAGCTAGCTGTAATATATTTTGATACGGACGATTTCATCTATCTCTATTCAATCTTTGAAAATATAGACTGACTCCTCTTATGTCTTTGCTGCAGTTGCTACTTCAATGGAGCAGGTTAACCGTTTCTGAAATAGTACTATAACTGTATATAACTTCAATTTACAATACAACAGATACATCCAGCAAAGAAGATAGGCCTATTAACAATTAAGTCGTAGAGAAGACTCCACTGTAAGGCTTCAATGATTCTTGGTTAACAATTTTCATCTGCACTTGAAAAATTCTCCTCTCAGATCAAATCAAAGCGTAGCTGCCAAGAAATTGAATGAAGTGCCAATAGCACTCTTCTTCAACATCACTTTCCATGGTTATTCAAACTCAGGTAAACAAACAAACTCATTAAATAATGCAATAGTCAATAATCCAATCAACACCTCTCTGTTTCTAGCCCTGTTTCTTGACTTCTCTGTTTCTCTAGAGCTTAACAATAAATAATAACCGCTTCAATGTCAAAACACCATTTTCAGTGATCCCAAATGCAGATACCAGAAAATTACGTTACCACAGTTGTTGCAGAGACGAAACCGAAAGGGAGTTTTGGTCAACAAGCTCTACCTATACATCTTCTGGATACACTTTATTCTGATCGCTCTCCTCGTGATAGTCCTCACTGTCTGTGGCTTCTTGTCGTCTGGAACGCATAATTTCCACCCAAATAGATGGTACATCCCGGTCCTCACTTCGACAGCTTGTGCGGAAATCATAGGGTTCGTGTGGCAAGAATTTGTTCGACACGGTCCTTCCAAAGCAATCAAGACTGCATTCTGGATTAGCCCTCTGCTTACCTGCGGATTCGGGATCTTACTGTGGTGTTAATCGGCACTCCCGGGGGTTTGGCAATGTCTGTAATTGCACTAGTTTCTTTTGTTATCCAGTCACTATACGCCTGCTGGGCAAGTCCACGATTCGAGCATGGTATCAAAGTGATCATAGTTTCTATCACATATCATCCTCCAAAGGTTATAGCCACAGTGATTTATATTGATAATCTTCTCTACTCTCTATTTGGCTTTCTTGGTGGCTGGTATTGGAGTTGGCACTGTCACTAAAACAGAAATCGATATTCTGTTTATCATTTTAATCCTAGGAAGCTTCGCATGGACAATGCAGATTGTCAAGAATATTATACAAGTTACAGTGCCACATATCATGTATGCAGTTCACATGCGGGATCGAAGTTGATTACATGACAGTAGTGAAGAATACTATGAGATATTCGATGGGGAGTATTTGCTTTGGGTCGATTCTTATACCAATTTTCAGTCTTGTCCGTGGTTTGGCTAGAGCTGTGAGTTTGGTTTCAGGAGATGTGGATGATTTCATGTTCTCATGTGCAAACTGCTGTGTGGGAGACTGGGAGTGGAATCGAGTGTTGTCATGTATGGGAATAGGTGGGGGTTCTTGCATGTTGGGGTGTACAATAAGGGTATCGTGCAGGCATCGATGGATACATGGGAGATATTCAGAAGTGCTGGGATGGAAAAGCTGATTAATTCTGATCTCACTGTTTCGTTCTGCTTCCTATGTGGGGTTGCAGCAGGATCGGTGTGTGGACTAGTCGGAGCTACTTGGGCATTTGTGGTTCAGAGGACTCATGCAAACAGAGATATCGATATATACTTTCTTAATTGGCTATTTCATGGTAAGTATAATCCTAAACAAACATCATATGCAATGTTGAAACTAAACTCAGAAGTAACTTTGATGTTTCACAAATTACAGAGCAGGGTGGCTATGGCATGCGTACAGGCCAGTGTTACAGCGTATTATGTCGCGTATGCAGAAAATCTAGAAGGCCAACAATTCGACACCACTATCCCAGCATTTAAAACTGAGAAAGGAATTCGGCATTGTTTAGTCAGCTTTCAAACCAAGAAGATAATTTCAGTTAGCCAAAAGATGGAAAACCTTTTCATCAGTGGAAACAATGAAGTATATTCTTCTGACGACTGCTTTGAATCCAAGTAAGTGCAACTGTTAATGACCAAACCTTTAAGCAGCTAATACACTATCAAGTGCAGAACACAAGCTTCTTAAAACTCTAGGAGAGACTCCTTATCAACTCCAGCATTGCGTGCTGTTGAAGTGAAGGACAAACTAGCAATTCTACTCTTTTTTACTACTTCAATGTTAAATCTTATTAATGTTTGTTTCATTGAAGTAATCAACAGATTGAATTTACATGTACATAAAAATTAAAAAACAGAAACAGAACTGAAAATGATGAACTCCTTACCAAATGTCATATATCAGCAGCCAACACTAATTTGCCTAGTTCAGTTCAACAAAGCCTAACAGATTAAATAGGTAGTAGCATCTGCATAAACTCCTTCACCTTTGCCTAAGGTGACACAGGTACATTCGGCTTACAGCAATAGCGTTTTCTATGATCAAAAGGCACAACAAAAGCTTCTCTAAGCTAGCAAACACTCCCTATAAACTCCATCCAACCAATAATTCATTTAACCTAGTTTCAAATTCTATACGTTTCGCAGTTTCCAATGGTTTTTTTGTAGTATCTAAGAAAAAAGATACAATCTTGAAGAATAAAAGCATAAGCTTTGTAGGATTCAGCTACAAAATTTGCTTTATCTAACAAGAAAAAAAAAGAAGATAAAAGCTTTAGGCTTCAGCAGCCACCAAATAGTATCTAACTAACAGAAAGGATTTTGATTTTTAAAAAAATTTTTTTACCATACCCAGGCCAGGAAGAATCTTTGGAAGAGAATTTAGAACTGAATAGGAAAGTAAAAGGAGTACGAAGTCAAACTCATTAGATTTTGAGGTGTCCGAATTATGTTAGGTGATGTATTCCTTTACTGTTTCTATATATAGTGTACAGTTTTTTTTTTTTCTTATTTATTTATTTATTTATTATTTTGTATATATATATACATATATACGCCTCTCACTGCACCGATATTATCAAGAGAAGAAAAGAAAAAAGGAAAAAAGGGAGGTTGAGCAGCTCAAGAGCTTCAACAAGATCTGATTTGTTCTGTTTACCTTCCTTGGATTTTATTTATATCTCCAGCATCATCTATCTCTCTATCGCTTGGTAAGTTGTACCAATTTGCAGCTTCTTGACTCTGTTAATTTAAGCACAAGAATTTTGTTTTGTTTTTTTATTTGATTTTTGATTTGATCTGATTTGATTTGATTGGTCTTGTTCTGTTTAGCATCATCACAACAAGATTAAGCTAGCTATATTGTCAGTAGACTCTGTTGGGATTCATCGAGCTGCCTTCTACATTCTGTTTTTTCAAGCCCAAGGAATTTTTAGTTGATTGAATTTGATATTCTTTAGCCTTTTTGTATACTTTGTATGTTTTAGATGAGTTTCATTGATAATGAATGATGTTACGCTGCTGTTTAGGTTGCAATTAGCCAACAAAAATATACGATTTTGCTTTAATATTTGTGTCTTATTCTAATTTTTTTTTTTTTTTGAATCAGCAAAACTTTTATAAATTAGTGAGCATCAGGAATGCTCCATAATAATTACATCATACACGGAGCATACTCCGGAAGCAATCAAAAAACCGTATCACCAATACCGATCCACACCATTCAACTATGCCATACAAACTAGCTTAGACCTCAGTACCTCCACACAAATACCCTCACTAGAAAGATATCTCCCATACAATACTGCTACCACTGCTAACCCACCTAATAAACTACAAACGCCTTTTCTAACCAACTAAGAACATCAATCCACATCAAAGTAAAAATCAACAAAACAATGTATACTCTATGTACTATTGTACTATTATGATGTCCATAAACTACCGATCTACCTCGATTTCTGTTTTGATCTTCTGCTTGCTTGATAAGTAGTAGGAGTAGTTTCTTGTAATTGATTTGATCTGATTTTCTTTAGCATCACCTACCTTGTTCTAATTAAGTAATTACGGTACACTTGTAGTAATTGGTTTGATCTGATTTTCTTCCACATGCTATATTTCTATCTGACTTGATTAATTTGCTTCTAGGATCTTTTTCTGTGTTATATTTGCTTATATAGTAGTATTCTTCATCATCATATTGGCCTGTGTTTCTTCTTCTCTCCATTATGATTCCTTTATCAATTTATTGATAGATATATTATGCTCTTCAGGTTGGAATTAGCTGGATAGCCTGTACCAAATAAAGTTACAAACTATCATGATGTCTGTAGAGGATCTATCTCTTGATGACAGTCAAACTCAGATTCTCGAGGTAATGTGTGATTTCTTCTGTATTTGTTTGTGTTATACCTAAGCCCCTTGAATTAGAGAAATAGCTTCTGCCTTCTGTTGGTCCAAAAGAATATTGCTTTGTTATTCTCTTTTCTCAACATTGAAACTACTTGTCTGGACATACATGTCTTTTGTTTCATATATCCTGCTACTGCTATCAAACTTTGGCTGTCCTGTCTTGTGACCAAGTTAATCCTTAGTCTTGATAATGTATTTCCTTTCATGAGAATCAACTGCTTCTACTGTTGCTTTTTGTGTTATAGGCATGCACTGGAAAGGACTTGTCAAAGAATAATCGGATTAGTGATTTGCCAGATGACATTCTCATTCGCATCCTCTCATTGTTAACCCTGAAAGAAGCTGGAACTACCAGCGTGCTATCCAAGAGATGGAGACATGTCTGGGCCTATGTTCCTTCTCTTGACTTTAATAATGATGCTGTAAGAAAAATGTTTCGCTGGCGCACGTTATCAGAGAAAAGCGAAGATGAGTGCAAGTATTTCCGTTGGGTGGACCAAGTAGTGAAGTCACACAAAGCTCCTGCTATTGATGAATTTAATGTGAGGTTTAGATTTAGAGATAGCCGCACGGATGACATTGATAACTGGGTCAGATTTGCAATGGAGAAGAGTGTAAAGAGGCTGCAATTTGACATTGGGCCGCGCAGGGTGTTACCCTATACTTTCCCCAGCTTATTTTCTTGGAACCGGTTAACCTCTCTTCAGTTGTGGGCTGTAGAATTTTCTGGTGAATTTCTTGAGAAGTTGCTGTGTGATTGTCAAACTCTTGACTTTCTATCTATCCTGGGTGCAGAATCACTTGTGGACTTGAAAATTGTTGCTCCTCATAATTTAAAACATTTGACAATAAGATATTGCTGGCACTTGAAACATTTGGAGATTTCTGCACCAAATCTTACATCCTTTGATTACTCCGGGACAAAATTATCAAGTTCGCCATTTAAAAGCACACCTAAGCTGACTAAAGTTGAAATCCGTGGTCAGTATGCCGATGATTTGTTGCGTGACTTTTCGGATCTTTCGAGTTGTATGTCTCATATTGAAGAGCTCGGTTTATATACGATGTGTCGTCGTGAGGTTAGTGCCTTGGTTTTCTTCTCCCTTTTTTTATTTTTTCCACTATTGTTTTAATTGTGGCCTAAATGATGAATTTTGCGTTGTCTTCCTCTTTAGGATATTGGGAAGGTGTTTCCAGTAGGCTCCAGACTCAAGATGATCCACATCGCTGTTGATGAGCCATTGTTTGGTCTTAGTTCCCTGATAAAGGCTTGTCCTTTCTTACACAAACTAGTGATCGAGGTCATCGATCTTTACCGTGCCCTTTTTTTCTTCTTCTTTTTGTTTTCTGGTGAATGAACCCTAGTCTATTAGAGTTCTTGTATGGATGTTAGCTAGGAATGTTTTCGCCAGTCGTCTATCCGTCCCCGATAAATGGAAACCTCTTGCACCTAATTTGAATTCGATTTTATTGTGTTTCTTTACACTTTCTGGTTCTGTTGTAATTCAGCACGTCAATAGTTGCATCTGTTTTAAGTATTTGTTGAATCTGACATTTTTATCTGGCCGTTTACAGATTGCTATGTGACAGTGATGACTGTGTGCCCCTTGTGCTGACTAGAAAGTGGATAAAATCTAAATCATTTCGTCATAACCACTTGAAGATTCTAGAGATTACTGGATTTGGTGGTTCTACACTGGAGACGCGATTTGCCAAGCATCTAATTAGGTGTGCTGTTGCATTAGAGAAGATAATCATTCAGACAGACTGCCTAATTGAGCGTGGGGAGGAGATTCCAATGCGAGGAAGGGAGCAGGCCAAGCTATTGGCTGCCATTCTTAAACCTGGGACAGAACTACAAGTCCATAATCTTGAGAATGAAAAATATTGTTGGTCCATTCTCAAATCATGAAGCCAATCAGCTGATGCCTGTTGTATATGGTTTTGGTCTTACTTCATGGTCCGATTGTTTGTGTTAACAAAGATACTCGAAGTCATGTTGCGGACCGTGTTCATCATCTTCAATTGCACCTTACTTTGGAGCATTGTAACATTGCTTTAGAAAAGCTTTTCCGTTCACATCACATCAGTATACTTTATAGTTTATACATACCGACGATGATGATGACCTTGTTGTAACAGTGGTTTAAATAAGCTCCGTTTATTGTATCTGCACATTAATTCAACTCTTAGCGTTGTAACATTCCTTTAAATAAGATAGTTGGAAAACTTGGTTTTATATTGATTTCAATTTTGCAATTTTATATTGGAAACATGTTTACCTTTGTCCCATTATTTACGGAATCATTTAAAAAAAAATCAATAAAAAATTAGAAAATATTTAAAATATTACGATAAAATAATGAAAATTTATTTTTTTATCGAACAATGTTTTGATGCACTTGATACATATATATGGAACAATACAGTATCTTCTATGCTTATTATCCATGCACTTGAGCATGGGCTCCTTTTCTTCGCTTATAAAAAACCTTTTGTCCTTTCAAAAATACACACTTTTTTTAAAACGGTTAAAATTTCATTAATTAAAAAAGTATAAGTAATGCTCTAAACAAATTCAATACAAGCGAGACCACCACCTAAACCCCAATACCAAAACATACACCATAACCACACGGCCTAATGCACGACTATCTTGTATGCAAATATCTTTGTCAGCATTAATAAAGTTTACTACGAGTACTTTAAATTTTAACAGAAAATTACATAAAAGAAGCACTCTAGAGCTCTGATGGAACCTTGGTCGGATTTTGCCGATCCGTGCGGCGGACAACGACTTGTCCTGCCCCATTGTCATGGAGGAATCGCCTTTTGCAGGTCTTTTGTGTAGAGTTAATGACTCTAGGCATATTTCATCATAATCAACATGTATATTAATGAATGAGAAAGCCACTTTAAATAGTGGTGGAAGTACAATGCGATAAAGGTAAATAAGAGATAAAAATGGAAGATAATATTGAAAGATACTAACTGATAAGTATAAAACAGGATATCCAAGGAATATTCCTGATCCTTCCTTATCCTAACCTAGCCTAACCTAATCTTCCTTATTAAAGAGATATGACAGGATCTCAGAAGATCTTAACATATCCTTTCCTAACTTATCTAGATACCGTATGAGGATGATGACTTGACGTGCAAGAGTCCACGACTTAAGGGCTAAGAAGGTGTTGACCACCCCCCTTGAAATCAGCCTTGTCCTCAAGGTTGATCCGATATGACACTTGAAGCGGCTGCAGACCGTCCTACTTCATAAGTCGGTCTGGCTTCCCTTTTCCTTCGTTTCCTTGGTTCGAGAATGCCCATTTGTCTCATGGCGTACCATGATTGATGCAGGTCATCTTGAGCCAACTCCCTTGGATCGAGCGATGATGGTGGTGTCCAATTGAGGCATCCTTCCCGGTTGAACATAGTATCACTGATGCGGTCCTCTAGAGTGTAATCGTTATAAACCGACACCAGTTCTGTTGCTTGGAAGATTACATAATCCGGTGCTCGCACAGGTAATTTCCCATTAACCCTAGGCGGAAGTTGCACCTTGTGGGCAATCTTCATGTGCATGCGGCTCTCCCATAAGGCCCACTCAGTCTCCTTCTTGCCGTCACTACCCGAATGCGCATAACACTGCATCTCGAATGGCAACCCATAGTGCAAGGTGGTGATGGTCATCTTAGCAAAATCAACGAAGTAACGGTTGATTGTTGTGAGCCATGGTTGATAGTGTATATGTCCTAGAGACAGTCTTTATTAAGGGCATATATGTACTATTACACAGGTCAACGTGATATAATATATGATTGTTTGTTTGACTTTGAGTATCGCTTTCATATTTATATGACACTAGGCATTCAGCATGTCATATCTTTATTCTTGTCCGTATCGATATCAAACATGTCCCCTTGGATAGATGACCGATCACAAGTTAGTGGGAGCTGTGTGAGTTATCATCTATCCTAAACTCTCCCTAGTCAAGGTTCATCTCGGATGAAGGGGTCTGAATGAACCAGGAGACAAGTATGCGTGGAGGTTATACCTGTTAGACAGGTGTGAGCTGTTCCCACAGCCACGGAACGGATTGTTAGACAATCAATGGAAACGTTCCAATAACTGTGCATAGTTGTTCAAGGGTTGATTGCCGAACAATGGAAGAACCCACCGGATAGTCCCATCGATGTATACGCTACACTGATGTGTCTATGGGAACCGGAAAGTTGTTGAAGTGATGCTAGTCGTCCTTAGAACTTACAGGACTTTATCATCACATTTGTTGCTCCATATCCTTGGTGGACCCGTCGATGTCAGCTCTGAATAAGCAGCTGACCTAAGACACGATCCAGGATTATGGCTATATACAAATGTGGATGATAAGAGATTCTGGGAAGGATTCATCTCTCATGTGTAGCACACAGAGTGAACTGCTCAAGTCGTTCATAGTTGTGTTGGTAAAGTCATCGGCCGATGCAGAAAGAGATATATTATGATGGTCATAAGTATATCGTCTTAACCAAGCAACTCACTGAAGACACATTGAATGTATTATTGGGATAGATACATCATCTATCCTAGATGCATTCGAGACAGTCAGATGAATGGACGTTACCATC
>CM051455.1:74859014-74883011 GCA_028274465.1 Plantago ovata
TCCCATGCTACACATGAGAGATGATCCTTCCAGAATCTCTTATCATCCACATTTGTATACAGCCATAATCCTGGATCGTGTCTTAGGTCAGCTGCTTATTCAGAGCTGACATCGACGGGTCCACCAAGGATATGGAGCAACAAATGGATGATAAGTCCTGTAAGTTCTAAGGACGACTAGCATCACTTCAACACTTCCGGTTCCCATAGACACATCAGTGTAGCGTATACATCGATGGACTATCCGGGGTTTCTTCCATTGTCCGTGGTTGTGTGGGAACAGCTCACACCTGTCTAACAGGTATAAACCTCCACGCATACTTGTCTCCTGGTTCATTCAGACCCCTTCATCCGAGATGAACTTGACTAGGGAGAGTTTAGGATAGATGATAACTCACACAGCTCCCACTAACTTGTGATCGGTCATCTATCCAAGGGGACATGTTTGATATCGATACGGACAAGAATAAAGATATGACATGCTGAATGCCTAGTGTCATATAAATATGAAAGCGATACTCAAAGTCAAACAAACAATCATATATTATATCACGTTGACCTGTGTAATAGTACATATATGCCCTTAATAAAGACTGTCTCTAGGACATATACACTATCAACCATGGCTCACAACAATCAACCCTTACTTCGTTGATTTTGCTAAGATGACCATCACCACCTTGCACTATGGGTTGCCATTCGAGATGCAGTGTTATGCGCATTCGGGTAGTGACGGCAAGAAGGAGACTGAGTGGGCCTTATGGGAGAGCCGCATGCACATGAAGATTGCCCACAAGGTGCAACTTCCGCCTAGGGTTAATGGGAAATTACCTGTGCGAGCACCGGATTATGTAATCTTCCAAGCAGCAGAACTGGTGTCGGTTTATAACGATTACACTCTCGAGGACCGCATCAGTGATACTATGTTGAAGGATGCCTCAATTGGACACCACCATCATCGCTCGATCCAAGGGAGTTGGCTCAAGATGACCTGCATCAATCATGGTACGCCATGAGACAAATGGGCATTCTCGAACCAAGGAAACGAAGGAAAAGGGAAGCCAGACCGACTTATGAAGTAGGACGGTCTGCAGCCGCTTCAAGGGTCATATCGGATCAACCTTGAGGACAAGGCTGATTTCAAGGGGGGTGGTCAACACCTTCTTAGCCCTTAAGTCGTGGACTCTTGCACGTCAGGTCATCATCCTCATATGGTATCTAGATAAGTTAGGAAAGGATATGTTAAGATCTTCTGAGATCCTGTCATATCTCTTTAATAAGGAAGATTAGGTTAGGCTAGGTTAGGATAAGGAAGGATCAGGAATATTCCTTGGATATCCTGTTTTATACTTATCAGTTAGTATCTTTCAATATTATCTTCCATTTTTATCTCTTATTTACCTTTATCGCATTGTACTTCCACCACTATTTAAAGTGGCTTTCTCATTCATTAATATACATGTCGATTATGATGAAATATGCCTAGAGTCATTAACTCTACACAAAAGACCTGCAAAAGGCGATTCCTCCATGACAATGGGGCAGGACAAGTCGTTGTCCGCCGCACGGATCGGCAAAATCCGACCAAGGTTCCATCAGAGCTCTAGAGTGCTTCTTTTATGTAATTTTCTGTTAAAGTTTAAAGTACTCGTAGTAAACTTTATTAATGCTGACAAAGATATTTGCATACAAGATAGTCGTGCATTAGGCCGTGTGGTTATGGTGTATGTTTTGGTATTGGGGTTTAGGTGGTGGTCTCGCTTGTATTGAATTTGTTTAGAGCATTACTTATACTTTTTTAATTAATGAAATTTTAACCGTTTTAAAAAAAGTGTGTATTTTGAAAGGACAAAAGGTTTTTTATAAGCGAAGAAAAGGAGCCCATGCTCAAGTGCATGGATAATAAGCATAGAAGATACTGTATTGTTCCATATATATGTATCAAGTGCATCAAAACATTGTTCGATAAAAAAATAAATTTTCATTATTTTATCGTAATATTTTAAATATTTTCTAATTTTTTATTGATTTTTTTTAAATGACTCCGTAAATAATGGGACAAAGGTAAACATGTTTCCAATATAAAATTGCAAAATTGAAATCAATATAAAACCAAGTTTTCCAACTATCTTATTTAAAGGAATGTTACAACGCTAAGAGTTGAATTAATGTGCAGATACAATAAACGGAGCTTATTTAAACCACTGTTACAACAAGGTCATCATCATCGTCGGTATGTATAAACTATAAAGTGTACTGATGTGATGTGAACGGAAAAGCTTTTCTAAAGCAATGTTACAATGCTCCAAAGTAAGGTGCAATTGAAGATGATGAACACGGTCCGCAACATGACTTCGAGTATCTTTGTTAACACAAACAATCGGACCATGAAGTAAGACCAAAACCATATACAACAGGCATCAGCTGATTGGCTTCATGATTTGAGAATGGACCAACAATATTTTTCATTCTCAAGATTATGGACTTGTAGTTATGTCCCAGGTTTAAGAATGGCAGCCAATAGCTTGGCCTGCTCCCTTCCTCGCATTGGAATCTCCTCCCCACGCTCAATTAGGCAGTCTGTCTGAATGATTATCTTCTCTAATGCAACAGCACACCTAATTAGATGCTTGGCAAATCGCGTCTCCAGTGTAGAACCACCAAATCCAGTAATCTCTAGAATCTTCAAGTGGTTATGACGAAATGATTTAGATTTTATCCACTTTCTAGTCAGGGGCACACAGTCATCACTGTCACATAGCATGATCTGTAAACGGCCAGATAAAAATGTCAGATTCAACAAATACTTAAAACAGATGCAAATATTGACGTGCTGAATTACAACAGAACCAGAAAGTGTAAAGAAACACAATAAAATCGAATTCAAATTAGGTGCAAGAGGTTTCCATTTATCGGGGACGGATAGACGACTGGCGAAAACATTCCTAGCTAACATCCATACAAGAACTCTAATAGACTAGGGTTCATTCACCAGAAAACAAAAAGAAGAAGAAAAAAAGGGCACGGTAAAGATCGATGACCTCGATCACTAGTTTGTGTAAGAAAGGACAAGCCTTTATCAGGGAACTAAGACCAAACAATGGATGCCATACGGCGATGTGGATCATCTTGAGTCTGGAGCCTACTGGAAACACCTTCCCAATATCCTAAAGAGGAAGACAACGCAAAATTCATCATTTAGGCCACAATTAAAACAATAGTGGAAAAAATAAAAAAAGGGAGAAGAAAACCAAGGCACTAACCTCACGATGACACATCGTATATAAACCGAGCTCTTCAGTATGAGACATACAACTCGAAAGATCCGAAAAGTCACGCAACAAATCATCAGCATACTGACCACTGATTTCAACTTTAGTCAGCTTAGGTGTGCTTTTAAATGGCGAACTTGATAATTTTGTCCCGGCGTAATCAAAGGATGTAAGATTTGGTGCAGAAATCTCCAAATGTTTCAAGTGCCAGCAATATCTTATTGTCAAATGTTTTAAATTATGAGGAGCAACAATTTTCAAGTCCACAAGTGATTCTGCACCCAGGATAGATAGAAAGTCAAGAGTTTGACAATCACACAGCAACTTCTCAAGAAATTCACCAGAAAATTCTACAGCCCACAACTGAAGAGAGGTTAACCGGTTCCAAGAAAATAAGCTGGGGAAAGTATAGGGTAACACCCTGCGCGGCCCAATGTCCAATTGCAGCCTCTTTACACTCTTCTCCATTGCAAATCTGACCCAGTTATCAATGTCATCCGTGCGGCTATCTCTTAATCTAAACCTCACATTAAATTCATCAATAGCAGGAGCTTTGTGTGACTTCACTACTTGGTCCACCCAACGGAAATACTTGCACTCTTCTTCGCTTTTCTCTGATAACGTGCGCCAGCGAAACATTTTTCTTACAGCATCATTATTAAAGTCAAGAGAAGGAACATAGGCCCAGACATGTCTCCATCTCTTGGATAGCACGCTGGTAGTTCCAGCTTCTTTCAGGGTTAACAATGAGAGGATGCGAATGAGAATGTCATCTGGCAAATCACTAATCCGATTATTCTTTGACAAGTCCTTTCCAGTGCATGCCTATAACACAAAAAGCAACAGTAGAAGCAGTTGATTCTCATGAAAGGAAATACATTATCAAGACTAAGGATTAACTTGGTCACAAGACAGGACAGCCAAAGTTTGATAGCAGTAGCAGGATATATGAAACAAAAGACATGTATGTAAGTAGTTTCAATGTTGAGAAAAGAGAATAACAAAGCAATATTCTTTTGGACCAACAGAAGGCAGAAGCTATTTCTCTAATTCAAGGGGCTTAGGTATAACACAAACAAATACAGAAGAAATCACACATTACCTCGAGAATCTGAGTCTGACTGTCATCAAGAGATAGATCCTCTACAGACATCATGATAGTTTGTAACTTTATTTGGTACAGGCTATCCAGCTAATTCCAACCTGAAGAGCATAATATATCTATCAATAAATTGATAAAGGAATCATAATGGAGAGAAGAAGAAACACAGGCCAATATGATGATGGAGAATACTACTATATAAGCAAATATAACACAGAAAAAGATCCTAGAAGCAAATTAATCAAGTCAGATAGAAATATAGCATGTGGAAGAAAATCAGATCAAACCAATTACTACAAGTGTACCGTAATTACTTAATTAGAACAAGGTAGGTGATGCTAAAGAAAATCAGATCAAATCAATTACAAGAAGCATCTTGATACTACTCCTACTACTTATCAAGCAAGCAGAAGATCAAAACAGAAATCGAGGTAGATCGATAGCTTATGGACATCATAATAGTACAATAGTACATAGAGTATACATTGTATTGAACTGATACATCAATTAGAATAAGACACAAATATTAAAGCAAAATCGTATATTTTTGTTGGCTAATTGCAACCTAAACAGCAGCGTAACATCATTCATTATCAATGAAACTCATCTAAAACATACAAAGTATACAAAAAGGCTAAAGAATATCAAATTCAATCAACTAAAAATTCCTTGGGCTTGAAAAAACAGAATGTAGAAGGCAGCTCGATGAATCCCAACAGAGTCTACTGACAATATAGCTAGCTTAATCTTGTTGTGATGATGCTAAACAGAACAAGACCAATCAAATCAAATCAAATCAAATCAGATCAAATCAAAAATCAAATAAAAAAACAAAACAAAATTCTTGTGCTTAAATTAACAGAGTCAAGAAGCTGCAAATTGGTACAACTTACCAAGCGATAGAGAGATAGATGATGCTGGAGATATAAATAAAATCCAAGGAAGGTAAACAGAACAAATCAGATCTTGTTGAAGCTCTTGAGCTGCTCAGCCTCCCTTTTTTCTTTTTTCTTTTCTTCTATTGATAATATCGGTGCAGTGAGAGGCGTATATATGTATATATATATACAAAATAATAAATAAATAAATAAATAAGAAAGAAAAAAAAAACTGTACACTATATATAGAAACAGTAAAGGAATACATCACCTAACATAATTCGGACACCTAGGACACCTCAAAATCTAATGAGTTTGACTTCGTACTCCTTTTACTTTCCTATTCAGTTCTAAATTCTCTTCCAAAGATTCTTCCTGGCCTGGGTAGCAGGGGTAATTCGGTCATAGAAGAAAATAAGAAAGAAAACGAAAATGAGAAGAGGATTCCAATTTACCTTCGACGAACTGGAAACGGGTGAGCTGCGGTTCAAACGGAAGCGAAGGAAATTAAAAAAAACCAAGATTCAATTCGCTTTAAATCAACGAACCCAAAACGGGATTGAACCAAGACTTACCGGAGGGAAATTGGAATCGGGACCGAGCAACGAACGGGACGATACCGGATCGAATCAAACGGGAATGAACGGGAACAGAGTCGTGCCGGAACTGAAACAGAGCAAACTCGAATCAGGCGGGACCGGCGGAGCAGAACCGTGACGGAGAGCACAGAAATCCGGTTGATGATGTGATGACGGGAGATTTGGGTTTGACGATGTTGGTTAAGGTGATGATGATTCTCGGTTGATGTTGATGATAGATGATAGCAATGGGAAGATGATGATTTGATGATGATGGAGATGATGGGATGAGGATAAAAATGGAGCTTATTGGTGTGAAGATGATGGAGTCGGGTGAGAGAGAGAGGGGGGCAGAGAACTTCTTTCTTTTTTTTTTTTTTTTTGGGAGGCGTGGAGTAGAGGAGAATGAGGAGTGGTGGGAGTTGTTAGGTTTAGGGTTTTGGAAGAGTTGGGTCATCAGATGGGCTTTAGCAGATTGGGCCACACGAAATTGGGCCAAGAGGATGACATACAATCAGAATGCTAGCTGGCCCAAGGATGGATTTAGACGAATTGCTATTCCGCGAACTTTCTAAAAACGAATTTGATTGTGCGGAAAAGAAATTAAATAATTACCAAATAAAATTAATTATTCAGGTAATTAATTAATTAAAATAATTAAAGAAAATTAAATAGAACATATGGGATGTTACATATTCATTAAAGGTCATACACTTTGAGAAAGCAACCATTCTTCAAGACACACAAATTTTCGCCAGATTTTACTTACGAATAGATGTCTGTTTGCACAAAGCTTTTCACCAACAGATGCATTTGTCCCAGTGGCATGAGCTCAAGGTGTATCCAAAAGGTTCTGGGTTCGAACCCCAGTCCCCAAACTTTAATTTTGGGCTTTTTGGACCTTATTTTCATCTCCAACATTGTTGTATACAATTTTGGTTGCATATTACATACCTCTTTAATTTTCTCATGAATTTTAGCACAATGGAGCTTTCATCCATGTGTGTATAAATGCCTTAATTCATTGAAGTATTGATCTATCCACTTATTGCATTAATCATTTAATCACCCTTTCACCTCAAGGGGATTTTAGTGATTTAACACGTTCTAGTGACACACACGATTACGAAACCGTGTTGGGCGCCGTTAGACCAATACCAACGAACGAATTAAAAGCGCATTCTTTTTAACTAAAATTTCCATGTTACACTCTAACACTGTTCACTTTTTTCATATTAAATTGAAAAAGTACCAAAATTAGACAACATATTACAATAAAGTACCGAAATTGAACATAGCCACTTTCGAGTATATAAATTGGACACGTCCCACTCTAAAGTAGCAAAATTGGATCTTACTCCTCAACCACCATATATAAAACATCTCCACCATTCTCTGATCTTGACTACCCTATGCTCACGCCACTAGACGCCTTCCACCATCGCTCACCACCATAAAATACCACAAGCACGCCTTCTCATACAACAATTCCGGGACGAATGGTGGATCTCAGCTTTTTTCTTATTTCTTTTTTGCCCCGTGTGCTATTGTTTTCACACACTTTTTGTAATTGAATGTTGGGATTCCAACATGTCGTGGCTAGTTCATGGACCTAGTATGAGGAACCATCGAAGTTTGTGTTTAATTAGGTTATTTTGTCGGTAAGGCCAATATATGTAGGACATAATCTAGAATCTTCTTAATTAAAGACAAATGCGAGTAGATTATATTTAGAATTATCTTTACAGATCTTTTGCGTTCAAATTTCTAGTTAAAGTACAGTTGTCGGACAAATCTATACAAGTATTGTAGGGCTTTGCCCATTATGTACGTTTTATGTTGATGGAATAAAGATGACGATCTCAAATGCGAGTAGATTATATTTAGAATTATCTTTACAGATCTTTTACGTTCAGATTTCTAGTTAAAGTACAGTTGTCGGACAAATCTATACAAGTATTGTAGGGCTTTGCCCATTATATACGTTTTATGTTGATGGAATAAAGATGACGATCTCAAAGTTGCCTGTTGTATCTGATCTCCCTCGTTCATTTTTTATGGGCATTATGTTGATGGAATAAAAATGACGATCTCAAAGTTGCCTGTTGTATCTGATCTCCCTCGTTCATTTTTTATGGGCATTCTTGATTATTCTATTGCTATCTCGTTCGTGCAAGAATATATGACCATACTCCCTCTTTTTGTGCGTTGGAGGACTCAGCGATTTGTTTGTAAATACTGATTATTGAAGAACGAACTAAGGTCTGTGCGCTGAAATGGCTACAATGAACCTTTTATCATATATATATGCCAAGAAGATTTATATTATTAAGGGTATGCCATGTACATAATATATGTAAGTTCAATCTAGAGTAACGAGACTAATCCCGACCCCGAAATTCACCTTGAAAATCATTTGACCCATTATTAACATGGGTACACAAGAATAATAACATTTTTAATTTAATTAGTATAGTGTATATATTATTATTATGTTCGTTTCTTTTCGTTTGAAAAAAATTGAAGTAAGAATTTACCTGAACTTATTTGTTGTAAAAACAAGAAGGGTCATTTGATTTAAGGGGTCTCTTATAGCACCTAATATCATAATAGGTCATTTAGATATGAAAATAATCTAATATACTTAGTTATTAGAGCACTCCTTATGGAGATTTTTTTGGGGCTTAAAACTCTAATTAATCCAAAAATGCGTCCAATGTGGACTTTTTTGGGCTATTATTTAGTAGCCCATGGAAAATGGCTACTAATTAGTAGGAGTAATTATATAGTAATTCAAGCTTTTCCTACCAACATGGAAAGACCTGATTTTATTGCAAAATCCAGAAACCAAAACCGCTAAGCGGTTTTCGCGGTTTTCTCTGCAATTAAAAAAACCGGTGCACTATATAAAGAGCCAAAATTAGCGAAAAAAGGAAAAAAAAAAAAAAGAAAAAACACAGTCCAACGTGAAAACTATGTGTTTTCTCCCCTATCGAATCCTCTCGCCGGAAAAACGCCTGAACACGCCGATTAAAGCTAGTTTCCGATGAATTTCATCCGGAAAACCTCCAATCCGCTCCGATGGACGTTAATCAGGTAAAAAACACAAACAATTCTCTGATTTTTTATGTCAAATATCATAATTTCGATCTGTTTTTCTAATCTCTTCATGCTTCATGCTTTTTCAATGATTTCACCGTCCGATTCAGCTCGTTTTTCCTAATTTAGGTATGATTTTCTGATAGATTGTTGTTTTTTTGATTTTTCAATGGATTTATTGTTCGAAACAATTCGATTCAACTGTAAAGTACTCGAATCACAAAAACGACGATATTGGAGAAGGAAACTTCTTAGATCTGAAAATTACTGGAGAAGGAAGCTTCTCAGATCTGAAAATTATTGAAGAAATTCAACCCTAGCAACAAATTCGTAAGTTTCTCTGTACTTTTAAGCCTTCATGTTATAGTTTCAAGTTTACGTATTATGTCTCTGCATATTTTTATTTGATGACGCCATGTTATGGTTTCTTAGACGCTATGGTATACTTTTAATCGCCGTTGTTATAGTATTTTTAAGCCATGTTGTTGATGATTTTAATTTGTCTACTATATTTATAAATTATTTTTGGTTTGATAACTCAGTATTATTGTTTTTAATCGGTATAGTATACTATTAAGCCTTGTTATTGCTGGTTTTTAATTTATCTACTATGTTGCTGCATTTATTCATTGAATCATATCTTGTTATAGTTTTTTTATCTGCGTAGTATACTTTTAAGAGTGGTTGGTATGGACATATAGTTAATTGAAGTTTCTACGGTAATCTGATTGTTACTGTTTCTAACTAGAATACATGTTACAGACTTAAGCTCTCCTTGTTATGGTTTTAATCGACATTGTTATAATATGTTTAGTTTGTCTAGTATGTTAGTGCATATTTTCATTTGATAACATTGTGCTATGGTTTTTAATATGACGTGTTATGGTTTTAATTGACGTTGTTATAGAAGTAATATTTTTGGTTTGTCTAGTATGTCTCTATTTTTTTTTTCATTGGATAACACCATGTTATGGTTTTTGCTATGACATGTTACGGTTTTAACCGACGTTGTTATAACATTTTCAGTTTGTCTAGTATATCTCTGCATTTTTTTTTGATAATGCCATGTTATGATTTTTAATGTAACGTGTTATGGTTTCTATTGACGTGATGTTAATTCAACATCGATTTTTTCTTTTCTTTTTGCTCGTATTTACAAAGTTTTAGTGTGCGTTTTTGCGTATTTTGACGATTCTTCTTTGTTTTCCTAAATTTTGATTGATTTACGTTCCGATTTGTTGATCGATCAAGTGTTCAGCTTCAGATACTTGTGAAATTCAATTTGAGATGTGGAAATAATTGAAGAAATCGAACCTTAACAACAATTTCGTAAGCTCCTGGATACTTTTAATCCTTGTTGTTATGCATGGTTCTAAGTTTGTGTAGTATATTTCTGCATTGTTTCATTGAATCACATTGTGTTATGGTTTTTAATCTGCATAGTATACTTTTAATACCGGTTGTTAGGATGAATTTCAGTTTCTAAGGTATTCTAATTGTTACAGTTTCTAGCGTACATACGGTCATAAGCTCTCCTAGTTATAACATTATGTTCTACTATTATTCTTTTATACATCACATTTATAGGTTGGTAATTGGAAACATGTGATTCTAGCAACATTTTTATTGTATTTCACCTTTTCAGCATGTTAATTGAACCTTTTACATTATTCTGATTGAAATCTGGTGTGGTTATAAGTTGCATCACTATTGTATTAAGGCATGTTGTTGTAATTTGAAGTTTTGATGCTATGGATTTTAGTAATATCAGTTATTATTTTCATGTCGTCAATTGGTATATTGTTTAGGTATACAGTTATAATTTTAATTGGTCATGGTATGTTTTACGTGATCGTATTATTATGGTTTAAGCATGTAGATGAACAAAAAATTTAAAGAAATGCTTCTTTTTTTTTTCATCAACAAAAGGACGGAGATCCATAATTTTATCACCGCTACCTGTAGGTGAAGATGCTAGGCCGACTGCTATTTTCTGGAGAGATGGAATGACAAAGGATGACTTCAAGTATCAGAAACATCAATTTCGTTGCTTCAAAGATCACGAACAAGTTTACTCACGAGAAGCCAATTTCAAAGATCCAGATTCATTTTGCATAAGAAACACCACATGAACGCTTGTTGTAATTTTGTTACTTTGAGAATACTAGTTTTAAAAACCCCAATTGACTGAATGTTTCAGTCCTGACATGAATATAATGAAGCATTCAATTTTACACTTGTTGGCATGTTCTCATATATCTCATACAACAATTGGTGTGTTATAAGTACCCTTGTTGGGATTTTATGTATCCAAGTTGTGGTTTTACGTACCCATTATGTTGTTGTTCTAAAAACTCAAATTAAGATTTTAATGGAGAACGGTTGTTGTAATTTTGTTGATTTGATAATACTAGTTGTGGAAACATCAATTGACTAAATGTTTTAATCCTTACATGAATGAACTATTTAATTTTACACTAGTTTATTGCATGATGTCTTGATTTTACGTTGCACCTTAAATAAAGTATAACAAAAGATTTTAGAAGTATAATATGACAAAATATATCATCAGTAACTCTTATGACAAACCCTTAAAACCGTAACATATATCTCTTATAACTAGTTGGTGTAGTTATCAGAATTCTTATTGTAGTTTTAAGTACGTACAATTGTGGTTTTAAGTATCCACTATTGTACTTCTAATAAATCAATTAAGAATTTAATTGACATTTACTATACCACTACAGAAATTAGACAGAAAACTAAACTTCACCATACAATGCTTGCATGTTTAAACCACTTAACACCATACACAAACTAATTATACAAGAGGAAAGACTAACTGTTAACATCACATATTGACACACTACTCAATCCAAAATAACATCCAACACGCACACTTTTTCCAACAATCGCAAAATCTTCTATCTTAAAGTCATAACATCATATATATAAAAAACTATAACCAGAACATATAAGAGTTTCATATTAAACTACTGCTTTAAAACATACACAAACTAATTGTTCAAAAAGACCAAAAGTAACTGCTCAAATTAGAAACTATTTCAAATAACATCGAGATAAAATAGTTTGTCCAGGAAATTATTACAAATCCTACTTGTTCAAAATATTGTTGACTTTTAACGCAACTCGCAAACTATGTAGCTTCCGTTCAATTGTCCTCAACTCTTCATAAGCTAAAACACCAACAGCTACACAACCAGCAATTGTACCAACAACAGAGGCATCTTTCCTCTTATTTGATCTGCTCTCCTTATAGTGTCAAAAGCATCAACAACTAAAAAAAAAAAAAACGTAAAACATCAGCAACACATTTAAAAGCACAATATCACACTTTAAAACAATAACATAACATGATGCCATATAAATATAGCACGACCCCTTAAAATCATAACACTACACCGTAATCCTTTCAGCAAGAAAACTAAAGTAGCATAACATTACACCTCCTAAAAATCATAACACAAGACCTTACATAGCATAACATGATCTCTTAAAAATACAACAACACAAATATCAACATCTAAAATCATAATATCCCCACTTAAATCAATTTCATAATCCCAACGACACTTAAAAACACACCAAAATTCATTATAAGCATACCAGAAACACTTAGTACTAAAAGAAAAAAAAATCAACAACCGAAACTAAGTTTAATAATAAGAATACTAGATACACTTAAAACAAAACCAAAATCCATCGGAAACAACATGAAAATACCTTATAAGCATACCACAGACACTTAAAACCGTAACATACAAACACCTGAACCATAACATCACGCAAATAGAGCATATAATAGAATGAATACATCCACAAACACTTCAAAGCACAACAAAAAACAGATTCACAATATCAAAATTAACAACTAAACTAACATACCTTTACTGGAAGAATCAACTCTCCATCGTGAAAACTACTTCAACGGATTAACAACGTCTGGAACAACGAAAAAATCCTTCCGATCCTCTTCATCATGCTTCAAATCAGAACCCCCAGATCTGTGAAATCAGATCTGAGAAGAAACAAAATTCGAAACCCTAGATCTCACAAAACATATTGAGAACACTAAATCCAACACAAAGGTAGCACAAACGAAGAAAAACGGAGAACAATCGGCTCGTTTCTTCCATTGATCGGGAAAGTTTGAGATTCGGCAGGAGAAGAAGACGGGAATTTGCAGAGAGAAAAAATGGATTTCACACAGTAAACGCTGAATTGTGTGTTTTGTGTGTGGATTGTTATATTTATTCTATTAAGAAAACCGGGTTTGCGTAAAAGCTCGGTCGGTCGACCGGTTTAATCTTAAAACCAGCGAGTTTTGGGAAAACCAACGAGTTTTTAGTAAAACCAGGCCTTTCCATATTTTTAGGAAAGGCCGGCCTCCCCATAGACTTTAGCAATTAGTAGACCTCAAGTCCCAAAGCATTTAAAATTAATGGTTTAATTATAATTTTCATTAGAAAATGTAATAAAGAAGTGTGACATGTGTTACATGGGACTCACATATAAGCTCTAATTAAGTCCCAAACTATTAGATACTTCAATTTGAGAGAAGTTTTTTTGGGAGCTTATATGTTTAAAGGCACAATTAAACCAAAAACCATAAGAAATGCTCTTAGAAATTATCTCACTCTAGGTGTATCTTGCAACCCCCTAATAACCAAAAAGAGCCCACTAAATAAACGTTTTACATATTAGAAAAAAGTAGAATCCGTTTAGTTACTTTGAATTATTTGCAAAATTGCCATCAGCTCAAAAATAAGAAATCAAACATGGCCTTTAATTTCTTAATTATTTTTTTAAAAGAAAAGAGAATGCAGTATAATGATGGAGCTAAGCTCCACCATTTTTCGATGGCGGAGCTAAGCTCCACCATTTTCGATGGTGGAGCTCAGCTCCGCCATTCTGGTGGAGCTGAGCTTTGCCAGACTGCTCTAATCGGACCAGTTCAAGTGTTTGCTTCGATCGGAGCAGCAAAATTCCAATCGGCGCAGGAAAGCTCCAATCGATACAGTACTGTTCCGATCGAAAATAAACAGTTATTTGGAATTTTTAAATATTTTTTAATTTTCAAATTTTTTTCTAATACTAAGACCTGTTTGTTTCTCCAATCAAAATTACTACAGAGCTATAAGATTTCAAAAGTTAAATTCGTGACCTAAAATGTATGGTAATTGTTAATATATGGCCGCCCACAAGGTCAATTTTGAACATGATCCGGTTGAACCGGACCTGAATAGTTAATTGGGTGACAGACACAGACTCGATTTCCGGGTTCGGATTTGCAAAACATTGGAGCACGTACGGGGGAGCTAACGGTTGGAGGAGAGACAAAGCTGCAGATAAGAAAGAAACCAATACTCTCTCCCAAATTACAAATCAAATAAAATCAAATGGCGTGCAGCTGCTCAACTTCAGCTCTCTCATACTACTCTCAACTCTTCTCTTCTCGATCTTCCAAACCATCCCTGAAACCATCTAAATCCTTCACTTGCTTCTCATCCAAGAAGAAACAGCTCGGTTTCATGGATCAAATTCTTGATTACATTGAAGGTTAGTCACTTCCCAAATCTTTAGTTACAATCCTCAATTTCTTTTTCATATAAATTATTGCGGTTAAACGTTTACGTAATGAAATTATTGTGGTTAAATGCGAGCTGATAAGCTAATGCTAAATAATGCTAAATAGAACCTTTCTCGTTTTACATATCTTCGAGTTCTTCTATTGAACTCCTCGAGGCTTATAAGTTATAAGCACGTGCATCTTTCGATTTTAGTAGTGTTTCTAAAGTTCATTTTGTGTTTAGGTGGCCCTAAGTTGAGGAAATGGTACGGTGCACCTGATCCTTTATCTAAGGAAGGAAATGAATTGGAAAACGAAGAAGATGAGACACCAGGTTAGGAGGTTTTATACAAAACAATTACGTTAGGTACAGTTCAGTTTAGGAGGTTTTAATTTTGTATTTTGTAGACCATGTAGTTAATTGATCCACATCATTATCAATTAATTGTAAGTCCACTCAATTAATATTGTGTAATGTGGCTCAATTCTAGCCACATAATCTATGTCTATGGATGAGTTATAGACCTGGTCTAAGTAATAATAATCGGTTATTGACTTGCTTGTATGAAACAGAAGGGGAGGGACAAAGAGATGCAGTACTAGTTAGGGATGGGGACAGTGAGATCGGTCAGGTAAACAGAATTTAAATGTTTTCATTATGGAATTTGGTAGTGTGCCTGAGTATATATGTATATATGTATATCTTTCGGGGCCTTCCCCTTCGACAGATGATTATTCTATCACTAATTGTCAAAAGAGCGCGGGTGAAAACATTGGTCAAGGATAAGCGAGCTGCCATGGAAGCGTTTGGTACTTATGTGGAGGTTGATATATACTAACTGCATATATGTACGTTGAATTCGTTTTCTCTTTTCCTCACCCTTATATGGCCAGCATTGTTTTGAAGTCTATGGCAGGAGATGCAAAGGACAAAACCTTCATAAAGAAGGCGTTAAGAGGTGTTCGCGCAGTTATATGCCCAGTTGTACGTACCTCCTTGCCTTGTGCCACAATTTGTTTTGCTCATGTTACATAATAATATGCCCAGGTTCTTATTTTTGAGTGCTAATATTAATCGAAACTCGTAGGAAGGATTTCTAGGTAATGTCGAAAGCTGGAAAGGAATAGAGCACGTGATACTCTTATCTCAGGTATCTCCAACATCGAAAGCCACAGTTGATGCTGCAAGCTCAAGTAACGAATGTTTAATATAGTAAGTGTGTGAAGTTCTCAGTTATCTGTCTATAGGGCGTCTATGGGTATTCAAGCAGTCATGTATAGCAGCGCTAGAAAATTAGCAGAAGAAAATGAAAATGTGGTGAAGGCCTCCGGAATCCCCTATACTATCATCAGAACCGGACTCCTAAAGAGTACGCCTGGAGGCCAGCTAGGTTTCAGCTTCGAAAAGGTACCATGCATGCATACATGTCTGTTTTTTGTCATCGCTTAGCTAATTCCTACCACATTAATCAGTAATGGAAGTTTCACAGACAGTATGTATGTATACCTGAAGTTTCTTGAATGTTGTTACATTTACGCTTGACAATATTTTCAAAGCTCTTGGATCGCACAAAAAGGTCTTAACTCTTAAGAAAGTGTGTTTTTTTCAGATGAATCAAACAGGGTCTAACTGACGAGTCAAAAGGTCTCAAGTCAGTACAACAATGGATCTTCTTTTTAACTGTGAATTGAAAAGTAGTATCTGTGACAGGGCTGTACTGCTAAAGGCACTCTAAGCAAAGAGGATGCCACCTTTATATGCAAAGAAGCCCTTGATAATGTTCCACAGGCGGGACTCGTATTTGAGGTTTGTTGTTATGAGTTCCCGTCTTCTGTTATTATCAGGCTTGCAACTCGAAGTTTGTTTACTCCTGGTCTCCTCCTACAACAGGTGGTAAATGGTACTGAAAAGGTTTCTGATTGGAAAAACTGCTTCGCTACACTAATGGATAGTTCGAACCTTGTAGCATGAGTGCTGATTGAGGTAATACGCAAACCCAACAATCACTTCCGATACTTTTTCTGACATTTTAGATCCTGAGTAATCTGTCTTGTTTTGGGTCTAATATGAAGTGTTTGTATTTCTTATGTAGGGCATCTCAATTGCAAGAATGAAGAATGATCAAGCCACACTGCGAAACATTTCAGCTAAAAGAAAAGCTTACCGGAACGCCTGTTGGTAATAGAACAGGGCAGAAAAGAATCAGGTTCATGTGATTTATCAGTTTGAAGATGGGAGGAAATACAAATGTATTATTGTGTTTCAGTTTACAAATGTTTCTTGACTACAGACAGTACCTGGACATAACATGTCAGCTTATGCAATCTTGGTTTCATATATTTCCTATGATGTCTCTGGTTCCTTGAAGTTCCTAGCTATCCTTGTCATGAATGCACGTAAGCTCCTAGCTATCCTTGTCATGAATATATAGTTGAAGTTCCCCGGTCTGGTATGACATACCATGAATCCAAGGGGGGTATCTATTGATAAAGATGGCTGTTGAAGGTTCCCATCAACAAGCACACCAACCATGATGCAAGACAACTAGCAATAACTTTTATGTAAGCATACAGTATATAGATTTGCAAGAAAGCAGAAAGGTGAGATATCATTAAATATAGGGTCCATTCTAAAATAGGAACAAGGAATCAAGATCTGCACAACAGTAGGGACAGTTATTCTTGTGGCCTTTCTTTCCACTTTCTTGAAAGTGAAGGTACATCAAACTAGGACTTCACACTTATGTTTGATCAAAATTGGGTCATCAAAGATTATATAACAAGGAGGGCAATCAATCCAGAATTATTAGATGAAAATAACAAGTTTAAGATACAAACCATTTCAAAGCAAAGAAAAAGACACATTTAGCATTCCAATTGCAGATTGTCAAACAAGAAAGTTACACTATTTGGACAAAGCTTATTAAGTAAATCAGTATGCTCTGGTAGAAAGAAAATGTTCAGTCATGAAAGGTAAAAGTAATTGAGATACACTAATCCAAATTATACCAGTTCAAGAATTGTAACATCCAAGAATTTAATCAACTGCTGGACCTAATTCTCTTTTGTCCGCCTCTCCCGTCGAATTTAGTAGTACCTGCCGATTCCCCTTCGGATGAAATATCCATGGATTTGGAGAAAGTGCTGGAAAGATCCGCATAAAGGTCAACCACCCTTCTAATGTTGTTATTGAGCTCTCTGATCAGTCCCACATTTCGGGTTAAATTATCAGGTATCTTGGACTCGTGATTTTGGTTAATCTCATTGATCAACAGCCTGTTCTGGTCCAGAATGTTTTGGACCTGCACAAAATTTTTCTGAAATGTCTGGAGAACCTTCCCCTCAATTGGTGGTGTACCGTTAGCACCTATGCCAGAAAATACCTCCTCATCCATCACCCTCGAATTCAAACGTTATTAGACCCACTGCAATTGTCAGCAAAATTGGAACATTACAACTAGTGTTGGAACTCCAGAACTTCTGATAGGGTGGAACAAGATCAAAGCTTTATTTTCGAGTAAAAGTAAAACATACTATCAAAGCTTTACATACAATTAAGTGTAACTGGGGTGGCCGAAACTAAGTTACTTATTCAGCTCATTTTAGGAAGTGTTTGCAACAGAGTTTCTACAGAACAAATTCCAAGGTAGACACTATGAAATTATGCTTACAAATTGGTCTTCTTTTTTGTTTTTTCCTCTAGATTTCGCATTTGCAGACACTATCTATATCTTTTAAACACGTATTACAAATTCTCCAATAAGTCAGCTTTGTCGTCTCTCTAAAGTTCAACACTTACCAACATTGCAAACAGTCCCTCAAACCTTTACCCTCAAGCCACTTATAAACCAACACCAAAAGTATCAAACAGATTTTTACGAAGTTACTAAAACCGGTCGCCAAAAGTGAAATGCTCTAACAGCGTCACAAAGCCAGCCTAAGAATTCGAAGAAACAATGTAGCTGTACAGAAAATCAACACATGAGCTATGAACTCTTGTTATCTAAAAGGCAAAATGGGATATAACAACAAGAAAAGTAAACAAAAGTAGACAATTTAAAGCACTCTTGTTCCATGAGAAGAAAAGTTGACTGCTGCTGCTGCTGCTTTTTGCACTTTCCATAGGTGACTTGTGAGAATCTAAGCAAACTTGAATGATTTTTATTTTCTTTTTTGAAACGACAAATGTTACAACTACTACTTCTAGCCTACTTGTTACAACTACTACTTCTAGCCTACTATTGTACTTATACTGATCTAACTACTACTTATACTACTTATACTGATCTAACTCATTACCGCTGCACCAACAAATGATTTTATTATTATTAATATTTTATTATTATAGTTTGGTTATGTTAACGATTATGTGTGTCTACTTAAGAAGAGCAAGCAACCAAAGGCATCCAAAGCATTGAATTCACAACTTCATCCAATAATCCATACAAAAAAACTAGTAAAAGAATTAAACAAGAATTCAAAAAGATCAATTCATCATTCTGATGATGACAACCAATTACAAGTTAAGAGCTGAGCTACACTACACATGTTCAAATCAATAATACTACACATGATTCGGAAAAGTGAGAGAAAATCAATAAAATTTAAGCAAAATCTGACGAATTGAGAAAAACCCACCAAGCATTATTAATGAAATTTCAAAGTGGGCTTGCTTACCTTGAAATTCAATAACATTCTCTCTCTCTCTCCAGAGGCTCTGGCTTCTTCTTCTTCTTCCTATCGGTTCCGTTTAAAATCACAAAATCTTGAAGACAAGAGAAGAGACGCACAGCGGAGGGGAGGACGAGGAGGAAGTTTCTTCCTCTGATTGATTCTTCGATTTGTTAGGGTTTTATGTTTTTTTTTTTTTTCTTTCTTGTTTGCAGAGAGTTAGTTTATTTTGGGAGAGAGAGAGAAAGACAGATAGATATTAGTACTAATTTACTAGCAGTATTTTTTTATGTAGTTAAGATTGGATTAGAATGAAAGTGAATTACACACAACACCCCCTACAAGTTTATATAGAGATAATTATACAATACTATCCTACTACATTCTCAAAATTGTACCCATTGATCCTTGCTTATGGTTTGAGGTTAAATTTAGAGTTTAAACATAAAATCCCTAAAATAATCTCATCTCAAATCAAAGACTTCAATGGTTTTTGACTTAATTGGGGCTTTTTGATGGCTTAATTAACCAATTGACCAATCAAACAAACAAATAATATAAAATATTAATTTTTTTTCTAGGGCTTAATTGAGGGCTACTAAATAGTATAGTACCCATTTCCCATGGACTACTAAATAGTAGCTCCAAAAAAGCTTCAATTGGAGGCAATTTTGGCTTAATTGAGGATTTAACCCTCAATAAGTCTAAAAAAAAGCCTACATAAGGAGTTCTCTTAGATCATCAATTACATTTTAGCACCTGAAATGAATTTTGGGTTAACTTTGTTATAATTACACAATGTCCTCGCGTCTAAAGCCTTGATCCAACACGGCTTTAGTAAAAAAAAAGTAGGTTTACCTCTGTTTTACCTTGTTTGATTTATTAAATTACAAAAATAAATCAACGCATTAATTTATATGTTTGTACTTGCACTAGTACTAGTACTACGAAACATATGGGAGCCATAGCCGAAGCTTGGAGCTTTCCGGAGCTCGGCTCCGTTTGTCCTCCGTTCATCGAACCGAAAACATCAATCATCTCAGTTTTTCATCCTCTTCAACATCGTCTCATTTGTTTCTTGATTCGTTGAATTTGGTCAAGCCGCCATTAAAGGCGACCATGAAGCTTCACAAGCTTCGACTTCGATACGAATGAATCTATAGAAATCAAGATGAGATCCGTCATCAGTAGATGGTTGATGAACGAGATTGTCAGACTCGAACAATCAAATAAAGTTTTAAGCCAAAAGGGCAACTCACAACTACACAAAACACGTAGTGCAGAGGTAAGATGACCTCGAGTATCGATCTCTAGGGACTAAACTAGCTTTAACTAAATAACTATATATAATTTTAGAAAACAAATTTATCTCTAACTTAACTTAACAATATATGGAGAAAGCTGGTGATAGTATGCTCGTTCTAAGCATCAAGTTCTAATTATGCATGAAAGTGCAACTCGTACTGCCTTAAAAGTAATTCGATTTACAAACACCAAAGACAGATTTGTAGACGTGTATTTTGAAAGCTTCCTATCTATACTAATACTTGGCTAAGGTTGTCAGTCTTAGTTCAAGCAATACTTGCAAATTATATATAATTGAATCGATGATCTTGAATTGTCCTAGTGTTTCTAACACTTTCCTACGAAGATATATGGCTTAGTCGGATCAAAGAATCGAATTAAGATAATTAAACAAGTAAAAGACTCAGAAACTCAATCATGCATAATACGAACCCTAGCTACGAATTCACATACTATCACCAACTAGATGCTTAACTACTCATATCAACAACACAATAAACAATCATAATCGAAGAAATAATGAATGAAAACATGTTTAATTGAAAGATAAATAGCGGAATTGTGAGATACAAGGTTACCACCAAAGGTTGTCAATCTCCGATGAATGACTAAAACTCACAAAGATCTAGCAAGGTGAGACAAAACGGTGTCCAAATCTCTCCTCTAGCTCCAAATTCGCTAAGTTCAAAGGTTCTAAGAGAAAATATACCCAGAACAAGCTCTAGGGTTTATGTCTGTAAAAATATGATGAAAGATATGAAAATTCGCAGATTTTGGGATATATATATAGAGCTGTCGGTGCGCCTCCCCCGCAAGGGCAGAACGCGTCCCGTGCGAAATTCCTCCTTCAGATCTTCGAATTCGGCCCCTTGCACGGTTTTGAGCTCCGAATCTTGATCTCTTGGCCTTGAAACTCGTCTTGTACTCCTTGACACACCGCGGGTGATCTCGTTGCACCAAACATCATTGTTTCGCCATGAATTACATCCAAAAATGCGATTTCCACCTAAAACCTGAAAAGAACAAAGAAATGGAAACGTGACACTATTCTAACAAAATGCACTAAAATGCATGCTAGAGGATAGCTAAATTGGTAAAAAAAGACTCGAATGATAGTGTAAAAAACACTGTCATCAAACTCCCGAAACTGAACCTTTGCTTGTCCTCAAGCAACTAGCTAGACTCTATGCAAACTACATGCAACACAAAGAGGAGTCTCATGCCAAACAAGAATAAATAATCGATTGTATCTACCAAATACTTATGAACAAAGACCATACAAATCATAACATGAAAGTAGGTTGAAGAATGTCTCGATTGAACCTAAACATATTCACATATGCACTTTGTTAAACAAGAGAGTCTCTCGTAACATTCTCTACCTGGACCTGGTCAGTGACGACGCAATGGAACATGTTAGAATACAAATGGTTGCCCCGTGCCTAGGAAACTGAGGACTTACTACTGTCACCAAGTTGAGACTTTCCTCATAAGAGGTCGAACAAATACTGGCTCTCATCAAACGAAGGAGGGTTCCCTAATTGTTGGTCCCTTTAAACAACAAGAAAAGACTAGAGGGGGGGGGTGGTGAATAGTCTTTTCAAACTTTTGTCGTTTAAAACTTTCTCAGCAAGTACATTTTACTTTTTCAGTAATGAGGTTGCTGATACTTAACTTTCTCAGCAAGCGTAAGTTACTTTACAGTAGCTTGGTTTGCTGATACTTAAAATCAGAGAGCGGAAGTCTTTGAAACAATAAGTGCTTTTTCAGCAAGTAAAGTGTTTCAGCAAGTGATGTGAGTGACTGTGTACAAACAGATATAATTTTGCTGAAAGCTAAATGCTAAGTAAATCACACAAACGCTTTTAGAGTGGTATCTGAGAGTGGCGTAATCTCCCAACTAATCCACTTTGTCCTTTCTAGGACTGAATCCACTAAGATATGATTGAGGTTCCTTACAATCTCCTATCTAAAGCGATTCAACAGAAACTAAAGCACACTTGCTTCGTCTCCAACCTAAACTAGAGAACTCAACCTTGTTCTCCACCAAACTTGGTACTTTTAATCAGCAAAAGCTTGCTCGATTAAGTTCCCCCTGAATATCACGCCTGAAAGGGTGTATTTTCAGTTAGAGAGTTTTGGGGTGAGATAACTTAATTATAACTTATTCAGTTACAACAAGTAATCTAAGAAACACAACTTGGAATACTTTGCAGTAACAAGTTTGATTGTTTCTGGTGTCAAGACTTGTTTTGTTCGAAAGGAAGAACACTTAACTAATTTCTTAGTCGAGTTTGTTCTACTTCTTCACAAATAGCTTTTTCAAGCTTTAAGTCTTGGAACGGATCAATGGCAGTAAGAGTGTTTGAAGGTTTGTGAACTTTAAGCACAAGTGAGAGTTTGATCACGTTGTTGACACCCTTCAACTCTTTGCCGGATGACCTCTATTTATAGTGCAAGTAAGGAGCCGTTTGAATTTCAAATCCTAAGGCTTTTGTTCTTAACATGTCACTATCTTGCTTTTGTACTTTCAGCAGCAACCTTTGTTTGTCTTCTAGTCTTCATGTCCTTTGCGTGTAAGCTTTGCATTAAATGCACCTTTGAATAGAATTCAAACAGTAACATTGGAGCGCAAATCAAGTACATTCAGCAAGAGGTCACATATGTTCATCAGCAAGTGTTTATTCTCAGTTTCAGCAAGCACAACCTACTCTGTCTTTCAGATTTTCACTTATGCAATGCTGTTGCTGAAAATTTCACTTTCTGAGCAACACGTGCCTTACCAGTCTTCAGCAATCTTCAAGTCTTCAAGTCTTCAAGTCTTCAGATCTCTCAAAAGTCTTCAAGATCTTGACCGGTTTCTTATTTGCTTCAATAATTTGTTTGTAATAAACAAAATACATCTTCAGCAAATTGCTTCAATAGGTCATCTTCTTTCAGAAAATAAGATACATTAAAGCTAAGCATCAATAAGATATTTTCTTTTCAGAAAATAAAATACATCATACGCTAAAGTGTCAATAAATTAATTTCTTACAGAAATTAAAGTACGTCATCCACCTAAGTGTCAAACAAATTTTTCTTCTCAGAAAACAAAATGCGTCATACACCAAAGAAATAACTTATCTAACACCTATCTAAGTCATCAGCAAACGTTCCTCTTTTACAATGTCCTTTAAAATTCTAAAATCCTATGGACCTTAAGAGTACTAGTTACTGGACTGTTCTTAATTTAGCATGGTTATTGCTCATCAAAATTACAAGTTTCCTAACAATTTTCCCCCTTTTGATGTTAGCAATCCATGGCTAAATTAATTGTTACCCTTTAGAGGTTTCTGATGTGAATAAATCAGATGATTAATGCAAGCATACTTGAATTAATAAACAGTGTTGAAAGTAAGTTTGCATAATCAAAAGCAATAGTCGAGTAGAAAGAATTCATTCTCTAGTTATCATCATGAGTTTACAAGAAAGCATGATAACAAGAGAATCAGCAAACAAAA
>CM051455.1:74883111-74916544 GCA_028274465.1 Plantago ovata
TAATTGGATATATATATATATATATATATATATATATATATATATATATATATATATATATATATATATATATATATATATATATATATATATATAGCAAAAAACAATTAAAAAATTAAAAAAATTTAAAAAATTAAAAAAGACACAGCAGGCCGCTGGCCTGCTGTTCGGTCGGAACAGCAGGCCGCGCGGCCTGCTGTTCCGGCCGAGCAGCCGCGGCTGCTCGGCCTTAATATGGGCGGCGGTGGTTTTCCGCTGCCCATATACGCCACCCATATACTTTTAAAAAAAATAAATTAAAGAACTAACCTTGATTTGAGTTTGATGATATCTCTTGGTGTATTCTTCAAGTTGAATTGAAATATGTTGATTAGGTTATTGATTTAGAGGCTTGATTTATTTAAGGTGGAATTGTGATGATTTTAAAAGTATTGGGTTAATTTGTAAAATTATAAATTTATAGATATTTTATGTAATTTACAATAAATTTCCAACATTTAGTAAATTTATGTTCCGACGTTTAATATTTTTCCAATTGAATATGCCGCAGGTGGACAAGTTTTCTCCTATTGGTGGTTTGCTTGAAGACATTAGAGAGTTGGCAACTGAGTTTGTTTTTATTACTTTTTTTTTCATTCCAAGATTTTGTAATAAAGTACCACATTTGCTAGCTTATAACGCTCTAGGGGATGAGATCGGTTTGAGTGTGTTGCCGTTCGTTAATCCGGATTTGTAGTCTTTTTGGTGATATCAATATATCAATTGTTGTCTAAAAAAAAAAAAAAAATTTTTAAAGTTTTTATAGATACTTATATAGTACGATTTTTCAAGTTATTATTTTTTCGAACCGAGCTCAACCGGCTAGAAAAAGCTCGATTCGTTACTCCATAAATAATTTATTTAGGATTTGATAAATTACACCTGCAAATAAAAGAGAACTCTCATTTCTTCTTCTTCTTATTTCTTCTTCTCTTCCCAGCTTCAGTTTCAATTGGAATTCCTTTCTTTGAATCCCCTGTTATCATATCCAAGATTCCCAGCCCAAATCCATCGGCATTAGCACCATCTCTGAGTTCATGACGACGACAATGAAGATGAGGAGAGCGTTATCTCAGCCATTACTGTAACTTTTCTTCTTCTTCTTCTTCTTCAATCTTTTCCATGTTTGATTCATGATGATTTTCTTCTTCAGATTCTTCAACCCCAGCTAATTAACCACTATCTTCTCTGCAGGAGGAAGCACGTTAAAGAAACTGATGACGATGATGATCAACAAGAGCAACAACCGTCGTCGTTCATGAGAGTTAAACCCAAAAATCTTGATTCCTTAACCAAGCACGCCAACTGTTCGACGATAAGCCTAAGAGAAACCAACAAATCATTTGTTAAAGGTTCACTATTTCTTATTCCTCTCGTTGTCTGTTTCTTTTCGTTCAGCTTAACTTGACATTTCTTGGTGTATGTAAATTGCTTTAATGGAGATATTCTTGTTCAATTTTAGTTGCATACTCTGTTCCGTTCTTGAAAATGTTACCCACCCATTATGTGATGTTTTCCATGCATAAGATGAAGTGTGCAAGTATGCATGTGGATTAGATGTTTGCTGTTTTCGGGACTGCTCGGATAATCTTCGTTAGTCCTCTTACGTTTCTCATTGTTAGCCTGAGACCCTTTAAGTTCTTCGTGAGTTTCTTCCGGTTCAGATTAACCTGATATTTCATGGATTATGTAATGCAGAAACTCTTGTTCAATTTTAGTTGCATAGTGTATATATGCATTGTTCTGTTCTGTTTGTGGATTAGGTATTTTGGCTGTTCTCCATGCATAAGTTATAGAGGTAGAACTGTTTGGGGACTGTTCGGATATCTGGAAACCGTATGCCTAAGTTTAAAGTACTTAGTAATCTTTGTTAGTCCTCTTACGTTTCTCATTGTTAGCTTGAGACCCTTTAAATTCTTCGCCAGTTTCTCCCGGTTCGGATTAACCTGATATTTCTTGGATTATGTAATGGAGAAACTCTAGTTCAATTTTAGTTGCATAGTATATATACATTCTTCTGTTCTGTTCTGTTAGTGGATTAGGTATTTTGGCTGTTCTCCATGCGTAAGTTACAGAGAGGTAGAATTTTTTCGGGGCTTGTGTGATATCTGGAAATGGTATGCGCAAGTAAATGGAGTAAAATAAGTTTAAAGTACTCGGTGGTTTCAAACTTACAAGTTGTTCCGGTTAGGAGTTTATGGTAGAAAGGATTGGGATTTTGATTAATGAGTACGTGTAAAATTTATGACTCGCTGTATACGCAATAATCCATTAAGAGTTTTCTAAAAACTGCTCTTTTGTACATGGTTTTCGATTTGACAGGCCAAGAGCACTGTTCGTTGGAGAACTATGGGGCTTGGAAGCAAGGGCAGAAGAGTGGATTAGCAAAGCTAAAGAAACACCTCAAAGTAAGATGGGAAATGCAGAAGCTAATTGATGAACATTTGGGTCGATTCAAGGCCCACTACTGCTGGGCAATGGCTCCAACTAGAATGTCAAATGTAGCACAGCTTATCATGCCTAAGTGGGCTCCCCCCCTGGAACTCGCGGCTGTGTCATGGCTCGGTGACTGGAGGCCCTCCATCATTCTCCAATTCCTCTTGACGGTAGCACCAGTTGGCGCAGTAAGGGCCTTGTCACAGCTGATAAATGATATACGGATAGAGGAGGCTGTTATCGATGAGGAAATGGCTGAGATCCAAGCTAATTGTGTCCTTCACTTGCCATTTGGGCGGAACAGGGAGGGCCATGGCTCTGACTTGGGTCGTATCAGGACCGAGTTCAGGAAAATCCATCGCGTCATAGTGAAGGCCCAAAAACTAAGGTCCAGACCGCACATGACCTTATAATTTGCATTAGTTACTGTCACTTATTTGTTAAAAACGTACCTAATGCAAATGTTCTCACAGGATGAAGGCACTGGAGTTGGCTGTGAATAAGGTGTTAAGTCAGACTGAAGCAGCTGAGTTCTTCGTTAAATTTGCTGGGATTCAAGAAGCTATCCATCGGCTTGCTGTAAAAAACCAACCGAGACAAGGTCCGGTGGTATGTCCCAAGGAACTTGGATTCTTCTAGTACAGCAACATGATGTCATTTTTACAGTGGAATCTGGCAAACCTCACAGGGAGAATCCTGTATGAACTTTGTAGGTTGAGTGATTCTTTTGTTCCAGTTTAGCTGAAGAGAGGTGTGTAGGTAGAGTAGGTAGGTCGTTGGGACTTGGGAGTACATCTGCAACTTGACTTTGCTCTTTCTGGTGTTTGTTTGATAATATGTGATCATGGTCATAAGACTCATAATTGATGGAATGGAATGCTGTCTTTACTGTGTCTGGTGGAACCATGTACTTCTAAGTTCTAATACCAACCAAAAACGTAGTTTCAGTACTGTAGAAATTGTACACTCCATCTAATCTAGGTCAACGTTTCTCATTCACTTTTGTTATTGCTTTCTTATGATCACAAATTACTCCTAAATAATATCCAAGAAAAATTAGAAAAACCATACTCCATTTACAAAGTATAGTTATGTAGCTGTTAAAAACAAGAAAGTATTGCACCTAAGAGAACTGAATGCCTTGTTTTTTTCACATGAATAAAATAGGCCGAACTTGCAATTTACTCCCACTTCCCAGTTTACTCCTACAACCAAGATTCACGTGACAAATCTACTTCAAAAAGAAGCGCCAAGAAATTCCAGTCCCAACATAGAATTAAAAAAGAATGTACTGATCACAAAAACATTTGATTAAAATTTCCACAATCCAGCTAACTTGGTTAGTTCCCATTTTCATAATTTGCTGTAGTCTAACCAGCCAAATATTTTCCTAGTTAACAATCTGACGAACCAAAACTGCAAGAAATCAGATGGAACTCCACAATAA
This sequence comes from Plantago ovata, assembly GCA_028274465.1. Lineage (NCBI taxonomy): Eukaryota > Viridiplantae > Streptophyta > Magnoliopsida > Lamiales > Plantaginaceae > Plantago > Plantago ovata. The sequence goes on from CM051455.1 coordinate 74,887,034, forward strand.
ATAACTTTCTCCGATAAGCCAACTCATCTAAAAAACCTAGTTATGAATCCCTTGGATTCTTTCTTCATTCTATTTTCGAGTGAGGGGAACTCAATTGAGTTGTAAGCAAGATCAAGAACAATCGGGTTACGAGGAACCGATCGGAAAGCTGGTGGGAAGACATTAATACGGGGAGTCGACTTCGTAGTGGGATCACCCACAGCCGATTCATACTCTTCCAGTTTCTCCAGCAGCAATTTCTCGAGCTGAAATAATTGCAAACGAGAATATGAGAAGGGTGTTATAATAGTATATAATAATCTTCCTAGAAAGTAATGTTACAAAAATTCATTGTTTCGTGCACAACAATCTCAACGTGCACGCACCATGGTCCGTGCAGTAAGAGAGAGATCAGCCATCCATTATTAGAACAATACAATAATCTTGTTAGAATTAATAGATTCCTTAGACCCCTTATAAAATATAATGGAGATTCAACTGACAGTTATTGTAATATGCATGAAAAATAAATGGCAGATATATATAGATATTCAATTCCTTTTGTCTGTCCTGCAGAAAATAAGCGGAAAAAAAAAAAGACCAAACCCTGCAAAATACCTTGTTATCATTTGCAGATAGTGATATACTTGACATCTTTTTTGAAAGATTTTCGGGTGCCTTTTGTTCCTCCATCATCCCAGTGGCATGCTCTATACAGCTATTGGCTCGACAATCATTATGAAGCACTTTCAGCTCCTTGATCATAACCTGCTACATCAATAAAAATAACATAAGATGGCCTCAAATGGAGTTGCAAGATTTTAACCAAGAGATTGAGTGGGGTTATTAATAACGTAGTTGATGACAGTCAATCGGCCTTCTTGCCCGGAAAGTTAATTCACGATAATATTCTTATAGCACATGAGCTAGTGCGTGGTTATTCGAGAAAAGGGGTATCACCTCGGTGTATGATAAGGGTGGTTCTCGAAGCTCGAGGCAATGCTACAAATGGACCTGCAAAAAGCTTATGACACGGTGGATTGGGGGCGTTAGAGGAAATTTTGGTTGAACTGAGATTTCCAAGACAGTTTATTAGATGGATAATGATTTGCGTCAAAACAGTCTCTTATCGGTATTCCATAAATGGTCAACCAAGTCGAATTTTGAAAGCACAAAGGGGGATACGACAAGGTGATCCAATCTCTCCACTTCTATTTGTGTTGATTATGGAATACTTACACAGAAAGTTGCAAAAGTTGAAGAGAAATCCAGATTTTAGTTATCATCCAAAATGTGAAAAAGTGGATTTAATCAATATTTGTTTTGCGGATGATTTGTTACTTTTCTGCCGTGGAGATGAGGAATCTGTTAATTTGTTGGTGCAAGAGTTTCAGGAGTTTTCTGCTTCAACAGGTTTGCGGGCTAATAACTCAAAATGCAATGTATACTTTGGAGGTGTTAGAAGACAGATTCTCTTATACTGCAGAAAACTGGATTTGGGGCTGGGAAGTTACCGTTTAAATATCTGGGAGTGCCTCTTACTACTAGGAAGTTGTTACTACTAGGAAGTTGTCTGTTCTTACATGTCAACCTTTAGTAGATAAGATTGTGACACGTATAAAACATTGGTCTGCGAAACTTCTTAGCTATGGTGGAAGATTGCAATACAAAGTGGATTGTTCTCTATCACAAATTATTGGTTGCAAGCTTTCCCTCTTCCAAAAAACGTACTCAAGCATATTGAAGCCTTATGTCGAAGTTATTTATAAGCATATTGAAGCCTTATGTCGAAGTTATTTATGGAGCGGAAAAGAGGAGGTGACAATAAAAGCTCCAATTGCTTGGGCGACAATCTGTCAGCCAAAGAATTCGGGAGGATTAAATGTCATTGACCTAGCAAATTGGAATAAGGCGAACTTGTTGAAATTGTTATGGAATTTGAGTTCAAAGGCGGACACGTTGTGGGTTCGATGGATACATGCGTATTATTTGAAAAATGTGTCTTGGCAGCAGGACATCCCAACACAAAATTGCTCTTGGATTGTACGTGGTATTTTCAAACTAAGGGGAAATACTGAAAATAGTACGGTTTGGGATGGACTGCAGTTGGGAAAGAAATTCCCTACGAAGAAGATGTACAGCGAACTATGTGGTGAACAACCTAAGGTGGAGTGGCGGAAATGGTTTTATACGAATAGAGCTCGACCAAGGGCTTGTTTTGTGTTATGGATGTGTGCACAGGGGAAGCTTTATACGAAAGATAGGCTAATGCGGTTTGGAGTAGCAACAGACGGACTGTGTGTTTTCTGCCAGCAACCAGAAAATTTGCAGCATCTGTTTTTTGATTGCAGCTTTACCAAACAGGTTTGGAATGAGATTTTACGTTGGATACAGGTTGTCCATCAACCTGGACAGTGGGATATTGAGGCTAGGTGGCTAAATCAGATTGTTAAAAGCAAAGGAGTGAAAGCACAAATGGTGAAGCTTGCTTTGACAGAGACGATTTACGCTATCTGGATTTTGAGGAATAAAATAATTTTCCAGGATGGAACTAGTGATTTTCCGGTCATTAGGCAGATACAGCAAGTGGTGGTGGCACGCTGCAATATGTACAGCAATTTGAAGCATTGTGTGCCGGTTTTCTGAGCTAGATAGCAGTAGATAGGTTTGCTCTGTTTGTTGAGTTACAGTTTTGGTTGTTTGTGATTAGTCACCTGGATCTTCGGATCGGTTTTTGTATTGACTTGTTTTTTGGTTAATAAAAGTGATCTTTATTTCCAAAAAAAAATGTTTTCTTTTTAAAATTAATTCCACTAGATGCTAATACACTACCATTCATACATCTCTACAATTAAATACTAGTAATCTCAGCAGCCAAGCCCCGTAGTTTAAGATAATAAGGTATTTTAAATGAAGCAAGGGAAATTTAACTAGAAATATCATTGCAAGAGTGGGACTCTGGAAATTGAAACGGAGCTCAACATGAAGCAAGCGTCAGACAGGAAACTAACAGCACATCTGCACATGCTCTACATACCTGATTAGCGTTGTTCAGACCCTGGAGCTTCTTAAGAGAAGTATCCACGAGTGACCGAGCTAGGCTGTACAAAGCATATGCTTCGGTTCTCTTTCCAGCCAAACTGTAGGATTTTGCCAAGTAGAAGCACCTGCAAAAGTTGGAAAACTATCATTTAGAACTGCATGTAAATCCAGGAAAAATAAGCATGTTATCTATAATAATCAAAATTTTCCTCCGCCAAACCATAAACATATCAACGAAGAACTTGAAAAGATGTGTGCTTCAGACATTATTAACTATTAAGTCATCGCAAAATGTAGAAGTCTAAATTTAAACACTACTTATACTGTAAATAATATCCCACAACTAGGGGGAATCTACGCGCATCATAACTTATTACATGATCCACAGCATGCTAGAGAGAATAAGTAATTTAGTTTCATTATAAAATTTGTACAAAAATAGACCCACTGGAAGTTTAAGAACATTCCCTTAACAAAGCATTATTTAAAACAGTAAAGAAAAACGCAAGCGCAGTAGTTCACCAACTGCTAAAAGTAAAATTGAAACAGAAGATGTCCCAAACATTATACAAATATCCATAGCTTTCACATTGTCTGTGTTATGGCCTGATGTAAAGGATAAAAAGTAATGAATCTCTCAAAGAAATTATACAGAACTAAACCCAGCTGGAAATTTTGAGAGAAAATTTTCCCTAACAAAGTATTATCTGTAAAAAAGCCCCTCACAATGTTCATTCACCAGCAGATAGAAGTACAACTGCAAATAAATAAATAAAGAGCCCCATAAATTTAACATAGCAGTAGTTCCAGGTCTTAAGAGTTAAAAGAATATAATTATCGAGGAGCAACACAGAAATGATGAGCGGGTATTGAAAGGGGCAAACCTTTCTGCTCGAAACACACAACTTTTGACCTCACATTCCTCTACAAAGGTGACATCTTCTGGTTTTCTATCTCTTCCTGAACTAACCAAATCTGTAAGATCAGCAGTATTCTGCATCAAAAGAGAAAAGACTACTTAGCATTGTCAGAATATGTTAGAAGCATAAACTCAGAGCATATCAATCTACACCACTTGCACCTGTAGAAGCAGATCATACAAGCAAACAAGTTCTTCAGGCTTGGTAACCTTCTCGTTCTTGTCTTCACGAACTTTGCTGAGCTTACTTTTTACCACACTCACCAACAACTGGTTCCGCTCAATGGTTCTCTGTCCCAATACAGCCCCAATGGCTTTATCGAGGCCACTTAGATCGTCTTTCACGGTTTCTGAATTACCTGTGTTAGCCTAAAGCAACAAAGCAGTTCAATAAGAATATATGGAGAGATAACAAAACACGTCAGATGCATCCATTGGTTAATATATAACTATTCAAATTCACATGTTTTCAGTTTTCACTTCAGGCACTAATTATTCCATCCAACGCATGAACCTTTCACATGGAATAGATTATAGAAGGTGGCACATGAAAGAGAGAGCTTACCAAATATTTCTTATGGAACTCCTTGCTTCGCTGTAAGCAGCAAATATTTTGTCAAATACGGCTAATTTTTTCTCTGCGGGAAGAGAATCTGCAGCTGGACCATTGATATCTTTCTCTAGCTCCTGAGCTGTCATATTCATCCAAATACACAACAGAGCTTCAGAATGGGTGCATGCAGTTCTGGACATTGATATTTAAATATTAAAATGCACATATACAGCACCAAGAATGCAAAAAAAGGGCTGCCACAGCTTGAGGATGGGTACATGCAAGACAAGATGCCTTGAGATCCATACACATATACAGAAGCACGATGAAAAAAAGTGTAACATATAACTCAGCCAGGTATTCAGCATCCCACTGTTATGAAGAGTCCAATTTAAATACATTGGTTTTCTAAAAAAATAAAAGTAAATTCCAAACACCCCTCATCACCACAAAGTGATAAAAACAAGATTTTGGGGAGGTCATATCACGGTATCAATGTGCAGGGGCAGTCACTAAGTTGATATCACCAATATTGCCAAAATCGCATGAAGGGTTATATCTTGAGGATTCAGTATAATATCTTGGCATCCAAACACTAAACGAGTATCTAGAAATCATATGGTAGAACACTAAATACCAGTAAAATCGTTGTCAGCCCAATGATTGACTGAGAAATCAAGTTGAAACCAAGGGCTAGCGAACATAACTAGTCCAGGTGACAAGCCATAATAAATAGTTAAATACTGATCGAGAAGAAAAATGAAGGCAGGAAAAAGGAATCATTTCAGCGGACCAATGAAGTTCTCGGCCATAATCATGTTTATGGGGAATAATACTGACCTTTGAGTATGGAAACTCTAGTCTTCGCATTAGAAATAGGAAATCTGCGACCAAGCCAGTGAAATTCAGTCATAGATGCAGCCTGCTGAGATCGAGCCTTGGCCATGGCCGCCTGAAAATGATGACAAGCCAAGATAAGCATGATAAACAAAAGCCATACATACACAGGTGACAAAGCCAACATATACGAAACTTTTCTCTTTTCCCCTTTCAGAGGGTACAAGGTGTTTTAAGGGCACTAAACTGGGTGCCCGCAACAGGCGCATGTACACTCACTGTGGCACACACATAAATATTCCTTTATCCAGAATGAAGAGATAACATGGTAAAAGAAGGCAATTCTGTCTTGGAGAAATCTATATGATTAAATTGACTCACCTCCAATTTAGCTTTAAAAAGGTCCAGGGCTGGGCCTTCCATTTCTCCGATCTGGACTAGATCAGAAGTGTTAAAATTTGACTCGCCTATTTTGTGCTGACAATAATTTATGCTAGGCTGAAGCTCTTCGACTCGTTCCCGACATACAACTTGGTTCTCTAGATCTCCATACTTTCCAAGTTCCTCATAAACAGCCCTAAGAAAATCAAGGAAGTTAGTCAACTTGATGCACAGACAAGAGTCACCAAACATTTATGGAACAGTTTTTACCTAGTAAACTGAATAGACATAACAGAAAGCCACAGCCAAAAAAAAAAAGCAGAATTTTGGGTCGTTTCACTTCTATCTTCATTAGAAACACCACCACCCCTCCCCCATTCCCATCACAGATGTTCCATCCACTATTGACTCATTTTGTCTGAAAATGAAAAGAAGCTCAAAAACATTTGCAACTATTATTCTACGAGAAGAATGACCAAAGTAGTACCAGCTTAAACTGGTTGGGATAAATTAAAAAAATAAAAAATAAAATCTAAATAAAAAAAAATTGCTATATTTCATCGAACGGGATAGGCTTTAAGACAGCCAAAAGAGTACAAAGAAACGTGTGTGATTGGACAGAGGGAGTATACATTTCTAGAACTAAAACATTTCTTTAAAATTGAAACAAACCTGGCACTCTTGAAACACTTTAGTGCAATTTCCCAGCTCTGATCTTGTTCAAATAACAAACTTCCTTTCATATAGGAGGCATAGGCCTGCACACAGTATACATAAAGGATGCTTCATGGTCACGATTAACATTTTAGCGCATTCTAGAAGCTTAGAGCCTTAGATAAGAGATTATCGAGGAATCTGACAGCCTACACACAATACACAGAAAGATGTTCATAAGATATCTTCATAATTTGTAAATGCAAACAAACATGATGAATAGTTTAATGCAATCAATAAAAAATCATCAAAGAAAGAATGAAAGACAATCCAAGATATTTTACCTAGGGCAAGAATAAAGTTATTTTTTATTTTTGTATTTTACTTTTTTGAAAGATAATATGATACATCATTAAGGGAGAAAATACATGGGAAGTGTATTACAGCAACCCAGACAGATAAGAGACTAGACTAGTACAGTCAGACAAAGGGTTACATGCAGCCCCATTGAAGTTTCAAAGTAACAGCAACCCAAAAACATTGCTGAGGAATTTACAATCCGGGCTAGCAACATCCTCAAAATATCTAATGTTTCTCCTATCCAAATGCTCCAAACAGCACAGCTTGGGATCATAATATTCCACAAAGTCTTTTTTATCTTTATATTTCAAATTCCTACTCCATGCCCTTGGCAAATCTACCACTTTGCTAGGGCATTGACCAGGACATATTGCAAATCCCCAATAATGAGTCCCACAAGACCCTAGCCTTTTTACGATGAATAAACAAGTGGTCAATGGATTCCCAATCCGCTTTACACATGAAACACCACTCCACACTAAGCATACCACGTCGCTGTAAATTATCAGTGGTTAACACCTTCCCCAACACCACTGCCCACAAAAAGAATGCCACCCAAGGGAGTAATTTACTTCTCCAAATAATTTTCCATGGGAAGTTAGATGAAAATGATATTAAATAGAAATAACAATTTATTATAGTGGCTGGGTTAAGGTCCCTGAGCTATATTAATAATAACACCAGGAAAAAAAAAAGAAAAAACCTCATGTAGAATCTTTACTTATAGACAAATGATGTCAGGACTTTTAAACACCAAGTAGAGACATTCCCAGCCCCCACCCCAATAGACAAAAAACAATAAGCACAGAAAGGGATACTATACCCAGCCGTGCTGAACAAATAACAATAAGGATGGTATATTTAAAGCACCTAACATAATACAAGCAGACAAGTTAAAATTCCTGACGCACCTCTGCCTCCAATGATGTCCTTGAATCTCCTTTAATTGCGCACAACTCTTGGAAAAGTGTAGACCATTTGACTGCCTTTCTCAGCCTACCAATGAGGTAGGTTCTCTGGCGTGCACTTGGACCATCTGGCAATGTCTTCTTTTCCATTGCATGGCTCCACGCTCTTTCAGCCATATATAAAACCAAATGAAGAAACCTGTTTTGGATTCCAAGAATCCAAGCACATTTTTGAATATTTCGAAACGTTTCAATTTTTAAAACCATGACGAAGCAGAAACATTCAGCAACACATTCAAAGAACATCATATTCATGATTTCAGGTGCATTACATATAGATGTTCATCTACAAGAACCTGGCAAGTTGGCTTTTACTGTAAATTTGGAAGTGTAGCACTAGCAAGCCAGGATAATGGGGTATTTGCATATATTGTGAGAAAAAGAAACAACTAGTAATATTATTTGTCATTGTTCTTCTAAAAGAGAAGCAAACTAATAAATAGTAAGCAGAACCAAGTATAATGTAGGCATATAAAGATTTTGGGCTCATATTGACATATATTTCCACATCTTATTTTGCACTACTGTGACCCATGCTGTAATGCACATCAGGATCATTTTCTTATTATCAACATCAAACGCCTAATCTTTGATTTTCATAGATGAAGTTTGAGATTACAACTTGGATAGGGTGATAATAGTGGGGTATGTTTGCTCTTTCTGATTTTCCATCAATAAGATGTAAGACGGTTGGGGGACTTCAAATTCATTATTCTTTTCAATGAGTGAGCAAACAATTTTTCCATTATAAATTGTCATGAAGTGGGATGTACTTCATGTTCTGGGGAACACATTAAAATCAGACAGTTCATTAAAACCTTAATTCTCAATCACTACCAGAGAAAGTTTTCTAGTATCATCTAATGGCCATCAAGTAGCCTACCCCTATATTATTGTTATATTAATATAAAAGGCTTTATTGGTCTGGTTTTATGTAGTGGTGGTCATCAATTCTACTGGTTTGCCAGCATTTTTGTCATTAGCATATTTAAATGTGATTACATGGAAAAAGTTATACGATTTATTATTAGCGAGAACACGGCACACACATGACCATATTAAACTAAAGCTTGGGCCAAGAAAACACAGGCTCCATCAATTGAGTGATTATCATGTTCACTGGCTTGTGTCTTCTTGGCCCAACCATAGTTAGACGATTTACAATTTGACCTTCTGTAGAATTCAAGCTCATTTAAATGTGACCACATGGAAAAAGTTACCAATAAGATTTATTATAGCGTGAAGACAGCACCGCACATGACTGTATTAAACTAACGCTTGGACCAAGAAGACACAAGCTCCGTCAATTGATTGATTCTCATCTGCACTGGCTGTCTAAACTAAAGCTTAGACAGCCCGGGAACATGATAACCAATCAATTAATGGAGATGATACGGTAAAAGCTTTCTCAACCGACATTCACACTGGGTAATTAATATAGGAATTCACACATATCTCCCCAGTTGTTGAAAAAAAGCAGAGTCAAAACTCATCAAATGAGACTTTTAGCTCCCACAAATCAATCACGCAGTATGAACTAAGTAGAAACAAGAATGAAAACAAACCTGACTTCCGTCACAGTAATTGCATTAATGCCCCTCTTTGTATACTTCCCGCGCCCATGCTTAAATTTCAGTGACTTGTAGAGTCTCCGCAACCTCGCTGTGCAGTACCTCCTAAAGTCTCAATGTCAGTATATACATCTCATCTATAATTCACATCAATCGATCCCACCATGACACCTCAATCCGGACAAATTAACAAATACAGCTCCATACATGACTGAACAGATACTATACATTCACATGGAAACATAAAATCTTAAACACCACACACCGTAGCATCTTAAATTCTTAATCAAAGAAAAACCACAAACAACTACTCATCTGTGTTTTTAGATTGTGTTCGTATTCCTTTTTCCTTTTTCGTCCGTTTTTTGTTTTTTTAGATTGTTTACATTTCTATTTTTACACCACACTCATTACACAAACTTTCTAAAACTCCATTTCAAAAGCAACCAAACGTAAACAATCTAAAAAAACGGATGAGTACATAGCAATAAGAAACATCAACAAAATGTTACCGGTAACGAGCATAATCACCAAAACGCAATCCATGCTGCATTTGAGCAGATTTCAACAGCTGCAAAACTGCAAAGCCAACAACAATCAAACACCGACCAAAAAATTGATTAACAAGTAAAACAGCCCAAGGAAGCTCACCATTGACGGAGAATTTGGGGCAATCGATCTGATCATCGATTTCCATCGCAGCAGCTACGTCTTCATTCCTTTTCGCCATTATACTACAAAATAGTTAAACACTAAATTAGAAATCATTAAACATGCATGGACGGACCTCAAAATACTACTAAAAACCACTAGCAACTACTGATTAAGAAGTACACTTGAAAGTAAACTCACCGTGCAGAGAAAAGATTTGTTCGGTTTCTGATCAACTGATAAATGAATAGTCCCCGGCGAAGAATCAAAATTGGGATGCGAATTGGAATTGATGTTCGGTCGGAATATGCGATTGAAAATTGGTCTTATAATTTTGTTTTTGGCTTTCTACCAACAAGAAAAGTAACGGAAAATATAGTTACATCTCGACCCAGGAAAAATCGGTTTATTACATGTGGATCCCTCTTAAATCAACTCTTACATCGACGAATTTGAATTACCAAACGACATGACGTGATTCTGACATAAGCATCAACTAGTCAAACATAATTTTTAGGGTCCATTACATACAACATCCTTTTGTTCAACGAAATTACATCGAACCCCTCGTTACTCCCAAGTTTGCACTGAATACCTTGTTGTTCGATTTTAATTACATACAACCCCACGACTTTGAATTTTCACGCTCTAAATCGTTTAAAGTACCATTTTGCCCTCGTTAGAATTTTGGCTTTTGCGGCCGGTCAAACAGCTTAACAGGATGGTCACGTGAAATGCATGTGTGGGTTTATATGTAATAAAATTTGAATTTGTAGTATTGAAATGAAAAAAAATTAACATAAATATTTTTAAAAAAAAACTAGTCACAGGAATAGTGTTGGAGTCAATTTTCAGGCTTCTCATGCTCATTTTGGACTCATTTTTATGCTCATTTAGGACTCATTTAACACCAAACTCTCAAACATACTAAAGAAACAACATAGAACAAGAAGTATAGGGCTAAAACATAACATTAAGCATCTTAGCATAAGTTTGGAGCCAAACTTAGTACATATTCATAGTCAAATTCACCACAATAAACCATAAAGGTAGAGTAGTCATCAAAAGATCTACTTGATCATCCAAGGTGCAAAACAAAACATAGTACCAACACTCAAAGGTTATGATCAAAACTTCCAACTAGAATACTCACTTTCTAATTGAACCATGCTCCAATTCCCCTTCCTCTTGTGCTTGCTAAACCCTTGCCCCTACCTCCACCTCTAGAAGTTCCTTCCATGCCTCTGCCACTTCCTCCACCAGTAGAAGCTCCTGTTCCACCATTGCCTCCACCTCTTGATGTGCTTGCCCTACTGCCACCACCTCTTGATGTGCTTGCCCTACTGCCACCACCTCTTCCTCTCCTTCCACCCCTTTTAGGAACATTACTCTCAGTCTACAAATTAACAACAATGGCACACATCACTACATATAATATAACAGTCCCACTACATACACTACATACCATCAAATACATATACTTCACAAGTCTTACTACATATACTACACACCATCAAATGGACCATCATAAAATTGAATTCATTAGTCATTTCAGGAATTTTCTTACCTGAGTTGGCATGTCAGGAATGGAAGCTTCATCATTTGTATATCATTTGTCTTTGCCCATAAAAAGTAAATGGTACATATTAGAGAAACAATCATAATAAGTATATAAATTAAGGATAGGAGTAGCAAGTTACTTACCAACTGTGGGCACTTTTTACTCCTACAGGTATGACCTTTCTGTCCACAAGTACTGCACTTAGGAGCCTTTCTCACCTTCTGAACTGGAACTTGCACTCTGGGTTTCTTCCTATTTGGTTCACCCTCAGATGGATGCCTAATCCTCTTCTTACATGGCCTCCCAACCTTCTTCTCAAAATGTGGAGGAGAGCATTCCTCTTCTGTCAAGTCAGATGGCCAGAACATTTGATGATCAACAGGGTAAATGGCCATGTCATATGCCCTCTTATAGGCAGTTGTAGTATGACATTCACTTATGAACTTTCCAACATCCTCTCTAAGATATGAAATGACAGTCCATGCATGCCTACATGGGATGCCACTTATGTCTCATCTTTTGCAGTTACAAGAGTGAGTCTGCATATTAACAACAAATGTGAAGTTCATGTCCTTAATTTCATACAATGGAGTTGTCTCTGTCTTAACTCTGAGGGACCTTGACTGATCATAAATGTCATTAACTTTCTTGAGGACTCTTGGCATGACAATGGTTTTACATAGCTCTCCTTTTGCCCTTCTGACAGTGATCATTTGCATCACTTGATGCCTCAGCCCCTTCAAATAAGATAACAATGAAACTGTAAATATTAGAACAATGAAACAAAAGCCTACAAGTACATCTGTGAATGACAAAGCAGACCTCCATGATGTTCAAGATGGAATGACCCCTGACAGGCTCTATCCATGCATTAAAGGACTCACTACAGTTGTTGGTAACATGATCCACCTTGACTGTAGTGTCAAAGGCATGTCTTGTCCAAAAGCCCAATGGAATTGCCATCAAGTAGTCATATGCTGCCTGACTAGCTGTCTTGATCTTCTCCATGACTTTGTTGAAGCCATATGCAGTGAAGGCAGTAGATGCATGCCAGAAATGCTTCCTCAACAAGAGACCATTCCACTTTAGTTTAAAGTTATCATATATGTGCTTTGCACACTTCCTACTGGTCACATTAGGTGCATCTTCCTCAATCACTTGAATGGGCCCATGTAATTTACATCACAAGTTCAAACATGGAATAAACAAGTATGGTTGTATTTGAACAAGTAGAACAAGGAATATACAAGAAAAAACTGGAATATAGAAGTCATTTTTTTACCTTTTGTCTGTCGGCCATAAAGTGTCAGTTTCTGTCCTGATCCCGACCACCAAGTAACCTCCCCAAGCATTGCACAAAGAAGCCCCAACTCTTGCCACCACTGTCCAAGCAATTGGGTATATGCCACAATTGGCATCAGTCCCTACAGCACTCAACAACACTCCTTCATATCTACCCCTTAAGTGACAACCATCAAAAAATATAAATGGAGTGCAACCTTGCATAAAACCCCTAGCTAGTCCCTCCAACCCACAGAAAAACCTCTTAAATTCAAGAGCCCTATCAATGACTGGTGTGGTGATCAACTCCACCACTGAACCAGGATTGGTTCTCAACACCATCTCTTTGTACTTGGGACATAGCTTGAATCCCATTTCATGATTTCCTCATATGATTTCAATAGCCTTCTCTCTGGCTCTCCACACTCTCATGTATTGCACCTTCACCTTGATATGGGCTTGCACCCACAACTCCAAAGCTTTGGCATTTGCATTGGGATGTTGTTTCAACTCAGGAATTAGCTTTTCTGCCAACCAGTTTGAGTCCACTTCCCTCTGATTCACATGTCTAACACACTTATGTATCCCTTTATACTTCCTGATCATCAAACTACTTTCATCATCCATAACATAGGCATGAAGGCTCCAGGGGCACCCCTTCTTAGCTGATGCACATTGAATGGTGTATCTTGTCTTCTCATTGTGAATCCTCTTAAATGTAACACCAATCTTCAATGAGAATTATTTGACCCTCCTACGCAGCTCACAAACATCAGTGAAAGTGTCACCCTCCTTGAAATCCTTTTCCCATTCAGCATTATTCTCCATGAACTCATCACATGTCCATCCTTCTTCACCACCAGCTTCCTCATCAGATGATGGATACTCTACATCATTTTCAGGCTCAGTTGCAGTTCTTCTATCAGTTGTAGGGGGTTCTTGCTCCCTGTCATCACCTCCATCCTCTCCCTTATCTCCATCCTCTACCTCATCTTCCTCCTTATCCTCCCCATCTATTTCATAAGCTGCACACTTCTTGAAACCAATTGCCTGATTCTCACTATCATATAAATACTTTGTTGGTGGCTCATCATCCTCCCAATCAAATGGAAATCCTCCATCACTATCACCACCACTGTTTTCCTCCTCAAACCCACTCAAAGTCTCATCTGCTTCACCACCATCTTTTGATTCCAACACATAATCCTCATCAGCAGACTCATCATTTTCAATCACACCTTCATCTTCATCATTTTCACCCACAGGTTCATCCACATTCTCAGTCTCTTCCTCCATAGCATCCTCAGTATCAACAACACCATCTCTCTGCTCTTCCTCAACACCAACTACTTTCCCTTGCTTACTACTCTCTCCTTCCATACTACTCCCACCCATTAGGCCCATTAGAATGCTGTCAAAGTCATCCAAATTAACATCCTCAAATTGGAAGTCTGAATTAGGCAGAGGAGTATTATACATTGGACTTGGCTTGTAGGATGGAGATATGATAGGTGGAGATTTTGGTGCTGGAGTGGTCTGTTCTTGTGTTGGTTGTGGAGATGTAGGTGGTGGAATGGTCTGTTCTTCTATTGGTTGAGGAGATTTAGGTGGTGGAGTGGTTTGTTCTTCTGTTGGCTGCGGGAAGTTTGGTGGTGGAGTGGTATGTTTGTAATCGTACCGATTTTTTAAATAATAATTTCTTGAAATAAAAGTAATTGTTGAAATTAAAAAATAACGATCTTCAATAAATGTCAAGGAGCGTGTTTTGGCGCTCAAATGAGCTTACAAATTTAAAGTAGAACAGTGATAACGGTAACTAAACTCAGTGTCAATTTTAAAATGAACAGACAGTGAAGATGAAAGAGTTTTTCTTCTTATTTCTAGCAAATAAAATCCCAGGAGCTCCCAAACCCAACTCTCAGACGCCTAGACTTGACCTTCTTCAACAAAATCTACAAGGAAGAAATTTTGAAAACAGAAAGAGGGTGAGATAAAAGATCTAAGTGAGGTTCTAAGTTTAATAGACAGAAAAGTAACGGTTTCGAAAACAAACATTTGTAGCAAGCAAAGCAGTAAAAGATAACATAACAGAGACAAACAGAAACAGATAAGGTGAAGTCCGTTGGTACAGACCGCCTTGTTACTCCTACTCCCAGAATGCCCTTATAGCTCCCTCCATAGGGTACAACTCTAGACAGAAACAGAACCTACGACCCTAATAGACGTCAGCGACTTCTGCCTTGCGTCTAAAAGGGAATAGACTAGGCAATAACCAAATAAACCCGATAGTCCACACTACCCAAGTCTACCTAGTTACTACCTAATCGACCGGCCACACAGAAACAGACAGAAACAATAACAGATAAAGTGTTCGGATAACCGAGTTACATTTCTGCAAAAGAGTTAGTACAAACGGAACAATACCGTACATAATAAAGTAAAATGGTCATGCATATATTTACTTTTAAAGCAGTAGCATACAGAATACAATACGCATATGTTTATATACATGCATAGCACATTGGCTTCCAGGTTTTAAAAACAAACAAACTTTAGGGTGAACACTCACCTTGAAGTTGATTGAACTTAGCACGGATTAGAAAAGGAGCTACGGAACCACGGACCCTAAACAAAAACTTCAAGTTAGTACCTTACGTAGAAACGGAAAATGAAACGATAAAGAAAGTAATCGGAGAAAAAAATGGTGAAGGTGAGGTTCAAACTCAAGACCTCTATGTTAAACTCAAACTCACAAACCAACTAGGCTAGCAAGTCTACCTATAACTTAATGCCGCAAGAAAAATTAATTAAACATGAATAGTTGTTTAAGAAAATACTTTTAACTTTGTTTACATAAATAACTCTTAGTAGTAGAAATAAAACAGAAACCCTTTTCAGAAACCAGAACCACCTTAAACTTCGACTAAAATACTGTTCAGAAGTAAAATTACTAAATTACCCTTCGGTTTTAAATTGCATAAAAACCCTTCTTTAACCTTCCGAAACCAGACAAGTCCTTCAAGTTTTTAACCACACAAAACAGTCCACAAAAATACCAAGGTTTTCAGTCAAGTCCTCTGTCAGTCAACTGAGGTCAGCCCACTAATTGCAGTCAAGTCCTTCTAGTTCATAAAAATCACAAAATGACCCCAACAGAAACTATAACCTATCAAATCAGTCCAGCGAAACCCAAACAGTTCAATTTCCAGTCGTATAAGTTAGAATAGGTCACAGCAATAATTTCAGGAGATCCAAACAATCTCGAATGGTCAACTCAGTCAACAACAACCAACACAAAACAAATCCCAGCCAGTCCAAGATCGAATTTAGGTTCAGAGGGTTCGATTTTACTATCATTCGAGTAGAGGGGCAAAATCGTCCAAACAGAAAATAGAACGAAAATGAGAGCATAGGAATTACCTTTTGGAGTAAAGACTGAGATCGAATCTGTTAATCCAACAAAACAAACATTGACCACAACCCCGTATGCAAGTTAGTTTCAAGGAGACGAGGGAAAATATGAATCAAACAGGACAAAATAGGAAAAGTAGAAATGCTCACCGAAGAACAAATTGAACGGGAAAAACAGAGCAGGACGCGATGAACAGAGCCGGTACGGGAGCGAGCTGTGGCGACCAAACGGAACGAAACGGGAGTCAAAACGGAAAAGATGCGAGATCGGGACTAGAACGGAGTAGAATCAGAACCGGGCGAAGCTGGGCCGAACTGAACCGACGCCGTTCGGATTGACGGTGATGATGGATGCGGGTCAGCACCGAAATGGATCTGGGCGGACTGAACCGGAGCAGCACCGGGGGTCGCGAACGACGGCGGAAAACGGAGCTGGTAGCTTGCTTCGGTTGATGATGATGGAATGATAGTGATGATGAGATACGCCGATGATGATGAGCGAAAAATGAAGATGACGCTGTTGAATGGTATTTGGATGAAGATGAGAGAATGATATCTTGTTGTGATGATGATATCAAAAATGATGATGATGTGTGGTTTGGAGCAGAGAATTGAAGAAGTCAGTTACTTCTTCTTTTCTTCAGGGGGCGTGGAGATGAGGGAAATAAAAGTGGTGGGAAGAAAGCCAATTAGGTAGGTTTAGGGTTACTTTTGACTATGACTAGGGATGGGCTTTTACTGAATGGGCCAAGGCTTGGGCCACGGTAAATGGGCTCAATTAACACTTGCAAGGCTGGAAATTATTTTAGTCCAAAAACAAAGCGTAAACGGTCCACTAGACGGTTCAGCCTTCTAATTCGAATTCGACGATGCGGGAAGGAAATTGATTAAATTACCAAATAAAGAAATTACTCAGGTAATTAATTAATTAAATAAAAAGACGGGGCGTTACAATGTTCTTGTGTGGGTTCAGAGTTTTGTTCAAATGGTTCTTGTGTGGGCTTTGGAGTCTCATCATCATCCACAAGATCAATGATCTCACTAGGGTCAGGTACTCTTCTTGGACCTTTTGGTGGTATTGGTTTGTTACCCCTCTGCCTAAACAATCTCCTTCTAACAGCAGATTGTTCTTGCTGTTTCAGTTTCACCTCATATGGTTCATCATCATGAGCTTTGTTCTTACCCTTACCCTTCCTTTTAGAATCATCAATAGCCAGTGGTTCAATCACATAACTGTCTAAGTGCAGCTCAACTTCCATTAGTTTCCTATTTCTCTCAAACATGAGCACAACATTTAAATCACTTACTACCTCAATCCTTTCATATATTTCATTCACATATGAATCAGCATACATATCATAAAAACGAGTTGTTTTCTTTTCTTTTTCAGCTTCAAACAAAGCCAGAACCTTTGTATCAATATCCTTAAGCAGTTTCATATGATTATACCTCTGAGGATACACATTTGGAATGGTGTATTGCCCCCCATTGTAATGAACGCGTATATTAAACCTCCCAGCCATGTTAAACAACTGCCATAACAGAGAAGAAATAAAAAACGCAGAAATTGTTTTCAGACACAGACAGAAAAACCCTAGTTCAAGCGTTACGAATTTGTAATAAGAATTCGACAAAATACGTTCATAATACATGATAATACAAGCATAAAAAACACGAAAGAAGAACAAAATCTCTATTTTGAAAGTTTTTTTCACTTACCTTGAAAATAGGTGCGCGCGATGCTCAATATGCTCCAACCCAGTCGAATGCTTCGAAATTGAACAACTACGATGGCTTGTGGGTGTTCGTCGACCAAAATTCCGATGAATTTTGGTCGGAATATAGACGAGCTGTGACAGCAGTAAGGAGGGAGACGGGAGAGAGTATGGAGGGAAAAGGGTGAAAATAAATGGGAAAGTGGGGAATGGGTGTATTAAAACCTAATTTGCCTAAAACAGAGATAAGGGCGTGTTTGTTTGGCACAAACGAAAATTTGGGTTTTCTGCCGGTTAAAATAAATCCGACTATTGGGGTTGGATGTAATTCTGGGAACAAGGAGGCTTTATATGCAAAGTGGTGCAATAGGAGGGGTAGTGTATGATATTATGTCTACTTTTTATTATTTAGGTTGAATATACGAGTCAAACATGTATAGAGTTGATGAAAGAGGAAGATTGTAAAAAACGGAGAAATTACTACTTAGTTGTCTTCTTAATCGCTCTCACATGAAACCAATATAGTGTGAATGGGAAAATAGCATGAAAAAAAAAAACAGGTTAAAATAAGTAGTGGTGTAATCACAATTTTGACATTCTGTTCCTCGAACATTTTCGATGTATTATACATTTTTCTTATTATTCAGTCTCAGGAGCGTTCACACACTATGTGGCAAATTTTTTGAGTTATGGCAAGTTTTCAATTTATTTCTTTTGGTAAGTTTTCATTCCTCTCATTTGGTAATTTTAATTCTCCCTTCCTTAATTCCCATAAAAACGCCCAACCCTACTAATTCATACGTTTTTTAATTAAAATGTGTTAATTAAATTCTAGGCCGAACAAATTCTTGAATTTAAAAATAAACCGTTTATTAATTTAATGTTGAATTACAGGGTTAATTAAATTCTCGGCAACACAAATTCTAGAAATAAATTAAAATAATATATTAATTAAATTCTAGGCAAAACAAATTCTGAAATTTAAAAATAAATAATTTTTTAATTTAAATGTTGAATTACAATATTAATTAAATTCTTAGCAACACAAATTATGGAATTAAAAAAAAAATTTAATTTAAATCATGAATTAAAATGTTAATTAAAAAGTTGTAGATATCCATAAAAAAAACTCTTTAAATTAATTCTGGAATTGAAAAGAAAAAAAATTAAAATAATAATATTATCCACAACAAAAAGTTGTGGCCAGAGAAAATTGAACCCGGGTGGTATAGATGATGTACATCACCACATTCCACTCGGCCACAACGTTTTTGTCATTTATAATTGATAACATCAAATATTGGTATTTGATTTAATGTGTTATGCTTTTAATTATATTTATTAACGATTAATTTTTTCCGTAAAAATTGCTATAGATTGTGAATTATTAAATTACTAGTTATAACCCGTGGCTACGCCACGGTATGCAATAATATTTTGAAATATATAAATTAAAAAAAATGTAACTTCAGTATAGTAAAAAAGAAGAGAAAGTTCTGAAGATCATTAATAAAAAAAAAAAAAGTTTCATGTATATTAGAATCAAAAGTAAATACACTTATCAAATCTTTCATACATATCTTCACAATTTGTAAAGAACCTCCGTGTAGACAACATTAGTAGTAGTATCAGTCGGTTCACCATGTTCATCAAGGATCAAAAGCTTTAGACCTTTCTTGCTAGTGACTCGTGCGAAGTCAACATAAAGTTGACCACGACTGAACACAGACTTTGACAAATACAAACCAACATTAGCCAAAGACTACCCGTGGCGTTGCCACGGTATGATATAATTTTGTAAAATGTATAAATAATAAAACAAAATAGTAATATCAAATAAAAAGAAAAAAAAGGTCTCACGATTATACTATCAATAATTAAATAACAAAATGTGTAGTATGGTTCACGATTAGCCAAGAATTATCGAGTAATCATTATTTATAGTAATTGCATAACTGATTGCAATCAGAATTCAGTAATGTACGAATGTGATAACAAAATACGTCATTGATCACTTATTCAATATAGAGTATGTCACAGGGTTCGGAAACCGAGTCAGTATTCTACAAAAGTATAACAGGGCAGGCAACTTCCACCCTTATTTTGTGATTTGGTAGACCTAGCGATGTTATTGTATTTTTCAATTCGATGGAGTACACTTCTCAATTTTTCTATATGAGATAACTTCGTATGTGCAAACTCTATTCAATGATTGCATAAAATTTATAGCAAGCGCTACAATAAATTAAAAATGAGTTTAAATAATATAACTCAAATAATTTTTTAAAGTAATAATAAACAATATTTTAAATGGTTACAATTAAGATTATTTATAATAAGATTAAATAAATAAACTAACTATTTATGAGAGTATTTTCTAATAAAATAATTCCACACAATAGAAATTCTTGAACTACGTCAGACATAATTCGATACTGGTGCTTCTTAATATTGAACCTGTTTGTGTGATTAAAACTCAACCCTGATGCTCTTATCATATGAAAAACTCAACCGACTAAATGTTTTTTCTATTCACAATGTCATCACCACCGGGATAAATGCTATAAAAACTTATGTATTCGGTCCATTTTCAAGTAACAGTGACTTAACATAAGTATTGATGTTCGACGGTCTCATTTTTCGGTGCAAGGAGGGTTCTATCATGGAAATGCATTCCATTTCCGACATGATCTAAAATCGCATGATATGTGCTATTAACTACAGAGGCAATAGGACCAGGAGTTGTACGAATGACTATGTCATCAGGTAGTTTGAAATCCACCACATCGTTATTTGGTCCACCTTCAATGCCATCGCCAACTGTAATATTCATTTCGCAAATTCTTTTATATTTCCACATCTTTGCGGTGATCCTCCCGTCTGCATTTAGAAATAATATAAAATCTATAAATAAATTTCTATTCACGAAAATAAAATTACATAATTAGAATTATCATATGGCTTGATAATTAATAAATATATCATGACGTGCAACCTCATGTTCTTAGTCAACTTTTATACTTTGCATGAACCCCAAATTTTCCAAGATGAACAAAGTGAAGTATGGACAATGTCATGTATACTTTCCTTAGGTATCACTGGCAACACTTGTCGAAAATCACCTGTAAATACCAAAACTAATCCACCAAAGAGCTCGCTTGAAGTCAAACCATATGGACCTCTGAGTGAGTGTTTGCAAATGCTAAAAAAAACAGTTTCTTGCTTTTGGAGTAGTTTTTAGTGTTCTATTTAATTTACAACTTCTGCTGCAACTTCTCTTGAAAAAAGCAGATAACCGCCATAATCTAAGAAGTAAGTAAATAGATGTTTCTACCTTCTTTTAGCAATTTGTAATTCTTTTTAACTAACAAAAATTGCTTTAGTTGAATTTTCCAAACATATAGCTTCTACTTTTGTGACGATAAGCTGCTTTTAGACTAAAATGTCAAACACCCACCACTTTTGATTAAAATCAACTTTTTCTATCTTTTATCAAAAGTAGGTCAAAATTACTTTCTAAAATCATTTGCAAACACACACTAAGTACATCTTTAAGAATTCTATCCAGAGCTTCAAAATAGAATTCAATTATAATAGGGGTCTCATCCCATATAATGGGTTTAGTGAAAATTCTACTAGAAATAGTTGTCTCACCAACTTCCAATGGAATGTTGAATCGAGAATGAGCAGTACGACCTTTAGCTAGGGAAAATAAGGAAGACGGTACCAATGGAAGCAACATGAAGAACAATATCACGTCTTCCATGTAGAGCTGAGCACAATGTGTTCCAAAGGAACGTCTTACCTGTGCCACCCGAAAAGTACCCCACCACTACTTGATGCTATGACATCCATGATTTCATGGTAAATGTTCTTTTAATATTCACCAGCACATCAAACATGGACATAGCTGTGAGTGTTGAGATTGCATATGATCAACATCATAAGACAATTCTTCTCATCAATTGTCTAGCCTGTATTTGGGTCGTAGTCAACATAGAGTATCTCACAAATGTTCTACTCTATTCCCCATCAGATGAGAAATGAATTAAGTACTAAACTTCTAGCAAGATGGATTGGTTTAGAGGTGCATTGTAGGGGGGGGGGGGGGGAAATTAAAAATATACTCCAAAGTAAGACACTACCATTTTATATATTAGACAATCACTATATCCAACGTATTCACTATATGATGATCTACTTATCCAATAATATATCATCCGATTAATTTTGTGATTAGATTTGTCTGATGAGTTGAAATGGTTAGACTGGTATGGACATG
Source organism: Plantago ovata (assembly GCA_028274465.1). NCBI lineage: Eukaryota > Viridiplantae > Streptophyta > Magnoliopsida > Lamiales > Plantaginaceae > Plantago > Plantago ovata. Next base: position 74,909,199 of record CM051455.1, read on the forward strand.
TGTCCCAACCATATTATTATAATAAAAAAATATTTTATAAGAAAAACAATTGAAGATGACAAGTAAAATTCGAGCATAATGTTTGGGCGTGAAGGTGGACAATTGTAGAGTTAGAGATTTTGTTCTTCCCAAATTCTTCTACTCCATGATGTTAACTCTCTTCTTTCTTTCTTTCTTTCTTTTTTTTTTTCCTTCTTTATTTTGATTCTCCAATTCTCCTACTATTTTTTATTTTTACATTTTAATCAAGATTAACATGGGGAGACATGTATCCTCACATATTATATAATTATTTTTTAAAATTTATCTTTACATTGCTTGAAAAAAAATATCAGATTAATCAACATGCTGACGTTTATCCATCCGATACAACCATTTCGTTGCGTGAAACTCACCTAATAAATTTGATTAAAAAATCACCACAGTATTTAAATCAGAGAGATAGCCCTCATACAAATTGGACCATCCATTGTCTAGTATATAAATCAGATAGGTAAACACCATCTAGTATATAAATTGGACACAACTATTATCCAGTATAACAATCGACGGTGTCTCACTCTTAGCTTCTATTTTTATATTTTGTCCCTTGCATTATATTCACGTGTATTACTTTCTTGAGTTAAGAAAAAAAAACTAAATTTATGGTTCTAAGTTGTAACAATAAAAGGTGGGAACCAATTTTAAAAAGAATTAAAAATCTAAATAATAATCCATCCAGTCAAAAACTTCTTATTTTTTCATTTTAGGCGTTCCATCAGAAACTTCTCATTCAAAAAATTAAAATATTTATTAGCTTGTCTTGGAAGTTGGAAAATAATAAAATAAAATTAAATCGAAATGAACTGTGAGATATGTTATCATGAAGGTCTAAGAGTAGAGAAATATTGTCCAAGTTGTTGCAATTGTTTGATGAATCACCTTTATGATATTAAATTCTACGGTGAATCCTTGATTTCATAAATTAAGAGCAACAAAACCTTTAACAACTTTCGGGTTCTTTACAACCTTTTACCTTGTCCAAGCAATAATAGTTCCTCAACAGTTTCTTACAACAATACCCAACAACCTACCTATGTTTAAGAAATGCATCAAAATTTACCTCTGTCTATTCCATGTTACTTTCAATTCCAGATGTGATTTATTTTCTTTATATATGTTCAGTCCGGTTCTTCGCTTACAACAAATTTCTGATTATGGCATAGACCGAGATAATTATCATGAAAAGTAAAATTTGCAAATTTTTTGAAAAAATATGAGCTTCGCTTTCATAATTAAGCCATCACCGTCTAAGCTACACTGATAAGAAACACTCTAGACTCCCACCTCGACTCTGTCCTGATGTTTGGTAGTGGGTTTTGAGAATGAATTTTTGATTTTGTAGTGTAAATTTACACTTCAAAGTCACTTGAGAATAAAAAATCCACCTCCAAAATTCACTCCCAAACACTCTAATATATCACCCAATGCACTCCAAATCCACTTTAAAGTCATTCCAATGTATATATTGATTTTTTTATTACACTTTTGAGTTGTGTGTGAAGTGCAAGCCATGTAATATATGTAGTTCAACTCCAAGGCATGTGTCATGAATAAAAGGGATTATGTCAAAGCTACAAATAAACTTGTATCATGAATGTGAGGGCAAAAAGAAAAAGAAAAAGAATCCGGGACCAATTTACAACAATTGTAATAAACAATTGAATGAAAAACAATCAAATCTTATATCATTGGAATATAGAACAAATTTGGTAAAAGAAGAAGAAGAAGAAAAATATAGAACAAATTAGTTCTCTATACAAAACTCAAACTACTAGACTTTTGATGGCAAACCATTGCATCTTTTTTCTTGCAAACAATCCAGATCTCGTCTAATAAACTTGAAAAAAAATATAGAATAAAAACAGAGCTAGTAAGCGTTGTTGCTTCATCAATTTAGCAATTCATAGTTGCCAAAAACACTCATCCAATAACCGCAAGGCATGAATAAAAGCTAAACAATCCTCTTCAATAATTACGTTCTTCTATCCCATTTGAACATCTATATGGTACAATAGAGCGGATCTGTACCCACCATACATGCGCGCAAGTGTCTTGAACGGTGGAATCAAAATTTATTTTAACAAATTGAGCAGTTGGAGAGCACCATTGGGTAGCAGCTTGTTCCGGTGGTTGAGGCGGGTTGAACGGAATCCTAGATGTGGTGTGGCAGCGCAGATAGTTGAGCTCAGACTAAACCGATCCTAGTGAGGTCATAGTTGAGGCTGCATGGTTGATGAACGAGATTGTCAGACTCAATTAATTAAATAAATTTGTTTTTAGCCAAAGGCAATTCACAACTACAACGAAAACCAAGGCACGTAGTGTAGAAGTAAAATAACCTCGAGTGTCGATCTCTAAGGACTATAACTAGCTTTATCAAATTTAACTTAAACTATAAATTAGAAATCAAACAAAGCACATATTTTTCTTATCAATATGATGGAAGTCAGTGATAGTATGGTCATTCAAAGCAACGGGTAATAATCATGCATGAAGTACTTGAAGTTTGTATAGAGATCTATGATCATGAATTGTCCTACGTGTTCCTTTCAATTCAACACTACGAAGATAGATGGCTTAGATAGATCAAAGAAATAAAACAATAAATCAAGTCTTAAACGCGCGAAGCCACTCATGCATAATCAAGAACCCTAGCTAAGAAATCACATACTATCACCAACGATAGATTTAGCTACTCATATTGCAATCAACAAGAATCAAAGCAAGATTGAATGAAAACATGTTGAATGAAATAAATAAAAGCAGAAAAATTGTGAGATACAAGTTACCAACGAAGGTTGTCAATCTCCGATGAATTGCTAACTCACAAGCAAGAATTGAAAATCAAAGATGTCCAATCTCTATGCTAAAGCTTCCAAATCAATAAGAAAAATAGTCTTCTAAGCTACTAATTCCCAGAACAGGCTCTGGAGAATTTGTCTCTCAAAATAATGTGAAAAGGTCTGCAAAACGTAAAAAAATAGGCAAACTATATATAGATGTCGGAAACTCCCAGGCGAACCGCCCCAGGTGCCGGGCGATTCGCCTGGTGTGGGGCTAATCGCCCCACGTCCCAGGCGGTTCGCCTGGGACATCCAGACTGGCGAGAGCGAGTTTTTTGGTCTTCTTTTCCTGTTCGGACTCGAATTTTGGCTTCTAGTGACCTTTAAACCTTGAAACTCGTCCCCTAGGCCTCAAATCTCATCCGGAACCTTCTAGATACACCACGAATGTCCTCGAAACACCAAAACTTTGACCTCTTCATCAATATTGCCCATAAACATACGTTTTTTTACCTAAAACCTGAAAAATACAAAGAAAAGGGAAACGTGACACTATTCTAATAAAATGCACTAAAATATAAGCTAAATTAACCTAGAGGATAGCTAAATTTGTGAAAAAGACTCGAATGAAAGTGTAAAATACACGCTCATCAATGGTGTTCAAATAAGAAGAATCCATATTAAGATACAAAAGAACATCAACAACATACTACTGGCCAAAATAAGTACGAAAGAAAGAAAGAAAATAATCATAAACAGACAAAGTGATCGATTAACAAAAATGTTTAAAAATATTGAAAAATTATATAACACATTACCTTCGAAGTGAAAAAATGAACAAACTTCCCATGTCCTTCCAAGGGAAGGGGGAGGTGGAGAAGATTACAGGTAATATCCGACGATCATAAAGTTCGATGATACCTGCCAGGGGCGAAGCCAAGACAATTCGTTAGAGGGGGCAACTTTTTTAATAGTCTTTTAATGAATACATATTAAATTGTATAACTACATTTTATATGGTTCTTGTTCTATTATACAAATGAAATATGTTGAGATGATTGACCTTTTAAATTTCAATCTACAAACAATCAAAAGTATAAAGAGTTATTAGTGATTATAGACTTGAAGAGGGGGCAAAATAAAAATTTAGACGGGGCAAATTGATAAAATTATAAATTTCTAAGTAAAAAACTAGAATTTGAGTGAGGGCAATTGCCCTCACTTGGCTACTACTGGCGTCGCCCCTGATACCTGTAACAAAAAAAATAATTAAAATTTCACAACAATAAAATAACAAATTAAATATTTTGTTATATAAGCGATTCCAAACATAAAATATTATAATTGTATCACAATAATACATGTAAGAATGAACGATATAGAATCGACTAAAAGACTGTCCCCGCAAGTTGTTAAGTACTTGTAAACGGCGTCAGTGGTAAACAAAATTAAAACGACATTGTTATTGGTAATGTAAGTCGGTTGTACAATATCATCAAGAAGATAAAATATGGAACTTACCTGTCTTATAGTATCAAGCGAGTAAGTTCCATATATGGAGCGTTTGATAGCCCTATTAGTCGTGCCAACTTACCCCATTCGACTTGGTATTAGAAAGTAAAAATATTAAAAATGTACCGTATTTGTATTATTTCTTTATTATACAAATGTCAACTTTTAGCAAATTTCATGTACTAACTATTGCACCTGCCCACATAATTTTGATTATACAGTACAATTATATTATTTCTATTATATTTTACTCTAATTTCTTAAGAACCATGAAAACTCAATTAGGTTAACTTTGTAACGGAGCGGAAATAGTAATGTGAATGTTGTTGTGCTTTCTGCATATTGAAGAGTGTACACTTCACTACTACCTTGAATGTCTGGTCTCGAAATCAATTTTGTCCAAATAATTATATATATTCTTATTTTATAGAGAAAATTACATCTACCTCCCTCACAGGAGCCTCTAATCACAAAAGTTCCCTCGCTAGTCTAACAATTACATGTAGCCCCTTTTTCAGTCGAGCCCGTTGACCAGCTTATTCCGCCCTTGTTTATTTTTGCAAACCAAACGCGGTCTTAATCCATCCTTTTTTTTATTTTCTTTATTTCTTCTCCAAACCTCCGGTACCAGAATCCGATCTCCGGTACCGGAGTGCATCTCCCGTCGAAGCTTGTAGCAAGCTCCGATCGGAGCAGCAGCAAGCTCTAATCTGGAGCTTGCTGCTGGCTCCAAATCGGAGCTTGCTGCAAGCTCCAGATCGGAGCTTGCTACCTCCGATTTGGAGCTTGCAGCAAGCTCCTCCGATCGGAGCAGCAGCAAGCTCCGATCTGGAGCTTGCAGTAAGCTCCGGCCGGAGCTGCTGCTCCAGATCGGAGACAGCTCTGTCTCCGATTTGGAGCAGCAAGCTCCGATCTGGAGCTTGCTGTAAGCTCCGACCGGAGCTGCTGCTCCAGATCGGAGACAGCTCTATCTCCGATCTGGAGGCCGGATTCCGGTACCGGAATCCGGTACCTTTGAAGAAAAAGAAGATGAAAAAAAAAATATTAAAAAAAATTAAAATTTGGGACATGTTTTGAATTTTAAATTTGTGGGGATTTACTGTACAATAATATTTGAGACCTTTTTACAATTTAAATAAGTTATGTGGGTATATTTTATATTAATAAGTGTTAATATTGTGGAATAGAAAAGTTTTGAGGCAAATGTGTAATAAACATAAATTTAGGTTGTTTGGGCTTTATTGAAATCTGATAATTATGCAGGGGCAAAATTGTACTTTCCAGACTTTAATTCGGGAAAAGTCAAGATCGTGGGCCTATATGTAATTGTTTCAATCTAACAGGGAAAGTTATGTAATTGTTGATCTAAGGAGGTAACATCCGTAATTGATGAATCTAACAGGGGGTCTGTATGTAATTCGCCCTATTTTATAATAATGTTTTGTGAAAAATAGTTGGGCTACAGGTGAAAGAGTTATACAACTTGAACCTTGAGTGGAGTTAAAAAAACTTGAACCTTGAGTTGGTTATAAATAATAAAATCAATACAAATAATTATGATATCACCCAAAGGCAAGGACGTACAACTCAAACGACCATCTCTTTTGACGTTTATAGTTATATACATAAGATGGTTTTAATGTATTTTCATCGGCTTTGAGAAGCATTCTTTTGAGTTAATTTAAAATTTTTTGTTGTTGTCGATCATCTTGAGTTGGAAACTCCAACATATAACAGATGTACGTTGTTGAAGGGTAATTCGTGTTTCTTTCTAAGTTCGCAATAAGTCGCTAATCTAGGTCATTCTAGTTCTTCTTCTTATAGTGTTCCTCTAAGATAGGAAGTGAGCCTTCTCGTAGCTTCTTCGTACCTGAAATAGACTAGAGGGGGAGGTTAGTGTCTCTTGCCCGGTCTGTAGGGTATCAGACCGAAGAGGCGACTTTACGAGTAGGGAGTTGTGAGGCTTCCCTAGTACGAGTAGTAAATGTGGTGGTTGAGAGGTGTTAATGACGCTTACTGTTGAGGAGTAAATGAGGCCTTTATATACTCGTGGTCTTTCATCTTCCGGTCGCGTAGGATCTCGACACGTGTACGGCTGAGATTGAAGCCTTCCTCGGCCCAGGCCCATTAGTGAGGTCCATGGGCCTTGGCCCAAGGGAGCAACCATGGGTGGTCGCTCAGGGTCTTCGTGCCTTACTTGTCCGTGCGTGGTGCGAGTAGCATCCTGTCCAGTTTCTCTCAAGGAGCGTTATCTTGACGTAAGTTGCTCCTCGAGCCTGGGAGATGCTCGTCGAGCCGTATGGCTGTTTCGTCCTTGTAATGAGCTTATTTTGAGGGTTGTCCTCCCAGTGATGGTCGGACCCTATGTTGGTCGATCCACACCTTAGTGACATACTTGGGTGTGGTCGTGCCCCTTGAGGGACGGCCTATGATGCTTTGTCGCGCTCTTAGACCGCTCCAGTTCGTACATGCGGACTGGACATATTTCAACACTAACATATGTCCCCCTAGTTTCCAAGTATCTTTGTAGAAGATAGGTTCGGAACTATGTTGAAGTAGAGGTCGAGCAGAGCCTCGACTAGTAGTGGGCGAAAAAAAGATTTCCGTATTCGCACCTTGGTATCTTTTCCTCCTCCTAAAGATTTCCGTATTCGCACCTTGGTATCTTTCCCTCCTCCTATCTCTCCCTCCCCCCCCTTTTTACAGGGTGCGAGCAGACGTTGCTCGGACCGTATGAAAAGAGGTATTTTTGCTGGGCAGAGACCGGATCCGGGTAAGTATTCCTTGGTGGAATGGAATGACTTCCTGCCGCTTTTTCTTTTGAAAGTATCTCGAGGAGAGATATTCCTAAGAGTGGCTCCTCGATCCACTGCCATGTGTCCGATGATTTTTTGTTTTTCTAACATTTTTCTCATTGTTGTCTCGAGTAGCGTACTTTGTGGTCGTCGATCGATACGCGGTCCGAGTCCAGCGTTGTTCGCGCTCATGAATTACCTACTGTGGTTAGGT
>CM051455.1:74916644-75052701 GCA_028274465.1 Plantago ovata
TTTCTTGAATCTCTAATAGTCTATTCAAGGAAATCGACGGAATGAGAAGCTAGACCACTGAAGGCATGGGTACAACCCACCAAGGATCGATGAGGGGATCGGCGATCGTTCTTTCGTCTGCAACCGGAGATCTGGAAATCAAGAACCACGCATTCCAAACAACTCCGAGGTTCTATGGCTTATCAGGGAAGATGTGATGGGGTACCTGCTTGCACGATATCGATGATTTCGTAACCAACTCCCACGACCTGGAGCTGACATAAAACGGATGAGTTAAGGATGAAGGTTTTTGCAATGGGACTTGGCGACAGAGCCAAGTCATGGCTGAGTTCTCTTCCAGCAGGCTCGCTGGACACTTGGGAAAGGTTTTTTCAGCTTTCATGGAGAAATACTTCCCAACACTCTGACTACCGCGCTAAGGCGCAAATCACTGGATTCAAGCAGGACTATGATGAGACCATCTACACCGCGTTGAGAGGTTTCAAGATCTCACGAACAAGTGCCCTCACCATTGTTTGAACTTTCCGACCTAGTCCAACATTCTACAATGGCCTAACCTTCGAGAACAACAAGTGGTGGATTTCCAATGCCGAGGCAATATTTGGGAGGAAACCAGCAGAAGCCGTCTGGTTTTTCGAAAGGCTTGCTAAGGTTCGCATTCAAGGACCCAAAGAGCATGGTTAGGAGACGTGGACCTGAAGCTCCACCGACTCAAGAAGCCCCTATGTACAGGGGGAATGGGGATCAATTCGAGTACTTTACCAACGAATTGAAGCAAGTCCTCAGAGCGCCACCGGAACAACTGTTCAAACGAAGTATGCCGAATATGCAAGAACTATGGGCATGGAGCTCATATGTGTAGATCGGAGTTGGCGTACGATGATGGCAACTGGGCTCGAGGAAGAAGAGAAGAAGAAGCTTTTGCTACGGAGTTTGGTACTCAAGAAGTTAGCTACGGACAAGACGGTAGGATCCTCGAGGTGGATTCTGGAGAAGAGGATACCGTAACAATCAAGGATATGCACCGGCTAACCAAACTTATGGACCTAACCAAGACCGTAGTAGGCTGAACTATGGTAATGATCACTGCGAAAACCCCGCTCCAAAAGAGCCACCGAAGTCGAAGTCGGCTCTACTGATGGAGAACTTACTGAAGATGGTTGATCACACACAAAGTTTTCTCAAACGTTATGAAGAAGATTCTGAGAAGACTAGGGCAAGGCTCGATAAGTTGGAAGAGAGCACTAGGCTTGCCCATCAAAAGATGCAAGAATTGATCGACCGAAGAGCAAGTGGGGAACAAGGCAAACTGCCTAGCAGCACTGTGAAGTCAAATGCCATTACATTGGCTAGTGATGTACCTGACGAAGTCACCATTAGGAAGGTTGTTAGGTGTGAGTGCTGCATGAAGGAAGAACTTCTACTAGCTAAGGAAGAAGAGAAGGGCCTTGGATCTGACACAAGTGATGAGGAGCAAGAGGATCCCGAACCACTCCCTAAAAGTTTCGACGTTAAGGTAGGGATTGGTGAGCTTGAAGATGTCCGTGCCACACTAGACAAGGTATCCTACTCAAACATAATCCCTTTGAACGTGTTTGAAAAGAGCAACCTTGGAAAACTATCTGAGCAAAGGGCTATTGTGCGTCTGGCGGATGGATCCTTTATGAGACCCGAGGGCGTTGTGAAAAACGTGTTGGTCAAGATTGGTGAAGCATCTATATACACCAATTTCGTAGTTATGCCGGCATCTGCACCTGGGACGGGAAATGTCATACTCTTAGGGAAAACGTTCTTGACTAAACTACGCTCCGTGATGGACATCTACCAAAGAACTTGCACCATCGAAGTGGATGGCAAGCAACACGTGTTGCAAGCCCTACCTGATCCACCTGAACCGCCTGATATTTCTTTTACTACTCACTACTGTGGTCTTGCAGCCTATATTCTTTCTTATTCACAGGTTCGTGGCATGGAGAGGAGATCCATGAAGGGGAAGCCTAGTACCCGCAAAAAGAAGAGATAGGCGCAGACAGGAGTCGAGTCAAAGACTTTAAACAATGACGCTATCCGGGAGGCAACCCGGAGATTTATCGCTTTCTTTACCGCTTTAGATTTTATCTCACGAGTTTGATTGAGTATTATAGGTCACTTATACAAGCATTAGCTCTCACCTTGGATCCACTTTCGGCGTTCGGGACGAGCGACGACGTTCAGGTTTGGGGAGGAGGTTATCGCTGGTTATCTCTATACTTATCTTGCTCATGAAAAACTCGTGATTTTTTTTGCATTTGCACGTTTACTGCTTTCCTAGGATAGTTTTGCATGTTTTATATGGAATTTATTGCCGAATTTTTTGAACTTTTATATTGGGTAGATCAACTAACTATGCCATTAATCGTATGCTTCATCTCTATGAATTTGTTTGAGGTTTTTCTCGCTTGGCTTGTCTCATTTATGTATTGCACTTAGTTGAGCTTGGTAGTCTCGACATCACTTAGTGGTGTTTTCTCTACTACGGTTCACGAAGGCCTTTATAATAGGATGATGCATGTTAGGATCTTATGGTTGTTTTCCCGAGTAATTATGTAACTAAGAGGCAACAAGTCTTCACCATGCTTTGAGATTGCTAAATGCCTAGGAAGGAGGTAGTGTGAGGTTGTGTGATCCTTTGTTTATAACCTATTCTTCCGAATAGGTTTGGGGAGGGGGTTACACCATCATAGACTTGTCTCTGTTTTTCATTTTTCGTATCGTGAGTTTATTTTTCCTTTTCCGTAATTTTGTACTCCAACCTATTCTTTCGAATAGGTTTGGGGAAGTCGTGTTAGTCATTTTGTTTCTCTCTTTGTTATGCTACTGCTGGCTAGAAAAAAAATCGAAAAAAAAAAGAAAGAAAAAAAATTTCCAGAAAAAAAAGAGAAAAAGGAAAAAGAATCTGGAAAGGAAAAAAAGAAAAAGAGAAGACCCCAAAAAGCAAAAGAAGGGTCCAAAAAAGAAAGCCAAAAGCAGTTTAGCAAAGTTTTGAGTCTTTTCCATTTTTCTAATGTTCGTAATTGTGTTTTTTATCTTTTTTGTCTTAAGTGTCATCTGTTCTAGACCACCCTCGTCCTGCCATTCAGGAAGTGGTGAATAGCTTAAGACTTTACTTGAGAGATGGGTAGAATAGGGGAGTGTTATCTTTTATAGGGAACCCTCCTTCGTTTGATGAGAGCCAGTACTGGTTCGACCTCTTTTGAGGAAAAGTCTTAACTTGGTGGAACAGTAGTAAGTCCTCAGTTTCATAGGCATGGGGCAACCATTTGTATCTTAGCATGCATCATTACGTCGTCACTGACTAGGTCCAGGTAGAGAATGTTACGAGAGACTATCTTGTCTTGACATAAGTGCTTATGTGGATGTGTATGAGTCAATCGAGGTATTCTTCAACCTATATTCATGCTTTGATTTATATGGTTTTTGTTCATATGTTTTTTGATAGATACGGTAATTTAGTTCATTTTATTTGGCATGAAACTCCATTTTGAGTCTTGCATGTTTTTTGTATTAGAGTCTAGCTTAGTTGCTTGAGGACAAGCAAAGGTTCGATTTGGGGAGTTTGATGAACGTGTATTTTACACTTTCATTCGAGTCTTTTTCACCTAATTTAGCTATCCTCTATGTTAATTTAGCTATATTTTAGTACATTTTATTAGAATAGTGTCACGTTTCCCTTTAGATTTTATTTTACAGGTTTTGGTTGAAATTTGGAGATTTACGGGCATTTATATTGATGTCTACAAGGAATTGGTGTTCCAGAAGCCTATTTGGAGTATCTGAAGGTTTCCGGATAGGATTTGGAGTCTAGAGGTCGAATCTGGAGGTTAGAAGGCCATTAGAAGTCTGAAACCGAGTCCGAAAAGGCAAAGAAATCCAAAACCGCGTCGAAAATGAGGAAATTCCGCGTTTACACTGTGGGGCGAACCGCCGGAGACACGGGGCGAACCGCCCCAGAGGAATTTCGGGCCTATATATAGTTGCGAGTTTTCTCTCCGAAAATCATATCTTTCCAAGCCTACTTTCTCACCTCTCTCTATAGTTTTAGGTAGGGACTTCCCGGGGCCTGTCCTGGGTGTTCCATAGCTTAGGGGATACTTTTTCATAGCAGATTGGAGCGCGTAGGATCGCAATCATCCGGAGATTGACAACCTTCGGTAACTTTGTATCTTACAGTTTTTATCTACTTATTTTATTCTTCTTTCAATATGTTTTCTTCTATGATTGCTATTGATTGCATGCTTATTATGAGTAGTTAAATTTATCGTTGGTGGTAGTATGTGAATTCTTAACGAGGGAAGATAATCATGCTAATGGCTATATCGCGCATTATACTCCGTGTCATTGCTTTATTTTGTTGATCAGTTGTAACCAAAATTCTCGTATGTTGTATTGACCATTATGCACACATGGAAACTTGTCGACCATCAGACCAATTATCTTCGTAGTGTTGAATAATCACGGAACACATTAGGACGTTAGTTGTTGACAAGTCAGACCAAATTATCTTCGTAGTGCTTAATACTTGCAACAGGACACTAGATTGATTCAAAGATCTCTATGCAAGACCGAGGAATTTATGCATGATTATCGACCCATTATGTTAAGAAGGACCATACTATCACCAATCTCCATTATCTGCTTGAAACCCCCTATTTGCTTTCTATCTGCTGTTTTATATTCTCTTGTTAAATAGATAAAGCTAGTTATAGTCCTGAGAGAACGACACTCGAGTCATTCTACTGCTACACTACGGTTTTCGTTGTAGTTGTGGATTGCCTTTGGCTAAATAACAAATATTATTTGACTGAATCGGGACCTGACAAATTTCGGTTCATCAGTGTTTCCTTTTCTGACTTCGTGTAACACGAACGTTATCAGTGGGTACTGATACAGCCGGTCGCGCGCTGCGACCTTGTTCCCTAGCGGGAGGCTTCTCTTGTGCAACTCGTTGCACAGGTTGATTGACAACAGGTTCTATTGGTGTGGTTTCAACTGTTGATCTAATCACATGACTCCCACTGACTATGACATGCCTAGCAAGTGTCATATCATTACCCTTGTCTGCTTCGAAAGCTCCCACTGAACTTGAGTCCAAATCAGAAGATTTAGAGAACTCATGTTCGCGCGTGTCAAAGTCTTGAATTTCTTCAAGTTCTATCATGTCATCTAACCTCTCTTCTTCGAGGTATTCTGCTTCTAAAAACTTGACGTTTCTAGATACTATCACCTTGTGATCTTCAGCATGATAGAATTCATAGCCTCTCGTCTGACGAGGATAGCCTATGAAATATACTTTGACACCCTTGGCATCTAACTTATCAGTGAGCAACAATTTGACTATCGCAGGACAGCCCCAAGGTCTAAGATAGCCCAGTGAGGGCTTCTTTCCTTTCCATAACTCATAAGGAGTTTTCTCCACTGATTTAGATGGTACACGGTTTAGAATGTAGATTGCAGTTTGTAGCGCATATCCGCATAGATATTTTGGAAGAGTCGAGAATCCAATCATTGATCTCACCATGTCTAACAGGGTTCGATTCCTTCTCTCCGACACACCATTTAATTGTGGTGTTCCAGGAGGGGTCCATTGCGATTGAATTATTCCATTCTCCTTCAAGTAGTCGATAAATTCTTCACTAAGGTATTCACCTCCTCGATCTGATCGAAGAGTGACTATCCTTAGGTTCAATTCATTCTCGACCTCATTCCTAAACTCCTTGAATTTCCCAAAGGTCTCAGATTTATTCCTCATAAGATAAATATATCCATACCTTGAGAAATTGTCAGTAAAGGTAACGAAGTAAGGATAACCCCACGCGCATGGACTTTAAAAGGTCCACATACATCGGTATGTATGAGCTCTAAGCAGCGAGTGGCACGAACACCTTGTCCAACAAAAGGTTTGTTCGTCATCTTACCCTTAACACATGATTCGCATGTACCATATGATTCAAAATCAAATGGTTCTAAGTAGTCCAACTTAGTCTTTGAATCCGTGTTTCATTGATATGGCCTAGCCGACAATGCCATAGATAAGATGGATTATTCTTCCTACTTGAAGACGGTTGTTTGTTATGTATTTGAAATAAAGGTAGACTACTTTGCAAAATATATAAACCATTCACTAAGCGAGCTTTTCCATAATACTGGTCATTTAACGAAAAATAACAAGTATTATTAGCAAATCGAAAGGAAAAACTCAAATTGTCCAACAATGGAATGGAAATAATATTTCTGACAATGGATGGAACAAAATAAACGTTATCAAGTTCTAAACATTGTCCTGAAGGTAAATCTATCTTGCAGCGTCCAACGCGTTTGGCTTCAACTGGATTGCCGTTCCCAACATGCAAGTCGATTTCACCTTGCTTGACTAGCCTGTGATCAATTAGCCCCTGCACATTATTACAAATGTGTGAGCCATAGGCTGTATCTAATACCCAACCATTGGAGTCAAAAGTAGTCATGTTCATTTCAATAACAAACATACCTGAACTAGAAGCCGGCGGCTTCTTAGCTTGATCTGCCCTTAGCTTAGGGCAATCTTTCTTCCAATGCCCTTTCTGCTTACAGAAAAGACATTCATCTGTGCGCACCGTTCCGCTCCTCTTGAACTTCCCTTTCTGGTTCAGAAGCTTAGGCCTATCACTCGAAGTGTTAGCCTTGGCTCCCGACTTTCCCTTACCCTTAGCACCTTTGTTTCTCGGGTTTGGGTTAGACGGTTGCCCAGCATACATGATCGATTTCTCCTTCTTAGGAAGAGTTTGATCATATGTCTTCAGCAGATTATGGAGCTCGGGCAGTGTAACGTCCTTCGCATTCATCGTGTAGTTAATGATGAACTGCGAATACGAACTCGGCAATGATTGAAGGACAAAGATCACCATGATCTTATTCTCCAGCTTGACACTGGCATCGACAAGCTTCTCAAAGAGACCAATCATTTGAGAACATGTTCAGACATGTTCCCTCCTTCATTGAGCTTGCAACTGTGTATCTCTTTGATCAAATCAAATTCAACACTTCTGGCTGTCGTCTTAAAGAGCGACTCAAGATGCTTCAGCATCTCATACGGCAACATGCTTTCATGTTGTCTCTGCAGCTCATTGCTCATTGTCGCCAGCATAATACACTGCGCGGATCTAGCATCCTCATGATGCTTATCAGACTTTGCCTTGTTGGCTTGATTCCAAGCAGCAACTTGATCGGCAGTCTGATTCTCGGGACACACGGGAATGACATCGTCCAAGACGTACTCAATCTTTTCGTACCTCAGCACCAAACGAATATTCCTGATCCAATCTAGGAAGTTTGGTCCGGTCAAAATTTGCTTCTCTAAGACAGCACGGAGCGAGATACTCGCCATTTTGGTTTTCCTAAGGAGAAATAGTATAGACCGAAAATAATAAATCAACTATTGAAATACTATTTCTAAATACACAGTCAACATAACTAAACAACAAGGTCCTTTAGCTGTTTAGCTTCCACTATTTTCACATATGATTGCCCCCAAAACAAACATACGGGTAATGTCCAACAAGTTACCGTAGTGGCCAAGATCCAAATCCATACTATGCTATACTCCAACGGGGGCTGGTCGCATAACATAATATGACCGGTAGGACTATCCAATTGCGTCACGCAACTCTTGGGTGTTAAATCTAATTTAACCCGATGCTCTACATACTGTACCTATCGAGGTCGCTAGATACAATATGCAGTAAGTTATAACCATAGGCTTACTCTAATCTGACGATCATTGCGAGTCTGCAAGACGAGGTCGCCGATACAGGGAAACGCAATGAAAGTTCAGAATTAAAGCACCCCATGGAAAGCATCTCAGAAACACATACGTATACATATTTCTGCACTTATATTGGTTGGGGCTTGTAGCTTGAGGGTTGTTATCAGTCATCTACAAACAAATAAGGGCGCCGCCTACCCATCATGCATGAGCGGTCTACACGTAATGGATGCCGCCTATCCATTCTAGTTCTAAACGCGGTCAAGCACATAATGGGCGCCGCCTACCCATACATAAAAATATGTGGTCCGACAAATAAGAGGGCGCAGCCTACCCTCGCATGCATAGCGGTCGAACGGAAAGTAAAATACATGGTATTTAAACATGCATTGTCAAACAATAGCATATTGAGCATACAAACAAATAGTAGCCTATGTGGATGCCAAATGACTTCATAATTTCATTCTGAAAATTATAATCCCATACTTATAATCTCTATGAAAAATTGAAAATATGGATTAGATTGAAAAATCGAAAATTCTATTGACCAGGTAGCAATTTTCGAAAACCCGAAGGACTCAATTGTAATTTTCGAAACCTTGGAGGTGTTAAATTTAAAATTCAAAAGTAGATAGACTTATTTGTAATAAACAATAAATTGATAAATCATAAATAAGCCCCTTAACTTTATACTAATTAAATTTAACCCCTCTAGTTAATAATAATTACAATTAAATCATATTTATATTCCAAATATAAAATTCAATCCTCAAAATTTCCAAAATTCGATTTTGGATCCAACCCCGAAAAAAAAAAATATATATAGATTATATACGGGGACGGGATCGAGTCCCGTCCCCTAGTGTGCCTGCGGCCGCAGGCGCCGGCCTGCGTCACGCAGGCGGGTATACATATATATAAAATAATTTATTTTTTTTAAAAAATATAAATTCTAAATTTATATAAAATACAAAAATTTTAAAAATCGAATTAATCATAGAATCAATTGCATCCACATAAACTACAAAATTATATAACATATATACGTATATTCATAATCAATTAACCTGGCTCTGATACCACTGTAAGAAAATATTGTCAGAGTTACCCATAGGGTACGCAGCGGACTTTCAAAATTTTCTTAACATGCAGGTTAATTGATCATGTATATAGCGTATATATTAAACACGTTAATCAGAAGACTTACAATACTCCAAAAGCAAGCAAAGGTATCAAGTCTTCGTAATAGTCCGGTGAATCTTCTCCTTCGTCGAAGTCGAAGATATCTGCAATACTTTGATTATCTGCAAGACAATAAAAGTTAGTTTCCAGCTCCTTGAACCTCAACCTTGGTATCCACGGATGAACAGCTTATCGGAAAGAATGCTAGGATATTCTTTGTGTGGCCAAGAAGATGGGGGGCGGCGTTTTTCCTCCGGTAAGGTGGCGCGCGCGTGGCTTCGGAGAGGTAGGGGAGAACTTTTATTTTCTCTAAGAAAACTGGTAGACTAATTGTGTGTTAAAAGCTCTCTAATAGTCTACTAGTAGTCAATTGAAGCCTAAAGAATAATCAATTAGACTTCATAAAGGAATAAAAATCTAATTCTTAACCCACTAGGAAACCAATTCAAGTCTAGATTCATTCCCAATCAAATTAAAACTCAATCAGGAAATTCTAACTTATCCCTTGACTTCTAATAGAGGAAGGAGTCGAACTCCTTCCCCTACTGCTGATGCGCGCGCGCGTCCAATGGGGTCAGGTGGGTCCCGATTTGGGGACCCACTTATAATTCTAAGGCAATTCAAACTCCAAGTAGATTTTGCCCATGTGCATATATTAATTCTAAATTAACATATCATTTCAAATCAAACCTCTATTATATTTCTAAAATATAATTTTTAATTGTATTTACATAAAATACAATTAATCAGCCAATTCAATTAATAATTCCAAATCATTAATTGATCCACAAATTATTATAATTAATTCAAAATCAATTATGATTCATCAATCACAATTAATTCTAAATTAATTGCGATTCCATCTTCAAGGATATTCGGATAAGCTGAATCACCACATAGTGTGACCCATAGGGCCTCATTGTATTAAACAAGTCCTAGACTAGGCAAAATGGAATTCCTAGACCGTTCCATTTGCAATATTAATACATGAGGACGTTTGAGAGGTTTCTCAAAACAAACCCTTTCGTTGTGAAGTATGTTGCGCTCAACGCGGCGATGGTAACGTCCCTTCATCTGACTGACTCGAATGCATCTAGGATCGATGAAGTGTCTATCCCAATAATACATCCACGGGCGTCTTCAGTGAGTTGCTTGGTGAATCCAATATCTATTATGACTATCATAATAATATTGATACGCTGGCCAGCGGTTTTACCAATCACAACTATGAACGACTATGAGCAGTGCTTTCCTGTGCTACACATGAGAGATGAATCCTTCACAGAATCACTTATCATCCCCATTTGTATGTAGCCATAATCCTGGATCGTGTCTTGGGTCAACTGCTTATTCAGAGCTGACATCGACGGGTCCACCAAGGATATGGGGCAACAAATGTGATGATAAAGTGATGTAAGTCCAAAGGACGACTGACATCACTTCGACAACTTTCCGGTTCCCATAGACACTTTGGTGTAGAGTATACATTGGTGGGAATTTTTCGGTGGGTACTTCCATTGTTCGGTAATCACCCTTCGAACAACTATGCGGAGTTATGGGGACGTTTCTTGATTGTACAACAATCCGTTCCGTGACCGTGGGATCGGCTCACACTTGCTCTAACAAGTATAACCTCCACGCATACTAGTCTCAGCTGGTTCATTCAGACCCCTACATCCGAGATGAACCTCGACTAGGGAGAGTTTGGGATAGATGATAACTCACATAGCTCCCACTATCTGTGTGATCGGTCATCTATCCGAGGAGACATGTTTAATATCAATACAGACAGGAATAGAGATATGACATGCTGTATGCCTGGTGTAATATAAATATGAAAGCGATACTCAATAGTCAAACAACAAACATATATTATATTGCGTTGACCTGTGTAATAGTACATATATGCCCTTAATAAGGGTTGCATGCCCTTAATAAAGACTGTCTCTAGGACATATACACTATCACAATCAACATAGTCGGTAATTTATGATGCAAATTTACTTTTCATTTCTTAATCTTCTTCGATTGAAGAGTGCATACAAATGCCATTGTATATATGTATGGGTAGCAGTAAAAAACACGTATGTTCACTTATTCATATTGTGACTTGTGAGATTAGTAATAACCATTACATATTTGAAGGGTTGTAATCTAAAGAATAAGCTCCATGTTGATGTCCGAGCTTTTATTTTGTTACTTCTGCTAAACTTTTACAAAAAAAAAGCGTAAATAAATAAATAGAAAATACATTGGATAACACGAAAAAACAATTATCGCAAAACCATGATATAACATTATCTCCATTGTATGACCTTGGTGCTGAATGAAATGGTAATGGGCCTGCCTAATGGATTTATTGTCCACTTTTGTTCAAGATTGTGTGCATATCAATTAAGAATGTAATCCTGGATGGTATAGATAGCAATTGACCTGTGAGGCTTATATAGTGGAACACAAGTGTTGGTGATACATAGTCATTAAGCACGTAAGTGTTGATGATACAGATCAAATGACTTGTGGGACTCATATAAATTGTGGAACTTAAGTATTTCATCTATCCAGGGCACTGATAGGGCGTGCAACGCAGTTTTCTACATTTTTTGCCTCGATTTACCCCTACTACACTGGTATGTCCAAGTGTTCTTTTAGTAGCTCATCAAACAGATTATTGCATTCTATATAAATTAGTTATAATAGTAATAAACTGATATCGGTTCGACTTGGATCATCAATCGACTTTAGTAAGATTAAAATGGGCTTAGACCCATCTGCATTATTTCTCCCTTTTGTAATTTTAAATAAACTATTCATATAAATTACTGTATTTTATGATCATGCCACAATAAAGTACTAAGTGATATTCTAGAATTTTTTTTTTAATAATCGAACCATTACAATTTAACAAGTAGCATTACAAAGCTAGTAATAAATTATAAATAATCCCGCACTTGACGAGAATTGAACTTATGACCTCTAGTGTCATGACACCTCAGTCTAACCAATTGAGCTAGACCTCATTGGTGATATTCTAGAATTTGATATATACTGGCAAGTCTAAAATTTATAATCTTTTTAATTTGGATATGTAAAACGTTTAATAATTTTGTTGTTACAATTTCGTATTATTATTATTATTATGAAGTCAAGCTTCGTGTAAAATTTACGAAAAAAAAACAAACTCGCATTGTAGTTGTAATATCGAAAAAATAGGGATATTTTACAAAGAAGTTGAGTTTTAGTAGTGGCCACATTAATATGGTAAAAACGTGTTGCTAGACCTAATGTACTGAATACTGATTGTGCTCTATTACTACCAACATTCATATGTTAAGTAGTTCTATTCATAACAGGGCTACTATAATCATTAGAATACCGCTACATTTACAAGTTTACAACGACGAAAAAAAAAAATTTCCAAGAAATCGGCAACTATATATGGGGTGCGAGAAATCTGGTCAGTATATCAATCATTGAACAATTCACAAAAACATAAATAAATAAATAAATAAATAAAAATATCCATCGTTGAACAACTTTCCAATGAATTAAGTGACAATGTCATTAATTACCTTTGCTTTTATTTTTTGTTAAAATTAACTCAAATTATATTACTTGATAATTTTATTATAACTATTATTATTATCAATTTATTATCATTAATTTCTAACATTATTATTATTACTGTTACTATTAATAATAATATTATTATTGTTACTTATTACTTTAGGATTTAGGGTTTAGGGTTTAGGGTTTAGGGTTAGGGTATAGGGTTTGGGTAAATAATGTTGGTTCAATATATAACATTGCACTTGACTGAGCAACATCAGCGTAGACACATATTGTTGTCCATCAGTCGTAATAATGATACAAAGAAATTTATAATGTAAGTGTTCATGCTACTGGGACACTAATAACGTAAGTCTTGTCGATGCATATCAATTAAGAACGTAAGTATTCTTTATAATAACATAACAATACAAGAAGGCAATCCTGGATGGTATAGAGAGCTATTGACCTGTGAGGCTTATATTGTGGAACACAGGTGTTGGTGATACATAGTAATTAAGCACGTAAGTGTTGATGATACAGATCAAATGACTTGTGAGACTCATATAAATTGTGGAACTTAAGTATTTCATCTATCCAGGGCACTGATAGGGCGTGCAACGCAATTTTCCACGTTTTTTGCCTCGATTTACCCCTACTACACTTGTATAAACCATTTTAATCTATAAAACCATTTCACCATTACACCTGTATAATCGCATAGCTTGTGAGATGTTTTTAAATGGTCATTTTAATTTATTTTTATATTTCTGAATTATTATTATTATTATTATTATTATTATTATTATTATTATTATTATTATTTTTTATTTTTATTTTATTTATTATTATTATACTTTTATTAATCACGCGAAATTGGAAGGAAGTCGAGAGACAAGGTGTGCTCCCACTCCTTTCTGGATACAAAAGCTAAGTCTAGAAAAAAGAAAAACACCACTCCTAACATCATTAGAGTGACTAACAGATAAGCGCTTGAGGCGCGAAAGTGTGACCAAGGCCTCCTCGTCGAGTTCTCCAAAAGAAGAGAAGGCAAAAGGGATGAACGAGTAGCCGTTCTCAGCACACTTCGAAGAATACTTCCTCTTCTTCTTCTGAACAGCAGTGTGCAAAGCAGCGCCAGGGACCCAAGGATCCAAACCCCCACCAGCAAAAGGAGAGACACCCGTGACATCCAAACAAGCGTCTTTGCCTTGAGACCAATTGTACAACAACAGATCCGCTGGACGGAGGTCCCGCCCATCATCGGATAGGAACCCCAAAGGGACCTCTTTCCGCACCGCAACACCAACCTTAGAGAAGATATCAACCAAAGTATCGCGCACAAGATTATGCTGGAACTTTACTCCCACCTCGCTAGAACAGTGGACAGCGTGGTCACCCCACTGGTCCATCTGGCGCACATGAAAACCCGGGCATAGGGAGCCATCCAAGAACAAAGGGACCGTCAGGCGATAACATAACACAGCCCGAAACTGACGTGGGTTCATATGCTGCCCCAACCCGTCAATGGGAATGGTGAAAAGGTAATCCTGCGCATGAGGGGCACGCAAACAGCTAAGAAGCGCCTCTTGTCGACTACACAAACCAAAACGTGACGTCAGACGTGCATCAATGACACCAAAATAGCTCTTTGCCAAAGATTTCATGAATTGGGGGGGGGGCAGGAGAGCTAGTGGTACCAGAGAGAGGATCGACACCACAAAAGGCCGAGAAAGCATCCAGAGCAGACTGAAAGGTAGGGCCAAGCGAGTCAATCCCAGAACTCGCAAGAATCCGATCCTGCAAAGAGCTAGACTGCAAGCGGGAGGCGAGGAAGGCATACCGACTGACATCCTCAGCACGCAAAACCCCAAGGCCGCCAAGTCTGATGGGTAGAGTGGCAAGCCGCCACTGCTAATCTCCAAAGCCGGGTCCTGAGCCTGTAACAATCGACTCCAAGGAAGTACGCAATGCCTGATCAAATTGAACCTGAGCACCACCTAGAGACACAGGAGGGCAGGTCCTCAAAGTAAAAAACAACTTCGCAACCCCTGCACAATTGCGAAGGAGGAGAAGCTCACACTGGGGATCATCAAGCCTGCGGATAGCCTCCAAGAGACAGACGGTCTTGGAAACCCGACGCGCAACTAGATCACTACAGAACCCAGAATCCCCACTAACAGAGCCCCCCAGAAGCTTGACACCTCGAAGCGGACGAGAGATAGAAGCAGGGAAAAGACCACCCACCCTCTCACGAGGGTCCTCAACCGGCCAGAAAAGCTCTATCTTATCCACAATAAGGTGCAAACCCCGAGCTGGCCCATCGATACGGATGATATCTAACGCTTGGCGACCATAAGAGAATCATCAATAATAGTGCCGTCATCAAGATACCACGCTTGAAGAGAGAGCTCACACGCCTGGTGAATAGCAAGAACTAGTGGATGCAGAACCAGAGAAAACAATAAAGGACCCAAAGGATCCCCTTGTTGAACCCCTTGAGAAGACCAGAGAACTGAATCACCATAGTAGAGCCGAGCGGGTCGAGAATAACAGAACTCCACCCATGGAGAAATGGTCGGACACCTCGACCGAGTCTCCTGAAGAATGGGACTCCTGTCAACAAGGTTAAAGGCATTCCTGAAATCCACCAAAAGCATAGAGAGTCCAACCTCGTCCACTCTAGCCTCCACAAACCTACTGATAGAATGAAGTACTACCTCACAATCACCTGGCACCCCAACACCAAACTGAAAGTCGTGCAAGTAGGAAGTCACCGAATTCCCAACAGAGGAAGAGGCAACCTTAGAGACAAGCCTCCTCCACACAGTACCAATGGCAATGGGCCGAATACCTCCACCTGGCTTAACTAGCGGAGTCAAAGGAGCACTGGCTATAAACTCCCCAAGCAGACTAGGGAACTTACACGAAAGAAAAAGATTGACAACCCCAGTGATAGAAGCTATCAGATCATCATAAACAGCAGAAGTAGCACCCCAAAACATCCAAAAAGTGTTGGGCGCGGAGACCTTCTCGACCACAGGAAGTGACTTTGGGGAAGCTCCGGATCCAATTCAACACCAGATCCTTGTGAACCAGCAACGCGTCCACCGCAAGCGGGGAAGAAGGCACAACCGGAGGAGATGCAAAGGGGTGCTTGGACTCCAACTCAGCTCGAGTGTCAAGGGAATCAGGGGCAACACCAGAGGAAGTGAGGACCTTAATAGCAACAGAAAAATGTCCGTCGCCTAACTTCCGCTTTCACTGGGAGATGTTAGCCTCCTCTGAGTCCTTAGGCTTCTAAAACCTACGCCTAGGGGAGGAAGACTCAACTAAGAGGTCTCTAACCAGCCCTAGCCTCTCCCCAGGGTCTTTCCATCAGCAATGGCACTAGAGATGCCAACAAACTGACACCTCTCCCTCTCGCCAGACCGGCGCTGAGCTCTACTGGACGGCACAAAGACAGCCAGAGTGCAGGACGACAAGATAAGAAGCTCCACCCACGCACCCAAATCTCCAGGGCAAGCCAGGACCTTGTCAAGTGCACTGAGAAAGATTCTGGCAAAACCAAGCCTCAACTTAGGAGGAATGCACTTGACAGTACGCGTTTGCTTCGAGAAAAAGCGGTCAAGGAGGCCAACATCAAAGCAAAGAGAGCCCACCTCCCCATCAATCGCCGGAGATGACACATAAGAACCCGAAACAGAAACCACATGCCCCGCACCAGAAGAGACTTCGGTTCTCGAAGGGGAAGGAAAACCAAGGATAGCGACATCCTCGAGGCCAGGCGCGCAAACCACAGTGCCATCAACGTGCCGACAGTTGTTATTATTATTATTATTATTATTATTATTATTATTATTATTATTGTTACTATTATTATTATTATTATTATTATTATTATTATTATGTTTTTTTTTTCTTTTTTTCTTTTTTTTTTTTTGGTTCTGAATTATTATTTCTGAATTATTATGAAAGTGCAATACCTTATATTTTGACTTATTTGAATTTGGGAAGCTAAATTATTATTGTTTGAGTTTTAATTTGAGAATTTTCAGTGTTAGGACCAAAATTTAAATTTTATAAAGTACTGTGGGGGTAGTGTGGGATAATTTTGAACATCTAAGGACTTTTTACAATTTTATTTTGTGTAATTTTGAATATTATAAAATATTGAGACAAATTGATATTGAATTAAAGTTATGGGACCAAAAAATGCATACTCCCTCCGTCCCAGAGCAGTTGCACCGTTTGGTTTTCAGCACAGAAAATAAGGAAGTCATTTAAATATTGCATTTTAATGCTACTGGGTTTGACTGGGACTTTATTAGGAGTACTTAGCTGATGGGGTTAAAATTTAACCTTTCCCTCCAACAAGTACACTTTGGCTCCACCATTCATTGAACTTCGAATTATTCCCTGACTGAAACTGGAATTACAGTACAGAAAATACCTGTTCATCCGAAATTTTAAAAAAATAGTACAATTACACAGATCAGATCATTTCTTGCAAAACTAATTCACAACTTCCCTCCATAACAATTTTTCATCACATTTAACAAGATAAAAGTCCCTCCATAACAATTTTTCAACACATTTAACAAGATAAAAGTCCCTCCAAATCTAATTTTCAGATTCCCTCCAGAATTTACAAATGCAGCTGCTATGAATACATGTCTGCAAACTCATTTACTACACCTCAACAACCAAGCAGTCAACCCTAAAACATATTCAATGCACATTGAACTTTCAACTTCTACCAAAAATCAAGTAGCCCAATTCCTTCTTGAGAGATGCAAAAATGTCGAGTAGCCCAATATCGGAGCAGATCTGCAAGATCTGCAATATCGGCGGCATGAAGACCGATGGCATGAACACCGGAGACATGGAAACCGGCGCCGATATAGACTGGTGTGAGATCGAAGGTCGAATGTCGAATGTTGAGCAGGTGCCAATTCGATGTGGGTGGAAGGTCGGGAATTGTGACGGTCAAGATCGGAGAAGATGAATGTGACCGCCGGAGATGATGAACATAACCGCCGGAGAAGATAAATTTGATCGGAGCAGAAAAGTTGAAGAAGATGAAGAGGGTCTTTGATAATGTCACAGAGAGAGAAGACATGTTTTGTTATTGGAGTAGATGAATTTGGTTAGAATTAATTACGTTAGGTGTAAGTATTAATTGCTAATGGCAACAGATCTGTGCTTAAAGAGGTAAATTAGATGAATATAAAATTATTATAAACATTCCAAAAATGGCAAAAAAAGCAAATGGTGCAACTCTAACGGGACGCCCAAAATGGTAAAATGGTGCAACTGCTCTGGGACAGAGGGAGTATACGCTTTTGTATAATCTGATGTATTTCGCTTATAAAGGACCCAAAGTGAACAAATAAACACATTTGGGACCAAATCCATGAGGGACCACTAAATAAGGGACCAAAACTGCAATTCTCTCCACTCTTCCTCTATACGCATCACACTGTACACTAAAAGTGAAAGAATTGGAAGAAAGAAAGCGGCCGATAGGTCTTCTTCTTCTTCATTCTTCATTCTCTTCCTTACCTATATACCCGTTTTTAACGAACAAGCAAAGAACAATGGCTGAAAATGGAGCATTTCTAAACAATGGCGTAGGTGCAGGGGCCGATGTGATGGGAGGAGGGCCGGTTGATGCTCGCCTTATTCGGGGTAAGGAAGAATTGAAGTGTGTTCTTGATATGAATTCTTCATATATAAATTAGTTCATCTTCACCTTATACATGCAATTGTTAGTTTCACCATGTTAATCAGTCTGGAGATTTATTTATAATAACTTCTACGGGACGAATCATATGAATTTGTTGATTTCACATGTTGGTGTTGAAATATGTCCAGTCCGCATGTACGAACTGGAGCGGTCTAAGAGCGCGACAAAGCATTATGGGCCGTCCCTCAAGGGGCGCGACCACACCCAAGTATGTCACTAAGGTGTGATTCGACCAACATAGGGTCCGACCATCACTAAGAGGCCAACCCTCAAGATAAGCTCATTACAAGGACAAGGCAGCTATTGAGCTCGAGGAGCATCTCTACGGCTCGAGGAGGACCTTACGTCGAGGTAACACCCTCTGAGAGAAACTAGGCAGAGCACTACTCGGACCACATACGTAAGAGGAAGGCACGAGGACCAAGGGCGACCACCCATGGTCGCTCCTTGTGGGGCCCCATCTTCCAGATTACTTCGTGGGACCCGAAAAGTCCATATTGCCCTCTCAACCCTAGCCAAGATGTTTGGGCCAAAGCCCATGGACCTCCTTAATGGGCTTGGGCCTAAGGAGGCTTCAATCTCGTCCGGACACTTGTCACGATCCTACAAGGAGTGACATTAAAATACTACGAGTATATAAGGAGCTCATTCATTACCCATCACGTAAGCATTAATGTAAGAAAATAGGGTCAGAGTTACCCCTAGGGTACGCAGCGGAATTTCAAAAATTTTCTTAACATGCAGGTTAATTGATTATGTATATAGCATATATATTAAACACGTCAATTAGAAGACTTACAATACTCCAAAAGCAAGCACATGTACCAAGTCTTCGTAATAGTCCGGTGTATCTTCTCCTTCGTCGAAGTCGAAGATATCTGCAATACTTTGATTATCTGCAAGACAATGAAAGTTAGTTTCCAGCTCCTTGAACCTCAACCTTGGTATCCACGGATGAACAACTTATCGGAAAGAATGCTAGGATATTCTTTGTGTGGCCAAGAAGATGGGGCGGCGGTTTTCCTCAGGTGAGGGGTGGCGCGCGCGTGGCTTTATGTGAGGTAGGGGAGAGCTTTTATTTTCTCTAAGAAAACTGGTAGAAAGAATGATCTTGAATCAACTGTGTTCAACCATGTAAAAGCTCTCTAATAGTCTACTATATATAGTAGTCAATAGAAGCCTAATGAATAATCAATTAGACTTCATAAAGGAATAAGAATCTGATTCTTATCGCAGTAGGAAACCAACTCAAGTCTAGATTCATTCCCAATCACGTTAGAACTCAATCAGGAAAATCTAACTTATCCCTTGACTTCTAATAGAGGAAGGAGTCGAACTCCTTCCCCTACACCATCTGCGCGCGCGCGCTTCCCAAGGGTAATAGGTGTGTCCCGATTTTGGGACCCACTTATAGTTCTAAGGCAATTCAAACTCCAAACAGATTTTGCCCATGTGCATATATTAATTCCAAATTAACATATCCTTTCAAATCAAACCTCTATTATATTTCTAAAATATAATCTTTAATTGTATTTACATAAAATACAATTAATCAGCCAATTCAATTAATAATTCCAAATCATTAATTGAGCCACAAATTATTATAATTAATTCCAAATCAATTATAATCCATCAATCACAATTAATTCCAAATTAATTGCGATTCCATCTTCAAGGATATTCGGATAAGCTCAATCACCACATAGTGTGACCCATAGGGCCTCATTGTATTAAGCAAGTCCTAAACTAGGCAAAATAGAATTCCGAGACGGTTCCATTTGCAATATTAATACATGAGGACGTTTGACAGGTTTCTCAAAGCAAACCCTTTCCTCGGGAAGTCTGTTGCGCTCAACGCGGCCATGGTAACGTCCCTTCATCTGACTAACTCAAATGCAACTAGGATCGATGAAGTGTCTATCCCAATAATACATCCACGGGCGTCTTCAGTGAGTTGCATGGTGAATCCAATATCTATTATGACTATCATAATAATATTGATACGCTGGCCAGCGATTTTACCAATCACAACTATGAACGACTATGAGCAGTACTCTCCTGTGCTACACATGAGAGATGAATCCTCCACAGAATCACTTATCATCCCCATTTGTATGTAGCCATAATCCTGGATCGTGTCTTGGGTCAACTGCTTATTCAGAGCTGACATCGACGGGTCCACCAAGGATATGGGGAAACAAATGTGATGATAAAGTCCTGTAAGTCCAAAGGACGACTGACATCACTTCGACAACTTACCGGTTCCCATAGACACTTCGGTGTAGAGTATACATCGATGGGAGTGTCCGGTGGGTACTTCCATTGTTCGGTAATCACCCTTCGAACAACTATGCGTAGTTATGGGAACGTTTCTTGATTGTCCAACAATCCATTCCGTAGCCGTGGGATCGGCTCACAATTTCTCCAACAAGTATAACCTCCACGCATACTAGTCTCCGTTGGTTCATTCAGACCCCCACATCCGAGATGAACCTCGACTAGGGAGAGTTTGGGATAGATGATAACTCACATAGCTCCCACTATCTGTGTGATCGGTCATCTATCCGAGGGGACAAGTTTAATATCAATACCGACAGGAATAGAGATATGACATGCTGCATGCCTGGTGTAATATAAATATGAAAGCGATACTCAATAGTCAAACAACAAACATATATTATATTACGTTGACCTGTGTAATAGTACATATATGCCCTTTATAAGGGCTTCATGCCCTTAATAAAGACTGTCTCTAGGACATATACACTATCAATTAACACCTCTCACCTACCACTCACCCACCACATTTACTACTCGTACTTGGGAAGCCTCACAACTCCCTACGCGTAAAGTCGTCACTCCGGTCTGATATCTTACAGACCGGGCAAGAGACACTAATCCCCCTCCAGTATATTTCAGGTACGAGGAAGCTACAAGAAGGTTTCCTATCATTTCAAGAGGAACACTACATGAAGAAGACATAGAATAGCTTATTGTGACGATCTACTGCGAACTTAGAAAGAAGTACGAATTACCCTTCAACATTTGGCGCCGTCTGTGAGAAACGACACTAAAGGTCATTCCTAGCCCTGCTGGTCGAGCCATATACCCTCCCCGTGACCCCTCATGGAGATGCCTCCCAGAAGAAGCAACCGTCTTGCTAATGCACCACCCAGGAATCCTCCTCGACCCAGGGGCCGTCCCCCTACAAATGGTCGAGGAGGAGGAACGGCTGCTGCTCCAAGGTCACCGAGAAGTAACAATGTTGCGAGGAACCAAGATTATACGGAGGGGGCATTCACCAATGTCACTAACTCCCAAGAAGAAAGATGGGGGGGGGGGAAATAACCCGCAAGGAGTCCCGATAGGGAGTTCCTATGGAGCGTTGAGAGTCACAAACAACGTCGCGCCAAGAGGGCAGCCTCCTCAAGTAGCAATTATTCCACCTCCCGTGGCAGTGAACCCTTCTCAACCGGCCGCATTGAACTTCACCCTTCCTAATGGACGCGTAGTCCGACCATCAGATTTTGGGATGGGCGAAGCTCAATACGGCTTATTCCTTCTTACATTACAAGGATATGTAGGGGACAATGAGGCTGCTAGAGTTAATGCTGAACTCCAAGCTCGAGGAGTACCACAAGTACCAATGCAGGAGCAACCTCGTGACACTTCGGTTGCCCCTCGTCAATCCCAAGGAAGAGCACCAGTTGTGCAAGATGAAGCACATTCAAGAGCCAACACAAGGCCAATCCAATCTCCACTTGGACCTTCAAGAGTTCAATCGAGATTAGGACCTCAAGGTGCCCCTGATGATTTGAGGGATTTGATTGATTGAAGGATACGGGCATCATTGCAAAATGTGGCTCAGCAAGAAAATAGAGCTCAGGTGGTCGCTACACCACCCGCTCTCCCCAATCAAGTCACGCCCAATCAAGTCACGCCCAATCAAGTAACTCCTCAGAACCAACAAGAAGCGGTGGCGGAAAATCAAGCCTTGAGAACGGTAGCTGAGGTAACCCCCTTGATCGACCCGATCACGGGGAGGAGGCTCACTCTTGAGGAACTCAACGCAAGGAAGTCCGCACTTGATGCTCAGATAGAGACTCTATGGGGAACTGTCCAAGAGAAAGAGCAAGACCAAGATCCAAGCCCGTTGTGCGACGAGATAAGAAGCCACCAAGCCAAAATCGAAAGAGGTTTCCCCACTTTTGAAAGTTATGATGGAACGAGTTGTCCAAAGGATTACTTGGTAAGATTTGGCACGAAGATGGATGCTTACGGCCATGATTCGAGGACCAAAGCACTCCTCTTCCCGGCTAACCTCTCCGGATAAGCCATGAAATGGTGGTCGCGCCTCCCTCATCGCTCCATCAAGTCATATAGAGATCTCTCCAAGGAATTCTCTAAGCGATTCGAAAAGGCCATGAACACCAAGAGAAGAGTGAGGTACTTGGCCGAAATTGTTCAGAAAAACAATGAAGACTTGAGGGACTTCATCAATCGCTTTCATGAAGCAGCCCTCCAAGTTGAAGATCATTCGATCAATGAGAGAAAAGAATACTTGTATGGTAACACTACCAACATCAAGTTCCAAGAGGTGCTCTCAACATCGTGTGTAGAGAAATGAAGCTCAACAGGCAAAAGTTTGCAAGGATTTCCTTGAGGTCGAGGAATTCTGGAAAACCGTCACAGTAAGAACCAACCCTCCCAAGGAAAAAGGGAAGGAGAAAGAAAAAGAGAAGGAGTACCCTCCTCGCCCACAAAATCCCGGAAAGCAAAGAAAAGACCAAAAGCATGGGTTGATCAGAGAGGGTCACTCAAGGAATGATTTTCGAGACAAGAGGTCTCCTCCAAGGCGATATAGCAACTACACGGACTTAAATAGGCCAAGATCCGACATCTTGAACTATATAGTCTCGAGGAAGCTAGACGTCTCCTGGCCACCCCCGATTCAAGAAAACCGAAGGAACAAGAGTTCAGAGAATTTTCGCCAGTTTCACAAGGGGAAAGGGTATACCTCTGATGAGTGCGTCGAGCTTAAGAACGAAATCGAAAGGATGATACGTAACGGCCAGTTGGTTAATTACATCCGTAAGGAAGAACCTCTGGCGATCTTACCCCCACCACCTCAAGGTGGGATCGACCACCATCACCAAGGGAACCCTCTTGATGATGATATTCATAACTACAACAATTATGAGAACCGCCCCGTGAACGGAAGCATCCACACTCTTACAATTGCTGGAGGACCCGCAGGAAGCGACACTTGAAATCAGAGGGAAATCACAGCTGATAATCTCAGAGTCCGGGATGTGAAGTATGCCCAAGCCGCGTGACCAGGAACCAATGTTATCTCTTTCGATGATAGCGAGATACCTCTGAGGCATGCCGGAGGAGAAAACATATATGATCCTTTTGTTTTGCTAGTAGTTTCTCTTGATGTTCAATCCTACAAGTTGGGAAGGATCCTCGTCGACACCGGATGTTCGGCTAACTTGATTTTCACGGGAACCTTGAAGAGGATGCAAATGAATCCAAGAGAAGGGCTTAAAGAAGTAAGGAGTGCACTGGTAGGCTTCGGAGGACAACCTATCATGCCACTCGGAATAAACAACCTCACGGTATCAATGGGGAGTGCTCCTCGGCGAGTAACTCAACATGTTCCCTTTGTGGTCGTCGATATGCCCTTTGATTATTTCGCAGTCCTAAGTCAACCCGGTCTCTCTCAATTCCGAGCCGTAGTGTCTACAGTCCACAAAAAGCTGAAGTTCCCCACTCCATTGGGAATTGGACAGGAAGTAGGAGACATAAGAGAGGCATGGGAATGCTATAGCATGTCAGCTAAGTTCACTTCCAGGGTTGCCATTGGAGAGCCCAACCCGGGTCAATCATCCGAAGAGCAACCTCTTGTTCACAATGCTCCTTATCGTTTCTATACGGTTCGGCGAGTGAAGAAAAAATCAAAAAAGCCAAGTCCGTCACTTAGGCGAAGGAAAGCAATCCTGAAGAAAGAGAAGGATACCCTAGTAGGAGCTGTCAAGGAGCTCGAGGAGTATCAAGTGATTCCCCTAATACCACCCTCTTCCAAGAAGATGAAATTCTTTGAGGGAAACAAAATTGAAGCGAGAGAAACTCTAGAAGAAATCCAAATTGTCGAAGGAAGTGCCGACAAGGTCACAAAAATTGGTACTGAGATGACTACGGAAGTAAGGATGAAGCTCATCCAATGTTTGAAAGATAACAACGACATCTTCGCGTGGAGTACCGAGGATCTCACGGGGATCGACCCAAGTGTTGCGGTTCACCGTCTGAACGTTGACCCGTCGATCACCCATATCAGAGAAAAGCGAAGAGACTTCAGTGCGGAAGATAATGCCATCATCGAAGTGGAAGTCCAAAGACTGCTTAAAGCCGGTCACATCAAGGAAGTGAGATACTCCGATTGGGTTTGCAATGTGGTCCTCGTGGAGAAGGGTCCCAGCAAGTGGAGAATGTGCAACAACTTCACGAGACTCAACAAGTTTTGCCCGAAGGATCCCTACCCGCTCCCCCGGATCGACCAGCTAGTCAATTCTACTGCTGGATGCGCCCTCTTGAGTTTCATGGATGCATACCAAGGTTTCTACCAAGTCGAGATGGCTAAGGATGATGTACCCAAGACCGCCTTCTTAACGGCAATGTGTATTGCTTCAACGTGATGCCATTCGGCCTCAAAAATGCCGGAGCGACCTACCAAAGGCTGGTCAACAAGATGTTCAAAGAAGAGTTGGGTGAAACAGTGGAAGTATATGTTGACGATATGCTTGTCAAGAGTAAGACCGAGGAGCAACATGTAGATTACCTGGCAAAGTGTTTCTCGATTTTGAGAAAGTATGGCATGAAGCTCAATCCGGCAAAGTGTACCTTTGGAGTCAAAGGGGGGAAGTTCCTCGGTTACATGGTAACGGAGAGAGGAACAGAAGCAAACCCCGAGAAAATCAAGGCCATCCTCGATCTTCCTCAACCTCAATCCATCAATGAGGTGGAACAATTGGTTGGGAAGTCAATCGCGTTGAGTAGATTCATCTCGAGGTCTGCCGAGAAAAATCTCCCATTTTTCAAAGTGTTAAGAAAGAGCAACCACTTCGAGTGGACGAAAGAATGTGAGGAAGCCTTCGAGAAGCTCAAAGAGTATCTACTCTTTCCTCCACTTTGTCAAAACCCATGGAAGGAGAGGTAGTTTACTTGTACTTAGCAGCGACTGGAGAAGCCATCAGTTCGGTCTTGGTGCGAATTCAAGGTAACGACCACTTGCCCATCTACTACTTGAGCAAAGTACTCGCTGGAGCTGAAACGTGGTATATGGATATCGAGAGGCTATCCTTCGCCCTAGTCCATACGGCGAGGAGACTGAAGCCTTATTTTGGAGCGCACAAGATTGTAGTCTTGACGAAGCAACCTCTCAAGAAAGTCCTAGGAAAACCCGAAAACTCGGGAAGGCTAACAAGGTGGGCAATCGAATTGAGCGAGTACGACATTGACTATCAAGCACCCTTGGCCAAGAAAGCACAATTCATTGTTGATTTCCTCGTAGAGTATCCCTCCAAAGGAACTTCAGAGGAAAACCCTCCCGAGACACAAAATGTCATGATGATGGTCGAGGAGCAACCACGGCAAAGCAACCCAATACAAGCTCTTGGAGATGCTTTGAAAGAGCTCAAAGATATGTCCCAGACAAAAAGAAAAAGGCATGAAGTGTTCCTGGCAGAGAAAACCGAGGAGCCTAAGGGTATGGAGACCGTCTCTTCAAAACCCAAGGAACTAGTCAACCATGGAGACGTATGGATTCTTCATGTGGATGGATCCTCATCAGGAAAAAATGGCGGGATAGGAATATACTTCAAGAGTCCCGGAGGAGCTGAACTCGAGTACGCCATTACTCTTAGTTTCCTAGTTTCCAACAACGAAGCTGAGTATGAAGCTATCCTCATCGCTCTACGAATGGCAAAGGCACTTGAAGTGAAGAAGCTACATCTCTTCACTGATTCCCAATTGGCCGAGAAGCAAATCTCGGGAAAGTTCAAAACTAAGAAGGACTCACTGGCCGAGTACAAGAGCGCCATCACGGAGGAAATCCAAAAGTTTGAAAGTTGTGAGATTGAGAAGTTCTCAAGGGATCTCAATCAAAGAGCAGATGCCCTATCAAAATATGCTTCAGCTTCCGGAGGAGTGGATACTCGGAATGTGATTGAGAATCAATGCATCATCCCTATGGTCATCAAAACCAAATGTCTTGGTGATTGACACTCAACCGGGTTGGATGCAAGAGATCTCTACCTATCTCACGAATGGTAGCCTTCCTCGTGAAAAAGATGAAGCAAGGAAAATCAAAGGAAAGGCAGGTCGCTACATTATGCAAGGGGACTACTTGTATAAGAGATCCTTCGAGGGAGTCTACCTGAGATGCATCGCCGAACAAGAAGTGCAAAAACTTTTGGGAGAAATGCACAGGGGAAGTTGCGGGGACCATGCCGGAGGAAGAACCCTCGCGCAAAAAATCATTCGCCAAGGATACTACTGGCCCACTGTTCGTGAAGATGCTGCCCGATTTGTAAGAAGGTGCGAGGAGTGTCAAATGCATCCCAATTTGATCAATGTCCCGGCGAAACCCCTCATGCCCATTACAATAACTTGTCCTTTCGACATATGGGGCATCGACATAGTCGGTCCTTTCCTGAGAGGCACAGGTCAAAAGAAATTCATCATTGTTGCGGTGGAGTACTTTAGCAAGTGGGCAGAAGTTGAAGCAGTGTCTACTATCACCAAACAAAGGGTGATGAACTTTGTATGGAGAAACATCGTGTGTCAATTTGGCTTGCCAAGAGTCCTCATCTCGGACAATGGTGCTCAATTCTGTGGCCAAAGGTTCAATGAATGGTGCAAGGAAATGAAGATTGAGAGGAGGTATACCTCGGTAGGACATCCTCAATCCAACGGGCAAACAGAGGCCGTCAACAAAATCCTTGTCAACGACTTGCAAAAGAGGTTCGCCACCAACAAGGATTGGGTGGACGAGCTTGATGGAGTGGTATGGGCATACCGCACAACTTCAGAAACAACTACAAGAGAGACTCCCTTCTCGCTAGTTTATGGTTCTGAAGCAGTCATACCAGCGAAAGTGGCGGTAGAAACCCTCAGAATCCAAGGGTATCAACCCGAGGACAATCATACCGAGAGGCTCTTCGACCTGGAGACGGTAAGCGAAGCGAGGACCAATGCCTTGGCCAACATCCTCAGATATCAAGCACTGATCGCGAAGACCTACAACAAGGGCGTAAAAGAGAGAGACTTCCAAGTAGGAGACTTAGTACTCCGAAGAGCGGACATCCTGGGCAAAGTTGGGAAAATGCAACCCAACTGGGAAGGCCCCTTCAAAATAGTCGAAGCAAGGTCCAATGGAAGCTATCGTCTCCAAGACATGGAGGGAAAAGTATTGAAGAACCCGTGTAACACTTCCAACCTCCAGAGATTCTACGCGTGAGTTGTTTGATGAACAAGCTTTTTGAAGAGCTCCTGTGAAAGGCTCGAAGATCGAGAAGGATTCCTCACAAGCTTGTGTGAGAGGTACCCTCATGTTTTATGGTTCAGAAAATATTGTAAGAAAGCTTGCCGAGAAGCCCCCCATTGTAATTGAATTTCCGACAAATGAATACAATGTCTATCTTTCAACAAAGAAAATGTTCAAGTATAGAACTACTATACTCAAAAAAGAATAAAATGCTACTCGACCAAGAGAGCTTGCTCGATCAACATAAAAGCTCCCCGATTTTCATGTCGGGGTAAAGCTCCCCGCTCTCTCATCTTTTGGAGAAAATTAATCGAGACGCTTTTTAAAGAAGTGAAAACGAGGAGTACAAAGAAACCGAGAAGGAGGAGTTCAATACTTGTTCTTTCTGGCTTAACACTTAGGATTTTTTCCTAAGTTACCAAGAAAATCGAGAATCACGGAGATTACTTTGATAGCTCGAGGAGCTTAACTCGAAGTATTAATAATCAAGATCACTCATTTCGATCAAAGGCGCGAGTAAATGCCCTCCTCGATTCTAACTTATACATGTTTAACTACTCTATCAAAGTTATACGTCATAACAGAAAAAGAGTTAGTAAAAAAAACACAAGTATGAGTAGACAAACGAAGAGCAACAAACTTTTATTGAAGAGACGGAGCGAAGAGGCAATAGTTGATAACTTATATTACAACATGGGATATGTTTCAACAAATGCCACCAAGGGCCGAATAGAAAAAGGGAAATTATTTGGAAAAAATAACAAGTACAGAAAATGGAAAAGTTACAACATCCCCGAGCATACTCGGTCTTCAAAGCTCTTCGGTCTACCGGGTCCGACTACCAGAAAGGTCAGTAACCGGGCCGCTTGCACTGGTAGCTCCTCGCATCGGGCTTAGCAGTTCTTGGATCTCGGCGACGTCTCGCTCTTGGGCCTGAGATTCCTTGATGGCCTTCTCGTAAAGGACAAGCTCCAGCTCGACGAAGTCTGCTGCTCGTCCAATGACAGGATCGCTCACTTTGACCCAAGCAGCGTTGCAGAGAGCTGCCTTCTCGAACGGGTAAAGGATCCCAGTCATTAGACATTCCGGGACCCAAGCAGGGAGATAAGCTGGTTTGCTCGGATATGGCACTTCTGGATCGGTAACCAGCTCCCCGAACTCGCACGCCTCGTGCATCTCCTCGGTGATCTCCTCATCAGGGTAGAGGGACAGGTCTTCGCGCCTCCCCGGGTGCAAGTCCTCGCGAGTGTCCGGGTCAAACTCGGCCGGAAGCAGGTTAACTCGCTTTAGCTGGCCGATGCAGGAGAAGAAGTCATGAATGTGTATTTTACACTTTCATTCGAGTCTTTTTCACCAATTTAGCTATCCTCTAGGTTAATTTAGCTTATATTTTTAGTGCATTTTATTAGAATAGTGCCACGTTTCCCTTTTCTTTGCATTTTTCAGGATTTAGGTGAAAAACGTACTTTTGGTGGGCAAATATGGTGAAGAGAATGAAGGTTTGATGCTTCGTGGTCATCCGTGGTGTATCTAGAAGGTTCCAGATGAGATTTGAGGCCTAGGGGACGAGTTTCAAGGCTTAAACGTCATTAGAAGGCAAAATCGAGTCCAAAAAGGAAACAAACTCAAAAACTCGCTGTCCACCGACTCTGCCGGTCCCGGGCGGTTCGCCCGGGATGCCGGGCTATTCGCAACCGCCTGGCACCGAGGGCGGTTTACCCGGGAGATATCGCAGCTATATATATGTTTTGCCTATTTTGTTCGTTTTTCATACCTTTTCACCTTATTTTGAGAGACAAATTCTCCAGAGCCTGTTCTGGGAATTATTAGCATGCATAGAAGACTCTTTTTCTTATTGATTTGGAAGCTTAAGCATAGAGATTGGACATCTTTGATTTTCAATTCTTTCTTGTGAGTTAGCAATTCATCGGAGATTGACAATCTTCGTTGGTAACTTGTATCTCACGATTTTTCTGCTTTTATTTATTTCATTCAACATGTTTTCATTCAATCTTGCTTTGATTCTTGTTGATTGCAGTTTATCTATGAGTAGCTAAATCTATCGTTGGTGATAGTATGTGATTTCTTAGCTAGGGTTCTTGATTATGCATGAGTGGCTTCGCGCGTTTAAGACTTGATTTATTGTTTTATTTCTTTGATCTATCTAAGCCATCTATCTTCGTAGTGTTGAATTGAAAGGAAAACATAGGACAATTCACGATCATAGATGTCTATACAAACTTCAAGTACTTCATGCATGATTATTACCCGTTGCTTTGAATGATCATACTATCACTAACTTCCATTATATTGATAAGAAAAATCTGTGCTTTGCTTGATTCCTGATTTATAGTTTAAGTTAAATTAGATAAAGCTAGTTATAGTCCTTAGAGATCGACACTCGAGGTTGTCTTACTTCTACACTACGTGCCTTGGTTTTCGTTGTAGTTGTGAGTTGCCTTTGGCTAAAAACAAATTTATTTGATTAGTTGAGTCTGACAATCTCATTCATTAAGAAGCCCTCCTCGCGAGAAGATACTTGCACATCCTGCTGGGCCATCTTGTAAGTATCGGAGGTCATAAAGTCGCGAGCAGTGGCAAGGCGGCTTGCCTTGAGGAAGGAGAGGACACTGGCCTTGAACTATTCCATGCAGATAGACAAGGTGGCATAGGCCCCCTTGTAGCCCTTTGTCCTCGCTTTCTCCTTAGAAAGCTCCTTCTCGAGCAGGTCAACCTTGGCGTATAGCTTGCCGGTCTCTGCCTCCGCAACTTTGTTTTTGTCCTCGGAAGCTACGAGCCTTTTCTCAAGGTCCTCGATCACTATCCCGATATCGGCGCGATCAACAGCTATTTGACCATAGGCCTCCTTCAATTGCTCGAGCTACAACAAAAAAGTACACAATTAGCGAGGAGAATAATTTCATACTTAGGCAAATTTATTGGGAAAAGGTAAGCAAAAGTACCTGAAGCGAGCACATGCTCAGCTCGTGCGCGCGATCCAAGTCGCTCATTTGGATGAGCCTCTTCACTTCATCTTGACCGGTAGCGGCCATCTTCCCTTTCTTACGAGGAGGCTCATTATTGCCCCCAAGGGTGAGCTTCCTCGATCCCTTCTTGGCCGCCGGCCTCTCAGGCCTCTTCTTCGGCTCTGATGCAGCAGCCTCCTCGGCCTCCTTTGCTTGTTTAGCCGCCGCCTCCTCCTCGGCCTTCTTCAGGGCATCCACTGGGTTCTCGCGAGTCTCGAGACCCTCTTGAACCAAAGAATCTCGATGATGCGAAGTACTGCGAGGAGGAGAGAGATTCAAAAACCCGAGGATCTTGGTCTCTTTGTTTGCCAGCCTTTGCTTCCTCCGCTGTTGTTCCTTGGTTGCACGGGTCTTCGACATTATCCAGTTAAACCAATAAGCTGCAGAGGAAAAAACACAAGTTAGTAAAAGAGCGAGAAGTAGAAAAAGCGAGAAGAAAATAAAAATCGAGCACATTACAAGCAAGCACAAAATGCAGAAAAAAGACAAGTATGAAATTATTTTAATCATATCGAAGAGCACGTCGTTCGAATACCGATTCCCGGTATAACCAGTATAACCATAGGGCGAAAGCCCCGCTAAGTATGGAAGAGGCTGGAGAGCGAGGCCCCAGTAGAAGTACTTCTCGGGATGGGGTCCTCGATTTTTCTCCTCGAGCTCCAAGACCCAAGGATCTACCTCATCGGGCAGGGGATGCTTCTCGGCTATCTTTCCCCGGTACATCAGTTTTGGAACGCCCCACTCCGTATCCTCCTCGCTCATATTAGGTAACTTCTTCTTCTTCTTTATATAGAAGTACCTATGGAACCACTTGTACCCCGAGGAGCTGGCAGCGTCCATAATAAACCCCAGGCCTGGTCGCGCGTTGAAATAATAGAAATACTTGTTCCCGGAGCTCATCGAGACTCGGAACAGTTGGTTAAAATTATGGAAGTTCAGCTCGAGCCCCTTCTTCTTGCAAAATACGCCGAAACAAACCAAAGTACCAAAAGCACTTGGCACTTGCTGCCAAGGAGCGATCCCCAGTGTATTGAAGATGTCGCGGAAAGGATCACAGAAGGGCAGAATCCATCCTCGGCCTAGGCTCAAGCAGTGAATAGCCATATATCCTCGAGGAGCATTATAGAAAGTTTGGTCATCCTTTGGAACGAGGATGTCGAACTTACTCTCAGGAAGGGAGTACTTCCATCGGAGAGTAGCGATCTCATTCGCCTTCACAGTAGAAGCAGTAGTGGAGATAATGTCGTCCTCGTTCTTCTCACCCTCAGGATCGGGGAGGTCAACACTGCGAGCACTTTTGGTAAATTTATTCTGAGCAGCCTTGCTGGACTTAGGCTCAGGCTCCTCGGCGGTCTTCGTTTTCTTACTCTTGCCGGAGCGAGAACGCTTCTTCGCTCTCTTAGGATCCCCAGCATTAGCCTTCGCTTGATCAGCTGCTCGCTGCACGAGATGACGCTGAAACTCTTCTTCTTCTAGAGGATGAGAGTGGTCGAGTGTTGCTCGGAAATGAGAAGTCGATAGTGCGGGGATCCACTGAGTGATAGCTGGTCTCCTCCTCGGGAACAAATCTATCCACATCTCGGAGAGCCTGCCTATGCATCTACAAAACAGAAGGGGACAAAGGTGTTGCGGTGCTCGGACCAGCTTCATCCCCGTGCACGTCCATTAAAGCCAG
Organism: Plantago ovata; assembly: GCA_028274465.1. Lineage (NCBI taxonomy): Eukaryota > Viridiplantae > Streptophyta > Magnoliopsida > Lamiales > Plantaginaceae > Plantago > Plantago ovata. The sequence continues at coordinate 74,949,153 of CM051455.1, forward strand.
GGGAGGCTCCTCCTCGTCATCGATAACTATGGTTCGACGAACAGTCTGGTGAGGGAACCAAACCCTCTTTGGCGGTGGAGTAGTTCGAGGAGATGTAGCGTCATCATCATCATCGCTCTCGTTGCTATCTATAGAGATGTGCTCCTTGCCGCGCTGCACGGAGTGATCACCCTTCTCGTATAAGGACAGAGCCAAGTCGGGTCGCTCTGTGTCATCCATGTCCTCGATCCTAATGTCAGTTGGAGGCCCTACATTGACCGCCCCGTAATTTCTGTCGTGTACTTGAGCGGCCAAAGTTATCAACTCTGCAGACACCCCATGATTAGAAGGACCGCCTTCCTCCTCGGTCTTGTCATCGATGAAGTCGTCGTCTTCGCTACGACGCCTCTTGCGAGTCATAAGTTGGTATGCGTCATCCTCCTCCTCGCTTTCATCATCTTCTCCATCCTCGTCATTGGCGTTCTCGCCTTCTTCACCCTCCTCGGACTCGACGACGGGCTCCTCACCCGCAGCAGCATGCTCCAATGTATCATCCAAGAACGTCGCCGATACATCTGACGTATCGGGTGACGTAGTATGGTCGCTCCCATACTCTCCGACTTCAAGGCGATTCTGACTATCGTCGCTACTCTCGGACATCTTAAAGGGGTAGGCAAAGAAGGAGTTAGGATAGTTTGTGATAGTCCAAGAGGTCCTTTTAGGTATATTCATTATGTTCGACCTCCTGAATGGAGAAAAATCTCAAAAAGAAGAGCAAAGCAAGTGTAATGAAGACGTTACTCTACGGAGCGACCAACCGCTCGAAAGATTTATGATTTCTAGCAAGTTACAGGCATAAAGGGGAGGTAAAAGGGGATATACAGAAAATTAAAAAGGGGGAGGCATGTGCGTCTACAGGTTCAATTAATCCATATGAAACAATGGGTACATGCAATTCAAGGGGAGGCATGAGCATCTACAAGTCCGTTTATGTTTTATTAAGTCCGAATAAGGCCGTCGTGCGCCGGCAAGATCTCAGGCAACAAAGACAGTAGGGAGCAGCAAAATCAAAAGTGGAACGCAAGTAATTGGAGTGAGTGTATGAAACTTACTTGATAATGAGTAATGGAAGGATCGAAACCGGAATGTAAGCCGGGAAAGGTGGAGTACGCCTGAAAAACTGGAGATTGGACGCCGGATTATGGTCCTCGCTCTCCTCTTGTATCGATGACTTGCTCGTCGGTCAGTTATAAACGCTCCTCGCTCTCTCTATTTGCTCTGGAAAGTAATATCGCGAAAAGTGTGGAATGACCAAGTATCGACCTATTTATAGAAGGGTATCTCGGGAATACGAACCGTCGCATACCCTCGCTCCATCCAGGCCGAACACGTGGTCACTATCAACGGCTCAGATCACAGCCGCCTAGCGAATTTACGTATTTACCCTCCACGCTCCTGCTTTGACACACCTTCCCAGGTGAATGCGGATTACCTAGTCACACCAGATAATCCGCGGAGCGAGGACCAAGTCACGAGGATTAATGACGGAGCGACGAGCAACCATTTGCCCAAGGAGAAAAATTTGACGGATCCGTTTTACGGGATCGAGGAGCCGCTCACTCACAATTATCTCCTCGAGATAATTTGCAAAGAAAAAGGTGGCAAGAAGTCATTCCATTCCAATCACTCACAATTATCTCCTCGAGATAATTTGCAAAGAAAAAGGTGGCAAGAAGTCATTCCATTCCAATCACTCACAATTATCTCCTCGAGATAATTTGCAAAGAAAAAGGGGGCAAGAAGTCATTCCATGCCGCTCACTCACAATTATCTCCTCGAGATAATTTGCAAAGAAAAAGGTGGCAAGAAGTCATTCCATTCCACTCTTTCACAATTATCTCCTCGAGATAATTTGCAAATAAAAAGGCGAAGAGGCAAAAAATCGAACACCTATTCCCACCAAGGAACACTTACCCGGATCCGATCTCTGCCCAGCAAATATACCCCTTTCATAAGGTCCGAGCAATGTCTGCTCGCACCCTATAAAAAGGGGGAGAGAGAGATAGGAGGAGGGAAAGCTACCAAGGCGTGAATACGGAAATCGTTTTTCGCCCACTACTAGTCGAGGCTCCGCTCGACCTCTACTTCAACATAGTTCCTCAACTATCTTCTACAAAGATAGTTGGAAACTAGGGGGACATATGTTGGTGTTGAAATATGTCCAGTCCGCATGTACGAACTGGAGCGGTCTAAGAGCGCGACAAAGCATCATGGGTCGTCCCTCAAGGGGCGCGACCACACCCAAGTATGTCACTAAGGTGTGGTTCGACCAACATAGGGTCCGACCATCACTAAGAGGCCAACCCTCAAGATAAGCTCATTACAAGGACAAGGTAGCTATTGAGCTCGAGGAGCATCTCTAGGGCTCGAGGAGGACCTTACGTCGAGCTAACACCCTCTGAGAGAAACTAGGCAGAGCACTACTCGGATCACATACGTAAGAGGAAGGCACGAGGACCAAGGGCGACCACCCATGGTTGCTCCTTGTGGGGCCCGTCGTCCAGATTACATCGTGGGACCCGAAAAGTCCATATTGCCCTCTCCACCCTAGCCAAAATGTTTGGGCCAAATCCCATGGACCTCCTTAATGGGCTTGGGCCTAAGGAGGCTTCAATCTAGTCCGGACACTTGTCACGATCCTACAAGGAGTGACATTAAAATACTACGAGTATATAAGGAGCTTATTCATTACCCAGCAGGTAAGCATTAACACCTCTCACCTACCACTCACCCACCACATTTACTACTCGTACTAGGGAAGCCTCACAACTCCCTACGCGTAAAGTCATCACTCCGGTCTGATATCTTACATACCGGGCAAGAGACACTAACCCCCCCTCCAGTATATTTCAGGTACGAGGAAGCTACAAGAAGGTTTCCTATCATTTCAAGAGGAACACTACATGAAGAAGACCTAGAATAGCTTATTGTGACGATCTACTGCGAACTTAGAAAGAAATACGAATTACCCTTCAACATGTCCAATACATGGCAAAAAACAGTGATTGGCAGTTGTAATGGTTTGGTTTTGTTAGGGCTTGTGGATAGTTTTATTTTGCTAAATTCTATCACTGTGCAACAGCTCAAGGTACAATCTCCTACTCTTACTAGTAAGGAATTCAATTATCGTGATGCTGGATTTGGTTATGATAGCTCAACTGATGATTATAAGATTGTGGTGGCCACGTATGTTGGTCCATTTAGCCCTGATATTTCAATCGAAATATACTCTTTCAAAAAAATGCATGGAAGACATTGAAGGCTGATGATCTCAACCGTAATTACCTACATCTTTTTGTTGAATATCGGTGTATTCTGAATGGGGCTATGCACTTTTTTGTGACATCCGGTAATTAAGGGGAAGAATAAAAATTCAGTTTGTATTGCAAGTATATTTATGAAATTGTACATGTTACGTCTTCATCTTCATAAACCAAATTTAATTTCACAAGACCACATATTCTAAATATAGTATATAAATTAATTATTAATGCATTAAAAAGGTTTTAGGCATGTGAACACCCTATTGTTTTAGATGGTTCATACAAGTTTTATATATGTAATCGGATTAGTTAATCGTTTAACAAATATTTTGATTTTTTTGCCAGTATTTAAGCAGAAAATACATTTTAGAGAATCCGTAAAACTAAAATCCATCGTAGTAATGAACTAATGATAAACAACCACCAAAACTGTGGATGCTAATGAGTGGATTACGAAGTTTTCATTTTGTTACATTCCTATGGTATTTATGTGTGTGGCTTTGTTAATGTGCTGATTGTAATTTGAATAATTCTTTTAAATGCACACAGGTTCGTTTAAGAACTAGTTTGAATTTTGGAATTAGAAAGTAGTTTTAAGTACTACACCTAATGCAAGAGGTACTGCTCTAATCTCCCTTTTGTACACAACTTATTTCGCTGAATGTACAATCTAATGTGGCACACTCTCATTTGCCTTTTTGAGTTGATTTTCATCATTCGAATGAATTCGGATGTTGTTGATTGTTCATACACATTTAATTCTATACTCGCTGAAAACTTACTACATTTATGAACAAGATTCAAACATCAGAATCATCATTTACACAAACCTGCTAGAACGAGACTGAGAAAATAGAATCTAGGACAGAAATCCAAATTTTACACATACCCATTCATTTTCAAGTGTCAATACCTATTCAGGAATCAAAAGCCAAATGGCCTGATATCAAAGACTTCAGAAAATATAATGAGTTTAGAAGGTTTATATAATGAGTGTAGTGTGTTGGTTTAGTGGCAGGACCTACAATAAAGTTGTAAGATAAACATTTTCCAAAAATAGAAACGTGTAGAATCAAAAAAAAACTGACGAAAATAGAATACGTATAGAATTAAAAAAAAAAAAAAAAGGGCTGAGTATGTGTCTGAATAATCAACAACAACTGAATTTGTTCGAAGTGATGAGAAACGAATCAGTAAGTCAAAGAGAGTTGGGGCTTTCTATTCTCAGGTCGGCTTCGTACCGACCTAAACGTAGGTCTTTATTATATATTTCATTCTAATTTATTAAATTTTGATAAAAATATATAAATGTGCAGTTATACCCCTACTTTCAAAAACTTCATTTAAATAATTTAAATAAGTACTTACTATTTTATAAGTATTAAATTAAAAATAAAAAATTACTTTAACTAAAATTATAATTAACCAATATATATCAAATTAATTTCAACAACAATTCAATGAAATATTCGTTTTGCATAATCTAATTGCACTAGCTATCAACATTTGTAGAGGACAATAACAGAGGCTTATTTTTGTAGCTACGAAGTATATTATTTAGAAGTGTTCGATAGTTTATGTATCATTAAAATGGATAAATTAATTGTGATCAATTAACTTTGAATTTGTGATTAAGATTAATTAATAAGGTTTACGTATATGTAATCATATAAATTGAAATTAAGGGCATTATAGTTAATTTGTATTTTTGTGGTGATTTTTAATGTTAAAGAAAATTAATTATAATCCATCGTACCAAAAATGACTTTGAACCGAAATGAATGGATGAGATTAAATTAAGCGCCACATGACAACTATTGAATGAAGACCTGAGTTTAGGTCGGTACAAAGCCGACCTGAGAATAGAAAGCCCCAAGAGAGTTTGTCAGATTAAATTGTACATTCATCTAAATAAGTTGTACTTTACGGATTAGAGCAATACCAATTGCTTTAGGTGTAGTACTCCACCCCTGTTTCTCTATAAATATTATTAGTGCCCAAAAGATAACTTAGAGAGTGTTTGGAGCTAAGTACCAAAAACTCTATTTGCGTAAGAAGACCCTATTAGTTTTGGACTTCTATTGTCCCTAATAGACCTTACTGTTTATCATTTCCATCCCCATCTCATTTTTCATTTTTTAAATTTTCTCTCTCTAACCTATAACTCACATAAAATCTCCACCCATTATTTTTTTTTCACTCATCCTCCTTATCCATATCATCCATACCCTTCATTCTCCTCAATTTCCGTACCTAGTACAAATCAGAAAAATATTAGAGAGTGTTTGGAGCTAAAAATATTAGTGCCCAAAAGATAACTTAGAGAGTGTTTGGAGCTAAGTACCAAAAACTCTATTTCCGCAAGAAGACCCTATTAGTTTTGGACTTCTATTGTCCCTAATAGACTTTACTGTTTATCATTTCCATCCCCATCTCATTTTTCATTTTTTTAAATTTTCTCTCTCTAACCTATAACTCACATAAAATCTCCACCCATTATTTTTTTCAGTCATCCTCCTTATCCTCCTTATCCATATCATCCATACCCTTCATTCTCCTCAATTTCCGTACCTAGTACAAATCAGAAAAATATTACTTCTTACACCTCATTATTATCCTACTCTAAACACCGAAGTATTTATCAACCAAATTAACGCCAAACACTCTCTTAGTTGGAGTCTTTTCTATTTTTTCCCCCCATCAAAATGCTCCCCAAAATGCATACGACAGTACCAAATTACATCATATATTTCCACTAGGCACGTTCCAATAGAAGTTCCTCTTGTTTGTTTTTTGTTTTGCGATTTCTTTTTCTTTTGTTTCCTTATATATACTTAGTGGAACGTCACATTACTTAACTACCTCCTTAATATTAGGACGTAAACTGACATTCTAAAAACGTATCCATTATCATGTTTCTTTATTAACCTCTATTGATACTTAAATAACTTAATGATGTAGTATCTGATGTTTAGATGCAACGATTAATATTTAATAATAAACAGTTGTGACTTTCTTGCATTATATATCCAGATTTTGTTTATGTAAAAATCAAATAACACATTTCTTATCAGGCTTCTTAGTTTACAATACAGTATAACCTCTATAAATTAATAACCTTGGGACCGTGAAAATTTGTTATCTTATCCAGATATTAATTTAGGTATAAATTAATATTTTATTAATTTACATAGTAGTCAATCCGTAAACGTGTAAACTTCGTTTCGATCGTTCACCTAACACTACATCTAAGATCCAACCATGTGATGTTGGGATAATTCGATTTCAAGATAAAACATCCAAACGATTTTATCGAACTCTATTGGAAAGTTATGAAATTGATATTCCCAATCCAGAGAACATAAACATCTTGTAAGCGATCAATTTTGTAATTTCAGCTTGGACAACTGATGTTAAGAATAATGCAATTGCTAATTATTTCCGTCATTGTAAGATTCAAACCATGGATATTGAAAATTTAGAAATTCCTCCACTGAACGAGGGAGGCATTCATGAGCTCCAAGTCTAAATTAAGGAGTTGAACTATCGTAACAAAATGGATGTTGATGACCTTTTAAACTACCCTAGAGAAAATAATGTGACCGAGCTGATTACTGATGAGCAACTCATTGAAGACATCATGGGACATGAAAAAAATGACAAAGTTGAAGATGATATTGTTGCATTGGAACCTGTTAGTCTAAAAGAAGCAATACATGCGACACAAACATTGAATAGTTTCTAGTTTCTACTATAGCATGAGCATTCTACGTCGGAGTTTCTAACTGCACTTAGAAAACTTAAAGATCATGTCTTGGGAGACATAAATTTCAATAAGAACCAAGTAACTATGGAGTTATTTTTCAAGAAAGTTGTGTAATTTAGTTACATATATATATTTTTTTAATAAAATTTGTGAATTATTAATTTATGTATCGGATGTGACCTATTTGGTACTAGGAAAAATTATTATCTTATAATATTAGTCAGTTTATTAATTTAGCACGTTGGTCCCAAGTCGGGACCGGAGAAAATTATTATTTAATACAGGTTATTATTTTATCCAAGATTAATTTATGCAGGACAACTGTACATTTCATTACATAAAAAAAAATAAAAAAATAAAATAAAATGAATCGAACATTGAAGCAAAGCTTGCAGGAGTACCAAGCAAATCATGCTCCATACCATGCACCGATGCACGTATAAAGGATTTTACGGATTGTTTGAAAGCAGTAGCGCCTTTGCCAATCAATGAACGTACTTCAAGAGATGAAGGGCCTGATGAATTCATTCGTGCTCTAAAAAAATATTCATTGTTGTAACCTAAAAATCGGTTAATCCAATTTATCCAATATATCTCATTATTATTAAAAAAAAAAAAGAGTGAGAGAAAAAGAAAAAAAAATACATTTTCATCACATGCTTCTTTTATTGTCCTTTTCTGTTCCACTCTTCCCTGATAAGATTTGTCATAAGTGACAAGTGAAGTACGTGTGTGTAGAGACTTCACGGAGTGAAGTAGACAAAATAGAATTTGACCTGCATATTTAATTAATTGAAATTTTAGGCTAATGCACATTAATTAAGAAAAGTAATGATTACCCTACATTTTCAATTAAAAAATAAATAAAAAGAAGATGAAACCATATAAATTGAAGATTAAAAAAATAAGAGTAGATAGGTCCCACCTATATCATAGTAGGGTATAGTCAATTATATTGTAAAAATCAAACTTTGCTAAAATTTCACTTATTAAAATATGGGGGAAGAAGCTTGAAAATATCATCTAAGTCAAGGTACTTAGATTCCTTACTTAAAATAACAAACATGATATGGCTTCAAAATCTTGTGCATGCATGAAAGCTACTAGTAGCTCATAAGCTTGTAAAGTTTAAACATTGTAAAGTCAAATTTTAAACACACAAGATATCATCTCCAAGACCAAGAGTTACATCAACCACCGTATCTAACACGTTTCAAGATATTCCAGTTAAGAACCAATGAAATATAGTACAAAAAGCAAATGGGTCTAGGCCAAGTATCATCTAATCAACGTCGGAATTTTTATATTTATTTATTTGTCAACGAAATGTTCCGGAGGACTAGACTAGAGTTGGAGTATCAACTCGTCACCCCCTTAATCTTGGCATCTTGATAGTAAGATTGACATACTAGATGAGGGGGGATGGTCTAGTTTTGATATGATCATAACGAGTTTGAGGTTGTCAATGCTTTTATACATACTCTGCTAGGTTATGGGGCGACGTAACGATATGATGTGCATTCCTTATGCACCCTCAGTTGTAACTTTGCACTATTGTTTGTCGTATCAATAAAATTATTTTGCTGGTTCAAAAAAAGAAAAAGGAAAAAAAAAAAAAAGCAAACAGGATTTATGACTTTAACATCTTGTGCATGCATGAAATTTACTAACAATTGCTTTTTATTCAATTTTCATTTGTCCTCTTTAATGTTCTCATTTCCATTATGAGACATCCACACGTGATATTTTACATGCTATTTGAACACTCTCTCACTTCCATCTATCATGATTTGTTATTAAAATATTGATATCTTATCTTAATTGACCTAAGTCAAATGGGAAGATTAAACATAATGTAACAACTTCTTCATTTAATTGGCTAAGTTTATATTCATTTCTTTGCTTCTATTTTTCAGTATTGTTTTTACAAAATAATGTAACTCAATTACAATGAATATAAGCTCCTATATTAATACTTCTAAATACTCCGTATTTTTTACATAACATCCCTGCCCAAAGCCTTTTTGTTCTGATAAGTTCTCCTTGCCTACCTATAAGTTTCATCCATTTGATCATCAATTGTGTTCTCAATTAAATAATCACCAAGCTCCTCAAGCTCGATTGGAGGTGAGAGAAATAATTAACGTTGAGATTTTAAGTAGATTTTTTATCACCTTAAATTTAGAAAGTAAATCAGTTCGAAATCAAAACTACTACTACTAGCCATCTCCAAAATTTTCCCCTTCCAGAATCATTCATTGTAACTGTTAATCAAGTGACTTTATATAATTATGAAATTGTACCTGTTACGTCTTCTTCTTCATAAACCAAATTTAATTTCACAAGACCACTTTCACATGGGACTAGCTTGAATAGATGATCTTTACAAGTGAAGAAAAATAGGGTGCTCAGTGTAAATAATTAGGGACAAAATATCTTAATTCTTAGTTACAGTTATTAGTCCCAAATTAGCAGTTACCACAAATCTCTCCCTCAACTCATTTATATCCGGCTGTTCACATATATACTAAAATTAGAGTTTTGTTCTATTTAAATTGACTTTGTCAATAATGTGCATCCTAATCATTTTTATTTTCACGTGGGTAGCGCGTGTCATTCAACTAGTTTCATTTATAAAACTTTCTAAATTAAGACTTTTAATATAACATTAACATACACCTTTAATATATTTTTATATGTTTTAAAATATTACTAAAAATGCCAAACACGTACATAACATATACTTCAGACGAATAATATGCTTGTTAATATATTTTTTAAAGTTGAATAATTTTATTTATTTAGTCCAAAATTTAATAAGCTACTAGTAAATTGACACGCGGTACCCGCGTGATAAAGTATAATTGAATTTTAATCCGTCTAAAAGTCGATATCTAATACATTGTTCATAAAATTATCCATCAGAATATTACTACAAATTGTTTAAAGCTATTTTTAAAATTTATTACTAGAAATTTGTGTATTTATCGAAATATATTATTTAAAATAAATATATTATTATATGTTATCCTGCCATCAAATTAAATTAATTGATTTTACATCTCTATCTCTACATGTTATCAGGCCCATATGGCCATATCCCTGCTAAAACATTTAGAGAATGAAATTGTTTGGTGTCTATTGTATTAGAGTATGGAATTGCGGATGTGGGGGTATTTTACTTGGTAGTAATATATAACAAGGATTTGAAGTCAAACTACAACTCTTAAATTTTTTTTTTTGGAAACGGCTAAATTTTTTTATTCCATAACGAGTATAAGATATACTCAAGATTATACAATGTACAACATACCGAATTGCTGACCTTGAACAAGAGGCCAAACAAAACAGGAGAGAGAAGCCTAAATAGGCACTGGTAATTGAAGACAACTCTAAATAATTAACCAATCCACATATCTTTATTCACCGCACATCTAGGCCAGCAACTATAACATATGCTACTAATGAAAACTCTTAAAATCACCTTGTTAAAAAACTAGCAGTATAATTCATGCCACTAGTTTTGAGTATACACGACCCCTATTACTTCCAAACAAACCATGCATTAGGCCATGAATATGAATATACAGAGATTCCTATACATCATCACATCAATCACCATACGTTATTGTCAGATCCACTTTAGTATTTTACTTGAGTTTTTTAGCTATTATGAGTATCTTCATATTATTTAAAGTTTTGGCTAATTTGAGCCTATTTAATTAAAATTAGTCATAGTTGAGATTTCCAATGCACCATTTTAGTTGCAACTTCCTCCATATTTAATTAATTGAAATTTTAGGCTAATGCACATTAATTAAGAAAAGTAATGGAGGAAGTACATTTATCTTATTCTATTTATATATTCTATAAAAGCTTACACATATAGATACAATGATACTTCCATAATTATGTGTAATAGGTTGAAAATTCAATTTAAGAAAAAACAATTGGAGGAAGTATAGAAAAATAGAAAGACTAAGAGTCATCCCTCCTTCCTACTCATATATTTTAATTGACGTTTTAGCATTTTCACATAAATTAAGAAAATCTATTAATAGCCTATTCCTACAGTAAAGGTGCTTGTAATAATAAATTAATTTTGTCAACAAGATACAAAGACCCAATAAAGTAGAACTATTTAAATTAAAAAGATTAAGTTAGCCTAGTCTAGAACCTAAATAAATAAAAACGGGTACTAAAAAAACAAAAAAGAAGCTTTATGTGAGCAAGAATCCAAGAACCGTAAGAAAATCTATTAATAGTCTATTCCTACAGTAAAGGTGCCTTGTAATAATAAATTAATTTTGTCAACAAGATACAAAGACCCAATAAAGTAGAACTATTTAAATTAAAAAGATTAAGTTAGCCTAATGTAGCCCATAGACGTTTTTGTGCTTCTTAGAGTTTAGGGTTTAAGAACAGTAAATTGTAAGTGAGGGTAAAATATAAGAGAGAATGAAAATGTGGTGATAAGGAAGGAGAGAGAAATATAATACTCCGTACTTCGTCAATGTCTTTAGTTACTTCTTAAATGGTAAAAATTATTTCATTGATTTGTATGAGTATTTAATTGTGAAAAGGTGATAAAGTATGATAGAGAGTGAAAAAAATAGTTATAAAGAAGGAGAGAGAAATAATAAAAAATTGATAAGTGAGTTGAAAAACTTTCTATATTTGAATTAGGAAATTTGTTTGAGAGCGCCTAAAATAGAAACCTAGGAAGTTGGAGTATTAATGTAATGAAAGAAGTAAAAAATTGTTGAGTGGAATAAAAACTTTCCCTTTTGGCCGGGTCAACACGAACTGACCCGGTTTAATCAGTATTCGGTGCCCTCTGCGGGCCGAAACCACAAAAACTCGGGCGGAACCCGGGACCTTTCCAAGTTTTTGGCCGGATTTGGCCGTGTCAACACGAGCTGACCCGGTTTAACCGGTACTCGGTGCCCTTTGCGGGACGAAACCACAAAAAATCGGGAAAATATCGGACTCGGGATTTTGAACTAAAAAACAAAAAAAAAACTTGATTGAACCTTGAACTTGTTTGTTTGGATCATTGTAATATTTGAAATTTGAACTAGCTTGTTTGTTTAAATTGGATCATTGTAATGTTCTAGTGATGTACTACTACTATGAGTCTATGACTTTATTATGGTTTCAATGAGTTAATATGACATTTATGTTTGTTGATAAATAATTAAATATGTATAATATTTATTATATACTTCGTATGATTTTACATATTCTTTATCTGTTCCGAGACAAATGTCCGAGATGACCCGGGTTGACCCTTCTTAGGAGGTCGTCCGAGATGGCCTCCGATACGAGATCTTAAACATATTTATCTACTACTTCGTCTTAAGTATTGTAGATGCTAATTAAATTGATTATAATCCTAAAGGACATGTTATTCGATAACAGGATGAACAAGAGATTGAACCCTTAATACTCGTCCATCCCTGATGATGGAATTTTAACAAGAGAAAATTTATCTAGAAAAAATGACATATCCTACACTCTAATACAATTATGAGATACTACTAGAGATTCAACTACAAGTAACAAAAACATTAAAAAAATAAATAAATAAAAGAAAGAAAGAAAGAAAGAAAAAAAGCTGAAAGGAGAGAGTCAGGCTTATCGGTCTAGCATGTAATCATGTATTTGTGCATGTCAAATCGATTTTATTGGAATTCACACACAAAATATACCCTCTAATTACTCCTCAACTACTATACTCTACTAGTACCATCCATCCGTATTTACTTGCAAATGCAAATTTAAGTGGAGCTTATAAAAACTAAAAAGTGAAGCCAAAGACTTCTCACCTTCTCACATTCATTCTTTGTTGCCATTTCACCTCTCTGGTTCTCTCTCTAGTTTCTCACTCTCTTTTATTCTTTCTTGTTTCTATTTCACCGATTTCTCTGGTTTCTCACTCTCTTCCACTCATCCAGAGTCACTCCACAAGGCAAAGAAGTTTGTGTCTACCCACAGTATGATCCTTAATCTTTTAATATTTTTGATTTACATTGATCTCTTTATTTTGTATATGTTCATAGCTTCTTTAGGGCATTCTTTACTGTGCATGTTGCGAATAATGAATGATTTGTCTGTCAAATTTGATCTTCCAAATATATTTTGCCTTGCATGTGATAATTAGTTGAATCAGATTACATAGTGGGAATTGGGTTGAAGATCGGTGGCTGACCCTTCATATTCCTGCCTACAATTTCTTGTTCTTTAAATTTTATTTGAGAGTTCCGTTTGGATTTTTGGGAGTTTAATTAAAGTTCTGTCCTTGTCATTTTTACCCTTGGTATAGTTTAGACTTTTTTATCATTATTATTATTATTATTATTATTATTATTATTATTATTATTATTATTATTATTATTATTATTATTATTATTATTATTATTATTATTATTATTTTTTTTTTTTTACTATTTTTATTATTATTATTATTATTATTGTTGTTGTTGTTGTTGTTGTTATTATTATTATTATTATTATTATTTGTATTTGATGATTATAAATTAGAAATTTCTCGCATTGTTTGGTTATTTCAAGAAATGTATGCATTTTTTACTGTTGGTGTTTTGGTTCTTAAATATTTTATTTTATTTTTTTACTTAATAATATGAAAATTGTGCGTGCTAAATAGTGTAGATTCTTCACTTGACTCCACTAAGCAAAATAATTTGAAGATAGTTATCAACCGTATAGTAGACCATAAATTTATTAAGTTATCATTCTTATGAAACTGTTTTCAACCATGGTCCCTTCTATTTGAATGTTCATTATTGACAAATAGAATCTAAAAGAAACTGCAATATTCCATTGATGAGAAGGTATGATTACAATCGGAATTGAACTTTATTTACAAGATTGAATTGGATAAGATGAATTACAGAAAGGTATGAAATGTGGAAGGAAACCAGTGAAGTGAAAACTAGCTAACTCTGTTCTCTTAAAACAATAACACGCTTTGTTCTGTTTTGGTTCTTGTTTTAATAGGGTTGTATTTGCATAATTGATGCTTCCTTCTTTTGTTAGTCCATCTGCGGTTCCATTAACTTCTCTAAAGATATGTGCTTGAGTGCCATGCTGCTTCCTTCTTCCTGCTTATACATATGACCATTTTTTACAACCAGTTTTCATATTTAACATACCTTTTATTTTTTTCAGAAATGGAACAGTACAGGTTCAATCTCTGCATATTTGGAGGAGGAAGGTTTGATAAGGCCACCAATGGCAAGGTCGCTTATCACGGTAACGACGTGAAGATTGCGGAGCTCATCGAGGTAGACTGCTCCCAGTTCACCCTCATGGACTTGTTCCATGTGGGTAAGAAAATGGATCAGCTAAATGGTACACCAAAGAGGGTGTGGTATGTCTCCCCTGGTACGCCAACGGATGACGGCCTCCAATCACTTGCCAGTCGACTAGTTCCGATAAAGACAGCCAATGACCTGTAGGTGATGTTTTCTCGTGCTTATACGAACAATGCTTGGCTGAAGGTTTACTTCCAGGATGTGGATTACCTGGCTAGCGATGGGGAGTACTACATGCTGCTGGATGATATATCCAATGGGGACGATGCGGAGTTCTCTGATGAGCAGATTGATGTTGTTGTCAAGGAAAAGGAAAAAGCTGAAGCTACAATCAGACTGTTAGCGGAGTTCGGGGTGGAGTTTGGGCGTGAATATTACCGCCTAAATTTCCCCGACAGCACATGGATTTCTTAATCATGTTTAGTTTTCGTATATTTGGATCTGCTTTTGTTGTTATGTAGTTTAATTATGGTTTCATGCTGTTGAACAATTCGTGTAGCATTTTCAATTTGCTACTTATATATGTCAAGTATCTATATTTTATGGTCCATGTCGAACAAATTAGTGTTTTCAGGATGCTCAACAAACTAAATTTGAATTGGATCCCATTTGAATTTAGTCAGAAGAGAAAAGGGGTGAACACTAATTTGGTTAATTCAACTAGGCAAATTTCGGATACTGAACAAAATGGACTAATGTTTCAGTTGAGTTTATATAGTACAAGTTTTGCCTTTATCTGTGGAGGTAATTAATTCCAATTTAATTTGTCATGTGATTTGAACAATTTATTTCAATTAGATTATAATGATGAGGATGAATTTAGTTCGATTGATGAACCTATTTGGGAGGATGGAGAAGATTCTGTAATTTGGGACGAAGAGAAAGAAGATTGTGAACAAAATTGTGTGATACGGGATAAATATCCGGACAAAGATCTGAACGATATAGATGATACATCTGTTGTTCTGGATGAGGAACGTGATGATATGCATGACTGAGGCATAAGTTTGGGTACTGGGATTTGGAAGCGACATGCCGATCAAGTTGTTGGGGCAATTTGTGCATCACATGAATTTGTCGGGGAAAAATCATGTGATGGCCCAAATAATATCGTTCTAGCATGTATTGGAAGCTTAGAGGAGTTTTTCCTTAATCCGTTTTATAGTCCAAAGTCATGTCCTCGAGTCACGATCAATACTTCGAGAATTGATGACCGTGGAATATCACGATAAATATTTGATCCGAGGAAACATTGCCACATGGGATTTATGAGTCATATACTAGGACTTTTGGATTTTTCTTTTATGCATTTGATAAAAATGAAGTTTAAAGAGACAGGGTTTACTTTTTTTTCTTTCTTCGAAGCGGCAAATCGAAGATCAATAATGGTTCCCCATTTATCCCCGTGGTGGAAGACAAAGAGTTTACGACCTTGAGGAGAAGGTCAATTTTAAAGGGGCGAAGAATGGTGTGTATAGATTATAATACATGTGAGAAACATCAAAATATATCGAATTGGAAGTGTATTATTGGCTAGATACTTGAGGTGGAAAATTGTGAGGTTTAAACAGGGCGCTCGACTGTGCAAAGTGCTTATGACCTTGAGGACAAGATCGGTTTTAAATGGGCGAGGAATGATAAGAATCGAGAGCGCGAATCGAACTATGCTTGATAAAATACGCGAGCCAAGATGCCGAATGACGACGATAGACCAATTGGACTCATACGTGAACTCTTATATATGGTTTGTTAATTACTTAGTTAATGTTTTATATTAGTTAGGAGTCTTCTAGTACTAGTAGTATTCTCTATTAGTTTGTCACGTCAATGTATATATATAGTCTATATAAGGCCATTCGTGTGTATTATATTCAATCAATTATATTATCATTAAACAATATTTTTGAGTTTCTTACTCTTCTATATATTTTTAATACTTAGCATCTGCTTATATTTTGATTATCAACGCTTTAACGAAGGGCCTGAGCCTAGAATTAGAGGAGAATTTACAAGTGGCGCCTGAGCGAGCGAGTAAATTCGTGTATCCAAAATCGCGGAGTCTATAACAATCGAGGAGCACAAGAATAGCAAGAACCGAGACCAAAGTTGAAACACATTTAGGAAGATGGAATCTACCGAAGGACGCCAACACTCCCCTTTTAACTCTTTTAGCTAGTAATATTCAGATAATTAGTTGTTGTTTTTTTTTAATCTCTTTTGTTGTGAGACCTTCAGCTTTAAATTTATGAAGTCCAAGGCGACACAAATTCAAAACGCAAATCTTTTAAACTGGAAGCCGGATCAATTCGTAAGTTATGTTACGTGAAGAGTTCACGGTAATGGTTTGGAGTTTAGAGTCATGGTTCGGTCAAATTGAAATTGATATTGAAATTGAAATCAATGAATTAAATTCCGATTAATTTCAATTGTGTGGTATGTGCAATATTAGTAGATACAGAAAATATAGTAAAATATGTATAGATAGATAGAGAAGTTATATCACACCATGAAAGGAGGAATCAAGTAGTGGGAAGGAAACTACCACCATTGGCGGACTAATAACTATAAACGTGACTTTTCTCTACTAAGCATTTATTTAGTGGGTAGAGTAGTTTCTTCCCACTAGATCATTTTGAATTATTTCATTGAAATATATATAAAACTTTAAAAAATAAATAAGAATTCCAGTATATACTAAAATAGCAATTACAAACAATTAATAAGATTTCACTTTGCTTTATCTTATGAACACATGAAATTAATATAATAAATTTATTTGTTTCTCATTAGATGAAGTTCACGTGAGCTAAAAAAAAAAAAAATTGTTTTGATTCTACTACTAAAAGTAGGGTAAAAAAATTATTTTGATTCTACTACTATCAACGAAACGCATTGTGGATATCCCTTTATTTCTTTCTTTGATCTGACGAAGTATTACTTTAGTTTCAGCAAGATTTTTTTTTTTTTGATTTTTTTTTTGTTTTGGGATCTTTAAACGATATCTTTTACTTCTCTTTCCTTCATTATATATATATATATATATATATATATATATATATATATATATATATATATATATATATATATATATATATATTTATATATATATATATATATATATATATATATATATATATATATATGTATGTATGTATGTATGTATGTATGTATGTATGTATATATACACATATATATATATAGATACATAGATACATACATATATATATATATATATATATATATATATGTGTGTATATATACATACATACATATACATATATATATATACACACACACACACACACACACATATATACATATGTGTGTGTGTGTGTGTGTGTATGTGTGTGTATATATATCTATGTATATATATATACACACACACACACACACACACACACACACACATATATATATATATATCTCTGTGTGTGTGTGTGTGTGTGTGTGTGTGTGTGTGTGTGTGTGTGTGTGTGTGTGTGTGTGTACTTCCGTACACTCGTAAATCCTTCCCATAACCTAGTTGTCGAAAGCTCAAGCGGAACCCTTACCATGAGCAACAAGAAATAAAATACCGATGTTTGCCTAGTCGAAGTACTAAACTACGACCTACTCATTGAAATCATGAGAAGACTAACTTATGAGTCTAATGAAGATGCATTGAAAGACTGGATGAGGGCGAAAAAAACGTAAGTATTTACCAGTATATCATAGATTAATCTATTTGTTTTATTTAACCCTAACTATGTTCTTTTGTTGTTGTTGTTTGATTTGTAAATGGTGATTGTTGTATTTCTTTAGTTGCAAAGTCCTATATGAAATTGGAGAAGCCGACACTGCGTTTTATCGACGTATGAAAATTGATCGAGTGGGCGCTGAATTCAAAGAGAGAACTCTGGCTAGACTCGTCGTAGCAAATAACCCGGAAGGGGTCTACCGGAAGGCTCTGGTATGATTACCATACATTGCATATTTTATCTATCTATATAATTATGTATAATCTACCAAGATCTAATAAACAAAAATGGGGTAATACTGTTCATAGACTTAGCAAACTCAATTACTGTATTACTGTAGCAATGTCTCTTTTCCTTTAAATGATCACTCTAACATGAAATGCTTCTCTGCGCTATGTTCTTTTGTGTCCTGAATTTCATTTTAAAACTAGAAAACTTAGTTTCATAATTGGTGGCTTAGAGTTTAAGTTTCCGCTATGTGATTAATTAGATTATGAGATAAGTTCATTTGGCGGTTTGGTCATAAGGTGCTAAAGCACTTAGGTGTGATTCTAATCTTCTTGCTACTTTTGGGTTAATAATTAATAAGGTGGAATCTAAGAAATTTTCACTGAAAAAATAGAAATAAAACCGAAATAACTTAGTACCACTGATAAATTGCACTAAGAGATAAGTTTATTTGAGTCTTCCAAACAGGGGCGGCCCAACGATTTTTGGGGCCTTAGGCAAATTCGAATTTGTGGCCTTTAATTAGAAAAAAAAAAAATTGTCCTGTTTATCAGGTAAATTACCCTTACTTTGACTACATTTTTTTAAAAGACTAATAAACTTATTTACATTTCTTTGTGAAATTTGGTGTCTCTGAACATCGACTCTAGAAATAAAATATTAAAATGTTTAGTACAAAAACTGAGAAATTGAATAGAACCAATAGAGATATAGGTTGAAGAAGAAGAGTAAGATGAAATAAAATTGTCTAAATTTATGGTTTTTGATTGTATTCATTATTCAAGAGATAGATATTAATTAAATAATTCTACTAACTAAATCAATTAATTACCTATCAATTAACCGTGTAAATTTAATGCAGTCTCTTAGTTATAAAAATAAATATAGAAGGTGTTTTTCAATCATCGAGATATATAAAGTAACTATAGCATAATCAATTCAATTACATTAATTAAGAAAATGGGACCTTCTTTCTTTGGGGGCCTTAGGCCATGGCCTCAGCTGCCTATATGGCTCGGTCGGCCCTGCTTCCAAATTCACAATTCTAATGAATGGATTATATTATGTTAATGCGTATGCCCCTTCTTGCTGTTTTCATGTTGAATGAATTTGTTCTTTCCTTTCCTTATGACATAGATGCTTTATAATTGGCATTGAAAACAAATTATGAACCTCACCGGATAGTTACAACAAGCATGTGCGGGGCATCTTACAAGTCACCGTGTGTAACACGGTCCTGTAGTCCTAGTTAAAAATATATTCTAAACTTTTAACAAGTGGACTAACCTCAAATCGTATACTGCAGGAGGAATTTTTTACTAATGGTAACGACGTTGAATCATATCCCGTTTTCGAGAAGGCAATGCTGTTGAATCATCCTGAAGCTCGTTATGCATATAGTTTTGTACGCTTGTTCTCTCCCGATGAGAAGATTCGACTGGATGGAGCGAAGGCACTGAAAACTTTGGAGAAAGAGAGTTATCTTTCTCTATCTGGTGAGAGAGATATGTTGAAGGAGCGACTCAAGTTTACGTGGATCAAGCATAACAGATTTCGACCAAAGCGTAAATTTTGTAGCATTTCTCACATTGGGTGGGAAGGTGATCAACCAAATCTCGTTGAGGATGATTGTCCTCTTTGCAGAGGACGGAAAGAAGTCGTTTGGGTATGTGGGTCATTAACTGACCAAAAGTTTATGACCAATATAGTTCTGTTTTAGATTATTCGTAGAATGCTATACTTTGTAATACTAGGTCATTTTGGGTATTTGGATTCTAAAACCTAGCAAGTATTTTGGGTGTCTATCATTTTTGGTATGTGGACGTGGTTTAACCATTCTCGATTCAAATAATTTTTCCTTTTTTTTCAGTGTGAAACAATATGTCAAAATGTGGAGGGGGACAGGGAGTTCTTCTCGTAGCCGTAATCCTTCCATGTCATATGCACAAGTATTCCCGTTTAGCTTGAGCAATGTTTTCAATTGTCAAATATGACATAGTTGCGACTTAAATATTTATACCAACTATAAAACAACTATATGTATCCATTTTTTATAGAGAAAAATATGAAGAAGTGAGTTAATTGAGTACCTACTCTAATTTAATTGTTCAAACAACACCATAATGTAAAATACAATTGCTTAAATAAAAATTCAAATTATTTTTTTGTAGGATTTGAAACCCATTATTAAGATTTAAAAAACTCAAAAAAATCAGAAATTCGACATTAACGTGGGTACCATGCGCCTGTACCGGGCGTGCGCTAAGCACACGCCCGGGCCCTAGTACCCTGTGTGCCCTAGGCACGCCCGGTACAGGCGCCATGGCGCGCCGGGTGCCCTGTGCCACCGTTTATTTCAAAATTGTGATTTTTTGAGTTTTTCGGTATATATAAATTTACGGGTACGACCCTAAAATTCAAAATTTGTACAGATGGTCATACAAATTCAAAATGTCACTGTACTTTCTTATGTTTGCGATTCAATATGCAGAGACAAACGATAACATGATTCTGTGTCCATGTGGTTTTCCAACAACTCAAGATATCATCCGTTCCAATTATTGGAAAGTAAGTAGTTTTTAGTCCCCAAAAGGTAATTTTTTCCCACTACTTAGTTATTTTCTAATTAAATATTTAATTGAAAATTACTTATAGACAACATACACTAAATTAAAAATTACAAGAAAATTAATATACTTTGCTACCAACATATGAAATTAATTTAATAATTAAATTAATTTCTTTCTCATAGAGGGAAAGTTCATGCGAAATAATTTACAATTTATCAACTTTTAAATTCCGGTAATAATCAATCACGCGGGTATCTGCGTGTCATTTTACTAGTGTTAAATTAATTTCATATTTTTGGGTTTATATGCAATCTTTTCAATATTAAATTTACATAAATTTATAAAAAAATTCATAAACCAAGTGTTTTGGATCGGGAGCAATTGCGCAATTGCAATACTAAATCTTAGAGCATTCACAATAGTTTCTCTATAAAAATTTCCCTAAAATCGTTTTAAACTCAACCCCTATAATATTTTGAGTACTACATATTTAACAATTTACTAATGCGAGATTTCCTTTTAGTGGTTTAATTTAAATATAAATAATAATTTTAATAACCACATATTCTAAATATAGTATATAAATTAATGATTAATGCACAACAAAATTATTTAGGCATGCACAAGTGTAGGCATATAAAGAGTCGGACCGAAAGAGTGTTCCCTATTTATTTAGGTGGTTGATAGATAACGCGGAAGCATAAAAGATAAAAACAATTCTTTTTTTGGAAGCGGCAAAGCGAGGATCAGTTATGGTTCCCCATTTACCCCCGTGGTAAATGGGGAACCACGGGGATAAGCTACTAGAATCCCCTATAGTAGTACATGGCAAACAAGCCATCAAAACGAAGCAAAGCTTCAAACGCCTACAGGTAAAGGCAATGCGTCTGTTTTATCATAAACTGGAATAATAATAATAATAATAAAACCTAACCTAAGCGACTCTTTAAATATCATCAAAACCCAATCAAGGACCTAGAAACAATAAACCAAAATATAACTTTAATAAATATAAAATAAAGACACCAAAACAATAATATAGCAATTAGGTCCGCTGCCTAATTCTTGTTCTCCATCAGTGGTCCATACAAGATTTAGGGAATCTGATTTGTTAATATTCTAACACGTATTTTGATTTTTTGCCAATATTTAAGCAAAAAAATATTGTGAATGGTCCACCCCACCAAAAAAAAAAAAAAAAAAAAATCCCTCCTAGCCCTGAGACGGGTGGCCATGCACTGTGTGAACCGAACCGAACCCATTAGGATCATTATGTGAACTGAACCGCCTAGTAATAAAAAATGGTTAAAAAAACCAAAGAGACCATTCATAAAGTCACTGGCCAAATCTCGTCCCAATCATCTACGCTCTCCGTCATTCCGCCTCAAAACAGTCGATCATTCAAACCTCGGCAGCGCTTTCAGGGTTTTGGTGATCAACCGCCTCTTTTTTATTTTTAATTTTTACAATTTAACTCTCCGTCGTTATACTTTTGGTCAATTGTATTTTCAATTGTCTATTCAAATTGTGAGTACACATTAGGTTAATGATGTTGGATTGTTGATCGATATGCTTGAATCGAAGTTTATTTATGTAATTGTTCCCCATCATGCTTCTTAGAACGTGTGATTGTGTGCGCGCGTGTCCATATTGTTTGATTAACAGTGTTTTCAGACTTAGAATCGGTTCATTCTATTCATGTTACTCGAATCGGTTAACAATTTGTTTTGTTTTTTTGTATATGTTCAGTTCATTCATTGATGCTTCTTATTTGAAATAGGTTACACCAAGTTTGCAGACCTAATAGTCCGAAGTATTCTCTCAATATCAAAGTTAGTGAGAAGTATTTTGATTGTCAACTTGTTTTGCATGGTTATTGTATTGTTTCTGTTACACTCTAATCAAATTGTCATTTTTTCATGTGTTAATTTTGTAGGGAGAGCAGTCATAATCATGTGTATCCAACGAAACCCAATGATACACACCTTCCCAAACGGGTTAGGCAGTAAAAGGATGTACACCTGACAACCACGACAAAACCTACATCACAGCCCCCCAAGGCTCGGATAATTAGGAAGAGTCGCAAATCCAACTCGTCTTCGTCATCAGACAAGGTGGCAGGTCATGTTTTTATTTCGAAAGCAATTAGTACCGTGAATCTTACATGTTCTCATTTGTTACAATCACGATGAATAGGTAACATATTCTACACGGATGAGTATTACGCGACTGTCAACGCTGAACACCAAAGTTAAAGATAGACTAGGAGAGGTCTTTAAGGGGAGTTGTTTTGAAGGTATAACCAAGATTAACTTTGAAAAACACCACAGGGACCTGGTGCATTGGTTAATTCGAAATAATAATCCAGTTGCAAGTGTCTTGAGAGTCAATGACCTGACGTTTCATGTCACTGATGCTTTGGTTGGAAGCGCCCTAGGGGTTCCATCAACAGGGCAGGAAATCATCATAGATGAAACTGACAAAACTGGTTATGAAAATTTCAATAGTTATTTCAGTTTTAACCGATACGATAGGGTAGTTATGAGCGATTTACGTAGATTTTTGAAGCAAGGTGGTCAAATGATCAAGTGTTCGAGTTGCAGTACCTTGTATATGCTTTTGGAGTGTTACTATTTCCGGAGATGTCCCTTAATTTACATTGCAAATTCCTAAACCTCCTGGTTGATATGGAGAACTTACATAAAAAGAATTGGGAAAAGTTGATAAGAGAGACAACGAACGAAGCCGTGGCCGCATATAAAAAAAAACAACCTATATGACTGCATGCCCATTTCTGTTGGAGGTACAATCAAGTTTCTTTGACACCTGCCATTTGTCTGATTATTTAGCATGATGGGATCGTGAATTATATTTTATTGAATTGCTGTCAGGTCCTCTTCTTTTCACTGGTGTCTCCATCTAAATCGAGAGGGCAT
Organism: Plantago ovata; assembly: GCA_028274465.1. NCBI lineage: Eukaryota > Viridiplantae > Streptophyta > Magnoliopsida > Lamiales > Plantaginaceae > Plantago > Plantago ovata. The sequence goes on from CM051455.1 coordinate 74,973,029, forward strand.
AAGGTATGCCTCTTGAGTGACATGCCGTACGTTGAACAACTCACTAGGAAATTCGTCCGTGGCATCATGCATGACTTTAAGAAATCTTCCGAACAATTGTACAAGGATCCAAAGGTCATAACCTTTCTTGCTGTAGTAGTAATTTCATATACAGTGATTTTCTCATGTTTCTGTTTTTAATTGTTTAACTACAAGAGCTCAACATTTTTTCTAAGACTCTTTTAAATGTTTCAGGCTTGCGTGGTGAACGGGGCAACCACTAACTCTGTAATCAGGGATCAGTCTGACCCAGAGGCAGAGGGAGAAGGCATATCGATTTCCGACGTACGTTGCACGGAAGACGGAGATTCTGATGAAGACCAAACTACGTCTGATAGAGACGAAGATTCAGATAACAGGTCTAAGAGGTCCAGGAATGATACGCACTTTGTCCCCCCCTGCAATGGGCACGCGAGATCCACAACAGACTCTGGATGAGCTTGCAGATATCATATGGCCAAATTCTATTAAAGGCTTGCAGTTGGGAGATACGATCATTACAAAGTTGGAGAAAGTGAAAAAGAATCTGGAGGACATGCCACGCTTGGCTGCGGCAACAGCAAGAGATACTATCAAATAAGGCTTGACTGGTACTCTGCGGAACCAATGCAATAAAAACAAGTCAGAGTACAACGACTGTGTGATTGGGCAACAGGGAAGGCCCAATGGTAAAAATGTGACTCCGCAGGCAAGTCAAGAACCTGGGGTATCGACGAGTGCAGGTGTGAGAGTTGAAATAAACAAGACCAAGGATAAGAATGTGGCTCACCAGCGCCTCAATAATCTGTCCAAGACCAATGTCGGTCAAGAACCTGAGTTATCGATGAGAGCAGGGGTGAAAATTGATCCCATCAATCCCAAATATGATAATGTGGCTCCGCAGCCTGGCAGTACTCTTTCCAGAAACAAGGCAGATGTGGCTGTTGATTCCAAACGAATCAGTGAAAACATTTCGACTCCGCAGCTTGACATTCATTCCAGAAAACACATAGAAAATTATGTGGTTAAGTCGATTCCAGGTGAAGATAAGTATTCTGACGAGCACAAATTTAAGAATGTCACGCCCAAGCAGGGAAATAATAAGCAGGTTCGTATGGGTTGGTGTCCAAGTGCGAAAATGTCGGGAGATGACATTTATTAATCGATCTGTGACACTTTGGCACTTAATCATACGGAACTTAATACCTATATAACCAAATATGGAGGACCATCCAATAGACATAGAGGAAATGAGAGGTTTGTTTACAAAACCTCTTGTCTTCTTTGTTTTTAATTTTTAATTTGGCATGATCACTTTTAGGTAACATTTCCCTTCACTGTCAACCAGGGAATTTTTGGTTCGGTATGGAAATGAGATTTTCATAAGTAGAGAGCATATGAAGGGCCTGAGGGATAGTGAATATCTATTTGACGAGGTAAGGTCTTTTGTACTTACATTACATACGTTGATTACTTGTCTACTTCAGTGTTTTAATCAATTTGAAAGTGTAAGAAAATATGGTCAGAGTTACCCCTAGGGTACGCAGCGGAATTTTAAAAATTTTCTTAACATACTGGTTAATTGATTATGCATATGTCGTATATATGAACACGTCAATTAGAAGACTAACCTTACTTCCAAAGCAGCTTCCAAGTCTTCGTAATAATCCGGTGTATCTTCTCCTTCGTCGAAGTCGAAGATATCTACAATACTCTGTATATCTGCAAGACAATAAGAGTTAGTTTCCAGCTCCTAGAACCTCAACCTTGGTATCCACGGATGAACAGCCTATCGGAAGAATGCTAGGATATTCTTTATGTGACCAAGAAGACGGGGCGGCAATTCCCTCCGGTGGCGGTGCGCGCGCGCGTGAGGCTAAGGGAGGAGGGGAGAGTTTTTATTTTCTCTAAGAAAACTGGGTAGAATAACTGTGTATCAAAAATCACACGTAAAATCGTATGTAAAACTCTCTCCAATAGTCTACTATATATAGTAGTCTATAGAAGCCTAAAGCATAAGCAATTAGACTTCCTAAAGGAATAAGAATCTAATTCTTATCGCACAAGGAAACCAATATCAAGTTTAGATTCATTCCCAATCAAATCAAAACTCAATCAGGAAAATCTAACTTATCCCTTGGACATCTAATACAGGAAGGAGTCGAACTCCTTCCCCTATTCTGCCACGCGCGCGCGCGCGCCTGTCCTACGGGACGTGGGTCCCACTTTTGGGACCCACATATATTTCTAAGGCAATCCAAACTCCAAGTAGATTTTTGCCCAAGTGCATATGTTAATTCTAAATTAACATATCCTTTACAATCAAACCTCCATTATATTTCTAAAATATAATCTTTAATTGTATTTACATAAAATACAATTACTTAGCCAATTCAATTAATAATTCCAAATCATTAATTGAGCCACCAATTATTATAATTAATTCCAAATCAATTACAATCCATCAATCACAATTAATTCCAAATTAATTGCTATTCCATCTTCAAGGATATCCTGATAGGCTGAATCACCGCATAGTGTGACCCATAGGGCCTCACCGTATTAAGCAAGTCCTAGACTAGGCAACATGGAATTCCTAGACGGTTCCATTTGCAATATTAATACGTGAGGACGTTTGAGAGGTTTCTCAAAGGTAACACTTTCGTTGCGAAGCCTGTTGAGCTCAACGCGGCGATGGTAACGTCCCTTCATCTGACTTGCTCGGATGTATCTAGGATCGATGAAGTGTCTATCCCAATAATACATCCACGGGCGTCTCAGGGAGTTGTTTGGTTAAGATATACTTATCACCATCATAATTTATCACTTGCACTGGCCAGTGACTTTACCAACACAACTATGAAGACTACGAGCAGTGCTCTCCTGTGCTACACTTGAGAGATGAATCCTTCACAGAATCACTTATCACCCCCATTTGTATTTAGCCATAATCCTGGATCGTGTCTTAGGTCAACTGCTTATTCAGAGCTGACATCGACGGGTCCACCAAGGATATGGAGCAACAAATGTGATGATAAAGTCCTGTAAGTGCAAAGGACGAATGGCATCACTTCGACAACTCACCGGTTCCCATAGACACGTCGGTGTAGAGTATACATCGATGGGAGTGTCCGGTGGGTACTTCCGTTGTTCGATAAAGCTTCTTCGAACAACTATGCGCAGTTATGGGAACGTTCCTTGATTGTCCAACAATCCGTTCCGTGGCCGTGGGATCGGCTCACACTTGCTCCAACAAGTATAACCTCCACGCATACTAGTCTTGTCAGGTTCATTCAGACCCCCACATCCGAGATGTACCACGACTAGGGAGAGTTTGGGATAGATGGTAACTCACATAGCTCCCACTAACTGTGTGATCGGTCATCTATCCGAGGGGACATGTTCAGTATCAATACAGACAGCAATATAGATATGACATGCTGCAGCCTGGTGTAATATAAATATGAAAGCAATACTCAACAGTAAAATGAAACAAACATATATTATATTACGTTGACCTCTGTAATAGTACATATATATCCTCTACAAGGGCACCATGCCCTTAGTAAGGACTGTCTCTAGGACATATACATTATCAGAAAGTACGTACTTATAATGCTACGATTCCATAACATTTAAACATACATAGATCATAAGTGGAGTTTCATACATGACTTGGTCAGACAGAAATCTCAGATATGTCGACACCAACCACTGGGTGCTGCCTATGCAGTTATGTGTAAGTCCTCAACTTAAATTACACTATTCAACAAACAGAATTATGCAACTTCCCATGTATAATTTTTTCATTCTTTTTCCTATGATTTCTAATATCTGAAGCATGACACTGGAAATAATAAGATGCCTAAACGGAAAAGGTAGACCAATTTGAAAGGCAAAATAAAGAATTTCCTGGGAACTCCGTCAGACTGCTCAACAATATCCATACCATTACTGCAACTCAACCATTTCTTCGTGTGCCGGGTGAATTTCGATGGGGCAAAATTAGAAATTTGTGACACTGATGATAAACTAGTACAGGCAAACAGTAGCAGACTCGCGTTGGCTCTGAATGCGGTAAGATTATTTCTTAAATAATAGAGGTGTATAGTACTAGTATATGCCATGCACAGTATATACAAGTAGTATATAAATCAAATGAAGGATCATGACATTACGTGCAGGTGACGATACTTGAGGAGACAACCACGTTAATGAAATTAGGAAGTTTCAAACATAAGCAGTGGCACAAGTTCAAAGTTGTTTATCCACCAACGGTGCCATGTCAACGCAACTCGTAAGAATAAGCATAGCTATTCATTTACAACACGTAATATTATTTTTTTGCTGCTACTGATGTATAAACAGTTATATTCTCATACATGCTGAATCTAAAAAAATGCAACACTGATTGCGGTGTATACATGTCTCTTCTTGATCTTCAGGGAAGCTGTTAACAGACAATTGAGTCATGTAAATTCACTACAGATCTGATCTTTCAAGCATGCTCTACATATGTGGTTGGAAATTACCTTTATTATTCAAACTCCTGAGATTGAATTATGCAGGTTGAAATGTGTGACACTCGGACGAGGTTGGCGGAGAATCTGTATACCTGTTGTAGAAACATTATTTACCACAAGTGAGTGAAATGTCATGTATTATATCCGTCCCAAGCCAACTGTCACATTTTCTTGATTATAAAACATTTGACTTTTGATTTATTTTCAAGATCGACTTTGAAAACAAAATTAATTCAATGCAGCTGAGGAAAATATACAGTATTTAACTAGATTATAGTATGAGAGATTTATTTGTGTTGAAAATTGAATTTACAAATTACTCAAAATTCAAACATGACATTTGACATGGTTACTAGAGAGGAAGATGTACCCACTATGAACTGAAATATTTATGAGCTCTGTTTTTGCAGCAAAAAAATATCAATATGGGCTTGCTTCCCTACTGTAGAAGAACTGAAAATGGTCAAGATTGTGCACACCATTTATGATCCATAGACAGTGACATTGTTAACATCACTAATAGAATAGTGAAAGCATTTTCCTTTCCCTACAAAGTATGTGAAGATATACTCGTTGTTTATGCTCCAGAGGTAGGTCATGCTGCTGACGGTGAGTTATGTACCGATTCTCTATCGAATGATTCTGACTTGAGGAATCATGTCAAGAGATGTGTGGAGGCTGGATACTGATGCATATATTTGTTTGCGTTGTACTACCACACGGTAGACGACTCAAAGAAAGTTGATGAAGTATATCGGGAGAGGAATCGAGCAAAAGAATTACTAGAGGTGTACAGGAACGAAAATGGGAATTTGGGTTAACCTGTGCTCAAGTCGACAATCTGAGAAAAGCCTCATGCTATTTATTGATAAAATATTTTTTAGAAGAAATTCTGTCTGCACAGCTACTATGAAAGGAAAATTGTGTTGGTTATGTGGCTGAAATTTTACCTATTGGACTTGTGTAATTGTGTTTAGTTTTATATTTTGTTTGGCTTTGAAATGCCTTGTTTGGAATGGGTGAAAATGTGGAGTATAAACTATTGTTCGAATCTCAACACGTGCCCTTCAGACAATATTTTCGGTTTTTTTTCTATATATTTTTCTTAAAAACAATTTTGATACATAACCGTGCTTGGCACATGAAAAAGTAAAGGCTGGTTGTTATGATAAGTTAACTTAGTGATAAAGGTTCTCTCTAATACTTTCAGTTACATTACTGAGCAAGATCAACATTATCAACATAACCGATGTTCGATTTTTGTGTAATTCTTGTAAGGCGGCCGGTTTGGATGTATTATCCGGTATTGGTTGTAATTGGGATTGTAAGCTCACGAGTATTTCTTATACTCGAGTTATCAATAAAAGTTTTTAGCCGTTTCAAAAAGAAAAAAAGAAAACATTACTGATGCCTAACTATTCGATCCCTGTTCCTTGTGGCCATATTGTTGTCAAAAGTGATCACTTGTGACCAAATATTCATATATATTGAACAAATTTTTGTTTTTGAACAATATGCCCATTCATTTCACTTTTTCTTATTGTCAAATAGTCATAATTTGTCTTTATCAATACAAATAAATTATGGTTATGTACATCAATATTATTCAAAAGATGTGATCACCGCAATGAGATATGAAATACTACTATGTAAGAATTTTAATTTTAAGAAACAAAAGATATCAAATTAACTGTCAAGAGTTAACTAGTGCTGAAGGATCATTATATAAGATTTAACTAGTACTTGTATCACATAAAAGAATTTCAACCAAGAAACAAAGGAAAGCGAATAACAATGATGTCCAAAAAGCATAAAAAACTACGATATGAAATACTTGACTAGTCCAATAGTTGAACTAATTCAAACCCACTCAATTGTATCTCCAAAAATTAAATCCACCGCCAAATCAGCTTCATACAAGCGAAATTGAGCCAGCATAAGTTCAGGCGTTAAACCCATCATCGGATGAGTTCCGTCGCGGTGTTTGCCGAGATGGAAAGGATTATATTTAATTCCCCCCCCCCCCAACGTGATCCCTACTCCACGCATACGATGTATGAAGTCAAGAGCCAATTCCACAGAGTTGACAGATGAGAGATCAGATGCGCCATTCTCCCTGATTAGTTGATCAGTGCTAAACAATTTCATAATGCCATACGCATACATAGATGGCACGTGACCTGAATCTATGGCCTTCCTCAAAAGCTCATATGAAGTTAATTCGTTTTCATTGGTGAAAAATTCCTCCTGCACATGGAAACAATTAGTATTAGGTGTTGACTAAAAATTACATTAAACAGCATTGAATGAAATATAAAAATAATTTACCAATGCCTTTCGTAGTAAAGCTTCCTGGTTATTTGCATCCAAAAGCTTCTCCAAGACTGAAATTGGCAGGTTCGAACTTCCATCAAGTTTAATAAGTTTGAGAACTTCACTTTCCTCTCCAAGGATATTCAGATCTCTACAACTATACAGCAAAAAGTATTCATAAAACTTGAATCGTGGAAAACATTAATCAATATATATGATAAAGAAATTTAACCATTGTTTTGCCCCAGCCCAATAAGCTGGTCCCTCGGCAGCAAGAAACTCCAATATATTAACAAGTATGTCTCTCGGCCAATATAGACTCACCATCGGAAGTGTATCGATTGATGGTTTCTACAAGCTGATGCAGGTTTTATAGGAGGATTGTCGAGAAGATATGTATGTGAGATTGAGTTCAGTTTTCCAAATCTTAAACTACTTTATCGTGTGTGTATATTGGAAAATATCCCTAAGAATATGGCGAAGATATACCACGACCACTAACTAAATTTAAGGTATTAAACATTTTGGTAATTTAAGAGGTAAATTCGCTACATAAAAATACTTCAAAGTTCAAATTAAAGGCGTTAATGAATGAATAAACGTGCTAAACCTTTAAACCTTAACTTTTTTGGCTTATACAATTTAATAAACTAGTAGTAACAATTCATTCAACCAATAAACTCGTGTAACATATTAATAGGCCCAATAAAAAGTCCAATCGGGGACATAAATGGCCCAGAAATGTTGATCCGAAATAAATGCTGACTAGGCAAAGTAAGGGTATTTTAGTCAATTTGGATATGACTAAAATCTAATTTTTCACTTCCATTTACGCGAAACCAGTTTGTTTTGACATACATGAGTTCATTTTTGTCCATTCATGTAAGTGCGAAAGATGAAAAACCAAACACCAAAGGGTACCAAACACCAAACACACTCGAAAGCGACGTTTTTCCGCTTAAGAAACTCATATACGCCGGTCTCCACTCACCCACGGGCAGATTTCTCATGTATAAGATCGTTTGACCGCCTCTAAGAACCGAACACTACATAATTGATTTATTTTATGTGCGGATATTTGTTTTTTAAATTTTTTACTGCTTCAAAATTTCAAATTAAATAAAAACAAATTAAAATAGATTGCCACAGAAAAGAAGATACAACAAGGATCTATGTCACATTGATATTAATCAGTGAAAATTTCCCCTTGGTATCCGCCCGTAGACCCGAAATACGAAACACAAACCCACATATCTTTTGTACTATTAATTAGACACTTAAATGAGCTACTTAATCAATAAATTTAATAATATACATGATGGATTGATTACTTTTGATATAATGTGGAACAATTCGATGAACAATTAATAGAACAAGTCAACGTAAATTACAATTTAGATTAATAATAAAAAAGCAAAAAAAAAAAAATGTCAATGGGCCAAGGCCCATTACCATCTGATATAGAGCTCATTAGCTCAATGTAACATGGAGTAGTATTAGTAATTTGAAAGTATAATTTTAAAAGTCGATATCTAATACATTGTTCATAAATTAACTAATGGTTCCATTGTACATTTAAATGGACTAATATTTATTTATATGAATCTCTATTCTCGTGGAAAATCGAAGACATCGATCATGTATTTTTTCGGTGCTGCCATTCATTTCGAGCTTGAATTGTTTTTTATGATTGAAATCGCGCCAAAGCAGTATTCCCTCTCTTGTGCCCACGCTGTGTTTAGGGTTTCAAGAGTTTGAAATATCGGAAACTATTTGTCCCCAAGATCTCATCTAAGCATCTAAGAGCAATACTGCACCGTTACTTCAAAGAATTCCGATTTAACAAGGTATTATTTATTTCTTCTGCACATGTCGAACACTTGGAGTAGATTTCTATAATAGTTGCGTCGTTGATGCATTTGAACGTGAGTATATAGCATATTAATATTATAGATTGTTCCCCTGTTTATGAAATACTTCGATGTATCGCCGAACACGTTAGGTCGTTTATTGGATTCATATATAACTTTCATGTGATTGATCGATTTGATGATTTACAAATTATGTGAGATGTTTTGTTATGTGATTGACAAGACTCATTCATCGCTGTTACTAAATATGTTTGGATCGGAACTTCCGTCTTGTGCCAGAACTATGCGTATTTGGACCTGAGCAACCATTTTAATATTTTCTAATGTTTTTGTCATTCATTGGTTTATGTTAATTGGGAAATCATTATTGGTTTTGTCTTAAGTGGGTTTGTTTTGGTGATGTACGATTATGAGGAGTGTTGCACCTGTGTAAAGTTTTCTGTGATTTATCTAATACTCTATGAATGTATTGTTGTGACTATTTACCGTACATATAGAAATATACTTTATTCAATAAATTGCTTATCATATTTAACGCGTATGGATGTGTTACTTGTAATGTTTCACTATAGGTAAAATAATGCAGCGGAGAGACAGATCATTATTAAATAAAAGAAAGTATGCACATGGTTATCAAAACACTGATCTAGCTCATGTATGTGAGAAGCCAATCGAAGATCAATCAAGGACGTCGAGAGCTAATAAAAAATTCATAAGACAAAGTGTTGATTCTTTGACCACCTCAGTTGGCACTAAACCAGATCGGAAATTGAGAGCTAACGGAAGATCTTCTTTGACCACCACAATTGATGCTCAACCTGGTCGGAGTTTGAGATCTAACAAAAGAGATACTTTGAACTTATCAGTTGATACTCAACCTGCTCGGAGGTTGAGAGCTAAAAGGAGAGCTTCTTTGACCACCTCAGATGATAATCAACCTGATTGGAGGTTGAGAGCTAAAAGGAGAGCTTCTTTGACCACCTCAGCTGATAATCAACCTGGTGATCGGAGGTTGAGAGCTAAAAGGAGAGCTTCTTTGACTACCTCAGATGATAATCAACCTGGTGATCGGGGGTTGAGAGCTAAAAGGAGAGCTTCTTTGACCACCCCAGATGATAATCAACCTAGTGATCGGAGGTTGAGAGCTAAAAGGAGAGCTTCTTTGACCACCTCAGATGATAATCAACCTAGTGATCGGAGGTTGAGAGCTAAAAGGAGAGCTTCTTTGACAACCACAGTTGATACTCAACCTGATACTCAACCTGATCGGAGTTTCAGAGCTAACAGAAAATTCAGCCAAAGTGTTGCTTTGACGATTACAGTTGCAACTCAACCTGATCTAGATTTTGTGCCTGATGATTTGTTGCAAGTCTCTTGTACAAATTTTCCGGTTACATCCAAAAGCCATGATTATGAGTCCAAGGAAATGGACTGTAGCACTACTTATATCAGCGATGATTCATCCCCATTCCCTGGTCATATTTTGGATATTGAGCCAATAACAATGCTTTATCCGTTGGATGGGGTGGATGTCAGCTCAGAAGCTCCTAAGTTGGAGGAACATGACACTCTTGATTTGCATTGTTCTGCAATTGAGTTTGGAGATGAGACTTTGGGGGCGAGTTCTTGCATAAATTCACACCCAGTTGATGTTTTGGCAAATGAGTTTGTAGAGCAGACTATAAGGTCACATCCTGATGATAAAAGTACAGAATTATATGATTCCAGCAACTCTTTCCCAATACAAGCGATTTCCAAACAAAGCCGTAGGTACGAAGTGTAAGTTCCTGACACTGGTTTGCCACAGAAGCAACATGAGTCCTTTGGAAGCCATGGTCATGTTCATGAATTATCGCTTGATTTATCGATATCCATGAAGAATGAAACATTAGTTTCTGTGGAACACACTAAAGCTGATGAGGTGAAAAATTCACCTCGTACACTGGATGAAACAAAAAGCAATGGCTTGAACTATCAAAGCAGTCACATGAAAGATGAGTTGTTGGGTGGTGCCAAGATAACTTCAACATCTCCAAATATCCGTGGATATACAGATTACTGCACAGAGAACCAAAGAGAAACTCTTTCAGCACCTGAACCATGTCCCCTTCATCAAAAGATACGTTCAACACGAAGGGTTAGAAAGAACTGCGTTTTTCCTTTTTCTTGTTAAACTCTTTTTTTTTTTTTTTTGAAACTTTACGATGTGATTTATTGTCTGCAGGTCATATCCCCATCTTCTCAGGAAATAATGTGCTTTACGGAGAATTTGGAAGATTCATGTAGTGACATGAACCAATATAGTAAGTAACATGCATGAACTTCATTGATTTAATGTGTAGTATTCAGCATAACTAAAATATATGCAAGTACCACCTTGCTGATTAAGAACATTAGAGAGTTGTTTTGTTTGTCCACAAATGGTAAGCTGCTTCCCTGATTTTTTTTTTTTGTTTTTTTGTTTTTTTGTTTTTGGGAACGATATGTTATTACTTCATGTAATCACATTCATTCCCCTTGCACTTCCTCCCTAGGTTTGAGTGTTCACCTTGTCAACCTTCTAAGAAAATTATACTATTACCTTTCTTGCTTCCAAAAGTTGTACCTGATTATAACGTAGACTCTAATGCAAAATAAGTGTATTTCATAGGTGCTCCAGTATTATTTAATTGTTCATTCAATTCAACGCTGACAGACTTCTTTAATTTTTGTATTATTCTGCAGGATGTAAGGCATCTCCAAGGAAAGCACATATCCCTCCAGGTAAAGTAATTATGAATAAGGGAGGAATACAGTTTATCCAGAGAAGTGGTATCAGACAGGTTATAAGTAAACCTTCTTATAAAGGCTATAGGCAGGGCCTTCATTCCCGCAACTACCGTAACCTTAGTAGTTCAAGAATCCATGAAAGTGCAATTGTGTTGTCACAGCATCAGATGCATGACATTGAAAATGTTGCAGTAAAGTTGATGAAAGAATTGGATTTGATGAAAAGCATGGTTGAACAAAAAATCACATTCCAATCTAATATCACTGGATCACTGGCAAAAGACACGGATGAGGTATGTATACTGCATCTCTAATTAAGGTTTCTAACTATAGTTTGATGCCAAATGGATAAATGAGTAAAGTGTTCTTAGTGGTTAACCAGTTTTATCATTCCAATGAATAAAAAAATTCGGGAGTTCGTACTGTTACAATCCAGCCTAATGATAACTTAATTTGCTTTCTATAATGCTGATTCATTAGTACTATTGTTCTAGAAGTGCTGTTAAAATGTATAAATTCTTTTCTTTGTTATGTGTTCATGTCCAGTTAGTAGGTTTTCCAAATTCATAACAAGTTTTGGATGTAAAATCATATATATAGGTACGAGAGTAGTAATCGATGATTGCGGTATCTTCATTTATATGCAGGTAAGAACAACTATAATGAATGCCACTCGAGCAACGGAAGTAGCACAGAAGTGTCTTAAGACTATGTCAAGGGACTGCAAGCGGTTTTGTAAAATAATGGTTTGTCACACCCATTTTCTCGAGAATGATTGATTAGAATCCTTTACATGCGTAAATATCATTATAAATATAACTTTCTAGTTTTGTACATGTACATATCAGGGAAATAATAGCATCTTGTGGCAAATCATTATATCCTCCATCATATATATCCCGATTTCAGTATATTGTTGTTTGATATAGGAAATGACTCCTCCAACTAGTGTTGTCCCCAAATTTAGCGTCGGAAGTCGTTTAAAGAAGGTTAGTTTTGCTGATGAAGCTGGTGGAGAACTCTGCCATGTTCAATTCTTTAAGAAGATCGACATGTCTCTCATATGAATAGACAAGACTGCTGATCCCACAATGAATTAAGGGCATGTGCCAGTCAAAGACGTTGACTTTCTATGATCTGTGGAACCAATTGATTGATAGGGAAAAGGATGCTCAGGATCAAGGTACTACTAATGCACACAATTGGTATGTATCGGTCAGCTGCAATCCGTACTTCCATAGACTTTGTATCCTGCTGGGACAGGACCGAGATACTCAAGGCGTCCCATTCCGTTACTGATCAATGCTGGCCCATTATGATGTGTGAACGTTATGTGCTCTACCAAAAAGTTTCTAAAACACCTGTTCCAATATGTCTGGTAGTTCTTTCTTGTGACTAGGCTAAGTACTAATCACACTACTTTACTTAAGTTTCACATGCTACTATGAAGGTGCCTTAATAGTTTTTCAAACAATGAAGGTGCCTTAATGACATTCTGTTTTGAATAATCTGTGGAATATTTGAAACATTAGGGACCTACTATATATATTTTACATGTATTTCGCTTTTTTCCTTTGTATTTTTCTATTTTTGTGTTTCTGTTATGTTTATTATGATTAATGCATAAAGAAAAAATATATACACAATATGTAAGAGAACTCTTTACTGGTCTACTATTTTTAGCCCACAATATGCAAACTTCAGGCCTCCTATTGTGTCCCCAAAAATGTTTAACAATTGTATGTAAATGGAAGAGGTTTTAGTATTGGAAGAGGTTTTAGGATTCCTGTAACTAGTGAGATCTCGCCACATTTAGGAGTTCACTTTGGTGGGACCAGTTTATATAGGGGCTCCTGCAATTACGGAGTATGATGTTGTTGGTCTTTTTTTTATTAGCTTTTATCTCAAATATAGGATAGGGGTTGATTTTATAAGGAGTCATGTAAAGAGTTACCTAAGGAGTAGCAGTAAGAAGCACGGAAACGGAAACGTGGAAACGTCAAAATTCAATATAAATTTAATTTTTAACATTTTTTAAATATAAATTAATATGTAAATTAAACTTCATAATTTGTTTTTTTAATATGTCGAACTTATATTAAAAGAAAGTAAATAAAAGAGTCATGAGCACAGCTCAAGTCCACAAACGGACTGCAAAAAGAAACATAGACAAAGTAAACAATAAACTATACCCAGGAAAAGTTATTCCTGGTTGCAACCACGGGCCTCGTTAAAACCCATTCATAGAAAAATCCAGTGGGAAAAACCTAGGGAAAAAGAGTGCATGAGTGTTAATGTTGCGTAAGTCGATAGTAAGGCTGTCCGGAAGCGTCCCGGACCACCTGATCTGCAATGCAATCAATTAGATGAAGCTAGAATCCTGAAACTGGATGGTTGGAGAAAATATCAGCCACCATATTTCCTTCCCGATAAATATGAGTGACCTGGATGTCCATCGAATTAATGCGTTCTAGAACCCTAAGCCATCGATTTCTGTAGTGGCAAGGAACCCGCAGAGATCGAGAGGTAACTACATTCTGAACATAAGTAGAATCTGTCTCAATCCAAAGCTTGTGCCACCCTTGTTGGTATGCATACTCAATACTCATAATTGCCGCCACCAATTCAGCCTCAAAAGCATGTGAAGTGCCAATGTGCTGCACAAAACAACCCAAAACCGTGCTGTTTGTTGTCCGGAAAACACCTGCCACTGTACCTGCTCCCGGAGCCCCTAAAGCGCTCCCATCCGTATTACATTTAATCCAACCTATGGAAGGTGGAATCCACCGAACTTCAGTAATCAAAGGAGCAGACCGCGGCCTTCCTGTAATGCTAAAAGATCCTAGAGTGAGCAAATCCTCGATGGTGTTATGCATAGTGCCCTTCAAAAGGTTCTTATGCTCATAAACCAGACTAAAAAGAGTGTGCATGATGGAATTAAGAGTGAATCGCTGCCCCTCAAAAATCCATAAATTGCGACTTCTCCAAATCAACCAAGTAAGAGTAAAAAAACTAAATGCCAAAGCCTCGATACTTGTGTGCTGAAATGTCTAGACATCGCTTGTTCATTGAAGCTGTGGCAATCTGTAAAAGACAAATGAAAAAGATCGAAAACACGAGTCCAAAGAGCACGAGTAAAGGAGCAGCTCACCAAGAGATGATCTACATCTTCCGCAGCGGCATAACAAAAAATGCAGACCGATGGTCCCACAAAACCAATTCCTCTAAGAGGATCAAGCGTACAGAGCTTGTCATGAATTGCCTTCCAGATAGTAATAGAACGCCGTGGGGGAATGAAATCAGCCCAAATCCAATTACCCCAGGTGACTTCAGGAAATGTGGGACGGGTGTGATGATAAAAGATAGCACTAGAAACAGCTCCATCCATGGATTTAGACCAAATTCGCTTATCCGGTTGGGGTGGTGCGAGATGATACAAAAAAATATCCTGAGCAATGTCAGGGTGAGCCGTGATGAAGGCTGGAGTCAAATCCCACGTACCATTCAGGATGTAGTCCGCAATTGTAAATTCATAATGATGCCGAAGATGATCAGGAATGTGGAGTCTATCTGCAATGCAATACCCCAACCAATTATCCAGCCAGAAACGTAGTGAGGAATCTGAACTAGCCATCCAACGAGAGCCAGAAACTAAAGCAGGATAACAATCTCTGAATCCAAACCAAACTGAAGATCGAACAGAGGAGCGCAGCTTTCCTTGCGAGATATACCGATCCAGCAAAATATTCATGTAAGGCTCCTTATGTGTCATGACATCCCAAGTAAAACGTGAGAGAAATGACGTATTGGCAGCTACCATTGAACGAAGCCCAATACCACCTTCAGACTTAGGAACACAACAGCGTTTCCAAGATATCTTGACCGCACTCATCTTAAGAATATCACTCGTGAA
Source organism: Plantago ovata (assembly GCA_028274465.1). Classification (NCBI taxonomy): domain Eukaryota; kingdom Viridiplantae; phylum Streptophyta; class Magnoliopsida; order Lamiales; family Plantaginaceae; genus Plantago; species Plantago ovata. The sequence continues at coordinate 74,988,436 of CM051455.1, forward strand.
GATGAAATTTCGCATTTTACCTTCTAGATCCCGGAGCAGAGACTTTGGCCAACGATAGACCATCATAGAGTGTACAAAGGCTCCCTGAATGACAGATTGAACTAGGCAGATCCGACCTGCCATGGAGAGGGAAGAACCTTTACAGCGAGCAAACTTAGCAGCAATCCCATCAGCTAAATGTTGTAAATGTCGCCTTCTAGGCACCCCAATAAAGAGAGGGACACCAAGGTACACAAACGGAAAAGCACCAGAACTGATAGTCAAGATCCTCCGTAACCTTCCCGTAAACACCGGTGGCAAGAAGGTACTGAAATAAACCCGTGACTTCTGCGGATTGAAGTGTTTTCCCGACCAACCTTTATAGACATTAAGTATCTTCATAATAGCTCTGCAATTTGCAGAAGTGGCCCTGCAAAAAATAATCACATCATCTGCATATAGTAAATGAGAAGGGAAATCAATATTACGACCAAGAAACAAAGGAGTAATCTCCCCTGATGAGGCCGCAGCAGTTAGCAGTCGACTGAAAACCTCTTCTGCCAAACAGAAAAGCAAAGGAAAAAGCGGATCTCCTTGCCGAACCCCTTGGGAACAAGAAAAGAAGCCTTCCGGTGAACCATTAATCAAAACCGAAAGCCTTGCAAAATGCAAGATAAATCGGATCCAATCTATAAAGGTATGAGTAAATCCCATCAGTCTAAACACTTCCAAAAGAAAGTCCCAGTTTAGAGTATCAAATGCTTTTCGAATGTCAATCTTCAAAACCATGTTACCCTGCGTATACCGGTAGCCCAAGCTGTTTACTCCTTCAGAAGCAAGAGCAATACAACCATGGATCCGACGACCAGGAATGAAACCAAACTGATGAAAACAGAGCAAACCAGATAGAATAATCCCAAGACGATCAACAATCAGTTTCGTAATGATTTTATAAAGAAAATTTCCCAGAACAATAGGCCGGAAGTCCTCCACTCGATTCGCATCCTTGAGCTTCGAAACCAAAGTGACGAAACTAGCATTCAAGGCTACTGGGAACTCACCATGAATGAAGAAAGTCCGAACAGCACTAGACACAACCTCACCAATAATGTGCCACATTTGTTGGTAAAATTGGCCTCCAAAACCATCCGGGCCAGGAGCGCTATCCGGGCTCATTCCAAACACCACATGCCGTATTTCTTCCAAAGAAGGAACCCGTATAAGTTCCTGATTTTGAGCCTGTGTAACTCACATGGGGAGTAAATCATCCATGCCCAAGAAGTTGGGGATGTCGGATGTATCTTGACTAAAGAGCTGCTCATAGTAGCGTACAACATGATCCCGAATCTGATTCTTATCCTCTGTTAGTGCGTCATTGATGAGAAGAGAAGATATCCCACCATTACCTCTAGTAACTTTCAAATTTCGATGAAAGAAAGTCGTGTTTCGATCTCCATCTTGCAGCCAAGAAGTACGGTTCTTTTGCCTCCAGAAGGTTGCTTCTTGATCCAAAATTCGGTTGTAGTTGGATAAAGCTTCTTTTTCTGTCAGTTGTAAGATATCACTCGGTCCATGTGTAGAAATTGCTTGCTGAGCGTTCTCAATACACAACTTGGCAGCTTCAATCTTCGTCTTGATATGACCAAAAACTTCAATATTCCAAAGCTTTAGACATTGCTTTAACCGTTTCAATTTCCCCATAACTGCTGCCACTGAGCCAGAGGCCGAGATAGGAGCACTCCAGGAATCTCGTAGCAAATTCTCAAAAGTTTCATGTGTTAACCACATGTTTTGGAATCTGAAAGGTCGTGGAACATTTAAATGTCCGGTAGAACATCGAACAATTAACGGGCTGTGATCATAACAATTTCGGATCCCCACATGATAAGAGACCGAGTCCCAAAGATCCAAGAAAGGTTGACTAGACAAAACCCTATCGATTCGAGTTTCCAAGTAGCCATTAGCGAACCTATTGTTTGACCAAGTGTAGAAGCAGCCCGAACTAGCAGGTTCAATGAAGTTTCCAGAGTTTATGAACGCCGTAAACTCTTGGACCTCAATACGAACAGGAGAGGAACCGTTGGAACGCTCATGAGCCCCAAGAACCGAGTTAAAATCACCTACAATGAGCATAGGAAGGCGCGACAGTGAGAGTATATCGTTCCAAAGCACACGACGAATAATATAATCATTAGCAGCATGAATAAAAGCTAATAAAAAAGAATGATGAAGAAAATTGACCTGGATAACTATCATTTGAGTAGAGGAAAAGATCATAGTGGATGGACCAAGAGAAACCTTTTCCAAGACCCAGATGTTAGATGTGTGATTAGCCATCGAATGTTGACCAACCAAACGCAATCCCATAGCATTCCAGTAGGATGAAATAATAGAATCAAAGGGAACCTTTGGTTCAGCAATAGCAACCCAATTAGGGTGAAATGTAAAACAATGTTGTCGTAGCATATTTTGCGTTGGCTGATTGCCAATGCCACGAATGTTCCAATACAAAACATTCATTGAGAAACAGTAGGAGAAGGAACGGTCGTAGTAGACCGTGTAGAGGCACGTAAGTCTGCACCTGCCCGCCCGCTCCTCGGCTTCCATAAATCCGCCCAGGATTGAGTAACTGCAGTGTCCATGTTTGCTTTTGCCAACAGACGGCGTTCTTTCTCCAGGCCAATAGAATCTCGTATCGAATCACGCACCAGAGAAGTATCTTCCGGATCCAAAGATGCATCAGATGGGCAATCAGAGATGTGACCATCAATCAAAGGAGTTTCAGCTTGTGAGATGATGCTACCAGTCGTAGCGTCCAAACCAGTTAAAGGTGCAAACTGATTGTTTGTCGCAGCAAATACCTGAGTCATGATAGAGGATGATGATGAAGCCTTATTTGGTACAATCCGACGAGGGATGAATTTCCTTTTAGGAACCTCCGTAAAATTCAGTGTGGAGTCAACCAAAGGTAAAGTCCCCGTATTCTGAATAATGGAGTTAGTGGCTTGCTCTTCCAATACTGGATTATTCTGGATCAGATTCCCATTCGCGATGTTTGTAATGAGAGGTGAATCCGGCGCCAGAGAAGTAGTTGCATGCGCAGTGGGGGATAAAAGCTCTACTTCTGAGTGATCAGGTGCGGAGCATGGGGCTGCGTGGCTTGAGGCGCATTCTCTAGCAGTACACTAAGTGCTCGGGCCTAGGGAGCGCGTACTGTGTCTGAACTAGCCTGTGGACTTGGTGCAACATTAATCGGACCCGGAAACACAAATTGTCGAGGAGCAGCACGATGACAAGCTGAAGAAAGGTGCCAATTGTCATACATTTCTTGCAAAAGTCGGGAACCTTTTCAAGGCTCACCTCAATACGTACATTACCCTTAGGAGTTTCCAAGAGAACAAAAGAATCAACATCTTGAGCAAGATCCATGTCGACGAGCACACGCACATAAGAGCCAAAACAACGATCAAGGGACCCAGTGTCAATACTAATCGGCCTGCCATAGACCGAGGCTAAACCCAAGATGATAGATTTATGCATGAGCTCAAAACGAAGGCCATGCAAATGGATCCAAACCTTCGCATGAGTATACGCTGCTTTTGCTGGATCAAAATCGGGAACATAGGGCTGAAAGTAAACCGTTCCCAGGGAAAGCTTGACAGTCCCATTGCTCAAAATTCGATTACGAACTTCCTCCGAAGCAAATTGAAAAACGAAGAATCCATGACCGATTGAGAGCATATGCCATGCTTCCTCTTTCCAAATTCCACGTAAAGACATCTTGAGATCATGATACTTCAATGGTGTATTGCCCTTTGGCATCATAAGACGTCCAAGACATGCAAAACGAGAGCAGCGATTAACCTGTGAATTGTATAAATCGGAATCAATTGTTAAAGAAACAATAGTACCTGTTCGAACCGGCATGATTTTGGGACCATTAATGGTCCAAGAAGGCCGGTTCGTTCCCATGGGGGGTGGTGCCATTAGCCTCTCTGCAGCCGTAGCTTGTATGCCAATCATCGTAAAGAAACCGGCAAGAACAGAGTACGGGAAGCAACAAAGCTCAGATCGGAAAATCGCACACGGCGCGTCTGTGGTGCGATTGGTGCGAACTTGGTACGGTTGCAAAGCCCTTGAAAAGGGCGTTCCGATGGTCTGGCGCGTGTATATGGATGCACAACCACCTGAGACGGGTGGCCTGAAACAGACGGCTGCAGAACCCTAGAAAAATAAAACAGGCGAACGGAAAAATTCATAAATTTATAGTGAACATATAAGTATTGAATAAGTAAATAAGCTAGATATTGATATGAATGATTTAATCTATATTATTATATAAAAGAGAGTCCTCCATGCCTACCTCATCAATGCAATGACCAATTAAAATCATTTATTCTATCCAAACCTAATCCAATCCTACATGTCATTTTAATAGATTTTTGAGTTTTATCTTAATTCAACTCCAACCCTGAATTTATTCCAACCCAACCCCAACAACCACTACTATTATTAGACTAAAACTTAATAGAACTCAGTTCACTCTCTTAAGCAATTCTCACGCAACGCAAGCCTGTTTCTCACTTAATCAATCGTCTTTCTTTTTTTTTTTTTAGCAAACTTTAATCAATCGTTTCTTTCTCTCATTCCTTTCTCAGAAACAAAAAAAAAAAAAAATCTCTTCTTACTCTCACTCCAGCCTCTGTTGAGCCGTTTTCTCCGATCGTAAATCCATCCAGCTCAACCTAAATTGCCATATTAATGTTGATGATCGACCGATGTTATCAATTTTTCCCAAATAAATCATTTATTCTTACCTAACAGCTTGACGGAAATTCAACTTCATTATTGTGTTTTTTTTCTCCTTCATTTTTAAATTTTTTCTTTTATTTTGACCTTTTTTATTTTCAATTTCACTTTTACTTTAATGATTTTGTTTTTCACGTTTTCTAATTAAGTGTAAAATATTATACTATCAAATTAATTGTCATGGTACATGCTATATATGCACCCTTCGTTGTGGGGTATGCTTCATGTTTAACTCTATTTAATCATCAATTTTCTATTTTAACTATAATGATAAATATTGAATGACTTTTTTTTAATGACAAATATTAAAAAATATCCTAAACCACCTTATTTTTCCACACCTAAACCAATCTTATAACTCCATCACCGACATGGATCGTACCATGCATCTTAATCAAATTCAGTTTTTATTCAATTGGCTCACTTTATATTATTTCATTTATGATGATTCACGCTTAGCACTTCATTTTATTAGCTCTAATTTATGAAAAAATTATTTTTTCTTTCGAAAGTTCACTAATGATAATTAAACAAAACACCAACCTTAGAAATTAGAATAGTGTTCGGTTGTACGTATTATTTGAACTAGAATAATAGTCCAAATTCTTATATGAAACATTGAAATATGGAGTAACTAAAAGGTAACACTCCCTCTATCCGGTAAAAATTATTCAATTTGACTTTTTTCGGTCAACACCTTTCAACTTTGACTCCCAATTACTCTTAAATTATAATGGTAAAATATTTAATAAAACTATATTATGAAAATATATGTTCTATATTTTCATAATATGATTTTGTCAAATACATTATCATTATAGTTTAAGAGTAATTGAGAGTCAAAGTTGAAAACAGTATAACCGAAAAAAATCAAAGTGGGTAAATTACAGTGGAACAGATGGAGTATTGTTCTTTTTTATACTATTAAATTCTTTTTACATTTCAATTTATTTGGTCACGGGTATTTAACGTTTAAAAGCTAGCCTACATTCATTCTTAAATTAAGAAAAATGAATTTGTTATGTACAAGATGCAATTTTGTTTATTTTTTTTGGTTGCAATATAGATACATCGAGTCCCTAACTTGCAACATATATTTAAAATTTATAATAATTTATATAGTATTTCATTTATTCAATAAACATGAGTTCAAATTGAACCGATCGAAATGGACCTAATATGAAAACTATAATCAACACCTGAATCCGAGTAATATTCAAAATCCCATCAAATCGAGTTTCGGTCTGAATAAAACCACTAAACTGAACAACCCGATTTGTGTGCAATCTAATGACCAAAGATAAAACTACTACTTTGGTTTCTTTATTCGAATTTGGGTCGGACGATCTGTTTGCTATGTCTACTTATAAGCATCAAGAATAAAGATGTCAAAATTGACATGAATCCTAAGTCCGACCCATATCCAAAATCTAGCTCAAAACATTATGGTCAACTATTTGAACTTTGACCCATTACCCGATTCATAATCACCCCATCTGAGATCAACTAAATAAATTTGACTCGAACCATTCGATATAAAATCACTCTAATTAAATAACTGGATTTAGTTACAACTGGATTAAATTAAATTTGAGCCAAGCTTATCCAATCTAACCAATCCAAATTTACATGAATAAAATTGTTATAAATATATAACTAATTTCATTTATAATGATTATTTCATCTATCACAATGATTTGTAATAGTAGTAATTTATAACTTTTCATTACAAGAATAATTTCTCATTATATTTATTCAATCAACCTAAATCCTATTTGATTCGGTCGAAATGATTTGAAATTTATAATTCACAATAGCCTAATATGACCAAGATCAAAAATCCAAGCGCATCTGAATCGATTTGAGGTCGTTCTGAAATAAAACCATTGACTTGAAGAATCCAATCTGAATGATAGTGATGAAAAAACTGGCCCGAAGTCAAAATCCAATTCGATTTGAATCTAAAGTCTAAGTTGAAATATTATGGTCATCAACTATTCAAACTTTGACTTGATGTCCAAGCCGAAATCACTCGACCAAAGATTAATCGAATAAATTTGATTCGAAACTCCCGGTCCAACATTAACCTATTTAAAATCGGTCGGAGTTCATCCGATATGAATTATATTTGAGCCGAACTCATTCAAATCAAATTTACCTGAATTAAATTTGTAAGAAATACATAACTAATTTTATTTATAATAAATATTTCATATTGCACTAGCTCGCATCTCTTGAGTTTGAGCCTATTGCATATGGTTTCCCACGGGGAGTGAATGTGTGATCTACGCATTTTGAGTTTGAGCCTATCTATTGCAATATGGTTTCATACGGGTAACGAATTTATGATGTAGGTCTTTTGAATTTGAGACTATTGCACTTAGTGCCTTTACGGGGAGCAAATTTGTAATCTATGCCTTTTGAATTTAAGCATATCACACTAGGTGGCCCATGGGAAGCGAATTCGTGATATATGCCTTGAACTTGAGCCTATTGAACTCGGTACTATACGGGGAGAGAATTTGTAATATGTGTATTTTGAGTTTGAGACTATTGCACCAGGTGCTTTGAAGGGAGTGAATTTGTGATCTATGTCTTTTCAATTTGAGTCTATTCCACTAGGTGCGTACACATGGAGTAAGTTTGTGAACCATACCATATGAGTTTGAGATTATTGCATCATTTGTCTCACTTGGAGAGAATTGATGAACTATATTTTATATGTTTGAGACTTTATCACTTAGTGCCCCACGGGGAGCAACTTTATAATATTTGTATTTTAAATTTAAGCATGTCACACTAGGTGTCCCACAGGAAGCGAATTTGTTCTATATGCATTGAGTTCGAGGCTTTGAGTCTATTGCACACGACACACCACGTGGAGCGAATTTGTGCTTAAAAGTCTAATTTGAATGAATCTCATGATTACTTTTTGCTGTATTTCATCATTATTAACAACCTTTTTTCTTAATTGTTTTTGTCTACATCAACACTCAACCACAACAAGACAATAGGCTTAATGGTATAACCACTGAATGCACAACAAATGATAAGTAAAGAAACCCTGATATATTCAAAATAAATGTTTGCATTCATGAAATAAAGTCATACATGAGTTGATCACAGTTTTCAAATTAATACTTAATACACATTTTTTAAATTGAAAAAAAATATATATATGATCACTTACCTATAGAATAAAGATCCGAAAAATGCAATTCTAATCGGCAAAAAAGACATAGGGCCGAGACGGGGTAGAAGACATAGGGCCGAAACTGCAATTCCAATCGATCTTTCGATTCCGAAGACGAGACGAAATCTGGGTTGAAAATATTTTATCGGGGCGGAGAAGATATATGGGAGAAATTTTTAAATGTGTGTGGAGTTGCGTCACTGGGAAGAAGACAATCGGTGTGCTTTTGCTTCATGAGGGTTCAGACGGAGACGAAATCTGGGAAGAATTTTATTTTTGAAAACATTTTTCAATGGGAGGAATCGATGAACAAGCTGCAATATTTTTGAATTAGTCTGTCTTAATAAACGACTAGGGTTATGAGCGAATGATTTCTTTGATTTTGATTAAGAAATTTAAAACTGTGAATTGGATGAGAAATTTTATGGTTAAGTAGTATTGTTTTTGATATTGTGCATACATCAAAACGTGGCCGAGTGGTAATGTTGGATTCTTTTACTCCAGCGACCAGAGTTCAATCCCCACCATCGTTACTTTTTTTTAATAAGAACAGAATTTATCATTTACAACCAAGATAACTCAGTTGTAAACAGAAAATCCCATTTACAACCAAGATAATCAAGTTTTAAATGATAGATGATGGTTGTAAAGGATTTCCAACCGTCCAGATCATGATTACAAGTGTTTACAAGTGTAAAGTCGTAATGTTACGACTTTACAACAGTTCGTTAGCATAGACTCACCGTGTTGTATTCTATGAAAAATCACAAGGAGTCCCTGCTGAAGAAGAAATATCAGAATGTATGAAGAAACCACTCATACACGAGCAAAGAACTGAATCTGATGCTAGGAATATCAAATCAATTGAACTAAATGATGATTCTGACAATGACTCTCCTCCCCCAAGTCATGACAAGATAAATATAGTTCATTATAAAGAATTTCCGGCAAAAGACGCGGTTGCTCCAGATGTTGCTGAAACTACGCAACTTCCTGTGTCTGCTGACGAGTTACCTCAAACCAGCAATGCTGAACAAGCAGTTGCTGATGAACCAATTTCAGCAGAGACACAACAAGATACCAGTAGTACTGAAGAAGTACATGCTGAAACGCAAACTTATCTAGATCCAAAGAGCAGAAATCCTGTTAATAAGTGGATTAGAGATCATCCCTCTTCGGATGTGATTGGTGATATTGACAAACGCCAAGTGACTAGATCCAAAGTATCTACTAATCAAGAACTTGTTGAAGAAGCAAATGTCATTGAAGTAGAAGCTTTCTTCTCTTGCTTTGTTTCAGAAATTGAACCTAAGACCATAGAAGAATCTTTAAGCATTCTGAATGGATCAAGGCAATGCAAGAAGAACTGGATCAATTTGAAAGGAACAAAGTCTGGAAACTTATACCCCTTGCTGAAGGAAAGAAAGCAATTGGTACAAAGTGGGTGTTCAAAAACAAGTTGAGTGAGTATGGAGAAGTAACAAGGAACAAAGCACGTTTAGTTGCTCAAGCTTACTACCAGACTGAAGGATTGGACTATGATGAGTCTTATGCACCAGTTGCAAGATTGGATGCAATTAGACTTTTCTTAGACTTTGTTGCTCATAATGACTTCATTGTTTATCAAATGGATGTTAAAAGTGCATTCCTAAATGGTGATCTTGATGAAGAAGTCTACCAAGAACAACCCCCTGGCTTTGAACATCCATCAGAAACCAAGATGGTATACAAGTTTCAGAAAGCTGTATATGGTCTAAAGCAAGCACCAAGAGTTTGGTATGATACCTTAGCTAAGTTCTTGCTGGATAATGGTGTCAAGAAAGGTTAAGTTGACAAAACCTTATTTACCATGAACCATGATGGTAAAATACTTTTAGTCCAGATTTATGTGGATGACATAATATTTGGGTCTAAGGACAAGCAACTTTGTGATGATTTTTCCAAGCTCATGATAAACAAGTTTGAAATGAGTATGATGGGCAAATTGAATTATTTCCTAGGATTGCAAGTCAAGCAACTCAAAGATGGAATATTCATAAATCAAGCAAAGTATGCAAAGGAAATGCTCATAAAGTTCAGGATCAAAGAGGAAGAAAAACCTGAAAAAGATCCCTATGAGTATTGGTACCAAATTGGGCTATACTAAACAAGATAAAAGTGTTGATGAACACAAGTATAGGAAGCTCATTGGTTCATTGATGTATCTAACAGCAAGTAGACCTAACATTCAGTATCTTGTTTGTGTGTGTGCAAAATTCCAATCTGATCCAAGAGAATCACACTACAAAAAGGCAATTAAGATATTGAAATATGTCAAAGGTAAAGTCAATGTTGGATTATGGTATCCAAAAGATTCTGGATTGGAATTGGTTGGTTATTCTGATGCTGATCATGGAGGATCAACTCTTGATAGAAAAAGTACTTCTGGAACTTGTCAGTTTCTAGGTACAAGATTGATATCATGGTTCAACAAGAAGCAAACCTGTGTTGCCAATTCATCCACTGAATCTGAATACATTGCAGCTGGTTGTTGCGCAACTCAAATCCTATGGATTTAGTAACAATTAAGAGATTATGGTATTTCTACAAAGAAACACCAATCTTTTGTGATAATACAAGTACTATTGCTATCACTCAAAATCCTAAGTTCCACTCAAGGACAAAGTACATTGATATTAGACATCATTTCATTAGAGATCATGTGGAAAAAGGAGACATTGAGGTTGTAAAAGTAGGTACTTACGAGGTATCCTCAACACACCTTCCTCGTACGTGTCTAAGAACCCTCTTGGATCATCACTCATCGAAAACGTGGAGAGAATGGAGTAGTACGAAGGATCAAAGTCATAATCCTTGCAATCTTCATCCAATGTTATGCAAGGCCCTCGAGGCATCACATACCGGGGCAAAGGAACTCGTTGACTCATCCTTTCATATGACTAGTTTCTGCACATGAGGAAACAAGAAACGAAGGAGCAGAATCCACAAAAGAAAAACAAAAACTTGCAAAGAAAAGCACAAAGAGTGTAAACAAACACAATATAACCAAGAACTTCGAGAGCACAAGCACGCAAGGTAACCAAGATTAGATTAGATGAATTTACTGAAAAAGATAGGGGGAAAGAAATAGGGTAAGAAAGTGAAATTTTTTTGAGAGCAAACCCCAAAGCTTGTTCTTCTGTAGGGAATTGAATGCTGAAAATATAAATAAGCTAAAGAGAAAAAAGGAGTATAGTCCCCGGCAACGGCGCCAATTTGATTAACGAGATTGTCAGACTCAATTAATCAAATAAATTTGTTTTTAGCCAAAGGCAACTCACAAGTACAACGAAAACCAAGGCACGTAGTGTAGAAGTAAAAGAACCTCGAGTGTCGATCTCTAAGGACTATAACTAGCTTTATCTAATTTAACTTAAACTGTAAATCAGGAATCAAGCAAAACACAGATTTTTCTTATCAATATAATGGAAGTTAGTGATAGTATGATCATTCAAAGCAACGGGTAATAATCATGCATGAAGTACTTGAAATTTGTATAGAAATCTATGATCGTGAATTGTCCTATGTGTTCCTTTCAATTCAACACTACGAAGATAGATGGCTTAGATAGATCAAAGAAATAAAACAATACATCAAGTCTTAAACGCGCGAAGCCACTCATGCATAATTAAGGACCCTAGCTAAGAAATCACATACTATCACCAACGATAGATTTAGCTACTCATAGATAAATTGCAATCAACAAGAATCAAAGCAAGATTGAATCAAAACATGTTGAATGAAATAAATAAAAGCAGAAAAATCGTGAGATACAAGTTACCAACGAAGGTTGTCAATCTCCGATGAATTGCTAACTCACAAGCAAGAATCGAGAATCAAAGATGTTCAATCTCTATGCTTAAGCTTCCAAATCAATAAGAAAAAGAGACTTCTATGCTAATAATTCCCAGAACAGGCTCTGGAGAATTTGTCTCACAAAATAAGGTGAAAAGGTATGAAAAACATAGAAAATAGGCAAACATATATATAGATATCGTAACGTGTGGGGCGAACCGCCCGGGATGCCAGGCGAACAGCCTGGCACCGGGCGAACCGCCCGGGACTTCCAGTCGGTGGTTAGCGAGTTTTTGGACTTGGTTTCCTTTTCGGACTCGGATTTTGCCTTCTAGTGACCTTTAAGCCTTGAAACTCGTCCTCTAGGATTCAAATCTCATCCAGAACCTTCTAGATACACCACGAATGTCCTCGAAACACCAAAACTTCATTCTCTTCACCATACTTGCCCACCAAAAGTACGTTTTTCACCTAAATCCTGAAAAATGCAAAGAAAAGGGAAACGTGACACTATTATAATAAAATGCACTAAAATATAAGCTAAATTAACCTAGAGGATAGCTAAATTGGTGAAAGAGACTGGAATGAAAGTGTAAAATACACGTTCATCAAACTCCCCAAACCGAACGTTTGCTTGTCCTCAAGCAACTAAGCTAGACTCTAATGCAAAAAACCAATGCAACACAGAAAATGGAGTCTCATGCCAAATGAAATGAACTAATCTAATGAGTCAATCAAAAACTTATGGACAATGACCATACAAGTCATAACATGGATATTGGTTGAAAAATGCCTCGATTGACTCATACACATTCACATATGCACTATGTTAAACAAGATAGTCTCTCGTAACATTCTCTACCTGGATCTAGTCATTGACGACGTAATGAAACATGTTAAAATACGAATGGTTGTCTCGTGCCTATGAAACTGAGGTCTTACTACTGTTCACCAAGTTAAGACTTTCCCTCAAAGAGGTCGAACCAATACTAGCTCTCATCAAACGAAGGAGGGTTCCCTAAAAGTTCACACTCCCCTATTCTACCCCTCTCTCAAGCAAAATCATAAACTATCACCACTTCCTGAATGGCAGGACGAGGGTGGTTTAGAACAGATGACACTCAAACAAAAAAAGACACACTTTACAACTCGATTACGAACATTACAAGAATTGAAAAACGAGACAAACACTTTGCTAAACTGCTTTTTGGCTTTCTTTGGACCCTTCTTTGCTTTTTTGGGGTCTTTTCTTTTTTTCTTTTCGAGATTTTTTCTTTTTTCTGGAATTTTTTCTTGTTCCTTTTTTTTTTCGATTTTTCCTTTCTTTTTTTTCCGCTCCTCTCCTTTTTTTGTATATAGCCAGCAGTAGCACAACGAAAAAGAAATTACAATGACTCACAAACGACCTCCCCAAACCTATTCGAAAGAATAGGCTGGAGCACAAACTTTACAAAAAAGGAAGAAAAAACAAACTCACAACACTCAAAATCGAAAAACAAGTCATAATAACGGTATAACCCCCTCCCCAAACCTATTCGTTATAATAGGTTTTAAACAAAGGATCACACACATCTCACACTACCTCCTTCCTAGGCATTTAGCAATCTCAAAGCAAGGTGAAGACTTGTTGCCTCTTAGGTACATAATTACACGGGAAAACAACCACAAGACTCTAACATGCATCATCTTATTATAAAGGCCTTCGTGAACCGCAGCAGAGAAAACACCACTAAGTGATGTCGAGACTACCAAGCTTAACTAAGTGCATATATATATGTGACAAGCCAAACGAGAAAAACCTCAAACAAATTCATAGAGATGAAACGCATGGTCAAAGGTCATAACTAGTTAATCTACCCAATAAAAAAATTCAAAAAATTTGGCAATAAACTCCACATAAAAACATGCAAAACTATACTAGGATGAATGTAGTGTATGCAACTAAATACTAAGAAAGCGGTAAACGTGCAAATGCAAATGCAAACAAAAGGTCTCACGAGTTATCATAAGAAAAATAAAGTATACAAATACCCAGCGATAACCCCCCCCCCCCAAACCTGAACGTCGTCGCTCGTCCCGATCGTCGAAAGTGGATTTAAGGTGAGAGCTAACTTGTACCTGTAACCTATATTACTAAAAGAAACTCGTGAGAAATCAAAACGGGTGATAAAAGAGGTAAAAAGATCAATAATATAGCATAGAAGGAGAAAATTGGGATTCCGAACAAAAATCCGGAACTCCGGGTTTCTGGACACCTGGGGCAAACCGTCCTAGGTGGGGGGCGATTCGCCTGGGGCGTCCAGGCAGCCTGGACTTGCCAGGCGAATCGCCCCACGTGGGGGGCGGTTCGCCTGGGATCTCCAGACTCCTGGAGACGCCTTTTTCCTCCCAAAACGCAAAATTATCATCTGAAAACCGATTTTATCACAAAAAACATACGAAAACATAAAATGAAACACAATGACATGCTCAAAATAAATATGCATGCAATGCAAGAAAGCAATATAACTAAACTACATGCAACCATTACCACTAATGTTATCCATTATCAAATGGAAACGAATCTTGTGCATCCGTTCCATTACTCCTCGCATCTTGGGAACCATCCTTAGCCCCTCTCCGTATCTGCTCAAGCAAGTCCATGATTCCCTGAAAACTAAAATTAACAAAACCAATAAAATCAAAATCTAAAAAATAACCAAGGGAATCAGATGGAAAATAAAAAGAGAAAAGAGGATCAAAACTCCTTTGGAACTCATAGGTGGGTGCATGGACCAGAACGTAGGAGTCAAGATCAAGAGTATCTGCAGCAATTGATTCAGAGACACCAAAATCTTCAGAGATTGGCTCCTCGACCTCAACACAACTCACTCCATCACTTTCTGAATCAAGTGAAGCAATGGATTCAGTCATCACCTCCTCCACGACTTCCTCTTGACCAACAACCTCGACATCCGCAAGTAAGGACGTGGAATCCAAGCTAAGCACTGAAGAGACTTCATCAATGGATTCTTCTCCACATTCCTCTTCATCGGCAATGTCGATTTCTGGCGGCTGACTACTGAAGCGAGACGTCCATGCCCTTGACTCGGGAGGTGAGTCCCTATCCCAATGTTCCAGAAACTTGCTCGTTACTTCACCCCAAGTGCGCAACGATTTTTCCGGCGGGATTCTGAGCCATCCTCGAGTGTACCCTTTCAAGGCTCCCATAAATCCTCTCATACAAAGTTGCTCATGTGATAAAATAACCCCCTCCAAATTCTTATGAGGTATCCTCAACAAACCTTCCTCGTACGTGTCTAAGAGCCCTCTTGGATCATCACTCATCGAAAACGTGGAGAGAATGGAGTAGTACGAAGGATCAAAGTCATAATCCTTGCAATCTTCATCCAATGTTATGCAAGGCCCTCGAGGCATCACATACCGGGGCAAAGGAACTCGTTGACTCATCCTTTCATATGACTAGTTTCTGCACATGAGGAAACAAGAAACCAAGGGGCAGAATCTGTAAGAAAATATTGTCAGAGTTACCCCTAGGGTACGTAGCGGAATTTTAAGAATTTTCTTAACATACTGGTTAATTGATTATGCATATGTCGTATATATATAAACACGTCAATTAGAAGACTAACCTTACTTCCAAAGCAGCTTCCAAGTCTTCGTAATAATCCGGTGTATCTTCTCCTTCGTCGAAGTCGAAGATATCTACAATACTCTGTATATCTGCAAGACAATATGAGTTAGTTTCAAGCTCCTAGAACCTCAACCTTGGTATCCACGGATGAACAGCCTATCGGAAGAATGCTAGGATATTCTTTATGTGACCAAGAAGACGGGGCGGCAATTCCCTCCGGTGGCGGTGTGCGCGCGCGTGAGGCTAAGGGAGGAGGGGAGAGTTTTTATTTTCTCTAAGAAAACTGGGTAGAATAACTGTGTATCAAAAACACACGTAAAATCGTATGTAAAACTCTCTCCAATAGTCTACTATATATTGTAGTCTATAGAAGCCTAAAGCATAAGCAATTAGACTTCGTAAAGGAATAAGAATCTAATTCTTATCGCACAAGGAAACCAATATCAAGTCTAGATTCATTCCCAATCAAATCAAAACTCAATCAGGAAAATCTAACTTATCCCTTGGACTTCTAATAGAGGAAGGAGTCGAACTCCTTCCCCTATTCTGCCACGCGCGCGCGCGCGCCTGTCCTACGGGACGTGGGTCCCAGTTTTGGGACCCACATATATTTCTAAGGCAATCCAAACTCCAAGTAGATTATTGCCCAAGTGCATATGTTAATTCTAAATTAACATATCCTTTACAATCAAACCTCCATTATATTTCCAAAATATAATCTTTAATTGTATTTACATAAAATACAATTACTTAGCCAGTTCAATTAATAATTCCAAATCATTAATTGAGCCACCAATTATTATAATTAATTTCAAATCAATTATAATCCATCAATTACAATTAATTCCAAATTAATTGCGATTCCATCTTCAAGGATATCCTGATAGGCTGAATCACCGCATAGTGTGACCCATAGGGCCTCATCGTATTAAGCAAGTCCTAGACTAGGCAACATGGAATTCCTAGACGGTTCCATTTGCAATATTAATACGCGAGGACGTTTGAGAGGTTTCTCAAAGCTAACCCTTTCGTTGCGAAGCCTGTTGCACTCAACGCGGCGATTGTAACGTCCATTCATCTGACTTGCTCGGATGTATCTAGGATCGATGAAGTGTCTATCCCAATAATACATCCACGGGCGTCTCAGGGAGTTGTTTGGTTAAGATATACTTATGACCATCATAATATATCATTTGCACAGGCCAGTGACTTTACCAACACAACTATGCAGACTACGAGCAGTGCTCTCCTGTGCTACACTTGAGAGATGAATCCTTCACAGAATCACTTATCACCCCCATTTGTATTTAGCCATAATCCTGGATCGTGTCTTAGGTCAACTGTTTATTCAGAGATGACATCGACGGGTCCACCAAGGATATGGAGCAACAAATGTGATGATAAAGTCCTGTAAGTACAAAGGACGAATGGCATCACTTCGACAACTCACCGGTTCCCATAGACACGTCGGTGTAGAGTATACATCGATGGGAGTGTCCGGTGGGTACTTCCATTGTTCGATAAAGCTTCTTCGAACAACTATGCGCAGTTATGGGAACGTTCCTTGATTGTCCAACAATCCGTTCTGTGGCCGTGGGATCGGCTCACACTTGCTCCAACAAGTATAACCTCCACGCATACTAGTCTTGTCAGGTTCATTCAGACCCCCACATCCGAGATGTACCATGACTAGGGAGAGTTTGGGATAGATGATAACTCACATAGCTCCCACTAACTGTGTGATCGGTTATCTATCCGAGGGGACATGTTCAGTATCAATACAGATAGCAATATAGATATGACATGCTGCAGCCTTGTGTAATATAAATATGAAAGCGATACTCAACAGTAAAATGAAGCAAACATATATTATATTACGTTGACCTGTGTAATAGTACATATATGTCCTCTATAAGGGCACCATGCCCTTAGTAAGGACTGTCTCTAGGACATATACACTATCAATCTCCCACTTGGACTAGAGCCAGTCACCTTTATGCCTAATGCCCAGATTAGCATAATGTCTTAAGTGGACTTCCACTGATAAGACCTTGGTGAAAGGATCTGCCACGTTGTCCGTGGTAGAGACACGTTCTATACTAACTTCTCCTCTATCTATAATCTCACGTATAACGTGATATTTTCTAAGTACATGTTTGTTCTTGTTTGTAGATCTAGGCTCCCTAGCTTGAGCGACGGCGCCCGTATTGTCACAATAAATCGTTATTGGACTGGGAGCAGGAACAACCCTCAATTCCTTCAAGAACTCTGAAATCCAGACAGCTTCTTACGATGCTTCTGATGCAGCAATGTACTCGGCCTCTGTGGATGAGTCAGCAACCGTGGCTTGCTTAGAACTCTTCCAACAGACAGCTCCTCCATTCAATTTGAATACGTATCTTGTCTGTGACTTAAAGTCATCAGGATCTGATTCAAATCCAGCGTCGACATACCCAGACATCTTCAATTCTGGTTCTCCACCAAACACCAAGAACATCTCTTTAGTCCGTCTAAGGTACTTGAGAATGTTCTTCACAGCAGTCCAGTGAGGTACTCCTGGATTCTGTTGGTGTCGACAAGTGACACTAAGCGCATATGCCACATCGGGCCTTGTGCAATTCATTGCATACATTATAGACCCTACTGCCGAAGCATAGGGTACACGACTCATTGCATTTCTTTCTTCATCAGTTTTAGGACCATCCTTAACTGATAAGACAATCCCATGCCTAGCTGGGAGAAAGCCTCTCTTTGAGTCGTCCATCTTATAACGCTTCAGTATTTTGTCGATGTAGGTGGACTGTGTCATTCCCAACATCCTCTTGGATCTATCTCTAAAGATCTTGATCCCTAGGATGTAGTTCGCTTCACCCAAGTCCTTCATCGAGAAGGTACTTGATAACCAAACTTTAGTCTCTTCTAGCATAGAGACATTGTTTCCCATGATCAAAATGTCATCTACATAAATGATCATGAAAACAACTCCTTTGTCGCTGTGTCTCGCATAGACACAGGGATCTTCCTTGCTTCTGATGAAGTCAAACGATTTGACAGCTTCATCAAAGCGGATATTCCAGCTCCTTGACGCTTGCTTTAGCCCATAGATGGATCTCTGTAATTTGCGTACAGCAGTTGGCCTGGTTTTACTAATAAAACCTTCCGGCTGTACCATATAGACCTCTTCCTCAAGGTTGCCATTGAGGAAGGTTGTCTTCACATCCATCTGCCAGATTTCATAATCATAGTAGGCAGCTATCGCAAGTAGAATTCGAATGGACTTCAATTTTGCTACTGGTGAAAAGGTTTCATCGTAATCGATGCCATACCTTTGCGTGTAGCCTTTTGCCACAAACCTAGCTTTGTGCGTCTGTACCTTGCCATCGGCATCTGTCTTTCGTTTAAAGACCCATTTGCACCCAATTGGTCTAACCCCTTGGGGCAAGTCTACCAAGTTCCAAACTTGGTTCTGGTACATTGAATCCATTTCTAATTCCATGGCCTCTTGCCATTTGTCTGAGTCAATATCAATTATTGCCTCTTTGTAGTTCTCGGGATCTTCCCGATCTGATAAACCGACATCAAGTTCACTGATGTCTTCTATCATAAGGCTTTGCTTCTGAGGTCCTCTATGGATCATCTTCGACCTATGGAGCTCGACTTGTTCTGGTGCTTTTCTTTTCTGGCTTCGTGTAACACGAACATTATCAGTGGGTACTGATGCAGCTGGTCGTTGGGCGCGACCCTGTTCCCTTGCGGGAGGCTGCTCTTGTGCAACTTGTTGCACAGGTTGGTTGACAACGGGTTCTACAGGTGTGGTTTCAACTGTTGATCTAATCACAGG
Organism: Plantago ovata; assembly: GCA_028274465.1. Lineage (NCBI taxonomy): Eukaryota > Viridiplantae > Streptophyta > Magnoliopsida > Lamiales > Plantaginaceae > Plantago > Plantago ovata. Next base: position 75,007,726 of record CM051455.1, read on the forward strand.
ACTCCCACTGATTATGACATGCCTAGCAAGTGTCATATCATCACCCTTGTCTGCTTCGAAAGCTCCCACTGAACTTGAGTCCAAATCAGAAGATTTAAAGACCTCATGTTCGCGCGTGTCAAAGTCTTGAATTTCTTCAAGTTCTATCATATCATCTAACCTCTCTTCTTCGAGGTATTCAGCTTCTAAAAACTTCACGTTTCTAGACACGATCACCTTGTGATCTTCAGCATGATAGAATTCATAGCCTCTCGTCTGACGAGGATAGCCTATGAAATATACTTTGACACCCTTGGCATCTAACTTATCAGTGAGCATCAGCTTGACTATCGCAGGACAGCCCCAAGGTCTAAGATAGCCCAGTGAAGGCTTCTTTCCCTTCCATAACACATAAGGAGTTTTCTCCACTGATTTAGATGGTACACGGTTCAGAATGTAGATTGCAGTTTGTAATGCATATCCCCACAGATACTTTGGAAGAGTCGAGAATCCAATCATTGATCTTACCATGTCTAACAGGATTCGATTCCTCCTCTCAGACACACCGTTTAACTGTGGTGTTCCAGGAGGAGTCCATTGCGATTGAATCCCATTTTCCTTCAAGTAATCGATAAATTCTTCACTAAGGTATTCACCTCCTCGATCAGATCGAAGAGTGACTATCCTTAGGTTCAATTCATTCTCGACCTCATTCCTAAACTCCTTGAATTTCCCAAAGGTCTCGGATTTATTCTTCATAAGAAAGATATATCCATACCTTGAGAAATCGTCAGTAAAGGTAACGAAGTAAGGATAACCCCCACGCGCATGGACTCTAAACGGTCCACATACATCGGTATGTATGAGCTCTAAGCAGCGAGTGGCACGAACACCTTGTCCAACAAAAGGTTTGTTCGTCATCTTACCCTTACCACAAGATTCACATGTACCATATGATTCGAAATCAAATGGTTCTAAGTAGTCCAACTTCCTTAGTCTTTGAATCCGTATTTCATTGATATGGCCTAGCCTACAATGCCATAGATAAGATGGATTATTCTTCTTACTTGAAGACGGTTGTTTGTTATGTATTTGAAATAAAGGTTGACTACTTTGCAAAATATATAAACCATTCACCAAGCGAGCCTTTCCATAATACTGATCATTTAATGAAAAATAACAAGTATTATTCGCAAATCGAAAGGAAAAACCCATATTGTCTAACAATGGAATGGAAATAATATTTCTGACAATGGATGGAACAAAATAAACATTATCAAGTTCTAAACATTGTCCTGATGGTAAATCTATCTTCCAACGTCCAACGCGTTTGGCTTCAACTGGATTGTTGTTCCCAACATGCAAGTCGATTTCACCTTGCTTGACTAGCCTGTGTTCAATGGCCCCTTGCACATTATTATAAATGTGCGAGCCACAAGCTGTATCTAATACCCAACCATTGGAGTCAAAAGTAGTCATGTTCATTTCAATAACAAACATACCTGAGCTAGAAGCCGGTGGCTTCTTAGCTTGATCTGCCCTCAGCTTAGGGAAATCATTCTTCCACTGTCCTTTCTGCTTACAGAAAAGACATTCATCTGTGTGTACCGTTCCGCTCCTCTTGAACTTCCCTTTCTGGTTCAGACGCTCAGGCTTATCACTCGAAGTGTTAGCCTTGGCTCCCGAATTTGCCTTACCCTTAGCACCTTTGTTTCTCGGGTTTAGGTCAGACGGTTGCCCAACATACATAATCGACCTTTCCTTCTTAGGAAGAGTTTGATCATATGTCTTCAGCAGATTATGGAGTTCGGGCAGTGTTACGTCCTTCGCATTCATGGTGGTTAACGATGAACTGCGAATACGAACTCGACAATGATTGAAGGACAAAGATCACTATGATCTTATTCTCATCTTGAGAACATGTTCAGACATGTTCCCTCCTTCATTGAGCTTGCATCTGTGTATCTATTTGATCAAATCAAATTCAACACTTCTAGTTGTCGTCTCCAAGAGCGACTCAAGATGCTTTAGCATCTCATACGGCAACATGCTATCATGTTGTCTCTGCAGCTCATTGCTCATTGCCGCCAGCATAATACACTGCGCGGATCTAGCATCCTCATGATGCCTATCAGACCTAGCCTTGTTGGCTTGATTCCAAATCAGCAACTTGATCGGCAGTCTGATTCTCGGGACACACGGGATTAGCCTCGTCCAAGACGTACTCAATCCTTTCGTACCTCAGCACCAAACATATATTCCTGATCCAATCTAGGAAGTTTGGTTCGGTCAAAATTTGCTTCTCTAAGACAGCACGGAGCGAGATTCTCGCCATTTCGGTTTCCAGGAGAAATAATATAGAACGAAAATAATGTCAACTATTGAAATATTATTTCTAAATACACAGTCAACATAACTAAACAACAAGGTCCTTTAGCTGTTTAGCTCCCACTATTTTCACATATGCTTGCCCCCACAACAAACATACGGGTAATGTCCTACAAGTTACCGTAGTGGCCAAAATCCAAATCCATATTATGCCATACTCCAACGGGGGCTGGTCGCATAGCATAATATGACCGGTAGGACTAGTAAGACTATCCAATTGCGTCACGCAACTCTTGGTTGTTAAATCTAATTTAACCCGATGCCCTACATATTGCACCTATCGAGGTCGCTAGATACAATATGCAGTAAGTCATAACCATAGGCTTACTCTAATTTGACGATTACTGCGAGTCTTGTAAGACGAGGTCGCCAATACAAGAAAACGCAATGAAAGTTCAAAATTAAAGCATCCTATGGAAAGCATCTCAGAAATACATACATACATATATATATATATATATATATATATATATATATATATATATATATATATATATATATATATATATATATATATATATATATATATATATATATATATATATATATATATATATATACATATTTCCGTACTTATATTGGTTGGGGCTTGTAGCTTGAGGGTTGTTATCAGTCATCTACAAACAAATAAGGGCGCCGCCTACCCATCATGCATGAACGGTCTACACGTAATGAATGCCGTCTATCCATTCTAGTTCTAAACGCGGTCAAGCATATAATGGGTGCCGCCTACCCATACATAAATATGCGGTCCGACATATAAGAGGGTCCCGCCTACCCTAGCATTCATAGCGGTCGAACGGAATGTAAAACATGGTATTTAAACATGCATTGTCAAACAATAGCATATTGAGCATATGAAACACGTAGTAGCCTATGTGGATGACAAATGACTTCATAATTTCATTATGAAAATTATAATCCCATACTTATAATCTCTATGAAATAATTAAAAATTTGGACTAGATTGAACATTCGAAAATTCTATTGACCAAGTAGCAATTTTCGAAAACCCGAAGGACTTAATTGTAATTTTAAAAACCTTAGAGGTGTTAAATCTAAAATTCAAAAGTAGAAGGACTAATTCGCAATAAACAATAAATTGATAAATTACAAATAAGCCCTTTAACTTTATACTAATTAAATTTAACGCCTCTAGTTTAAAATAATTACAATTAAATCATATTTATATTCCAAATATAAAATTCAATCCTCAAAACTTTCAAAATTCGATTTTGGGTCCAACTCGAAAATATATAATTTTTTTTTTTTTTAAAACGTGGGACGGGACGCAGGCGGCCGGCCGCCGCTTGCGTCGCGCAAACGGCCCGGTCGAAAAATTATATATATTTAATTATTTTTTTTTTGAAAAAATATAAATTCTAAATTTATATAAAAAACAAAACTTTGAAAATCGAATTTATCATAGAATCAATTGCATCCACATATCTACAAAATCATACAATATATATACGTATATACGTAATCAATTAACCTCGCTTTGATACCGCTGTAAGAAAATATGGTCAGAGTTACCCCTAGGGTACGCAGCGGAATTTTAAAATTTTCTTAACATACTGGTTAATTGATTATGCATATGTCGTGTATATATAAACACGTCAATTAGAAGACTACCGTTACTTCCAAAGCAGCTTCCAAGTCTTCGTAATAATCCGGTGTATCTTCTCCTTCGTCGAAGTCGAAGATATCTACAATACTCTGTATATCTGCAAGACAATAAGAGTTAGTTTCCAGCTCCTAGAACCTCAACCTTGGTATCCACGGATGAACAGCCTATCGGAAGAATGCTAGGATATTCTTTATGTGACCAAGAAGAAGGGGCGGCAATTCCCTCCGGTGGCGGTGTGCGCGCGCGTGAGGCTAAGGGAGGAGGGGAGAGTTTTTATTTTCTCTAAGAAAACTGGGTAGAATAACTGTGTTCAAAACTTGTACGTAAAATCGTATGTAAAACTCTCTCCAATAGTCTACTATATATAGTAGTCTACAGAAGCCTAAAGCATAAGCAATTAGACTTCGTAAAGGAATACTAATCTAATTCTTATCGCACAAGGAAACCAATATCAAGTCTAGATTCATTCCCAATCAAATCAAAACTCAATCAGGAAAATCTAACTTATCCCTAGGACTTCTAATAGAGGAAGGAGTCGAACTCCTTCCCCTACCACTCCAAGTGCGCGCGCGCCTGTCCTACGGGACGTGGGTCCCACTTTTGGGACCCACATATATTTCTAAGGCAATCCAAACTCCAAGTAGATTTTTGCCCAAGTGCATATGTTAATTCTAAATTAACATATCCTTTACAATCAAACCTCCATTATATTTCCAAAATATAATCTTTAATTGTATTTACATAAAATACAATTACTTAGCCAATTCAATTAATAAATCCAAATCATTAATTGAGCCACCAATTATTATAATTAATTCCAAATTAATTATAATCCATCAATCACAATTAATTGCGATTCCATCTTCAAGGATATCATGATAGGCTGAATCACCGCACAGTGTGACCCATAGGGCCTCACCGTATTTAGCAAGTCCTAGACTAGGCAACATGGAATTCCTAGACGGTTCCATTTGCAATATTAATACGTGAGGACGTTTGTGAGGTTTCTCAAAGCTAACCCTTTCGTTGCGAAGCCTGTTGCGTTCAACGCGGCGATGGTAACGTCCCTTCATCTGACTTGCTCGGATGTATCTAGGATCGATGAAGTGTCTATCCCAATAATACATCCACGAGCGTCTCAGGGAGTTGTTTGGTTAAGATATACTTATGACCATCATAATATATCATTTGCACTGGCCAGTGACTTTACCAACACAACTATGCAGACTACGAGCAGTGCTCTCCTGTGCTACACTTGAGAGATGAATCCTTCACAGAATCACTTATCACCCCCATTTGTATTTAGCCATAATCCTGGATCGTGTCTTAGGTCAACTGCTTATTCAGAGCTGACATCGACGGGTCCACCAAGTATATGGAGCAACAAATGTGATGATAAAGTCTTGTAAGTGCAAAGGACGAATGGCATCACTTCGACAACTCACCGGTTCCCATAGACACGTCGGTGTAGAGTATACATCGATGGGAGTGTCCGGTGTGTACTTCCATTGTTCGATAAAGCTTCTTCGAACAACTATGCGCAGTTATGGGAACGTTCCTTGATTGTCCAACAATCCGTTCCGTGGCCGTGGGATCGGCTCACACTTGCTCCAACAAGTATAACCTCCACGCATACTAGTCTTGTCAGGTTCATTCAGACCCCCACATCCGAGATGTACCATGACTAGGGAGAGTTTGGGATAGATGATAACTCACATAGCTCCCACTAACTGTGTGATCGATCATCTATCCGAGGGGACATGTTCAGTATCAATACAGACAGCAATATAGATATGACATGCTGCAGCCTGGTGTAATATCAATATGAAAGCAATACTCAACAGTAAAATGAAACAAACATATATTATATTACGTTGACCTGTGTAATAGTACATATATGTCCTCTACAAGGGCACCATGCCCTTAGTAAGGACTGTCTCTAGGACATATACACTATCAAAAATCACACGTAAAATCGTATATAAATTCTCTCCATTAGTCTACTATATATAGTAGTCTATAGAAGCCTAAAGCATAAGCAATTAGACTTCGTAAAGGAATAAGAGCCTAATTCTTATCGCACAAGGAAACCAATATCAAGTCTAGATTCATTCCCAATCAAATAAAAACTCAATCAGGAAAATCTAACTTATCCCTTGGACTTCTAATAGAGGAAAGAGTCGAACTCCTTCCCCTATTCTGCCAGTCGCGCGCGCGCGCCTGTCCTACGGGACGTGTGTCCCACTTTTGGGACCCACATATATTTCTAAGGCAATCCAAACTCCAAGTAGATTTTTGCCCAAGTGCATATGTTAATTCTAAATTAACATATCCTTTACAATCAAACCTCCATTATATTTCCAAAATATAATCTTTAATTGTATTTACATAAAATACAATTACTTAGCCAATTCAATTAATAATTCCAAATCATTAATTGAACCACCAATTATTATAATTAATTCCAAATCAATTATAATCCATCAATCACAATTAATTCCAAATTAATTGCGATTCCATCTTCAAGGATATCCTGATAGGCTGAATCACCGCATAGTGTGACCCATAGGGCCTCACCGTATTAAGCAAGTCCTAGACTAGGCAACATGGAATTCCTAGACGGTTCCATTTGCAATATTAATACGTGAGGACGTTTGAGAGGTTTCTCAAAGCTAACCAATTCGTTGCGAAGCCTGTTGCGCTCAACGCGGCGATGGTAACGTCCCTTCATCTGACTTGCTCGGATGTATCTAGGATCAATGAAGTGTCTATCCCAATAATACATCCACGGGCGTCTCAGGGAGTTGTTTGGTTAAGATATACTTATGACCATCATAATATATCATTTGCACTGGCCAGTGACTTTACCAACACAACTATGAAGACTACGAGCAGTGCTCTCCTGTGCTACACTTGAGAGATGAATCCTTCACAGAATCACTTATCACCCCCATTTGTATTTAGCCATAATCCTGGATCGTGTCTTAGGTCAACTGCTTATTCAGAGCTGACATCGACGGGTCCACCAAGTATATGGAGCAACAAATGTGATGATAAAGTCCTGTAAGTGCAAAGGACGAATGGCATCACTTCGACAACTCACCGGTTCCCATAGACACATCGGTGTAGAGTATACATCGATGGGAGTGTCCGGTGTGTACTTCCATTGTTCGATAAAGCTTCTTCGAACAACTATGCGCAGTTATGGGAACGTTCCTTGATTGTCCAACAATCCGTTCCGTGGCCGTGGGATCGGCTCACACTTGCTCCAACAAGTATAACCTCCACGCATACTAGTCTTGTCAGGTTCATTCAGACCCCCACATCCGAGATGTACCATGACTAGGGAGAGTTTTGGATAGATGATAACTCACATAGCTCCCACTAATAGTGTGATCGGTCATCTATCCGAGGGGACATGTTCAGTATCAATACAGACAGCAATATAGATATGACATGCTGCAGCCTGGTGTAATATCAATATGAAAGCAATACTCAACAGTAAAATGAAACAAACATATATTATATTACGTTGACCTGTGTAATAGTACATATATGTCCTCTACAAGGGCACCATGCCCTTAGTAAGGATTGTCTCTAGGACATATACACTATCAAAAATCACACGTAAAATCGTATATAAACTCTCTCCAATAGTCTACTATATATAGTAGTCTATAGAAGCCTAAAGCATAAGCAATTAGACTTCGTAAAGGAATAAGAGTTTAATTCTTATCGCACAAGGAAACCAATATCAAGTCTAGATTCATTCCCAATCAAATCAAAACTCAATCAGGAAAATCTAACTTATCTCTTGGACTTCTAATAGAGGAAGGAGTCGAACTCCTTCCCCTACTCTGCCACGCGCGCGCGCGCGCCTGTCCTACGGGACGTGGGTCCCACTTTTGGGACCCACATATATTTCTAAGGCAATCCAAACTCCAAATAGATTTTTGCCCAAGTGCATATGGTAATTCTAAATTAACATATCCTTTACAATCAAACCTCCATTATATTTCCAAAATATAATCTTTAATTGTATTTACATAAAATACAATTACTTAGCCAATTCAATTAATAATTCCAAATCATTCATTGAACCACCAATTATTATAATTAATTCCAAATCAATTATAATCCATCAATCACAATTAATTCCAAATTAATTGCGATTCCATCTTCAAGGATATCCTGATAGGCTGTATCACCGCATAGTGTGACCCATAGGGCCTCACCGTATTAAGCAAGTCCTAGACTAGGCAACATGGAATTCCTAGACGGTTCCATTTGCAATATTAATACGTGAGGACGTTTGAGAGGTTTCTCAAAGCTAACCCTTTCGTTGCGAAGCCTGTTGCGCTCAACGCGGCGATGGTAACGTCCCTTCATCTGACTTGCTCGGATGTATCTAGGATCGATGAAGTGTCTATACCAATAATACATCCACGGGCGTCACAGGGAGTTATTTAGTTAAGATATACTTATGACCATCATAATATATCATTTGCACAGGCCAGTGACTTTACCAACACAACTATGCAGACTACGAGCAGTGCTCTCCTGTGCTACACTTGAGAGATGAATGCTTCACAGAATCACTTATCACCCCCATTTGTATTTAGCCATAATCCTTGATCGTGTCTTAGGTCAACTGCCTATTCAGAGCTGACATCGACGGGTCCACCAAGGATATGGAGCAACAAACGTGATGATAAAGTCCTGTAAGTGCAAAGGACGAATGGCATCACTTCGACAACTCACCGGTTCCCATAGACACGTCGGTGTAGAGTATACATCGATGGGAGTGTCCGGTGGGTACTTCCATTATTCGATAAAGCTTCTTCGAACAACTATGCGCAGTTATGGGAACGTTCCTTGATTGTCCAACAATCCGTTCCGTGGCCGTGGGATCGGCTCACACTTGCTCCAACAAGTATAACCTCCACGCATACTAGTCTTGTCAGGTTCATTCAGACCCCAACATCCGAGATGTACCATGAGTAGGGAGACTTTGGGATAGATGATAACTCACATAGCACCCACTAACTGTGTGATCGGTCATCTATCCGAGGGGACATGTTCAGTATCAATACAGACAGCAATATAGATATGACATGTATGCATCCTGGTGTAATATAAATATGAAAGCAATACTCAATAGTAAAATGAAACGAACATATATTATACGTTGACCTGTGTAATAGTACATATATGTCCTCTACAAGGGCACCATGCCCTTAGTAAGGACTGTCTCTAGGACATATACACTATCAAAAATCACACGTAAAATCGTATGTAAAACTCTCTCCAATAGTCTACTATATATAGTAGTCTATAGAAGCTTAAAGCATAAGCAATTAGACTTCGTAAAGGAATAAGAGTTTAATTCTTATCGCACAAGGAAACCAATATCAAGTCTAGATTCATTCCCAATCAAATCAAAACTCAATCAGGAAAATCTAACTTATCCCTTGGGCTTCTAATAGAGGAAGGAGTCGAACTCCGTCCCCTACCACGCCAAGCGCGCGCGTGCCTGTCCTACGGGACGTGGGTCCCACTTTTGGGACCCACATATATTTCTAAGGCAATCCAAACTCCAAGTAGATTTTTCCCAAGTGCATATGTTAATTCTAAATTAACATATCCTTTACAATCAAACCTCCATTATATTTCCAAAATATAATCTTTAATTGTATTTACATAAAATACAATTACTTAGCCAATTCAATTAATAATTCCAAATCATTAATTGAACCACCAATTATTATAATTAATTCCAAATCAATTATAATCCATCAATCACAATTAATTCCAAATTAATTGCGATTCCATCTTCACGGATATCCTGATAGGCTGAATCACCGCATAGTGTGACCCATAGGGCCTCATCGTATTAAGCAAGTCCTAGACTAGGCAACATGGAATTCCTAGACGGTTCCATTTGCAATATTAATACGTGAGGACGTTTGAGAGGTTTCTCAAAGCTAACCCTTTCGTTGCGAAGCCTGTTGCGCTCAACGCGGCGATGGTAACGTCCCTTCATCTGACTTGCTCGGATGTATCTAGGATCGATGAAGTGCCTATCCTAATAATACATCCACGGGCGTCTCAGGGAGTTGTTTGGTTAAGATATACTTATGACCATCATAATATATCATTTGCACTGGCCAGTGACTTTACCAACACAACTATGCAGACTACGAGCAGTGCTCTCATGTGCTACACTTGAGAGATGAATCCTTCACAGAATCACTTATCACCCCCATTTGTATTTAGCCATAATCCTGGATCGTGTCTTAGGTCAACTGCTTATTCAGAGCTGACATCGACGGGTCCACCAAGGATATGGAGCAACAAATGTGATGATAAAGTCCTGTAAGTGCAAAGGACGAATGGCATCACTTCGAAAACTCACCGGTTCCCATAGACACGTCGGTGTAGAGTATACATTGATGGGAGTGTCCGGTGGGTACTTCCATTGTTCGATAAAGGTTCTTCGATTAACTATGCGCAGTTATGGGAACGTTCCTTGATTGTCCAACAATCCGTTCCGTGGCCGTGGGATCGGCTCACACTTGCTCCAACAAGTATAACCTCCACGCATACTAGTCTTGTCAGGTTCATTCAGACCCCCACATCCGAGATGTACCACGACTAGGGAGAGTTTGGGATAGATGATAACTCACATAGCTCCCACTAACTGTGTGATCGGTCATCTATCCGAGGGGACATGTTCAGTATCAATACAGACATCAATATAGATATGACATGCTGCAGCCTGGTGTAATATAAATATGAAAGCAATACTCAACAGTAAAATGAAACAAACATATATTATATTACGTTGACCTGTGTAATAGTACATATATATCCTCTACAAGGGCACCCTGCCCTTAGTAAGGACTATCTCTAGGACATATACACTATCACCCTATTCTACCCATCTCTCAAGCAAAGTCATAAACTATCACCACTTCCTGAATGGCAGGACGAGGGTGGTCTAGAACAGATGACACTCAAACAAACAAAAGACACACTTTACAACTCGATTACGAACATTACAAGAATTGAAAAACGAGACAAACACTTTGCTAAACTGCTTTTTGGCTTTCTTTGGACCCTTCTTTGCTTTTTTGGGGTCTTTTCTTTTTTTCTTTTCCAGATTTTTTCTTTTTTCTGGAATTTTTTCTTGTTCCTTTTTATTTCGATTTTTCCTTTCTTTTTTTCCGCTCCTCTCCTTTGGGAAAACTTCATTCGATCGCCATTTCTTTTATTGTATATAGCCAGCAGTAGCACAATGAAAAAGAAATTACAATGAATCACAAACGACCTCTCCGAACCTATTCGAAAGAGTAGGTTGGAGCACAAACTTTACGAAAAAGGAAGAAAAAATAAACTCACAACACTCAAAATCGAAAAACAAGTCATAATAACGGTATAACCCCCTCCCCAAACCTATTCGTTAGAATATGTTTCAAACAAAGTGTCACACACATCTCACACTACCTCCTTCCTAGGCATTTAGCAATCTCAAAGCAAGGTGAAGACTTGTTGCCTCTTAGGTACATAATTACACGGGAAAACAACCACAAGACTCTAACATGCATCATCTTATTATAAAGGCCTTCGTGAACCGCAACAGAGAAAACACCACTAAGTGATGTCGAGACTACCAAGCTTAACTAAGTGCATATATATGTGACAAGCCAAGCGAGAAAAACCTCAAACAAATTCATAGAGATGAAACGCATGGTCAAAGGTCATAACTAGTTAATCTACCCAATAAAAAAATTCAAAAAATTTTGCAATAAACTCCACATAAAAACATGGAAAACTATACTAGGATGAATGTAGTGTATGCAACTAAATACTAAGAAAACGGTAAACGTGCAAATGCAAATGCAAACAAAAGGTTTCACGAGTTATCATAAGCAAAATAAAGTATACAAATACCCAGCGATAACCCCCCCCCCCCAAACCTGAGCGTCGAAAGTGGATTTAAGGTGAGAGCTAACTTGTACCTGTAATCTATATTACTAAAAGAAACTCGTGAGAAACCAAAATGGATGATAAAAGAGGTAAAAAGATCAATAATATAGCATAGAAGGAGAAAATTGGGATTCCGAACGAAAATCCGGAACACCAGGAATCAAGCCAAACACAGATTTTTCTTATCAATATAATGGAAGTTAGTGATAGTATGATCATTCAAAGCAACGGGTAATAATCATGCATGAAGTACTTGAAGTTTCTATAGAAATCTATGATCGTGAATTGTCCTATGTGTTCCTTTCAATTCAACACTACGAAGATAGATGGCTTAGATAGATCAAATAAATAAAACAATAAATCAAGTCTTAAACGCGCGATGCCACTCATGCATAATTAAGAACCCTAGCTAAGAAATCACATACTATCACCAACGATAGATTTAGCTACTCATAGATAAATTGCAATCAACAAGAATCAAAGAAAGATTTAATGAAAACATGTTGAATGAAATAACTAAAAGCAGAAAAATTGTGAGATACAAGTTACCAACGAAGGTTGTCAATCTCCGATGAATTGCTAACTCACAAGCAAGAATCGAGAATCAAAAATGTCCAATCTCTATACTTAAGCTTCCAAATCAATAAGAAAAAGAGTCTTCTATGCTAATAATTCCCAGAACAGGCTCTGAAGAATTTGTCTCTCAAAATAAGGTGAAAAGGTATGAAAATCGTAGAAAATAGGCAAACATCTATATAGATATCGTAACAGTGTGGGGCGAACCGCCCGGGATGCCAGGCGAACCGCCTGGCACAGGGCGAACCGCCCAGGACTTCCAGTCGGTGGTTAGCGAGTTTTTGGAGTTGGTTTCCGTTTCGGACTCGGATTTTGTCTTCTAGTGACCTTTAAGCCTTGAAACTCGTCCCCTAGGCTTCAAATCTCATCCGGAACCTTCTAGATACACCACGAATATCCTCGAAACACCAAAACTTCATTCTCTTCACCATATTTGCCCACCAAAAGTACGTTTTTCACATAAATCCTGAAAAATGCAAAGAAAAGGGAAACGTGACACTATTCTAATAAAATGCACTAAGATATAAGCTAAATTAACCTAGATGATAGCTAAATTGGTGAAAAAGACTCGAATGAAAGTGTAAAATACACGTTCATCAACGAGAACTCAGAAATATCTTTTACCCTAAAGAAAAATGAGATATTTGATTAAGGGGGAATTTTCAGCAAATACAAAGCTTGTTACTTGAAAAGGTAAGTGCTAAAGTCAGATTGAATAAAATCGCTAAAAAGATTCTTATTTACTTCAGCAAGTAATTAGCGTTGGAGTAAAAGAGATAAAATCCCGTGAATCAAGGTAAAATCAATTTTGTGACGTTAATCATGGCACAGATAAACTCGCTGTAAATCATGACATGAAATACAATCGTGGCCATTGATTTTAAAGCAGTTGTTGATCCAACGGTTGATATTACAAAGAGAAAGTATGCTCTGACGATTTTATGTTAGTGGTCCACTACGCATTTAATGCAAATGCTCCACTAACTCAAAGAATCTTTGTTTTACCCTTGAGAACTCAAAACCATTGAGCTTCTCACATAACAGAGATACTATATAAATGAAGAGTTAGAGAAAGACAAAATTCTTTAACTCACATTTCCTTTCTCTGCAAATTTTTCTACCCTGTGCTCTGAATTACTGTACCTCCGGTCAAAAAGGAAAATCTCTTTTCGTACAACTCTCAAACCACAACTAGTATATAAGAGATGGCTCCCAAAAGAGAATCTTCTAAGACCTCAAAATCGTCAAAGGCAGACAGTGCTGGAAAAAGCACTGCTCCTACTCCGGTGAAAAATACGGTGAAAATCGTGTCGTCTAACAACCGAATCACTGAAAGACCCATGCCTCCTGCATATCTCGACACTGCAAAGTGTGAGCAGATGATGCAATGGGGCGTATTTGCCAAAGAGAAGTACATTAGATACTTCTATGAACAAGAACTGGACGAAGAAAACGAAGAGGCGTTGAATTTTATTAATCAAGAAGGCCTACTTTTCTTCATCACTGCTCGCACTAAACAAGTGAGCATGCTGTCATTCACTTGGTCTAGTAGCTCTGCTACTCATCAAAGTCTTAGACTCCCAAGTCGGAGGAATTGACCAAGTAGGCCTGAGAAGGTGGCCTTTGCTGATGCATATATATGAGAACAAAACTGAAATCAACTAGGTTAAGTACATTTTCAACAGGCTTGTTGATTGTGTTACAAAGTTCAGGGTTAAGGTTGAAGATAACTCAACCTCACCTTGGTTTTCAGTGATGTATGGATTGAAAATATGCTACATCCTTGAACATTTCAGGATTCAGCTAAGAAACATATTGCCGATTAAGAAATTAGTATGCAATGTGGGAAGAGCTTTTTACAAGTTGAATGAACCTAAGGTTGCTGACATGAAGTCAAAGAAGCCAACAGCTGCAAATGTTGCTGAGACTGATAACCAGTCTATGAATGCAACAGCTGCAAATGTTGCAGATACTGACCAGCAAGCTAGGTATACAACAGCTGCAAATGTTGCTGAGAATGCAACAGCTGCAGTTGTTACTGCTGATACTGCTGCGGTTGCTGACACTACTGCACCCAGCAAGAAATCTAAGAAGAAAAAGAGGAATGCTGATGATGACACTCAAACTGCAGCTTCATCAGCTGATCCTATTCCTAAGAAGGCATGGACAAAAACCTACCCAAGAAAGAAAACAACGACACGCAAGTCCGTTTCAATTGTCCATGTCATTCAGGATGACGATGTTCCAGTGGTTGCTGAAACGCAAGCCACTGTAGTAGATGTTGCTGAAGTGTTTGCAGAAGCCTTCAGCAATCCAATTAACTTGGATTCATCTGCTGAAGCAAGACCACATGGCAGTGGAAATGAAAATCATGCCCAAGAATGCCTAGAAGATATCTACATTGTAGATAATCTTGATGACAATACTCTGGAACCAGCAAGTGACATTGCTGCAGATTTGACAAAAGCTGCGCTTGCTGAAAATGTCGCAGAAGAGACATTTGCTGAAATAGCAACTAGTCCAGTCCGAGAAATTGCTGAAGCTTCAATTACTGAAGAACCAGTTGCTGAGACTGCAATGGTTCAAGTCCCAGAGGTTGCTGAAACACAACAAGAGACAGTATTCGACGACGCATCTCATGATGCTGAGAATATTAGACCTAGTTCACCGGTGACTTCTATTGACAAAGTCCAACTGGTGCTGACTGACCTAAGCCAGCAAATGGACTTGGAGATTGATGACAACTCCAATAAGTCAGTAGACCTATTCATAAAAAGTAGTGAACTTAGAGGTCAAGATGTCTCTGCTCAACTTGTCAATTCAGAGACAAGGGAGATTGCTGAATCTGCACAGCCTTCTCAATTAGAGCAAGAAAAGAAGTCTGCTGAAGAACAAGTCCCAGATAATGAAGCTGCTATCATTGATGAAAGGACTGAGTCACCACCTGCCCTTCTTCAACAGGTAGTTAACTCAGATATAAGGAAAACTTCACTATCTGAAACTTTATCTTTAGCTAATATAATTATTTCTTTACAGACTTCTCAAGATACAAGTCAGAAGATTGCTGAAACTTCTGCACCAGAATCCACAACTCCTGTTCAGCAGGTAGATGAAAATTTTGTTAAATCTACTAAGTTTTCAAACTTAGTACTTGTATCTAATATTAAGTTGTTTCAGGATGAACAATTCAAGGATGCTGCCACAGGTCCTGAAGAAATGGAAATAGTACCCGCACAACTCAGTGTGCAACATGAGCTTGCTGAAAGTCAGCAGGTAAATCATGTTACAGTTTTAGACTCTAAAACGATTTTCCAAAATATTCCTGAAATTAGCTTTACTCTTATTCAGGCTCAAAAGGAGGATGATGAAGTGGTTCACATCACTGATGTTTTTGAGGTTAGTTCTGAAGAACTATTCTCAAACTTCAAGAAGAACACTTTAACCAAAGTTGCTAAGTCTGTCAGCAACTGGCAAAGGTATAGAAGGATGAATTTTTTCCAATCTTCACATCCATCTGTCTAATGAGAAAAAGAGAATCTCTCTACTAAAACTTGAGACGTTTGTATACTCAATACTTCCAGAAGAACTCTCATATTCTCAGCAAATGAGTTCAAGTCTGATTGCTACAATCAGAGAGAATATGAAAGCAAAGTTCAAGAGTGCCTCTCCAGATGAACAAGCTGTGATGCTCAAGGGTTCCTTTTTGTACCCGTGGTGGCTGATCCCCACAAAATCAATGAGGAAGAGGAAGTTACAAGTGCTGCAATGTACAAACATCTCGAGTTAGTCATACTGACGGACGATGATGAAGATGAAGAGGATGAAAATATCCTTAAAGATACAAGTGATGATGAAGCCAAAGATTCTAAGGACAGCAAGGACAATGATGATGATAATCAAGGTCCTAGTCCGAATGCTGGGGGAGTAAAACTGACAATTGCTGATAATGAAAATCAAAACACTGAGAATCAGCAAGCTAACCAAACTCCTTGTCAGCAATAAGAATCTACTCTCGCTCCTGCTGAGACAAGTACTCCAGCAACTTAATAAGTTTCTGAAACTGAAGAAGAGTACGCCAGAAAGTGTGCTGAAATGCACAAAGGCAAAGCTAAGATATCTGATGCCGAGTTAGCATTACTCGAAGCTAAGGTCAATGATCCAAACCTTGGAGAAGAAGAAGAAATGGATGAAGATTATCAAAGGGCTTTACAGAATAGTCTACAGATTCATGACAGACATACAAAGAATCTAGATATTGCTCAATCTTCAGGAGTGAACAACACGGAAGTCTCCTCCCTTCCACCTACTACTGGTGAAACTCCTGTCGTTGAGTCCAAAGAGTTGCCCTCAACAACCACTCAACCGAAAGTGTCTGAAGCTAAAGATTTGGGAATCAAGGTTGCTAGCCTTGACGAATCTGATGAAGAAGAAGATCTATCTAACTTCTCAGCAAATGAAGAAGAAAAGACAAAGAAAGTTGAACCCACAGTGGTTGAAATTCCTCCACCATCTCTCATCAATGATGAAGGAGATGCTGAGAGAAGTCGTTTGCTGAGAAATGATGATCAGTTCGCAACTGAAATCAAAGCTCATTCACTTACTCCCTCTCTAGTGCCATTTCCAAACGTTGAGGAGTTTACTCCTAGAATAAAGGCACTAATGGTTGTTCACAAAGCATGCCAAGAAGAGTATGATGCCTTGCTTGCTGAGAGTTCGCTTGACATTGGCAAAATACTGACTACTGTGATGAGACGCACTACTACACTTACCATAGCTCAGAAAGACATCAGTCTACATCACAAAATCTATGAAGAAGATGTCAATCAAGCACTCAAGCTTGCTAAAAGCGCATTGAAAAAGGCTCAGGATATGCTAGAAGAAAAAGTCCAAAATGAGCGCAGACATGAGGAGAATCTGGCTTTTATTAAGGGAGAATTGTCTAAGCTAACCACTGATCAACAAGACATGATTCTGAAATATAACAGCCTAAACACTCTTACTGAAAATTGCGATGAGTTTTTCTCTCTACACATCATACCTATGATGCAATCCATGTCTAAGGGGGAAGATAGAAAAAGAAAGTCTTCAAGAGATTGATTAACCAATCCCTCTTCTGCTGAAGCGCCATTAAAGCTGCCTGGTCCACCTCCCAGAGAACCTCTTGCTGAAACAGAGCAAAGTTCTAAGAAAAGAGCTGAAACAGATTCTGAGAGAAGTTCAGCAAATCCAAAAAGGAGAAGAACTTTTGCTGAAACTCAAGAATACTGTCACACTGAAAGTCATCAAGATTTGAAACAAGATGATGATAATGATGATGACCAAACAATAGCTCAAGCTATAAGAGCTAAGCCTATTTCTGCCTTAACTCCATCTGGCCAATCTAAACACCTCTCTTCTGACTCTAGATCTTCAGCAAGAGATCATGACAATGCTAAGTCAAGAAGAAGGAAGCAAAGACAGGAAGAAAGAAGGCTAGCCAACATTGCAATTGGCACTGGCATTGATTATACAAAGACCAGCAATGAGGAAACAACTCAGAATGTGATCAGAAATCTACAAGGTTGCTGGATCATAAAGCTGGAAGATCTTTTGGCCAATGATTTCTTTCCAACTGTTGTACTAAATCAAATGTACACTTGGATTGAATTAAAAGTTGCAAGAAAAGCAAGGGACCCTCCTCCCTACCCAAGGAACATTGCTGCAAAATGGCTGAACTTAGAGATCTTGGTAAGAAGAACTTCTATCAGCAAGAAGATAAACAAGAGCCTGATTTAATCAAGCCGATAGATGTTGCTTACTACAGTGACCCTTTAACCAAGAAGTCCAAAAAGAAGTATGGCTTGATTCCTTATGAGTATTTTATCTTACTGCTAAGGATCAAGAAGAAGATATTCTCTGGTTAAGGAAGATTCATGCCAACAAGGGTATTTCAGACACTCAACTTCTACATGATAGCAATTGGGGCATGCACTTGTGGGTAATTCACTGCAATGAGATGAATGGTGAAAACCATCATTATACTGCCTGCAAAAATGCAAGGAGTATTCAACTTGAAGTCCGTAAGCTACTTGAAGATTACGAGAAGGACTGTGTTAAATCTCTGCTGTTGCTGAGAAGAGTGTAAGGGAGATTCTTAGAAAATCTTCTGCTGGAATAGTTTAGTCCCTTGTAAAAGCTTTGTTTGTTTTTTTTGCTGATTACTTTAGTTATCTATGAGCTTTCTTGTAAACTTACTGAAAGATAACTATCAGCAATGAACTTTTTAACTCTTATTGGTTTTTGATTATGCAAACTACTTATGCTTACTGTTATATTATTTAAGTATGCTTGGATTTATCAATTGATTTATTCAACAGCAGACACATCTAAAAGAGTAACAATTAATTTAGCCATGGATTGCTAACATCAAAAAGGGGGAAATTTGTTAGGAAACTAGTAATTTTGATGAGCAATTAACCATGCTAAATTAAGGAAAGTCCAGTAACTAGTACTCTTAAGGTCCATAGGAATTTAGAATTTTAAGGACATTGTAAAAGAGGAACGTTTGCTGAAGACTTAGTGTAGGTACTAGTTAGGTGCTTTCATTTGCGAATGATGTACTTTGTTTTTACAAATGAACTATTGAAGCACTAGAACCGCTCAGAAACTTGAAGATTCGAAGACTGAAGACTTAGAAGAATTCTGAGAAAGGTATCTACAAAGGCACATGTTACTCAGAAAGTGAGATTTTCAGCAACAAGTCGCATAAGTGAAAATCTATATGACAGAGTAGGTTGTGCTTGCTGAAACTGAGATTGACCACTTGATGGAAAACATATGTGACCTCCTTGCTGAAGAGTGCTTGCATTTTGGCTCCAACGCTCACATTTGAATTTGATTCAAATGAACATTAAATGCAAAGTAGGCACGCGAAGAACATGAAGACTAGAAGACAAACGAAGGACGCTGCTGAAAGTACAAAAGCAAGATAGTGACATCTTAAGGTGCAAAGCCTTAGAATTTGAAATTCAAACGGCTCCCTTGATACACTATAAATAGAGGTCTCTGGCAAAGACTAGAAGTGTGTCAACAACGTGATCAAACTCTCACTTATGCTTAAACACTCAAAATCTTCTATACTCTTTACTGCCTATTGATCCGTTCCAAGACTTAAGCTTGAAACAAAAGCTACTTGTGAAGAAGTAGAACATTCACGGCTAAGAAATTAGTTAAGTGTTCTTTATTTTGAACAAGAACAAGTCTTGACACCAGAAACAACTTAACTTGCTTACTGAAAAGTATTACAAGTTGTGTTTCTTTAGATAACTTGTTATAGCTGAAAAAGTTATACTCAAGTCATCTCATCCCAAACCTCTCTAACTGATAAACACCATTTTTCAGGTGTGAAATTCAAGGGGAATTAATCAAGCATTGTGTTGCTGATTATAAATTCCAAGTTTGGTGGAGAACAAGGTTACAGTTCTCTAGTTAGGTTGGAAACGAAGCAAGTGTGTTTTGGTTTCTGAAGAATCATTAGTGATAGGATTTGTAAGGAACCTCAATCTTATCTTAGTGGATTCAGTCCTAGAAAGGACAAAGTGGATTAGTTGAGAGATTACGCCACTCTCAAATACCACTATAAAAGTGTTTGTGTAATTTACTTTACTGCATTTAGTTTTCAGCAAGCTACTCTTATTGTACACTGTCACTCTACTCACTTGTTGAAACTAGCACTCTTTGAAAAACACTTATTGTATAAAGTCTTCCGCACTCTGTTTTTAAAGTACCAGTAAACTCGTTAGTGAAAAGTAACAAGTACTTGCTGAGAAAGTTAAGTACCAGCAAACTCATTACTGAAAAGTAATAAGCACTTGCTGAGAAAGTTTTTAAACGACGAAAGTTTGAAAAGACTATTCACCCTTTTAGTCTTTTCTTGTTGTTTAAAGGGACCAACTATACGGTCTACGGACAACAAATTAAGAAATTTTCACTTAAGCACTAAAAAATATATTTCGTGTGAATCATGTGTAACATGAACTATCAAAACGAAACAATAATAGAACAATTTGTACCTCAAAAAAGTATACATATGATAATCAAAGTTCTTCACTGCACTCCATCATCGACAAACAATTAGTTCACAAAATACATCAATTATCACCAAGGATGTCAATTTGGGCCGGGCAGCCCGAGCCCGACCCAGGCCCGACCAAATTTTGTCGGGCCAGGCCCGCCCGATCAGCCTATTGGACTGGGCTTGGGCCTGTTATATAGGCCCATGGGCCGTGCCTGGGCCAAAATTTCTAGCCCGCTAGCCCGGTCCGGCCCAGGCCCGGCCCAAGTGTGTATATGTTTTTCTTTATAATGTATGTAGTATGACTATTTTGTTTGTTATTTATACATTAGTAGTATTAAATTAAGTTGTAATTTATACATTTTTCATACTTTTCTATGTATTTATAATAGTTTCTATTGAATTATATACTTTAATATACATCACAACCAATAATTTATAACTTTTTGAAGCTTTTTTGTTTTAAATTATTAAATCTTTTAATTTCTAATTGTTTTAAAAAACATTATCTCCTACAATGTATGACTTTTGAATTTTTTTGAACAAAAAATAAAAAATGGGCCAAGCCCGGCCCGGTCCATGACGGGCTGGGCTTGGGCCTAAAATTTTGGTCGGTCCTCGGGCTTGGGCTGGGCCAAGTGTGTCGGGCCAGGACCGGGCCTCTGGCAGCCCGGACCATTGCCATCCCTAATTATCACTGATTACTTGACAATGCAACTTGGTATATTAGTTAGGTATTTTAATATTTAAGCAACATAATTAGCAAATTTATTGTACTGTTGCCTAATTTAGATGATTGACTCTTACATGTGGTTGAGGAAGAATGCAAAGCAAACTTACCATAAAACCTAATAAAATCATAATTGTTTAACGCAAATAAATTGATTTTATTCCACATAGTGTGAACAGGCATGAGAATGAATAAGATCTCTTCTGACAACTTAGCTTTAATGTATAGTAGGAATGATTTAACCAAGAAACAAAAATCATATAATAAAAGTAAAACATAACAAAAAGTCGTGGCCTCAGAAGGAATTGAATTTGGTGGTGTAGATGATGTAAATCACCACATTCCACTCAGCCACAACTTTTTATTCGTTCATAATTGATAACATTAAATAGTGATTTAGTCTATTTTCTTAGACAAGTGTTATTTGGTAAGTTATATATTTCCCTAGCATTTTGGTAAGTTTTAGTCTCCATTATTTCTTACCATCCATGCCCAAGCCTCATCAATACCGCGATCAGATTATATGGAATGTTTAGTATTTTACTTAATTGTGGGGAATAATATCAAATCAAATTGATACGAGACTAAAATCAGTGCACTGATTGGGGTTCTTTTTAAACCCTAAAAAACCTCTTATATATAGCTAGCTAGCAATCGAGATCTTTTTCTTCATCTTACAACCCAGCCTATATTTTCATTACATTTAAACCGTGATCATCTTTTTCATTTTTCAATCCAACCTATATTTCAATACATTAAAAGCATAAAAGAATTATGGAGGATCCGTTTGGTAAGCATAAAAGAATTATGGAGGATCCGTTTGGTTTTGTGGCTTCCAAATCTGTTTTTTTTTTTAATAATCGAACCATTACAATTTCATAAGTAGCATTACAAAGCTAGTAATAAACTAGAAATAATCTCGCACTTGACGAGAATTGAACCTGTGACCTCTAGTGTCACCTCTAGTGTCATGACACCTCAGTCTAACCAATTGAGCTAGACCTCATTGGTGGCTTCCAAATCTGTTGAAGAACATAGAAAGATTCATTTGAAGTATTTGTTGTTAATTGTGTTGGGTGGCTGGATCGACACTGATTCGATCATTATATGGTGAGATTCACAATTTAATGATTTTTTGCTATTCATTAGACTTATTACTCATTTGTTGTTTTACATAGCGCATCATTTGGACGATTGTTCTATTATGGTGGCTTGTATGAGAGTTTTGATCTTGCGTCCGTCTCTAATGAAGAATTAGCAACTCCAAATTTTTACTACATGATGTTAATCGTAAGTGCCATTTTCTTGATCATACCACGATTTTATATTTTTATTTGATAAACCTGTTTGCTAATATTATTTGATTTTTATGTTGTACTTTCTCCGGAAACTTAATAGTTTTACACTTTGTTTTTGTTGACTTTTTTTATGTCCGGTTTGACCTCAAATTAATCATAATTGATTACGAAAAAATTAATTTTAAAAGTTATATTATACAAATATAAGAAGTATACTTTCATAATATAATTTTTTAAATTATTTTTTCGCAACGAGTTATTATTAATTTGAAACCGGACATCGAAAAGTCAATAAAAGTAAAGTGTAAAACTATAGAGTTTCCGGAGGAAGTAGATGGATGTGTTCTAGTACAAGATCTCTCATAGGGTCGAAGAGTTGTTGAGAATTCTAACCGAAGCATCACATCCAATGGTCAAATATTTATCATGCATAGTTAAAATGTTGAATGATAATGAACACATACGACAACATGGATTACGTCTCTTCAAAGAGATTGCAACAATGCCAAGAGGGTTGTACCGTTTGAAGAATTATAGACAATTTTTACTGGGCCAGCTTCGCAATCTAAATCATGGTGTATTTGCTTTGGATTTTAAGATTCCAAAATTTTGTAAAGATGATCATATCGTCGGATTAGATGATGTAGATGACGGGTTGTGTTTTATTTGTTTGGCCGACCATGAAGTTTATGCTATAGTCGTGCTTATGAATTCCATACGGCTATAAATGAGATTTAATCCATGGAATCGTTTTAGGATTAGGATCAGTTGGGTTTTTGTTTCTGTTAATGTCATTTGCAATACAAATCATTTTAGCTTATATCTATTATCAAAATTTTCTTTACTTTTTTTTTTTTTTTTTTTTTTGCATCGGTTTATATCAGTTATCATACAACTTTGATTTTATAACATTGACATTCCAATTTTTATTTCCATCTTATGGTATAATATTAAAATTAGATTATTTGTTTCTTTTGATGATTAATTTAGCAATATCACAACATTAATGCTAATTCGTCTAAATATGGTGGCAGATTGAACATATAAAAATTATTTTGTAAGCAAATCCTGTGATATGATATTGATTTATTTTATTACTATATTTCATCCGTAAATTGATTATAAAATGAGTAGGGTAGATGCTCAGTCTTCTATCTTTCGAAATGGATATTCCAGAGAATTTGATGGAATCTGTTAATCGTAAGTACACTGAACGCCTCCGCCAAATCAATGAAGTTTTCGATGAGTGCAAGAAATAAAAAACGGTCTTTATGTTGTTCTACGTCCTTAACAATTGGTTTGATGGTTCACATGTTCCAGCTTGGTGAGTTGATAGTTTGTTTGCTTTGTTTAAGTTTACAATAGTTGTGTAGTTTCCTTTGCGATTAAAGGAGTTTGAGTATATATTAATTTTTATTACATTTTTATATACAGTATTCGATTATTTAGGGACATATTCGACGTTGACAACATTTATGAGAGCCTTGAAATCAGTGAAATTGCAGATTACCCTTTGGCAACCTCGAATTTCTACTATATGATGATAATTGTAATTTGTCCTCTTTCCCATATTTCTTATGTTACGTTTAGCTCAAACCTTATGAACATGTTTTCATTCGTTTGCTAATGGTTGTAAATTGATGTGTTTGAATACAAGATCTATCGAAGAGTTGATCAATTGCTGGATATTATGGTTCGAAAATCACATCCAATGTCTAAGTATTCGGCATGCATATTCAAAATTCTCAATCCGGGCGGGAGGATTAGACAGCAAGGGTTTTAGATTTTTCCGAGATTGCAAACATGCTTGGAGGTTTCATGTATTTGAAGAAATGGCGCCAGTCTCTATGCACGAGTCTTAGCAAGTTACATGGTGGAATAATTGAGAATGCTTTCTTAATTTCACGCTTTTGTGCCAAGCATCGAGAGATAACAGTTTGTATTCCTGGAACGGACAATAATGTTTGCCCCATTGTATGGCTGATTATGAAGTCACTTGCTATAATCGTCCTTTTGATTTTCGTGAATCTGTCGAGGGACTTTAAACATATGTTATTTTTGTGGCACATATTAATTGTGCTTTACTATTAAAACTATTAATGAATATTGTTTAGAGTCCGAATGCTTATTTTTTTTATCAAATGTTTGTCTTTTAATTTTGAGATTTTATATTACAAGAATTAATATCTCAATATTTGTTCTAATTTTGAATGTCATTTGATTGCATTACCATTAATTATGTACGTTACAATAGGAATGACGATTTTATTGCATAATCATTACCTAATATACTCAATACATTACATTATAAATAATCTTTGCTACTATCATAAAGGATACCCACGAATTTTCTTTAAGAGATCTTGAAATTGCCTTTTAGATGGATGTTTACATATCAAAGTCCAAGAGGTCGATTTGCAGAGCCATCGTTCATGTTCGTAAGCGAAAGAAAATCATCCGTAAACCACACAGTCGACTATTATCTATGCCTACGAATTTGATTAGAAACATCATTCAACGTGTTGCTGTGGACTCATCGGAGTCGATAGCCGTACATTAGTTAACGTAAGAATCTATTACATGTAACAATTGATTGTGAATTGTCTAATTTGCATTTAATTTTGAATTGTTCTCATTAATTTATCTACAGTTACAAACGTCTTAATAAACTATCATCTGAGCCCTTTGTTTACCGCTATATGAAGTTCAACTTATTTCATTCAAAGAGTGTTTCATCATCCGAACTACTTCTCCATGCCAAGTGTCTTCAACATGGCAACCCAGACTATACAGATACGCTCTGGTAATTCTTCATTATAAACAATTTTATGTACATACTTATTAACATAAGTTACTACAAATATTGATGCAGATAGATTACTTTTTCTATAAAAAGTATGAAACTGCCCAACAGTTCCTTCAACGGGCACTGTCAGTTGGTCATGTTAAAGCATCGTATTTGAGTTGTGTTCAAGTTGTGGCACATGCATGATCTACAAATTAGGGAAGACAGTATCAATACTGCGTGCATATGAAGGCACATGTAGTGGACGGAAATATATAACCGAATATCGCAAAAAACTGAATGAAATTCTAGGAGGCATGGAGGTTAGAATATTGTGGTTCATGCGTATTTCAATGTGCCGTATCCATACACCGAGTGGGAGAGGATCAAACACTGGGTGTCACCACTGCCCAACGTACAGAGAAATTATGATCCTATTCGACACCACCAATCGGCCCCGTTTACTGTAATTGTGGGTAATAAGAAGTTGAAATAATATCTTATTCACCACCAATATTTTAATATTAATTCATTATGGGTCCTTTTTATTTATTAACATGACTGCAATACAATACTTCGGTATTCTACTATATTTTTTTTTTCCTATTTATATTTATAATGTGTTTAAATTCAAGATCGATTTTTAAAACAATAGGTGCATTGATGTTTTTGAAATTAGATTACATCATCACACTATGCCTATATCAAGTTGTCTATTATGAAATGTATATTGCTAAATTTGATATTACGATCTGAATTATATTATAAAATCAAAACCTATATAGTCATGCAAACATATTAGTAAGACATCAATTAATTCTCACCTGCTAGGCCTCCATTGGCTTACTATTTGGGGCTGTATATGTGGCACTAATACATATATGAAGCTTTGCATAAAATTTGACATCTGATTTTTTGTATTAATAAATTTATTATACATATCCTTGATAACAAAAATAATTATATGCATATTTATATAGAATATAAAAAAGTCAAACTAATAGAAATTATAAAGTTCCTAATACGCCCATGTATATACAACCCCACCTATTGATGAATGCGTCTTGAAGTTGAGAATCGTGTTGGATTCATTCCTTAGTCCGTAGGGAACAACATCCAGTTTCCTGAAATACAAAGTAAGTAAATGAAATGTGATTTACATATAAATGACAAGTGTGAAATGCACTCATTATATAGGCATGGTGGTGTTCAAACCTTTTAAAAACAAGTGTGCATGCATTATATACTACAAATAGGAAGTGCCAAGTGTGGTTCAAGTTGCATGCATTGACAAGTGTTTAAGCACTCTACATAGCATCCCTCTATAAATTGGAAGCCTATTCACCATGAATTATACTACTCATATCTTTTCAATTCTAACTACAAACACTTATTCACTAACGTTTTGAAACCGGATATGTATAATCAGCCTATGTTTGAATCTATCTTTGATGAACGACTTCAACACATGCTCAAATTGGGCGTAAGGTAACATACATTTTCTTAGATGTTGATTGTGTTATCTATTTTTCCTACTTTGTTCTCACAAAGTTTAACATGTAGGTATCATGATGTTCACGGTAATAGGATTGAAA
This sequence comes from Plantago ovata, assembly GCA_028274465.1. Lineage (NCBI taxonomy): Eukaryota > Viridiplantae > Streptophyta > Magnoliopsida > Lamiales > Plantaginaceae > Plantago > Plantago ovata. The sequence continues at coordinate 75,034,749 of CM051455.1, forward strand.
ATTCTTCTCTACTCGAGCAACATAAAGATGTTAGAGCAAAGGCTGAACTACGTGAACATCAAAGAGGACCGATCTATCAAGCTGCACATTTTGTTGCCTGTTAGGAAACTTATAATTTTGATGAGCAATTAACCATGCTAAATTAAGGAAAATCCAGTAACTAGTACTCTTAAGGTCCATAGGAATTTAGAACTGTAAGAACATTGTAAAAGAGGAACGTTTGCTGAAAGACTTAGTGTAGGTACTAGTTAGGTGCTTTCATTTGTTGATGATGTACTTTGGTTTTACAAATGAACTATTGAAGCACTAGAATCGCTCAGAAACTTGAAGATTCGAAGACTGAAGACTTAGAAGAATTCTGAGAAAGGTATCTACAAAGGCACATGTTGCTCAGAAAGTGAGATTTTCAGCAACACCTCACATAAGTGAAAATCTATATGACATAGTAGGTTGTGCTTGCTGAAACTGAGACTGACCACTTGGTGAAAAACATATGTGACCTCCTTGCTGAAGAGTACTTGCATTTTGGCTCCAACGCTCACATTTGAATTTGATTCAAATGAACATTGAATGCAAAGTAGGCACGCGAAGAACATGAAGACTAGAAGACAAATGAAGGACGCTGCTGAAAGTACAAAAGCAAGATAGTGACATCTTAAGGTGCAAAGCCTTAGAATTTGAAATTCAAACGGCTCCCTTTATACACTATAAATAAAGGTCATCTCGCAAAGAGTTGAAGTGTGTCAACAACGTGATCAAACTCTCACTTGTGCTTAAACACTCAAAATCTTCTATACTCTTTACTGCCTATTGATCCGTTCCAAGACTTAAGCTTGAAACAAAAGCTACTTGTGAAGAAGTAGAACATTCACGGCTAAGAAATTAGTTAAGTGTTCTTTCTTTTAAACAAGAACAAGGCTTGACACCAGAAACAACTTAACTTGTTTACTGAAAAGTATTACAAGTTGTGTTTCTTTAGATAACTTGTTATAGCTGAAAAAGTTATACTCAAGTCATCTAATCCCAAAACTCTCTAACTGAGAAACACCCTTTTCAGGCGTGAAATTCAGGGGTAATTAATCAAGCATTGTGTTGCTGATTATAAGTCCCAAGTTTGGTGGAGAACAAGGTTACAGTTCTCTAGTTAGGTTGGAAACGAAGCAAGTGTGCTTTGGTTTCTGAAGAATCATTAGTGATAGGATTTGTAAGGAATCTCAATCTTATCTTAGTAGATTCAATCCTAGAAAGGACAAAGCGGATTAGTTGAGAGATTACGCCACTCTCAGATACAACTACAAAAGTGTTTGTGTGATTTACTTTACCGCATTTAGTTTTCAGCAAGCTACATTTATTGTACATTGTCACTCTGCTCACTTGCTGAAACTAGCACTCTCTGAAAAACACTTATTGTATAAAGTCTTTTGCACTCTCTTTTTAAAGTACCAGTAAACTCGTTACTGAAAAGTAACAAGTACTTGCTGAGAAAGTTAAGTACCAGCAAACTCATTACTGAAAAGTAATAAGCACTTGATGAGAAAGCTTTTTAAACGACAAAAGTTTGAAAAGACTATTCACCCCCCCCCCTCTAGTCTTTTATTGTTGTTTAAAGGGACCAACAAGTGGTATCGGAGCTGGAGGTTCTTTAACCTTCAGCACTGAACCTAGATCCCCTTAGGTGCTTTCCGTAAATCACTTTCACTTGATCAGTTTTGTAGTCTTTTGCTGTCAGGATGTCGCTAGGAGACGCTCCCTTGATGAAGCTGGAAAACTATGAAAAATGGTGAAAAAACATGATGTGATGAACGTGTATTTTACACTTTCATTCGAGCCTTTTTCACCAATTTAGCTATCCTCTAGGTTAATTTAGCTTATATTTTAGTGGATTTTATTAGAATAGTGTCATGTTTCCCTTTTCTTTGCATTTTTTAGGTTTTAGGTAAAAAAATGTATGTTTATGGGCAATATTGATGAAGAGGACGAAGTTTTGGTGTTTCGAGGACATTCGTGGTGTATCTAGAAGGTTCCGGATGAGATTTGAGGCCTAGGGGACGAGTTTCAAGGCTTAAAGGTCACTAGAAGGCAAAATCCGAGTCCGAAAAAGGAAAAGAAGACCAAAAATCTCGCTCTCACCAGTCTGGATGTCCCAGGCGAACCGCCTGGGATGTGGGACGATTCTCCCCACACCAGGTGAATCGCCCGGCACCCGGGGCGGTTCGCCTGGGAGGTTTCCGCAGTTATATATAGTTTGCCTATTTTTCTACGTTTGGAAGACCTTTTCACATTATTTTGAGAGACAAATTCTCCAGAGCCTGTTCTGGGAATTATTAGCATAGAAGACTATTTTGCTTATTGATTTGGAAGCTTTAGCATAGAGATTGGACATCGTTGATTCTCAATTCTTGCTTGTGAGTTAGCAATTCATCGGAGACTGACAACCTTCGTTGGTAACTTGTATCTCATAATTTTTCTACTTTTATTTATTTCATTCAACATGTTTTCATTCAATATTGTTTTGATTCTTGTTGATTGCAATATGAGTAGCTAAATCTATCGTTGGTGATAGTATGTGATTTCTTAGTTAGGATTCTTGATTACGCATGAGTGGCTTCGCGCGTTTAAGACTTGATTTATTGTTTTATTTCTTTGATCTATCTAAGCCATCTATCTTCGTAGTGTTGAATTGAAAGGAACACGTAGGACAATTCATGATCATAGATCTCTATACAAACTTCAAGTACTTCATGCATGATTATTACCCGTTGCTTTGAATGAACATACTATCACTGACTTCCATCATATTGATAAGAAAAATCTGTGCTTTGCTTGATTTCTAATTTATAGTTTAAGTTAAATTTGATAAAGCTAGTTATAGTCCTTAGAGATCGACACTCGAGGTTATTTTACTTCTACACTACGTGCTTTGGTTTTCGTTGTAGTTGTGAATTGCCTTTGGCTAAAAACAAATTTATTTGATTAATTGAGTCTGACAATCTCGTTCATCAAATTGGCGCTGTTGCCGGGGACTATACTCCTTTTTTCTCTTTAGCTTATTTATATTTTCAGCATTCAATTCTCAGAGTTAGTAGTTAATTTGTTTCCAGAATTTCGCGACATCTAACAGGACTAATTTTCAGTTTTGAGTTACTCCTGTTACAGATATTCAGGTTCCGTGATGGCTCGTCCACTGTTGAAATCATGGGTTCAACCCAACAAGGAACGAATGAAGGGTCCAGCAATTATCCTTTCCCCTACGACTCGTGACTTGGAAATCAAAAACCACATGTTCCAGCAACTCCCGAGGTTCTATGGCTTGGCTAGGGAAGACGTGATAGGGTATTTGCATGATATCGATAGCTTCGTCAACCAACTCCCAAGACCGGGCATGGAGGTGACGGATGACGAGCTGAGAATGAAGGTTTTTGCAATGGGGCTTGGCGATAAAGCCAAGGCATGGTTAGGCTCTCTGGAAGCCGGATCACTAGACACCTGGGCCAAGGTGTTTTCTACTTTTATGGAGAATACTTTCCCCATCCTTTGACTGCTGCGCTGAAGGCGCAAATCAGTGGTTTCAAGCAAGACTATGATGAGACTATCTACACCGCTTTCGAGAGGTTCAAGGACCTCATGAATAAGTGCCCTCACCATGGGATGTAGCTTTCTGATCTCATCCAGCACTTCTATAATGGGCTTACTTACGAGAGGCAACAGGTGGTGGATTTTCAGTGCCGTGGAAATATCTGGGAGGAGACCGCCGAGGATGTATGGGCATGTTTTGAGAGGCTTGCTAAGGGATCTCAGTTCAAGGATCCAAGGGCCATGTTCAAAAGGCGTGGAACTGAAGCTCCAACAAAACCAGAGGTGCAGTTGAACGGTGTGAGTGGGGATAGGTTTGATGGCTTCGCCCATGAGATGAAGCAGGCCCTTAAGAGCTCGATGGGGCAGCCTCTTTCCAATGAAGTTTGCAGGGTGTGCAAGAATTATGGGCATGGGGCTCATATGCGTAGGTCTGATTTGGCCAATGATAGTGTTTGCTGGGTAGACCGTAGTAATCGCAACTACGGAAACGACCATTGTGGAAATCCTGCTGAAGCATCTCAATCCAAGTCTGCTACTCTCTTTGATAAATTACAGAAATTGGTCGATTCCACCCAAGGTTTTCTTAAGCGTTATGAAGAAGATTCGGAGAAGACAAGGGCGAGACTAGATCAGTTGGAGGCAAGCACCAGGCTTGCTCATCAAAAGATGCAAGAGTTGATTGACCGTGGAGCAAGTAGGGAGCAAGGGAAGTTGCCTAGCAACACTGAGAAGTCGATGTCCATTACTTTGGTGGGTGATCTTCCTGTTGAGATCACTATCAAGAAAGTTGCTAAATGTGAGTGTTGGATGGATGGTGAACCCCCACCAGCCAAGGAAGAAGAGAAGGACCTTGGTTTTAATGTTAGCGATGAGGAGCAAGAAGATCCTGAGCCAATTCCTGATAGTTTCGATGTTAAGGTTGGGATTTGTGAACTTGAAGATGTCCGTGCTACACTAGATACGGGATCTTACTCGAATGTGCTCCCTATGAATGTGTTTGAGAAGAGTGGCCTTGGAGAGCTTTCGGAGCATAAGGCTATTGTGCAACTTGCGGATGGATCCTTTGTACGACCCGAAGGCATTGTGAAGAACGTATTGGTTAAGATTGGTGAAGCTTCTGTATACACCAACTTTGTTGTGATGCCGGCGTCTACTCCTGGGATGGGTGATGTTGTTCTCTTGGGGCGAACATTCTTGACTAAGCTACGCTCCGTAATCGACATCTACCGAAGAACTTGCACCATCGAGGTGGATGGCAAGCAACATGTGTTGCGAGCCATATCTGATCCTAGTCCCCACTTCAATGCTTCTCATTCTATTAACTACTTTGGTCTTGCTGTATATGTCATTCTCATTCTCAGGTACTAGGTATGAGGAAGAGATCAATGAAGGGAAAGTCTAGTACCCGTAAGGACAAGAACTAAAGAGCAAGAAGAAGTCGAGTCAGAGAATCTTTAAACAATGGCGCTATCCGGGAGGCAACCCGGAGTTTTATTGCTTTTTGCATTGCATGCATATTTATTTAGAGCATGTCATTGTGTTTTATTTTATGTTTTCGTATGTTTTTGGTGATAAAATAAGTTTTAAGATGGTAATTTGGCATTTTTGGGAGAAAAAGGACATCTCCAGGAGTCTGGAGATGCCAGGCGAACCGCCCCCCACATGGGGCGATTCGCCTGGCAAGGCCAGACTCCTGGAGATATCCTTTTTCTCCCAAAAACGCCAAATTCGCCTGGGGTGTTCTGGAAACCCCAGGCGAATCGCCCCCCACCTGGGGCGGTTCGTCCCGGGTATCCAGAAACCCGGGACGTTCTGGACGCCCCAAGCGAGTCGCCCCCCACCTGGGGCGGTTCGCCCCGGGTGTCCAGAAACCCAGAGGTCCGGATTTTCGTTTGGAACCCCGATTTTCTCCAATTATGCTAAATTATTGATCTTTTTACCTCTTTTATCGCCCGTTTGGTTTCTCACGAGTTTCCTTGAGTCATATAGGTTACAGGTACAAGTTAGCTCTCACCTTAAATCCACTTTCGACGTTCGGGACGAGCGGTGACGTTCAGGTTTGGGGGGGGGGGTTATCGCTGGCTATCTCTATACTTATTTTGCTTATGATAAACTCGTGAAACCCTTTGTTTGCATTTGCACGTTTACCGCTTTCTTAGTATTTAGTTGCATACACTACATTCATCCTAGTATAGTTTTGCATGTTTTTGTGTGGAGTTTATTGCCAAATGTTTTGAATTTTTTTATTGGGTAGATTAACTAGTTATGACCTTTGACCATGCGTTTCATCTCTATGAATTTGTTTGAGGTTTTTCTCGCTTGGCTTGTCACATTTATATATGCACTTAGTTAAGCTTGGTAGTCTCGACATCACTTAGTGGTGTTTTCTCTACTGCGGTTCACGAAGGCCTTTATAATATGATGATGCATGTTAGAGTCTTGTGGTTGTTTTCCCGTGTAATTATGTACCTAAGAGGCAACAAGTCTTCACCTTGCTTTGAGATTGCTAAATGCCTAGGAAGGAGGTAGTGTGAGATTGCGCGATCCTTTGTTTGAAACCTATTCTAACGAATAGGTTTGGGGAGGGGGTTATGCTATCGTTATGGCTTGTTTTTCAATTTTGAGTGTTGTAGGTTTGTTTACCTTTTTCGTAAAGTTTGTGCTCCAACCTATTCTTTCGAATAGGTTTGGGGAGGTCGTTTTTGAGTCATTGTAATTTCTTTTTCGTTGTGCTACTGCTGGCTATATACAAAAAAAAAAAAAGAGAAAGAAAAAAAGCAAAAAAAAACAGGAAAAGAAAAAATTCCAGGAAAAAGAAAAAATCTAGAAAAGAAAAAGAAAAAAAGAAAAGACCCCAAAAAAGAAAAGAAGGGTCCAAAGAAAGCCAAAAAGCAGTTTATCAAAGTGTTTGTCTCGTTTTTTCAATTCTTGTAATGTTCGTAATCGAGTTGTAAAGTTTGTCTTTTGTTTGTTTAAGTGTCATCTGTTCTAGACCACACTCGTCCTGCCATTCAGGCAGTGGTGATTAGTTTATGACTTTGCTTGAAAGATGGGTAGGATAGGGGAGTGTTAATCAAATAAATTTGTTTTTAGCCAAAGGCAATTCACAACTACAACGAAAACCAAGGCACGTAGTGTAGAAGTAAAATAACATCGAGTGTTGATCTCTAAGGACTATAACTAGCTTTATCAAATTTAACATAAACTATAAATCAGAAATCAAGCAAAGCACAGATTTTTCTTATCAATATGATGGAAGTCAGTGATAGTATGGTCATTCAAAGCAACGGGTAATAATCATGCATGAAGTACTTGAAGTTTGTATAGAGATCTATGATCATGAATTGTCGTACGTGTTCCTTTCAATTCAACACTACGAAGATAGATGGCTTAGATAGATCAAAGAAATAAAACAATAAATCAAGTCTTAAACGCGCGAAGTCACTCATGCATAATCAAGAATCCTAGCTAAGAAATCACATACTATCACCAACCATAGATTTAGCTACTCATATTGCAATCAACAAGAATCAAAGCAAGATTGAATGAAAACATGTTGAATGAAATAAATAAAAGTAGAAAAATTGTGAGATAAGAGTTACCAACGAAGGTTGTCAATCTCCGATGAATTGCTAACTCACAAGCAAGAATTGAGAATCAACGATGTCCAATCTCTATGCTAAAGCTTCCAAATCAATAAGAAAAATAGTCTTCTATGCTAATAATTCCCAGAACAGGCTCTGGAGAATTTGTCTCTCAAAATAATGTGAAAAGGTCTTCCAAACGTAGAAAAATAGGCAAACTATGTATAACTGCGGAAACCTCCCAGGCGAACCGCCCCGGGTGCCGGGCAATTCGCCTGGGACATCCAGACTGGCGAGAGCGAGATTTTTGGTCTTCTTTTCCTTTTCGGACTCGGATTTTTCCTTCTAGTGACCTTTAAGCCTTGAAACTCGTCCCCTAGGCCTCAAATCTCATCCGGAACATTCTAGATACACCACGAATGTCCTCGAAACACCAAAACTTCGTCCTGTTCATCAATATTGCCCATAAATATACGTTTTTTTACCTAAAACCTGAAAAATGTAAAGAAAAGGGAAACCTGACACTATTCTAATAAAATGCAGTAAAATATAAGCTAAATTAACCTAGAGGATAGCTAAATTGGTGAAAAAGACTCGAATGAAAGTGTAAAATACACGTTCATCATGATGCTACATCTTGAGGCAATTAGTGATGAAATGGTTACTGTCATAAATGATGGACCAATCAAGATCACTAAACTTGAGAGAAGCTTTCCTCACAAAACCATAGATACTGCTGGAAAGGAAACTATCTTAGGAGAACCGGTTGATACTACCGTTCCAAAACCAAGAGAGGAATGGACTTCCGACGAAGCCAAAAGATTCCGTCTTGATGGCCAAGCAAGAAACATCATTATTTGATCTACTCCAGATACTATACAGTGCAAACTGTGGGGTGCCAAAACTGCTAAGGAATCTTGGAAAATGGTTCAAGATCTTTGTGCTGGATCTGAGAAAACCAAGGAAAACAAACTCGAAGTGCTAAAGTTGAAGTTCCAAAACTTTAAACAAGGTGCAAATGAGTCACTGGAAGTCTGGGATTTCAGATTCACAACTCTAGTGAGTGAGATGGCTGCCTTAGGAGTTGGAAACTTCTATTCAGATTCTGAAAAGGTGAAAACCATTACTAGAAGTCTGAACCAAGAATGGATCCATACTCAGAACTTCTACTACAATCAAGGAATGCCAAATATCACTCCAACTGAGTTGTTCTCTCATCTTGCTACTGTCAACTACGAGACAAAGCAAAGAGAAAATGTGTTTGCTGAAAAATCGCAAAATATTGCTCTTGCTGCTAGGCCATCATCTTTTGAAAAGACGAATGATAAAGAGCCTGCTGATGAAAACGCTCTTGTTGTTAGAAACATGAAGAAATTCATCAGTAAGGAACTTGAAAGGCGAAAAGCAAAAGAGAAGCTGAAAAAGCATCTTGTTAACAACTACCATAAATACAAGAGTTAAGCTAGCTCGCTGAACAAGCACGCTTAGCAAGCAAATTCCTCTGAAGAACCAGCAGTTGGCAATGATCTTTGCTTTTATTGCAAAAAGCATGGACACTTCAAAGCAAATTGTCCTTTGCTGAAAAAGAAGAAGAAGTTCAAAAGGGCTTTGATTGCTGAAGAAAAGAAGAAACTTCAAGAAAAAACCGATGCTCTTTGCATTGAAACGAGCTCTAAAGACAGTGAGGTAGAGAGCTCAGACACTGAAGAAGAAGAAGCCACTCATGATGTAGATATTGGCAAGGAAGTTTCTGGAATAGCTATGGAAGCTTATCCAGATGTGTCAAACTACGAATTCTGCCTCATGGCCGGTCAGACTTCAGCCACGGAGACAAACAATGCAATTTCGCACTTTGACAGTGGGTGTGGAAAGCACAGGACGGGCAACAAGAAAAACCTTATAAACTATAGACGGTGGTCTAAAGGTCCAACAATAAGGTTTGCTGGTGGAGGCTTTGGTCCTACTAAAGGTTATGGTGACGTGAAGTTAGGATGCATTACCATTTCCGGAGTTCTTTATGTCAAAAATCTTAAGTTTAACCTTTTCAGCATGAGTAAATTCGCTGACAAAGGATACTTCATCAAAATCAAAAGTGATGTATGTAAACTTATTGACTTTGAGACAATGAATGTTATTATGGTCGCTAGAAGATCAGGAGGTCTCTATACCGTAGATTGGTCTTCAGCAATCGTTGAAGAATGCCTTGTCTCAGATTATGATTGCCTTGCTGAAAATGCATGGTTATGGTATAAACGAACAAGTCACCTAAACTTCAAGACGCTGAATAAGCAGTTTAAAAAGGCACTTGTAGTTAGATTACCTAAGGTTACTTTTAAGAAGGATGGTGTTTGCAATGCATGTCAGCAAGGAAAGCAAACCAAAACTTCTTTCAAGAACAAGGCAGTGCCGTCAACTACGAAACCTTTACAACTCTTGCACATGGACTTGTTTGAATCTTCTTCAAAAAGCTATGTTGGCAAGAAGTATGGTCTGGTGGTGGTAGATGACTATTCAAGATTCACTTGGGTAGTATTTATCAAACAAAAGTCTGAAACAAGGACTTAAATACCTAACTTGCTGAACAAGCTCGAAGTCATGAAAAATGACAAGGTAAAAGTCATAAGAACAGACCATGGTACTGAGTTTGTAAACCAGTACATAACTGAGTATTGCACTTCAAAAGGCGTACAACATCAGTTATCCTCAGTAAGGACACCTCAACAAAATGGTGCTGCTGAAAGGAAGAATCGTACCCTTAAGGAAGCAGCTAAAACGATGCTTGCTGACACGGAAATAAGTGAAGCTTATTGGGTTGAAGCGATTAATACCGCCTGCTATACTCAAAATATATGTTTGATAACTAAGGAATACAACAAAACTCCCTATGAGTTATTTGTTGGAAGACCTCCTAACATCACCCATCTAAGAGTATTTGGTTGCAAATGCTTTGTTCTTAACAATGGTAGAGAATACTTAAGAACATTTCAACCAAAGGCAGACGAAGCGATATTTCTTGGCTACTCCTTGCATAGTAAAGCTTATAGAGTTTACAACAAAAAGACACAAAAGATCGAAGAATCAGTGCATGCTGTATTCTATGAAAAATCACAAGGAGTCCCTGCTGAAGAAGAAATATCAGAATGTATGAAGAAATTACTCATACACGAGCAAAGAACTGAATCTGATGCTAGAAATATCAAATCAATTGAACTAAATGATGATTCTGACAATGACACTTCTCCCCCAAGTCATGACAAGATAAATATAGTTCATGATAAAGAATTTCCGACTAAAGACGCGGTTGCTCCAGATGTTGCTGAAAATACGCAACTTCCTGTGTTTGCTGACGAGTTACCTCAAACCAACAATGCTGAAGAAGCAGTTGCTGATGAACCAATTTCAACAGAGACACAACAAGATACCAGTAGTACTGAACAAGTACATGCTGAAGAGTCACATGCTGAAACGCAAACTTATCCAGATCAAAAGAGCAGAAAACCTGTTAATAAGTGGATTAGAGATCATCCCTCTACGGATATGATTGGCGATATTGACAAACGCCAAGTGGCTACATCCAAAGTAGCTACTAATCAAGAACTTGCTGAAGAAGCAAACGTCATTGAACTAGAATCTTTGTTCTTTTGCTTTGTTTCAGAAATTGAACCCAAGAGCATAGAAGAAGCTTTAAAGCATTCTGAATGGATCAAGGCAATGCAAGAAGACCTGGATCAATTTGAAAGGAACAAAGGCTGGAAACTTGTACCCCTTGCTGAAGGAAAGAAAGCAATTGGTATAAAATGGGTGTTCAGAAACAAGTTGAGTGAGTCTGGAGAAGTAACAAGGAACAAAGCACGTTTAGTTTCTCAAGGTTACTGCCAGACTGAAGGATTGGACTATGATGAGTCTTATGCACCAGTTGCAAGATTGGATGCAATTAGACTTTTGTTAGCCTTTGTTGCTCCCAACTAAGAGATTATGGTATTTCTGCAAATAAAACACCAATCTTTTGTGATAATACAAGTGCTATTGCTATCACGCAAAATCCTAAGTTCCACTCAAGGACAAAGCACATTCATATTAGACATCATTTCATTAGAGATCATGTGGAAAAAGGAGACATTGAGGTTGTAAAAGTAGGTACTGATGATCAACTTGCAGACATCTTTACCAAGCCCCTACCAGATAATAGGTTCGCAATGCTAAGGTATAACCTTGGATTGATTGAACTACCTCAATAAAAAGGGATATATTTGGTGGATTGCTGAAACAGGCATTCAGCAAGCCAATGATTGCTTAAAATTATTCCTTAAAAAGTCCATTTCCATTGACTCCTCTAAAAAGAGATGATCGTACACTATATGTTTGCTGAAATAGGCATTCAACAAGTAATTCCTTCAAACCGGGTATTTGTTAGGAAACTTGATCATTTGCTGAGATGAGAACTGAGTAAGAAAACTTCAAAGATTGCTGAAACTGGCATTCAGACAATCAAGGATACTGAAACAGGTATTCAATTATCAAAAGAAAAATCTGAGACGGGAACTCAGCAAAGAGCAAAAATACTTCTCAGATTTTACCAAAGAATATCTCAATGTAAAAAGAATTTGCTGAGACAGGAACTCAGAAATATCTTTTACCCTAAAGAAAAATGAGATATTTGATTAAGGTGGAATTTTCGGCAAATGCAAGGCTTGTTACTTGAAAAGGAAATTGCTAAAGTCAGATTGAATAAAATCGCTGAAAAGATTCCTCTTTACTTCAGCAAGCAATTAGCGTTGGAATAAAAGAAATCAAATCCCGTGAATCAAGATAAAATCAATTTGTGACGTTAATCATGACACAAATAAACTCGCTGTAAATCATGACATGAAATACAATCGCGGCCATTGATTTTAAAGAAGTTAATGATCCAACGGTTAATATTACAAAGAGAAAGTATGCTCTGACGGTTTTGTGTTAGTGGTCCACTACGCATTTAATGCAAAGGCTCCACTAACTCAATGAATCTCTGTTTTACCCTTGCTGAAAAACTCAAAACCATTGAGCTTCTCACATAACAGAGATACTCTATAAATGAAGAGTTAGAGAAAGACAAGCTTCTTTAACTCACATTTCCGTTCTCTGCAAAAATTTCTAGCCTGTGCTCTGAATTACTGTAACTCCGGTCAAAAAGAAAAGTTTCTTTTTCGTACACTCTCAACCCTCAACTTCTATATAAGAGATGGCTCCCAAGAGACAATCATCTAAGACCTCAAAATCCTCAAAGGCAGACAGTGCTGGAAAACGCACTGCTCCTACTCCGGTTGAAACTCCGGTGAAAATCGTGTTGGCTAACAACCGTATCACTGAAAGACCCATGCCTCCTGCATATTTGACACTGAAAAGTGTGAACGGATGATGCAATGGGGAGGGTTTGCAAAAGAGAAGTATATCAGATACTTCTATGAACAAGATTTGGACGAAGAAAACGTAGAGGCGTTGAATTACATAAATCAACAAGGCCTACTTTTCTTCATTACTGCTCGCACTAAACAAGTGAGCATGCTGGACACTATGGAATTCTACAACAATGCAGAAATCCAAACCCTTACTGATGGACAAGGAGTCACTGAAAAAGTGATTTCTACCACAATTCAAGGAGTGCAAATCATCTTGAAATGGATTGATTTAGCCAGCATCTTTCAGATTCCAACTACTGGAACTGAAGATGACATCGCTGCCACTGATGAATAAATTGAAGCCTTCTATAGTGATGTCAGAAATGAAAAGATGAAGAAAGGAGAGATAGCTCCCGTGACTTGGAATAAGCACGTAAAAAGGAAGCATCTCTGCCATTCACTTTGTCTAGTAGCTCTGCTACTCATCAAAGTTCTTGACTCCCAAGTTGGAGGAATTGACCAAGTAGGTCTGAGAAGGTGGCCTTTGCTGATGCATATCTATGAGAGAGAAACTGAAATCAACTGGGCTAAGTACATTTTCAACAGGCTTGTTGATTGTGTTACAAAGTTCAGGGTCAAGGTTGAAGATAACACAACCTCACCTTGGTTTCCAGTGATGTATGGATTGAAAATATGCTAACTCCTTGAACATTTCAGGATTCAGCTAAGAAACCATTGCCGATTAAGAAATCAGTATGCAATGTGGATGAGCTTACAAGCTGAATGAACCTAAGGTTGCTGACAAGAAGTCAAAGAAAGCAACAGCTGCAAATGTTGTTGAGACTGATAACCAGTCTATGAATGCAACAGCTGCAAATGTTGCAGAAACTGATCAACAATCTAGGTAGCAAATGTTGTTGAGAATGCAACAGCTGCAAATGTTGCTGCTGATACTGCTGCGGTTTCTGACACTACTGCACCCAACAAGAATTCCAAGAAAAAGAGGAAAGCTGATGATGACACTCAAACTGCAGCTTCATCAGCTGATCCTATTCTTAAGAAGGCACGGAGAAAGACCTTCCCAAGAATGAAAACAACGGCACGCAATTCCGTTCCAATTGTCCATGTCATTCAGGATAACGATGTTCCAGTGGTTGTTGAAACGCAAGCCACTATAGTAGATGTCGCTGAAGTGTTTGCAGAAGCCTTCAGCAATCCAATTAACTTGGATTCTGTTAGGAAACTTGTAATTTTGATGAGCAATTAACCATGCTAAATTAAGAACAGTCCAGTAACTAGTACTCTTAAGGTCCATAGGAATTTAGAATTTTAAGGACATTGTAAAAGAGGAACGTTTGCTGATGACTTAGATAGGTGTTAGATAAGTTATTTCTTTAGTGGATGACGTACTTTAATTTCTGTGAAGAAATTAATTTATTGACACATTTGCGTATGATGTATTTTATTTTCTGTAAAGAAAATATCTTATTGATGCTTAGCTTTGATGTAACTTATTTTCTGAAAAGAAAATGACCTATTGAAGCATTTGCTTAAGATGTATTTTGTTTATTACAAACAAATTATTGAAGCAAATTAGAAACCGGTCAGAATCTTGAAGACTTTTGAAGATCTGAAGACTTGAAGACTTGAAGACTTGAAGATTTTTGAAGACTGGTAAGGCACGTGTTGCTCAGAAAGTGAAATTTTCAGCAACAGCATTGCATAAGTGAAAATCTGAAAGACAGAGTAGGTTGTGCTTGCTGAAACTGAGAATGAACACTTGCTGATGAACATATGTGACCTCTTGCTGAATGTACGTGATTTTGCGCTCCATTGTTACTGTTTGAATTCTATTCAAAGGTGCATTTAATGCAAAGCTTACACACAAAGGACATGAAGACTAGAAGACAAACAAAGGTTGCTGCTGAAAGTACAAAAGCAAGATAGTGACATGTTAAGGAACATAAGTTATAATTAAGTTATCTCACCCCAAAACTCTCTAACTGAAAATACACCCTTTCAGGCGTGATATTCAGGGGGAACTTAATCGAGCAAGCTTTTGCTGATTAAAAGTACCAAGTTTGGTGGAGAACAAAGTTGAGTTCTCTAGTTTAGGTTGGAGACAAAGCAAGTGTGCTTTGGTTTCTGTTGAATCGCTTTAGATAGGAGATTGTAAGGAACCTGAATCATATCTTAGTGGATTCAGTCCTAGAAAGGACAAAGTGGATTAGTTGGGAGATTACGCCACTCTCAGATACCACTCTAAAAGTGTTTGTGTGATTTACTTACTGCATTTAGCTTTTAGCAAATTATATCTGTTTGTACACAGTCACTCACATCACTTGCTGAAACTCTTTACTTGCTGAAAAAGCACTTATCGTTTCAAAGACTTCCGCTCTCTGATTTTAAGTATCAGCAAACAAAGCTACTGTAAAGTAACTTACGCTTGCTGAGAAAGTTAAGTATCAGCAACCTCATTACTGTAAAGTAATAAGTACTTGCTGAGAAAGTTTTAAACGACAAAAGTTTGAAAAGACTATTCACCCCCCCCCCCTCTAATCTTTTCTTGTTGTTTAAAGGGACCAACAAGTGGTATCAGAGCAGGAGGTTCTTTAGCCTTCTGCACTGAACCTAGATCCCCTTAAGTGCTTTCCGTAAATCTCTTTCACTTGATCAGTTTGGTAGTGCTTTGCTGACAGGATGTCTTTAGGAGATGCTCCCTTGCTGAAGCTGGAAAATTACGAGAAATGGCGAAACAACATGATGTTACATCTTGAGGCCATTAGTGATGAGATGGTCACTGTCATTAATGATGGACCTATCAAGATCACCAAGGTTGAAAGGAGTTTCCCTCATAGAACCACTGAAGCTGGAAAGGAAACCATCCAAGGCGAACCATCAGATACGGTTGTGCCAAAACCAAGAGAGGAATGGACTTCTGACGAAGCTAAGAGATTCCGTCTTGATGGCCAGGCAAGAAATATCATCATCAGATCAACTCCGGATACCATACAGTGCAAACTGTGGGGTGCTAAGACTTCTAAGGAGGCTTGGAAAATGGTTCAAGATCTTTGTGCTGGATCTGACAAGACCAAGGAAAACAAACTTGAAGTACTTAAGCTGAAGTTTCAAAACTTTAAGCAAGGTGCTAACGAGTCACTGGAAGACTTGGACTTCAGATTCACAACTCTTGTTAGTGAAATGGCAGCGCTGGGTGTTGGAAATCTTTATTCAGATTCTGAGAAAGTGAAAACTATCATCAGAAGTTTGAATCAAGAATGGATCCATACTCAAAATTTCTATTATAATCAGGGAATGCCTGACATTACACCAACTGAGTTGTTCTCTCATCTTGCTACTGTCAACTATGAGACAAAGCAAAGAGAAAATGTGTTTGCAGAAAAATCGCAAAACATTGCTCTTGCTGCAAAGCCGTCATCTTCTGAAAAGAAGAATGATAAAGAGCCTGCTGATGAAAATGCTTTAGTTGTTAAAAACATGAAGAAATTCATCAGTAAGGAACTTGAAAGGCGAAAAGCAAAAGAGAAGCTGAAAAAGCATCTTGGTAATAACTACCATAAGTACAAGAATGATACTAGCTCTCTGAACAAGCAAGCTCAGCAAGCTACATCATCAGAAGAACCAGCAGTTGGAAATGATCTATGTTTTTACTGCAAAAAGCCTGGACACTTCAAAGCTAATTGCCCTTTGCTGAAAGGCAAATCTGCTGAAAAGAAGAAGAAGTTCAAAAGAGCTTTCATTGCTGAAGAAAAGAAGAAGCTTCAAGCAAAAATCGATGCATTGTGCATTGAGACAAGCTCCGAAGACAGTGAGGATGAAAGTTCAGACACCGACGATGAGGAAGCCACTCTAGACGTGGAGATTGTCAAAGAAGTGTGTGGGATAGCTATGGAAGCTTATCCAGATGTGTCGAACTACGAATTCTGCCTCATGGCCGGTCAGGTAAATAATTCTACCTCTGACTCTGTTTCAGAAAGTGAAGACGAGATTGATCTTGACAAGATTCAAGGAGAAATCGAAAGATTTGAGAAAACTCTCAGCAAACAGCAAGAAAAACTTCAATTTGCTGAAACTCTGACCAAGCAAACTACTGAAAAGTACGCTTTGCTGAAGGAAGAGACAGAAGAAAAGGATGCTGAAATAAGGCGTCTTAAGAAATTGATTGCTGAGGCTGTAGAGAAAAATTCTCAAATGGCATTAGAATTGGAAGAGTATCAGTCCTCAATTCTAAAGTTACTTGCTGAAATTCAAGAAATGAAAAAGATGAAAATCAATTTCAAATCCTATGTGGAAGCAAGTAATACGCTGACTGAACTAAACTCTTATTTGAGAGATCCATCTCAGAAAGAAGGTTTAGGAGCAACGTGTGAAGGTGATAACGTAGAAATCTTGAGAAAAGATAAATCACCGATCTCCTTTGTACGTGCTACTGATAGTAGTCCACCAATGATCTATCAGTTTGGTCAAACTAAGGTTGCTGAAACATGCAATCAAGTACCTATGACCATAAAGCCCGCTGTTGCTACTCAAAGTAACAAGACTTTAAAACGAAAACAGGTTGCCGTGAAGCAACCTGGAAAGAAAAAAGAATGCCGTGAAGCATTCCGCCAAACAAGTTGCTGAAAAGCAAGTTGTTAAGTCTCAAGGCAAGATTACCAAAAGTAATCAGAAGTCCTTTGCTGACAAACCTGAATCAAGTAAGGTTGCTGATGCTAAAGCTCAGCATTCTCCAAAGAGTGGACTCGGTTTCAAAACCAAGCAAAGTCAACTCTTTCATGAGTATAAGCAAAGTCAGCAAAAATACTTCAAAGAGATGAAGAAAACCAAGCCTAAGAGTTTTGAAAAGACTCCCAATGCTAGGACTAGAAGGAACCTTGCTAGAAAAGAACTTACTGAAAAGTATGTTCAGCAAAAAGGTCAACAGAGCAAGACACCACATCAGAAAGTGGATTTGACCAGCACGAGTCAAAGTCTTTCAGCTCAAAACCTCCTAGTTCCTCAGCAAGTAGAAAACAAGTCAAAGTTGAAAAACTTCAGACTTGGGTTTCCACTGGACGCATTCTTGAACATGTTAATGGACATCCATCATTGGATAATTAACTTGTTTGCTCTTGATTGTGCAGACTGCCACGGAGACAAACGATGCAATCTGGCACTTTGATAGTGGTTGTGGAAAGCACATGATGGGCAACAAGAATAACCTTATAAAACTAGAGACGGTGGTCTAAAGGTCCAACAATAAGGTTTGCTGGTGGATGTGGCTCCGGATCTACAAAAGGCTATGGTGATGTGAAGTTGGGATGCATACACATTTCTGGAGTTCTTTATGTCAAAAATCTTAAGTTTAACCTTTTCAGCATGAGTCAATTTGTGACAAAGGATACTTCATCGAAT
>CM051455.1:75052801-75153016 GCA_028274465.1 Plantago ovata
TTTTGCTGATTAAAAGTACCAAGTTTGGTGGAGAACAAAGTTGAGTTCTCTAGTTTAGGTTGGAGACAAAGCAAGTGTGCTTTGGTTTCTGTTGAATCGCTTTAGATAGGAGATTGTAAGGAACCTCAATCATATCTTAGTGGATTCAGTCCTAGAAAGGACAAAGTGGATTAGTTGGGAGATTACGCCACTCTCAGATACCACTCTAAAAGTGTTTGTGTGATTTACTTACTGCATTTAGCTTTCAGCAAATTATATCTGTTTGTACACAGTCACTCACATCACTTGCTGAAACTCTTTACTTGCTGAAAAAGCACTTATCGTTTCAAAGACTTCCGCTCTCTGATTTTAAGTATCAGCAAACCAAGCTACTGTAAAGTAACTTACGCTTGCTGAGAAAGTTAAGTATCAGCAACCTCATTACTGTAAAGTAATAAGTACTTGCTGAGAAAGTTTTAAACGACAAAAGTTTGAAAAGACTATTCACCCCCCCACCCTCTAGTCTTTTCTTGTTGTTTAAAGGGACCAACAGATTCATCTGCTGAAGCAAGACCACATGGTAGTGGAAATGAAAATCCTGCCTTAGATCGATTAGAAGATATCTACATAGTAGATAATCTTGATGACAACACTCTGGAACCAGCAAGTGACATTGCTGCAGATTTGAGAAAAGCTGCACTTGCTGAAAGTGTCGCAGAAGAGACAGTTGCTGAAATACCAACAAGTCCAGTCCGAGAAATTGCTGAAGAACCAGTTGCTGAGACTGCAATGGTTCAAGTCCCAGAGGTTGCTGAAACACAACAAGAGACACCATTCAACGACGCATCTCATGATGCTGAGAATATTAGACCAAGTTCACCGATAACTTCTATTGAAAAAGTCCAACTGGTGCTGACTGACCTAAGCCAGCAAATGGACTTGGAGATTGATGACAACTCCAATAAGTCAGTAGACCTATTCATGACAAGTAGTGAACTTAAAGGTCTAGATGTCTCTGCTCAACTTGTCAATTCAGAGACAAGGGAGATTGCTGAATCTGCACAACCTTCTCAGTTAGAGCAAGAGAAGAAGTCTGCTGAAGAACATGTCCCAGATAATGAACATGTTATCAATGCTGAAAGGACTAAGTGACCACTTGCCCTTCTTCAGCAGGTAGTTAACTCATATATAAGCAAAACTTCACTATCTAAAACTTTATCTTTAGCTAATATAATTATTTCTTTACAGACTTCTCAAGATACAAGTCAGAAGATTGCTGAAACTTCTGCACCAGAATCCACAACTCCTGTTCAACAGGTAGATGAAAATTTTGGTAAATCTACTAAGTTTGAAAACATAGTACTTGTATCTAATATTGAGTTATTTCAGGATGAACAATTCAAGGATGCTGCCACAGCTCCTGAAGCAATGGAGAAATAGTACCCGCACAACTCAGTGTGCAACATGAGCTAGCTGAAAGTCAGCAGGTAAATCATGTTACAGTTTTAGACTCTAAAACTATTTTCCGAAACCTTCCAGAAATTACCTTTACTTTTATTCAGGCTCAAAAGGAGAATGATGAAGTGGTTCACATCACGGAAGCTCTTGAAGTTAGTTCTGAAGAACTATACCCAAACTTCAAAAAGAACGCTTTGACCAGAGTTGCTAAGTCTGTCAGCAACTGGCAAAGATATAGAAGGATGGACTTTTTAGATCTTCACATCCATTTGTCCAATGAGAAAAAGAGAAACTCTCTACTCAAACTCGAGACATTTGTAAACTCTATACTTACAGAAGAACTCTCATATTTTCAGCAAATGAGTTCAAGTCTGATTGCTACAATAAGAGAGAATATGAAAGCTAAGTTTAAGAGTGCCTCTCCAGCTGAACAAATTGTGATGCTCAAGGGTTCCTTTGTACCCATGTTGGTGGATCCCCACAAAATCAATGAGGAAGAGGAAGAGGAAGTTACAAGTGCTGCAAAGTACAAACATCTTGAGTTAGTCATACTGACGGACGATGATGAAGCCAAGGATTTTAAGGACAGTAAGGACGATGATGATGATAATCAAGGTCCTTGTCCGGATGCTGGCGGAGTGAAAATGACAGTTGCTGATAATGAAAATCAAAACACCGAGAATCAGCAAGCTGAACAAACTCCCAATCAGCAACAAGAATCTACTCCTGCTGAGACAAGTACTCCAGCAACTGAGTTCAGTTGCTGAAACTGAAGAAGAGTAAGCCAGAAATTGTGCTGAAATGCCTAAAGGCAAAGCTAAGCTTTCTGATGCCGATTTAGCATTCAGAAAGTCCAAAAAGAAGTATGGCTTGATTTCTTATGAGTACTTTTATCTCACTGCTAAGGATCAAGAAGAAGACCATCTCTGGTTAAGGAAGATTCATGCCAACAAGGGTATTTCAGACACTCAACTTCTACATGCTAGAAATTGGGGCATGCACTACAAAGAGATGAATGGTGAAAACCATCATTATACTGCATCCAAGAATGCAAGGATTATTCAACTTGAAGTCCGTAAGCTACTTGAAGATTACGAGAAGGACTGTGTTGAATTCTCTACTCTTGCTGAGAAGAGTGCAAGGGAGATTCTTAGAAAATCTTCTGCTGGAATAGTTTAGTCCCTTGTAAAAGCTTTGTTTTGTTTGCTGAATACTTTAGTTATCTATGAGCTTTCTTGTAAACTTACAGAAAGATAACTATCAGCAATGAACTTTTTGACTCTTATTGGTTTTTGATTATGCAAACTATTTATGCTTACTATTTTATTATTCAAGTATGTTTGCATTAATCAACTGATTTATTCAACGTCAGAAACCTCTAAAAGGGTAACAATTAATTTATCCATGGATTGCTAACATAAAAAAGGGGGAAATTTGTTAGGAAACTTGTAATTTTGATGAGCAATTAACCATGCTAAATTAAGGAAAGTCCAGTAACTAGTACTCTTAAGGTCCATAGGAATTTAGAATTCTAAGGACATTGTAAAAGAGGAACGTTTGCTGAAAGACTTAGTGTAGGTACTAGTTCGGTGCTTTCATTTGCTGATGATGTACTTTGTTTTTACAAATGAACTATTGAAAGTACAAAAGCAAGATAGTGACATCTTAAGGTGCAAAGCCTTATAATTTGAAATTCAAATGGCTCCCTTGATACACTATAAATAGAGGTCATCTGGCAAAGAGTAGAAGTGTGTCAACAACGTGATCAAACTCTCACTTGTGCTTAAACACTCAAAATCTTCTATACTCTTTACTGCCTATTGATCCGTTCCAAGACTTAAGCTTGAAACAAAAGCTACTTGTGAAGAAGTAGAACATTCACGGCTAAGAAATTAGTTAAGTGTTCTTTCTTTTGAACAAGAACAAGTCTTGACACCAGAAACAACTTAACTTGCTTATTGAAAATTATTACAAGTTGTGTTTCTTTAGATAACTTGTTAAAGCTGAAAAAGTTATACTCAAGTCATCTCATCCCAAACCTCTCTAACTGCTAAACACCCTTTTTCAGGTGTGAAATTCAGGGGGAATTAAGCAAGCATTGTGTTGCTGATTATAAGTCCCAAGTTTGGTGGAGAACAAGGTTATAGTTCTCTAGTTAGGTTGGAAACGAAGCAAGTTTGCTTTGGTTTCTGAAGAATCATTAGTGATAGGATTTATAAGGAACCTCAATCGTATCTTAGTGGATTCTGTCCTAGAAAGGACAAAGTGGATTAGTTGAGAGATTACGCCACTCTCAGATACCAAAAAGAGTTTGTGTGATTTACTTTACCGCATTTAGTTTTCAGCAAGCTACATTTATTGTACACTGTCACTCTGCTCACTTGCTGAAACTAGCACTCTCTGAAAAGCACTTATTGTATAAAGTTTTCCACACTCTGTTTTTAAAGTACCAGTAAACTCGTTACTGAAAAGTAACAAGTACTTGCTGAGAAAGTTAAGTACCAGCAAACTCATTACTGAAAAGTAATAAGCACTTGCTGAGAAAGTTTTAAACGACGAAAGTTTGAAAAGACTATTCACCCCCCCCTCTAGTCTTTTCTTGTTGTTTAGAGGGACCAACATTGCCCAACTTCATGTTATATCCTATCAGAACCCTTCTGTTGAGGAGTCGGCTATATGTTTGAAGGAGACGATTTTGGACATGTAGAAGAATTATGTTACATTTGGCCAAACTGAGAAGAGCATGCACAACTATGTTGTGCAATGTAGAGTTACGATGATCCACACGGTGAAGAATCATAGTGGGTTTCGAACTCCTCATTACGCCTAATATAATATCTATGCTGATTTGAGTTCATGTTGTATCAGTCTAGTTTATGTTTTTCGCGCTTCTGTTTGTTGTAATCCCACATTTACTTCGATGCAGTTTTATCTTTCAAGTCGAAATTGACTCATAAATAATACAATAGTGCAGAGCTTAGATAACAAAAATGAATTATCTTTCAAAATAAGGAATAATTCATACAGTTATGATGACGAATTTATTTTGACGCGAGCTATAATTATTCGATTTCAAACCTTAGATAAAATAACTAATCTGCTCCACATGGTGATGTTCTGATTTTAAAAATATGTAATCGACAAGTGTTGAAGATGAGAGTAAAGGTTGAAGATGACAAGTGTGGATGGTGTTGCATGCATTCTAATACATGCATTGACAAGTGTTTGTCACAATTCATGCAATGCTTTTATAAATATAGGCTTCCGTCTAAATCCTACTTCATTCACATTCCTCTTCATTTACTTGCTTTTCACTCAAAAACTATTCACTATGAATCAGTACCCTCAGTTTGAGGCAAGGTTCGATATAAATTTGAAATTTATGCTAACAAATGGAGTCAGATATTTTACTTATTGATAAAAATCTTTTTTATTGAATATATTTATCCTGTCGTTTCTGCACTAAATTTATTTTGAAAGAAGGTATTACGAAGCAAATGGAAGAGAGGATTCTGAACCTACTTTGCTTATCAAGCTTTTGGATGTCAAGGAAAAGGCCGAAATCTATGAGCACCACTACGGTTCCATCTTCCAAGCTGCTCAAGTTGTTGCACAACTTAATCTCATCTATCTCGAACATCCTGTGATTGAGCAAACCGTCAAAGATCTTAAGCAAAAATATTAAACATGGAAAAACGAAACATTGAAAGGGGGTGTGCCGAAGCTTTCAAGTATAGCTATAAATTGAGCGTTGCGGTCAATTGACTGAAATGTTGGCTCGATTCTGCCGATATGATTGGAATTGAATCGATTATGATGGATCAAGTTCAAGAATCACGGTGAACATCTATGTTGTTGAATTTCAATAAGTGAAGTTGTTATTATAACAACAACACATTGTCTTTTTTTTTTCCGTTAGTTTTGTTTTCCATTAGTGTGTAATAAAAACATTCACTTGAGTGTGTTATTTTTCTTATTTACAAAATTATAATTAAGCATTAAAATAAATAATTGATGAACGAGATTGCCAGACTCAATTAATCAAATAAATTTGTTTTTAGCCAAAGGCAATTCACAACTACAACGAAAACCAAGGCACGTAGTGTAGAAGTAAAATAACCTCGAGTGTCGATCTCTAAGGACTATAACTAGTTTTATCAAATTTAACTTAAACTATAAATCAGAAATCAAGCAAAGCACAGATTTTTCTTATCAATATGATGGAAGTCAGTGATAGTATGGTCATTCAAAGCAACGGGTAATAATCATGCATGAAGTACTTGAAGTTTGTATAGAGATCTATGATCATGAATTGTCCTACGTGTTCCTTTCAATTCAACACTACGAAGATAGATGGCTTAGATAGATCAAAGAAATAAAACAATAAATCAAGTCTTAAACGCGCGAAGCCACTCATGCATAATCAAGAACCCTAGCTAAGAAATCACATACTATCACCAACGATAGATTTAGCTACTCATAATGCAATCAACAAGAATCAAAGCAAGATTGATTGAAAACATGTTGAATGAAATAAACAAAAGTAGAAAAATTGTGAGATACAAGTTACCAACGAAGGTTGTCAATCTCCGATGAATTGCTAACTCACAAGCAAGAATCGAAGATCAAAGATGTCCAATCTCTATGCTAAAACTTCCAAATCAATAAGAAAAATAGTCTTCTAAGCTAATAATTCCCAGAATAGACTTTGGAGAATTTGTCTCTCAAAATAATGTGAAAAGGTTTGAAAAACGTAGAAAAATAGGCAAACATATATATAGTTACGGAAACCCCCGGGGCGAACCGCCCCAGGTGCCGGGCGATTCGTCTGGTACGGGGCGATTCGCCCCACGTCCCAGGCGAATCGCCTGGGACGTCCAGACCGGCTTCAACGAGATTTTAGTCTTCTTTTTCTTTTCGGACTCGGATTTTGCCTTCTAGTGACCTTTAAGCCTTGAAACTCGTCCCCTACGCCTCAAATCTCCTCCGGAACCTTCTAGATACTCCACGAATGTCCTCGAAACACCAAAACCTCATCCTCTTCATCAATATTGCCCATAAAAACACGTGTTTCACGTAAAACCTGAAATACGCAAAGAAAAGGGAAACGTGACACTATTCTAATAAAATGCAGTAAAATATAAGCTAAATTAACCTAGAGGATAGCTAAATTGGTGAAAAAGACTCGAATGAAAGTGTAAAATACACGTTCATCAAACTCCCCAAACCGATCCTTTGCTTGTCCTCAAGCAACTAAGCTAGACTCTAATGCAAAAAACCAATGCAACACACAAAGTGGAGTCTCATGCCAAATGAAATGAACTAATCTATTGAATCTATCAAAAACTTATGAACAAAGACTATACAAATCATAACATGGATGTTGGTTGAATAATGCCTCGATTGACTCATACACATTCACATATGCACTGGGTAAACAAGATAGTCTCTCATAACATTCTCTACCTGGACCTAGTCAGTGACGACGTAACGAAACATGCTAAAATACGAATGGTTGTCCCGTGCCTATGAAACTGAGGAATTACTACTGTTCACCAAGTTAAGACTTTCCCTCAAAGAGGTCGAACCAATACTGACTCTCATCAAACGAAGGAGGGTTCCCTAAAAGTTCACACTCCCCTATTCTACCCATCTCTCAAGCAAAGTCATAAACTAATCACCACTTCCTGAATGGCAGGACGAGGGTGGTCTAGAACAGATGATACTCAAACAAACAAAACACAAACTTTACAACTCGATTACGAACATTACATGAATTGAAAAACGAGACAAACACTTTGCTAAACTGCTTTTTGGCTTTCTTTGGACCCTTCTTTGCTTTTTTTGGGATCTTTTCTTTTTTTTCCTTTTTTCTTTTCCAGATTTTTTCTTTTTCCTGGAATTTTTCTTTTTTTTCTTTTTTTTTTCGCTTTTTCCTTTCTCTTTTTTATACAGCCAGCAGTAGCACAACGAAAAATAAATTACAATGACTCACAAACGACATGACTCACAAATGACCTCCCCAAACCTATTCGAAAGAATAGGTTGGAGCACAAACTTTAGGAAAAGGAAAACAAACTCACAACACTCAAAATCGAAAAACAAGTCATCATAACGGTATAACCCCCTCCCCAAACCTATTCGTTAGAATAGGTTTCAAACAAAGGGTCACACAATCTCACACTACCTCCTACCTAGGCATTTAGCAATCTCAAAGCAAGGTGAAGACTTGTTGCCTCTTAGGTACATAATTACACGGGAAAACAACCACAAGACTCTAACATGCATCATCCTATTATAACGGCCTTCCTGAACCACAATAGAGAAAACACCACTAAGTGATGTCGAGACTACCAAGCTTAACTAAGTGCATATATAAATGTGACAAGCCAAGCGAGAAAAACCTCAAACAAATTCATAGAGATGAAACGCATGGTCAAAGGTCATAACTAGTTAATCTACCCAATAAAAAAGTTCAAAAAATTTGGCAATAAACTCCACACAAAAACATGCAAAACTATACTAGGATGAATGTAGTGTATGCAACTAAATACTAAGAAAGCGGTAAACGTGCAAATGCAAACAAAAGGTTTCACGAGTTTATCATAAGCAAAACAAGTATAGAGATAGCCAGCGATAACCCCCCCCCCCTCCAAACCTGAACGCCATCGCTCGTCCCGAGCGTCGAAAGTTGATTTAAGGTGAGAGCCAAGTTGTACCTGTAACCTATAGTACTCAAGGAAACTCATGAGAAACCAACACGGGCGATAAAAGAAGTAAAAAGATCAATAATTTAGCATAATAGGAGTAAAATGGGGTTCCGAACGAAAATTCGGACCTCCGGGTTTTTGGACACCCGGGGCGAACCGCCCCAGGTGGGGGGCGATTCTCCTGGGGCGTCCAGAACGTCCCAGGCGGTCTGGACTTTCCAGGCGAATCGCCCCACGTGGGGGGCGGTTTGCCTGGCATCTCCAGACTCCTAGAGACGCCTTTTTTCCTCCCAAAATGCAAAATTATCATCTTAAAACCTATTTTATCACTAAAAAACATACGAAAAACACAATGACATACTCAAAACAACAAAATACATCATACCTATCCTTGAGTAGAGGTGGGAAAGGTTAGTTCGAGATGATCAACCTCTACTTGATCACTAGGAAGCTCGAAGAATTGTTTCACTCGTTGCCCATTCACTTTGAAAGTATTGCCCGTCTTTGGATCCAAGAGTTCTACAGCTCCATGGGGAGCAACTTGGACGATCTCGTATGGTTCATCCGAACGAGTACGGAGCTTTCCAGGAAATAGACGAAGGCGAGAATTAAACACCAAAACTTTTTGACTAGGAATTAATTCCTTACGTACTATACCACGATCATGATACTTCTTGGTACGCTCCTTCTAAATCTTGGCGTTCTCATAGGCACCGAGGCGTAATTCATCAAGCTCATCAAGTTGTAACAACCTTTCTTCGCCAGCTTTTCCCATATCAAGATTTAGCTCTTTAATAGCCCAATACGCCTTATGTTCCAATTCCACAGGAAGATGGCATGCTTTCCCATACACAAGTCTATACGGAGTGGTCCCAATCACTGTCTTGTAGCTAGTTCTATACGCCCAAAGCGCATCATTCAATTTTCCAGACCAATCTTTCCTACTAGGCTTCACCACTCGCTCGAGAATCTTCTTAATCTGACGGTTGCTAACTTCAACTTGTCCCGAAGTCTGTGGATGATATGGCGTAGCAACACTATGGGTGACATCGTACTTCTTAAGAAGAGAAGCGAAGGTTCTCTTGACGAAGTGCGAACCTCCATCACTGATGATTGTCCTAGGACATCCAAATCTAGAAAAGATCACATCCTTTAAGAACTTCGTAACAACCGCGGCATCATTCTTTCTTGTGGGAATAGCCTCTACCCACTTTGTCACATAATCCACCGCGACGAGAATGTATTCGTACCCTCCACTTGATGGAAACGGTCCCATGAAATCAATGCCCCACACGTCGAAAGGCTCGACCACTAGATTCCCTTGAAGGGGCATTTCCTCCTTCTTGCCAATATTACCCCCTCGTTGACATGGGTCACAATTTTTCACAAAACTTCGAGCATCTTGGTGCAAACTTGGCCAGAAAAATCCCGCTTGTAGCACCTTGCGAGCCGTTTTAATGCCACATAGTGTCCGCCGCAATGAAGCTCATGGCAATGGCTTAGCACACTTTGTTGTTCTTCTTGCGGAATGCACCTTCTCAGAATTCCATCAGCTCCTTCTTTAAAAACATTCGGATCATCCCATATGTAATACCTGCAACGCTTGGCAAGAGCTCTCCTATCGGAGGCTGAAACATTAGTTGGGCAAATACCCATAGCCAAATAGTTCACAATATCAGCATACCATGGTTCTTCAGTGACTTTCATTAAGTGCTCATCAGAAAGATCATCATTAATAGGAATCGAATCCATGGGAATATTAGGAATTCTAGACAAGTGATCAGCAACCAAATTCTCCCTACCAGCTCTATCAACTATGGTCAAATTAAAATCTTGTAACAATAAGACCCAACGGATTAACCTTGGCTTAGAATCTTGTTTGGCAATTAAATGTCGTAAAGCAGCATGATCAGTATGGACATTCACAGCATGACCAATCAAGTAAGACCTAAACTTTTGTAAAGCAAAAACAACAGCTAAAAATTCCTTTTCAGTACTTGTATAATTAACTTGAGATGGGTCTAAAGTCTTACTAACATAATAAATCACACGATACTGCTTATAAATGTTGTGGCATAGAACAACACCCATAGCAAAATTCGAAGCATCACACATTATCTCAAAAGGAAGTTTCCAATCAGTTGGCACAACAATAGGAGCAGTAACAAGCTTTTCTTTAAGGGTATTAAAAGAAACCAAGCATTCATCAGAAAAATGGTAAACCACATCTTTTGCTAGTAAGTTACTTAGAGGTTTAGCAATTTTCAAAAAGTCTTTAATAAACCTCCTATGAAAACCAACATGACCAAGAAAAGATTGCAATTCTTTCACACAAGTGGGTGGGGGAAGTTTCTCAATTATTTCGATCTTAGCCTTATCAACCTCAATCCCCCTTTCAGAAACCACATGTCCTAGAACAATGCCTTCTCTAACCATATAATGACTTTTCTCCCAACTCAAAGTTAGATTGCATTCGATGCATCTTTTCAAAACAAGATCTAGTCTATGCAAACACTCATCAAAAGAATCACCAAAGAGAGAAAAATCATCCATAAAACTTCAACAAATTTGGTCACCATATCAGAGAAAACAGAAAGCATGCACCTTTGAAAAGTGGCGGGGGCGTTACATAGTCCGAATGGCATCCTCCTATAAGCAAACGTCCCGAATGGGCAAGTGAATGTGGTCTTCTCCTGATCCTCCGGTGCAATCGGAATCTGGTAGAAACCTGACAAGCCATCAAGAAAACAATAAAATTTCCGCCCCGCAAGGCGGTTTAGCATGTCATCAATAAATGGCAAAGGGAAGTGGTCTTTCTTGGTGGCGACATTCAACCTCCTATAATCAATGCACATTCGCCACCCCGTGATTTTCCTAACAGGTACTAACTCTCCCTTCTCATTCTCTTCTACCGTAATCCCAGATTTCTTAGGAACTATATGGACGGGGCTCACCCATCGACTATCAGGAATGGGATAGATCATATCGGCGTCTAGCAACTTAATCACTTCTTTCATCACTACTTCTTGCATCGTAGGATTTATCCTACGCTGAGGTTGCCTAACGGGTTTGGCATCTTGCTCTAGAGTGATATTGTGCACACACCGTGTTGGGCTAATTCCCTTTATATCACTAATCCCCCATCCTATGGATGCAGAATTTTTTCTTAAGACCTCAATTAGCTTACCTTCTTCATCGCTAGAGAGGTGTGAAGAGATCACAGGTTTTTTCTTATTTTCCCCTAAGTAGACATACTTGAGGTGTGCAGGAAGGGGCTTTAATTCTAAGCTAGACTCTTCTGGAAATTTGCTCTCTACCTCTTCTTCATCTAAGGGTTCAAGCACTTCTTCTCCTATGGGAATTTCAGGCGCACTATCCATCATCTCAACCATCTCCCTTGCTTCTTCGGATAAGTGGCAAGTCGGAACCTGTATGGTTAGTGCCTCCTCAAGAGGTTCACGATTATCATAGCAATGATGAAATTCATAAATCACATAATCATAGCAATCGACAAAATTTAATTCTTCTACGACTTCCTTATCTCCTATGCTACATCCTACCAATTCAATTTTCTCACCCATTACCTCCATGGAGATTTTCTTGCCTTTGAGTTCAAGGCATGTATTTGTACTGGCCATGAATGGTCTTCCAAGCAACACCACGTGCTCACGAACATGGCTCTTCCCTTCATCAACCGACTTCATGATCACAAAATCTGCAGGAATTATTAGTTTATCAACTTTTACAAGGATATCTTCAACTATTCCCACAGGACGCTTCACGCTATGGTCTTCCATTTGTACAACCATCTCGGTTGGCTTCACTTCTCCAAGATCTAGAGCTTTATAGATTGAGTATGGCATGAGATTGATGCTAGCTCCTAAGTCGAGCATAGCCTTGGTGGACCGCCCATTGCCCATAGTAATGTCAATTATGAAGCTTCTGGATCACGTTGCTTCGTTGGAAGTTCCGCAATAGAATACACCGTCTCGATTCTTTTGTTACTCTTCACCTCCCGAAAGAACTTCGTGTAGGCGAGAATATTCTGAATTAATTCCAAGAGAGGTACATTAACTTCAACCTTAGAGAGGCGTTGGTACGGCGGCAACTCCATTATATCCTTTTTGACCGGCTTGATTCTACTAGGGAATGGTACATGAGGTTTTGGGGGCACATATGGATTGGAGAAATTATGAAGCACCTCCGTATTATTAGGCGTATCCCCCGTAACCTCATCATCGACAACATCTCCTTCGGGTGTTTGAGGTTTATCGTCCTGCACTTGAGGTTCTTCCGAACTTTGACCAACTTCTTGTTCAGTGCTTGTTCCTGCATCGTTAGTCACAGTAGATCTAATATGTTTAGGACGTACAAAATTAGGAATTGTAGTTACCTTTCCACCTCGGAGGAGTAGTTTCACTTCCTCGTACTCAGGAACCTCAGTAGTAACAGTTGGAAGTGGCTTGGGATCGATGAAATCAGCTTCGGGTGTCGAAACAGGGGAGCTGGGGTCGTCCAGCTCCCTGGAATTGGGGGTTGATTCGCCCCCTGCCCTGGGCGAATCGCCTGGGGCGAGCTGGATTGCCCCGAGCTCTCTGCCTGTGGGGGGGCAATTTGCCCCCTATGCTGGGCGGTTCGCCCCCCACCTTCAGAGGGGCGTTTTCGTCGATTACCTTCCCATCTTCAAGTTTATGAACCTCCTCCACTTTTTCACACTTTAACAAGATTAATTTCTCCTGTAGCTGCTCAGTTACTTCGACCCCTTCAAAAACTTTCGCTAAACGGAGATTATCTTCAACTTGCCCAGCGTGTGCAATTTCATAAACACTTTCGATGGCCTTCATTCCTGCGTAAAACGCAAGTTCATCCTCCTCACTGATATCTTTGTCTTCAGAATATCCTTTGTATAAGCCTTTAGTTTCACCCCGATTTGAATTCCCATCGGTGACTTGACTCGACATTAGCCTCTCAGATTGTGCAAAACCACTGGCGTACCTTTGAAAGACCTTCTCTGCCTCTTCAAGTGTACATTCTTCTAATCCTCCACACATCCCATCCACTTGAAGCCTAACATCATCACGTAGACCACCAACAAAATACCAAATCAGCTCCCCATCGTCGAAACGGTGATGGGGGCACTCACGTTTATACAACTCAAAACGTTCGTAGGTGTCACAAAACCGCTCATACTCTCCTTGCTTGAAGTGTTCGATCCTATTTCGTAAGGAAATTGTCTCATGGTAAGGCATAAATCGCGCCAAGAACTCCTCTACTACTTGGCTCCATGTTTTCAGCGATCCCGGTGCTAACCTGGATATCCAAAGCCTTGGCTCATATCCGAGAGCGAAAGAAAATAATCTCCTGCACAATTGGTCCTCAGTGAACCCCTTTGCTGGAACTTTTGCTATTTCTTCCTCATAGGATCTGATAAAACTTAACAGATTCACCCCACTCCATCTTCGAACCTCGGTATGTCTCTCACCACTGCACTTGTCGCTTCCTACTTCTTCAACTCTTCCTCCAAGTATATAGCTGAACTTCTCCTAACTTGCGAGAATTGGGGCATCATGCGAGCTTTCATGGACGTCATACCTGAATATCTGTAACAGGAGTAACTCAAAACTGAA
The DNA here is from genome assembly GCA_028274465.1 of Plantago ovata. NCBI lineage: Eukaryota > Viridiplantae > Streptophyta > Magnoliopsida > Lamiales > Plantaginaceae > Plantago > Plantago ovata. Next base: position 75,066,576 of record CM051455.1, read on the forward strand.
AATTAGGCCTGTTAGAAGTCGCAAAATTCTGGAAACAAAGTAACTACTAACTCTGAGAATTGAAAGTTGAAACTATAAATAAGCTAAAGAGAAAAAAGGAGTATAGTCCCCGGCAACGGCGCCAATTTGATGAACGAGATTGTCAGACTCAATTAATCAAATAAATTTGTTTTTAGCCAAAGGCAATTCACAACTACAACGAAAACCAAGACACGTAGTGTAGAAGTAAAATAACCTCGAGTGTCGATCTCTAAGGACTATAACTAGCTTTATCAAATTTAACTTAAACTATAAATCAGAAATCAAGCAAAGCACAGACTTTTCTTATCAATATGATGGAAGTCAGTGATAGTATGGTCATTTAAAGCAACGGGTAATAATCATGCATGAAGTACTTGAAGTTTGTATAGAGATCTATGATCATGAATCGTCCTACGTGTTCCTTTCAATTCAACACCACGAAGATACATGGCTTAGATAGATCAAAGAAATAAAACAATAAATCAAGTCTTAAACGCGCGAAGCCACTCATGCATAATCAAGAACCCTAGCTAAGAAATCACATACTATCACCAACGATAGAGTTAGCTACTCATAATGCAATCAACAAGAATCAAAGCAAGATTGATTGAAAACATGTTGAATGAAATAAATAAAAGTAGAAAAATTGCGAGATACAAGTTACCAACGAAGGTTGTCAATCTCCGATAAATTGCTAGTGACATCTTAAGGAACAAAGCCTTAGAATTTGAAATTCAAACGGCTCCCTTGATTCACGATAAATAGAGTTCATCCGGCAAAGAGTTGAAGTGTGTCAACAACGTGATCAAACTCTCACTTGTGCTCAAACTCTCATACCCTTCAGTACGCGAAGAACATGTCTTGACACGAGAAACCACTTAACTTGTTTACTGAAAAGTATTCCAAGTTGTGTTTCTTTAGATAACTTGTTATAGCTTAAAAAGTTATACTCAAGTCATCTCATCCCAAACCTCTCTAACTGATAAACACCCTATTTTAGGCGTGAAATTCAGGGGGAATTAATCAAGCATTGTGTTGTTGATTGTAAGTCCCAAGTTTGGTGGAGAACAAGGTTACAGTTCTCTAGTTAGGTTGGAAACGAAGCAAGTGTGCTTTGGTTTCTGAAGAATCATTATAGATAGGATTTGTAAGGAACCACAATCTTATCTTAGTGTATTCAGTCCTAGAAAGGACAAAGTGGATTAGTTGAGAGATTACGCCACTCTCAGATACCACTATAAAAGTGTTTGTGTGATTACTTTACCGTATTTTGTTTTCAGCAAGCTTTACTTATTGTACTGCCACTCTGCTCACTTGATGAAACTAGCACTATCTGAAAAGAACTTATTGTATAAAGACTTCCGCACTCTGTTTTTAAATTACCAGTAAAACTCGTTACTGAAAAGTAACTAGTACTTGCTGAGAAATTGAAGTATCATCAAACTCATTACCGAAAAGTAATAAGCACTTGCTGAGAAAGTTTTTAAACGACAAAAGTTTGAAAAGACTATTCACCCCCTCCTCTAGTGTTTTCTTGTTGTTTAAAGGGACCAACAAGTGGTATCAGAGCAGGAGGTTCTTTAAGCTTCAGCACTGAACCTAGATCCCCTTAGGTGCTTTCCGTAAATCACTTTCACTTGATCCGTTTGGTATTCTTTTGCTGACAGGATGTCGTAAGGAGACGCTCCCTTGCTGAAGCTGGAAAACTATGAAAAATGGCGAAACAACATGATGCTACATCTTCGGGCCATTAGTGATGAAATGGTTACTATCATAAATGATGGACCTATCAGGATCACTAAACTTGAGAGAAGTTTTCCTCACAAAACCACAGAGGCTGGAAAGGAAACTATCTTAGGTGAACCAGTCGATACTGTCGTTCCAAAACCAAGAGAGGAATGGACTTCCGACGAAGCCAAAAGATTCCATCTTGATGGCCAAGCAAGAAACGTCATTATTCGATCAACTCCAGATACTATACAGTGCAAACTGTGGGGTGCCAAAACTACAACGGACGCTTGGAAAACGGTTCAAGATCTTTGTGCTGGATCTGACAAAACCAAGGAAAAGAAAGTCGAAGTGCTAAAGTTGAAGTTCCAAAAGTTTAAACAAGGTACAAATGAGTCACTAGAAGACTTGGATTTCAGATTCACAACTCTAGTAAGTGAGATGGCTGCCTTAGGAGTTGGAAACTTCTACTCAGATTCTCAGAAGGTGAAAACCATTATTAGAAGTCTGAACCAAGAATGGATCCATACTCAGAATTTCTGCTACAATCAAGGAATGCCAAATATCACACCAACAGAGTTGTTCTCTCATCTTGCTACTGTCAATTACGAGACAAAGCAAAGAGAAAATGTGTTTCCTGAAAAATCGCAAAACATTGCTCTTGCCGCAAAGACGTCATCTTCTGAAAAGATGAATGATAAAGAGCCTACTTATGAAAATGCTCTAGTCGTTAGAAACATGAAGAAATTCATCAGTAAGGAACTTGAAAGGCGAAAATCAAAAGACAAGCTGAAAAACCATCTTTGTAACAACTACCATAAATACAAGAATGAAGCTAGCTCGCTGAAAAAGCAAGCTCAGCAAGCCAATTCTTCTGAAGAACCAGCAGTTGGCAATGATCTATGCTTCTATTGCAAAAATCCTGGACACTTCAAAGCGAATTGTCCTTTGCTGAAAGGTAAATCTGCTGAAAAGAAGAAGAAGTTCAAAACGGCTTTGATTGCTGAAGAAAAGAAAAAGCTTCAAGAAAAAATCGATGCACTTTGCATTGATACAAGCTCTGAAGACAGTGGGTAGAGAGCTCAGACACTGAAGAAGAAGAAGCCACTCTTGATGTAGAGATTGGAAAGGAAGTTTGTGGAATAACTATGGAAGCTTTCCCAGATGTGTCAAACTACGAATTCTGCCTCATGGCCGGCCAGGTAAATTGTCCTACCTCTGACTCTGATTCAGAAAGTGAAGATGATATTGACCTTGATATAATTCAAGGAGAAATCGAAAGATTTATGAAAACTCTGAGCAAACAGCAAGAGAAAATACAGATTGCTGAAACTCTAACTAAGCAAACTAATGAAAAGTATATTTTGCTGAAAGAAGAATCAGAAAGAATGATGCTGAAATATTGCATCTCAAAAAGTTAATTGCTGAAGCTACAGAGAAGAATTCTCAAATGGCAATAGAATTGGAAGAATATCAGTCCTCAATTCTAAAGTAGCTTGCTGAAATACAAGAAATGAAAAAGATGAAAATCAATTTCAAATCTTATGCTGATACGAGTAACACGCTGACTGAACTAAACTCTTATATGAGAGACCCATCTCAGAAAGAAGGTTTAGGTGCAACGTATGAAGGTGATGATGTAATAATCTTGAGTAAAGACAAATCACCAATTATCTTTGTTGGTGCAACTGATAGTGGTCAACCTGAACTCTATCAGATTGGTCAATCTAAGGTTGCTGAAATATGCAATCAAGTACCTACGACCGTAAAGCCCGCTGTTGCTTCTCAAGTAACGAGACTTTAAAAGGAAAACAGGTTGCTGAAAAGCAATCTGTTAAGAAAAAGGATGTTGTAAAGCATTCTGCCAAACAAGTTGTTGAAAAGCAATTTGTTAAGTCAAAAGGCAACATTACTAAAAGTAATCAGAAGATCTTTTGCTGACAAACCAGAATCAAGTAAGGTTGCTGAGACAAAAGCTCAGCATTCTCCGAAAAGTGGACTTGGATTCAAAACCAAGCAAAGTCAACTTTTTCATGAGTATAAGCAAAGTCAGCAAAGATACTTCAAAGAGATGAACAAAACCAAGCCTAAGAGTTCTGACAAAACTCAAAATGCTTGGACTAGAAGGAACCTTGCCAGAAAAGAACTTACTGAAAAGTATGTTCAGCAAAAAGGTCAACCAAGCAAGACACCACATCAAAAGTCTTTCGGTTCAAAACCTTCTAGTTCCTCAGCAAGTAGAAAACAAGTTAAAGTTGAAAAACTCAAGACTTGGGTTTCCACTGCACACTTTCTTGAACATGTTAATGGACATCCAATATTGGATAATTAACTTGTTTGCTCTTGATTGTGCAGACTTCAGCCACGGAGACAAACAATGCAATTTGGCACTTTGACAGTGGTTGTGGAAAGAACATGACGGGCAACAAGAAAAATCTTATAAACTATAGACAGTGGTCTAAAGGTGTTAGGAAACTTGTAAATTTTGATGAGCAATTAACCATGCTAAATTAAGGAAAGTCCAATTGATGAATGTGTATTTTGCACTTTCATTCGAGTCTTTTTCACCTATTTTAGCTATCCTCTATGTTAATTTAGCAATATTTTAGTGCATTTTATTAGAATAGTGTCACGTTTCCCTTTAGATTTTATTTTACAGGTTTTGGTTGAAATTCGAAGATTTCCGGGCAATTATATTGATGTTGACAAGGAATTGGTGTTCCAGAAGCCTATTTGGAGTATCTGAAGGTTTCCGGATAGGATTTGGAGTCTAGGGGCCGAATCTGGAGGTTAGAAGGCTACTAGAAGTCAGAAACCGAGTCCGGAAACGGGAAGAAATCCAAAAACGAGTCGAAAATGCGGAATTCCGCGAGAAAAACTCGGGGGCGAACCGCCGCAGGTGTGGGGCGAACCGCCCCACAGTATTTCAGGGCCTATATATAGTTGCTCATGTTTTCTCCGAAAATCATTCTTTTCCAAGCCTACTTTCTCACCTCTCTCTGTAGTTTTAGGTAGGAACTTCCTGGGGCCTCACCTGGGAGTTCCATAGCTTAGGGGACACTTTTTCATAGCAGTTTGGAGCTCGTAGGATCGCAATTCTCCGGAGATTGACAACCTTCGGTAACTTTGTATCTTACAGTTTATTCTACTTATTTTATTATATCTTTCAACATGTTTTCTTCTATGATATCTGTTGATTGCATGCCTATTATGAGTAGCTAAATTTATCGTTGGTGGTAGTATGTGAATTCTTAGCGAAGGGAAGATAATCATGCTAATGGCTATATCGCGCATTATACTCCGTGTCATTGCTTTATTTCGTTGATCAGGCACGACCTAAATTCTCGTATGTTGTATTAATTATTATGCACAATTGGACACTTGTCGACCTGGGCGCGAGTTTATATTCGTAGTGTTGAATAATTACGGAACACATTAGGACAATAGTGATTGACTTGTCAGACGAATTATCTTCACAGTGCTTAATAATTGCAACATGACACTAGATTGATTCAAAGATCTCTACGCAAGACCGAGGAATTTATGCATGATTATCGACCCGTTATGCTAAGAAGGATCATACTATCACCAATCTCCATTATCTGTTTGAAAAACCCCCTTGCTATCTGTTTGCTGTTTTTATATCCTAAATTAGATTTGATAAAGCTAGTTATAGTCCTGAGAGAACGACACTCGAGTCGTTCTACTGCTACACTACGGTTTTCGTTGTAGTTGTGGATTGCCTTTGGCTAATTACAAATTTATTTGATTGAATCTGTCACGTTCATCAAATTGGCGTCGTTGCCGGGGACTATACTCCTTTTTTCTATTTAATTTGTTTATATTTTCAGCTTTAGATTCCTAATTCTACTAGTTTTAGTTTTCCTTTTTAATCTCTCTCTGATACTGCTTTCCTAGTCTGTTACAGATAGTGTATGCCGCCTACACGTTCTGCAGGAACACCGCTTCCTAATTCAATTGCTGAGATCGATAGAGTCTACGACCAAAGAAGGCGACTACTTGAAAGGCGCGCACTAGAGGAAATAGAGGATACCGATTTCTCTGAATCCCTACTTAGACTTTTCAAGGAAATCGACGGAATGGCAGAAGCTAGACCACTGAAGGCATGGGTTCAGCCCACCAAGGATTGTATGAGGGGACCGGCGATAGTTCTCTCGTCTGCAACCCGAGATCTGGAGATCAAGAACCACGCATTCCAACAACTTCCGAGGTTCTATGGCTTATCAAGGGAATATGTGATGGGGTACTTGCACGATATCGATGATTTCGTCAACCAACTCCCACGACCCGGAGCTGACATAACAACAGATGAGTTAAGGATGAAGGTTTTTGCTATGGGACTTGGCGACAGAGCCAAGTCATGGTTGAGTTCTCTACCAGCAGGCTCGCTGGACACTTGGGAGAAGGTTTTTTCAGCATTCATGGAGAAATACTTCCCTCACACCTTGACTACCGCGCTAAAGGCGCAAATCACTGGATTCAAGCAGGACTATGATGAGACCATCTACACCGCGTTTGAGAGATTCCAAGATCTCACAAACAAGTGCCCTCACCATGGTTTTGAACTTTCCGACCTAGTCCAACACTTCTACAATGGACTAACCTTCGAGAACCAACAAGTGGTGGATTTCCAATGCCGAGGCAATATTTGGGAGGAAACCACAGAAGCCGTCTGGGCAGTTTTCGAAAGGCTTGCTAAGGGGTCGCAGTTCAAGGACCCAAGAGCAATGGTTAGGAGACGTGGACCTGAAGCTCCACCGACTCAAGAAGCCCCTATGTACAGGGGGAATGGGGATCAATTCGAGTGCTTTACCAACGAATTGAAGCAAGTCCTCAAGAGCGCCACCGGAACAACTGTTTCGAACGAAGTATGCCGAATATGCAAGAACTATGGGCATGGGGCTCATATGTGTAGATCGGAGCTGGCGTACGATGATGGCAACTGGGCTCGAGGACGCGAAGAAGAAGCCTTTTCTACGGAGTTTGGTACTCAAGAAGTTAGCTACGGACAAGACGGTAGGAATCCTCGAGGTGGATTTTGGAGAAGAGAATTCCGAAACAATCAAGGATATGCACCGGCTAACCAAACTTATGGCCCTAACCAAGACCGTAGTAGGCTAAACTATGGTAATGATCACTGCGAAAACCCCGCTCCGAAAGAGCCACCGAAGTCGAAGTCGGCTCAACTGATGCAGAACTTGCAAAAGATGGTTGATCACACACAAAGTTTTATCAAACGTTATGAAGAAGATTCTGAGAAGACTAGGGCAAGGCTTGATAGGTTGGAAGAGATCACTAGGCTTGCCCATCAAAAGATGCAAGAGTTGATCGACCGAGGAGCAAGTAGGGAACAAGGCAAACTGCCTGGCAACACTGTGAAGTCAAATGCCATTACATTGGCTGGTGATGTACCTGACGAAATCACCATCAAGAAGGTTGTTAAGTGCGAGTGTTGCATGAAGGAAGAGCCTCCACTAGCCAAGGAAGAAGAGAAGGACCTTGGTACTAATGAGAGTGGAAAGAAGCAAGAGAATCCCGAGCCACTCCCTCAAAGTTTCGATGTTAAGGTCGGGATTGGCGAACTTGAAGATGTCCGTGCCACACTAGACACGGGATCTTACTCGAACGTGCTTCCTTTGAATGTGTTTGAGAAGAGTAACCTTGGAAAACTATCTTACCATAGGGCTATTGTGCAACTGGCGGACGGATCCTTTGTGAGACCCGAAGGCGTTGTGAAAAATGTGTTGGTCAAGATTGGTGAAGCATCTGTATACACCAATTTTGTAGTTATGCCGGCGTCTGCACCTGGGACGGGGGATGTCATTCTCTTGGGACGAACGTTCTTGACTAAGCTACGCTCCGTGATGGACATCTGCCAAAGAACTTGCACTATTGAAGTGGAAGGCAAGCAACATGTGTTGCAAGCCATATCTGATCCACCTGATCCGCCTGATAATTCTTTCACTACTCACTACTGTGGTCTTGCAGCCTATATTCTTTCTTATTCACAGGTTCGTGGCATGGAGAGGAGATTGATGAAGGGGAAGTCTAGTACCCGCAGAAAGAAGAGATAGGCGCAGACAGGAGTCGAGTCAAAGACTTTAAACAATGGCGCTATCCGGGAGGCAACCCGGAGATTTTATCGCTTTCTTTAATCGCTTTCTTTACCGCTTTAGATTTTATCTCACGAGTTTGATTGAGTATTATAGGTCACTTATACAAGCATTAGCTCTCACCTTGGATCCACTTTCGACGTTCGGGACGAGCGACGACGTTCAGGTTTGGGGAGGAGGTTATCGCTGGTTATCTGTATACTTATCTTGCTTATAATAAACTCGTCTTGCTTATGATAAACTCGTGAAATTTTTTGCATTTGCACGTTTACTGCTTTCCTAGGATAGTCTTGCATGTTTTATATGGAGTTTATTGCCGAATTTTTTGAACTTTTTTATTGGGTAGATTAACTAACTATGCCATTAATCGTATGCTTCATCTCTATGAATTTGTTTGAGGTTTTTCTCGCTTGGCTTGTCACATTTATGTATTGCCCTTAGTTAAGCATGGTAGTTTCGACATCACTTAGTGGTGTTTTCTCTACTGCGGTTCACGAAGGCCTTTATAATAGGATGATGCATGTTAGGGTCTTATGGTTGTTTTCCCGAGTAATTATATACCTAAGAGGCAACAAATCTTCACCATGCTTTGAGATTGCTAAATGCCTAGGAAGGAGGTAGTGTGAGGTTGTGTGATCCTTTGTTTATAACATATTCTTCCGAATAGGTTTGGGGAGGGGATTACACCATCATAGACTTGTTTCTGTTTTTCATTTTCGTATCGTGAGTTTATTTTTAATTTTCAGTAAATTTTGTACTCCAACCTATTCTTTCGAATAGGTTTGGGGAAGTCGTGTGAGTCATTTTGCTTCTCTTTTTGTTATGCTACTGCTGGCTAGAAAAAAAATCGAAAAAAAAAGAAAGAAAAATTTCCAAAAAAAAAAAAAGAGAAAAAGAAAAAGAAAAAAAATCTGGAAAGAAAAAGAAAAAAAGAAAAGACCCCAAAAAAGCAAAGAAGGGTCCAAAAAAGAAAAGCCAAATAGTAGTTTAGCAAAGTGTTGAGTCTTTTCCAATTCTTGTAATGTTCGTAATCGTGTTGTAATTTTCTATTTTTTATCTTTTGTTTTTGAGTGTCATCTGTTCTAGACCACCCTCGTCCTGCCATTTAGGAAGTGGTGAATAGCTTAAAACTTTACTTGAGATATGGGTAGAATAGGGGATTGTTATCTTTTATAGGGAACCCTCCTTCGTTTGATGAGAGCCAGTACTGGTTCGACCTCTTTTGAGGAAAAGTCTTAACATGGTGGAACAGCAGTAAGTCCTCAGTTTCATAGGCACGGGGCAACCATTCGTAACTTAGCATGCTTCATTACGTCGTCACTGACTAGGTCCAGGTAGAGAATGTTACGAGAGGCTATCTTGTCTTGACATAAGTGCTTATGTGGATGTGTATAAGTCAATCGAGGTATTCTTCAACCTATATTCATGCTTTGATTTATATGGTTTTTGTTCATATGTTATTTGATAGATTCAGTAGATTAGTTCATTTTATTTGGCATGAGACTCCATTTTGTGTCTTGCATGTTTTTTGCATTAGAGTCTAGCTTAGTTGCTTGAGGACAAGCAAAGGTTCGGTTTAGGGAGTTTGATGAATGTGTATTTTACACTTTCATTCGAGTCTTTTTCACCTATTTTAGCTATCCTCTATGTTAATTTAGCTATATTTGAGTGCATTTTATTAGAATAGTGTCACGTTTCCCTTTAGATTTTATTTTACAGGTTTTGGTTGAAATTCGAAGATTTCCGGGCAATTATATTGAAGTTGACAAGGAATTGGTATTCCAGAAGCCTATTTGGAGTATCTGAAGGTTTTCGGATAGGATTTGGAGTCTAGGGGCCGAATCTGGAGGTTAGAAGGCTACTAGAAGTCAGAAACCGAGTCCGAAAAGGGGAAGAAATCCAAAACCGCGTCGAAAACGCGGAATTCCGCGAGAAAAACTCGGGGGCGAACCTTCGCAGGTGTGGGGCGAACCGCCCCACAGTATTTCGGGGCCTATATATAGTTGCTCATGTTTTCTCCGACAATCATTCTTTTCCAAGCCTACTTTCTCACCTCTCACTGTAGTTTTAGGTAGGAACTTCCCGGGGCCTGTCCAGGGAGTTCCATAGCTTAGGGGAGACTTTTTCATAGCAGTTTGGAGCTCGTAGGATCGCAATTCTCCGGAGATTGACAACCTTCGGTAACTTTATATCTTACAGTTTATTCTACTTATTTTATTATATCTTTCAACATGTTTTCTTCTATGATTTCTGTTGATTGCATGCCTATTATGAGTAGCTAAACTTATCGTTGGTGGTAGTATGTGAATTCTTAGCGAAGGGAAGATAATCATGCTAATGGTTATATCGCGCATTATACTCCGTGTCATTGCTTTATTTCGTTGATCAGGCACAACCTAAATTCTCGTATGTTGTATTAATTATTATGCACAATTGGACACTTGTCGACCTGGGAGCGAGTTTATCTTCGTAGTGTTGAATAATTACGGAACACATTAGGACAATAGTGATTGACTTGTCAGACCAATTATCTTCGTAGTGCTTAATAATTGCAACAGGACACTAGATTGATTCAAAGATCTCTATGCAAGACCGAGGAATTTATGCATGATTATCGACCCGTTATGCTAAGAAGGATCATACTATCACCAATCTCCATTATCTGTTTGAAAAACCCCCTTGCTATCTGTTTGCTGTTTTTATATTCTAAATTAGATTTGATAAAGCTAGTTATAGTACTGAGAGAACGACACTCGAGTCATTCTACTGCTACACTACAGTTTTCGTTGTAGTTGTGGATTGCCTTTGGCGAATTACAAATTTATTTGATTGAATCTGACACGTTCATCACCAATAACTAGTACTCTTAAGGTCCATAGGAATTTAGAATTTTAAGGACATTTTCAAAGAGGAACATTTGCTGAAGACTTAGTGTAGGTACTAGTTAGGTGCTTTAGTTTTGCTGATGATGTACTTTGTTTTTACAAATGAACTATTGAAGCACTAGAACCGCTTAGAAACTTGAAGATTCGAAGACTGAAGACTTAAGAAGAAGTCCGAGAGTGGTATCTACAAAGGCACATGTTGCTCAGAAAGTGGAAATTTCTGCAACAACTTGCGTAAGTGAAAATCTATATGACATAGTAGGTTGTGCTTGCTGAAACTGAGAGTGACTGCTTGCTGAAATACATATGTGACCTCCTTTCCGAAAGTACTTGCATTTTGGCTCCAACGTTCACATTTTGAATTCCATTCAAATGAACATTAAATTCAAAAGTAAAGCATGCGAAGAACATGAAGACTAGAAGACAAATGAAGGACGCTGCTGAAAGTACAAAAGCAAGATAGTGACATCTTAAGGAACAAAGCCTTAGAATTTGAAATTCAAATGGCTCCCTTGATTCACTATAAATAGAGGTCATCCAGCAAAGAGTTGAAGTGTGTCAACAACGTGATCAAATTCTCACTTGTGCTTAAACACTCAATCTTCCATACTCTTTACTGCCTATTGATCTGTTCCAAGACTTAAGCTAGAAACAAAAGCTACTTGTGCAGAAGTAGAACATTCACAACTATGAAATTAGTTAAGTGTTCTTTCTTTCGAACAAGAACAAGTCTTGATACGAGAAACAACTTAACTTGTTTACTGAAAAGTATTCCAAGTTGGGTTTCTTTAGATAACTTGTTATAGCTTAAAAAGTTATACTCAAGTCATCTCATCCCAAACCTCTCTAACTGATAAACACCCTTTTCTAGGCGTGAAATTCAGGGGGAATTAATCAAGCATAGTTTTGCTGATTAAGTGTCCCAAGTTTGGTGGAGAACAAGGTTTCGTTCTCTAGCTAGGTTGGAAACGAAGCAAGTGTGCTTTGGTTTCTGAAAAATCATTATAGATAGGTGTTGTAAGGAACCTCAAGCTTATCTTAGTGGATTCAGTCCTAGAAAGGACAAAGTGGATTAGTTGAGAGATTACGCCACTCTCAGATACCACTATCAAAGTGTTTGTGTGATTTACTTTACCGCATTTAGTTTTCAGCAAGCTTTACTTTTTGTATACTGCCACTCTGCTTACTTGCTGAAACTACCACTCTTTAAAAAGCACTTATTGTATAAAGACTTCCGCACTCTGTTTTAAAAGTACCAGTAAATCTCGTTATTGAAAAGTAACTAGTACATGCTGAGAAAGTTAAGTATCAACAAACTCATTACTGAAAAGTAATAAGCACTTGATGAGAAAGTTTTTAAACGACGAAAGTTTGAACAGACTATTAACCCCCCCCCCCCTCTAGTCTTTTCTTGTTGTTTAAAGGGATGAACAAATGGTATCAGAGCTGGAGGTTCTTTAACCTTCAGCACTGAACCTAGATCCCCTTAGGTGCTTTCCGTAAATCACTCTCACTTGATCAGTTTGGTAGTCTTTTGCTGACAGGATGACTTTAGGAGACGCTCCCTTGCTGAAGCTGGAAAACTATGAAAAATGGCGAAACAACATGATGCTACATCTTGAGGCCATTAGTGATGAAATGGTTACTGTCATAAATGATGGACCTATCAAGATCACTAAACTTGAGAGAAGTTTTCCTCACAAAACCACAGAAGCTAGCTGGTAAGGAAACTATCTTAGGTGAACCAGTCGATATTGTCGTTCCAAAACCAAGAGAGGAATGGACTTCCGACGAAGCCAAAAGATTCCGTCTTGATGGCCAAGCAAGAAACATCATTATTCGATCAACTCCGGATACTATACAGTGCAAACTGTGGGGTGCCAAAACTGCTAAGGAAGCTTGGAAAATGGTTCAAGATCTTTGCGCTGGATCTGACAAAACCAAGGAAAACAAACTTGATGTGCTTAAGTTAAAGTTTCAGAACTTTAAACAAGGTACAAATGACTCACTAGAAGACTTGGATTTCAGATTCACAACTCTAGTAAGTGAAATGGCTGCCTTAGGAGTTGGAAATCTCTATTCAGATTCTGAGACGGTGAAAACCATTATTAGAAGTCTGAACCAAGAATTGATCCATACTCAGAATTTCTATTATAATCAAGGAATGCCAAATATCACACCTACAGAGTTGTTCTCTCATCTTGCTACTGTCAAAATATTGCTCTTGCTGCAAAGCCGTCATCTTCTGAAAAGAAGAATGATAAAGAGCCTGCTGATGAAAATGCTTTAGTTGTTAAAAACTTGAAGAAATTCATCAGTAAGGAACTTGAAAGGCGAAAGAAAAAGAGAAGCTGAAAAAGCATCTTGGTAACAACTACCATAAATACAAGAATGAAGCTAGCTCGCTGAACAAGCAAGCTCAGCAAGCAAATTCTTCTGAAGAACCAATAGTTGGCAATGATCTCTCCTTTTACTGCAAAAAGCCTGGTCACTTCAAAGCAAATTATCCCTTGCTGAAAGGCAAATCTGCTGAAAAGAAGAAGAAGTTCAAAAGGGCTTTGATTGCTGAAGAAAAGAAAAAGCTTCAAGCAAAAATCGATGCGCTGTGCATTGATACTAGTTCTGAAGACAGTGAGGTAGAGAGCTCAGACACTGAAGAAGAAGAAGCCACTCTTGATGTAGAGATTGGCAAGGAAGTTTGTGGAATATCTATGGAAGCTTATCCAGATGTGTCAAACTACGAATTCTGCCTCATGGCCGGTCAGGTAAACAGTCCTACCTCTGACTCTAAGTCAGAAAGTGAAGATGACATTGACCTTGATAGAATTCAAGGAGAAATCGAAATATTTGAGAAAACTCTGTGCAAACAGCAAGAGAAACTACAGAATGCTGAAACTCTGACCAAGCAAACTACTGAAAAGTATGTTTTGCTGAAAGAAGAGTCAGAAAGAAGGATGCTGAAATATTGCATTTCAAGAAGTTGATTGCTGAAGCTACAGAGAAGAATTCTCAAATGGCAATAGAATTGGAAGAGTATCAGTCCTCAATTCTAAAGTTACTTGTTGAAATTCAAGAAATGAAAAAGATGAAAATCAATATCAAAACTTATGCTGATGCGAGTAATACGCTGACTGAACTAAACTCTTATCTGAGAGATCCATCTCAGAAAGAAGGTTTAGGTGCAACGTATGAAGGTGATGATGTAATAATCTTGAAGAAAGACAAATCACCAATTACCTTTGTACGTGCAACTGATAGTTGTCAACCAGAATTCTATCAGATTGGTCAATCTAAGGTTGCTGAAATATGCAATCAAGTACCTACGACCGTAAAGCCCGCTATTGCTTCTCAAAGTAACAAGACTTTAAAAGGAAAACAGGTTGCTGAAAATCAAACTGTTAAAAAAAGGATGTTGTAAAGCATTCTGCCAAACAAGTTGCTGAAATGCAATTTGTTAAATCAAAAGGCAAGATTACTAAAAGTAATCAGAAGACCTTAGCTGACAAACCTGAATCAAGTAAGGCTGCTGAGACAAAAGCTCAGCATTCTCCAAAAAGTGGACTAGGTTTCAAAACCAAGCAAAGTCAACTTTTTCATGAGTATAAGCAAAGTCAGCAAAGATACTTCAAAGAGATGAACAAAACCAAGCCTAAGAGTTCTGACAAAACTCAAAACGCTAGGACTAGAAGGAACCTTGCCTGAAAAGAACTTACGGAAAAGTATGTTCAACAAAAACGTCAACCGAGCAAGACACCACATCAGAAAGTGGATTTGATTAGCAATGATCAAAAGTCTTTCGGCTCAAAACCTTCTAGTTCCTCAGCAAGTAGAAAACAAGTCAAAGTTGAAAAACTCAAGACTTGGGTTTCCACTGGACACTTTCTTGAACATGTCAATGGACATCCAATACTGGATAATTAACTTGTTTGCTCTTGATTGTGCAGACTTCAGCCACGGAGATAAACAATGCAATTTGGCACTTTGACAGTGGTTGTGGAAAGCACATGACGGGCAACAAGAAAAACCTTATAAATTATAGACGGTGATCTAAAGGTCCAACAATAAGGTTTGCTGGTGGAGGCTTTGGTTCTACTAAAGGTTATGGTGACGTGAAGTTAGGATGCATTACCATTTCAGGAGTTCTTTATGTCAAAAATCATAAGTTTAACCTATTCAGCATGAGTCAATTCGCTGACAAAGGATACTTCATCAAAATCAAAAGCGATGAATGTAAACTTATAGACTTTGAGACAAAGAAGGTTATTATGGTTGCTAGAAGATCAGGATGTTTGTATACTGTAGATTGGTCTTCAGCAATCGTTGAAAAATGCCTTGTCTCAGATCATGATTGCCTTGCTGAAAAAGCATGGCTATGGCATAAACGAACAACTCACCTAAACTTCAAGACGCTGAATAAGCTGTCTAAAAAAGCACTTGTAGTTGGATTACCTAAGGTTACTTTTAAGAAGGATGGTGTTTGCAATGCATGTCAACAAGGAAAACAAACCAAATCTTCTTTTAAGAAAAAGACAGTACCGTCAACTACAAAACCTTTACAAGTCTTGCACATGGACTTGTTTGAATCTTCTTCAACAAGCTATGCTGGTAAGAAGTATGGCCTGGTGGTGGTAGATGACTATTCAAGATTCACTTGGGTAGTATTTGTAAGAAAATATGGTCAGAGTTACCCCTAGGGTACGCAGCGGAATTTTAAAATTTTTCTTAACATACTGGTTAATTGATTATGCATATGTCGTATATATATAAACACGTCAATTAGAAGACTAACCTTACTTCCAAAGCAGCTTCCAAGTCTTCCTAATATTCCGGTGTATCTTCTCCTTCGTCGAAGTCGAAGATATCTACAATACTCTGTATATATGCAAGACAATCAGAGTTAGTTTCCAGCTCCTAGAACCTCAACCTTGGTATCCACGGATGAACAGCCTATCGGAAGAATGCTCGGATATTCTTTATGTGACCAAGAAGACGGGGCGGCAATTCCCTCCGGTGGCGGTGTGCGCGCGCGTGAGGCTTAGGGAGGAGGGGAGAGTTTTTATTTTCTCTAAGAAAATTGGGTAGAATAACTGTGTATCAAAAATCACACGTAAAATCGTATGTAAAACTCTCTCCAATATTCTACTATATATAGTAGTCTATAGAAGCCCAAAGCATAAGCAATTAGACTTCGTAAAGGAATAAGAATCTAATTCTTATCGCACAAGGAAACCAATATCAAGTCTAGATTCATTCCCAGTCAAATCAAAACTCAATCAGGAAAATCTAACTTATCCCTTGGACATCTAATAGAGGAAGGAGTCGAACTCCTTCCCCTATTCTGCCACGCGCGCGCGCGCGCCTGTCCTACGGGACGTGGGTCCCACTTTTGGGACCCACATATATTTCTAAGGCAATCCAAATTCCAAGTAGATTTTTGCCCAAGTGCATATGTTAATTCTAAATTAACATATCCTTTACAATCAAACCTCCATTATATTTCCAAAATATAATTTTTAATTGTATTTACATAAAATACAATTACTTAGCCAATTCAATTAATAATTCCAAATCATTAATTGAGCCACCAATTATTACAATTAATTCCAAATCAATTATAATCCATCAATCACAATTAATTCCAAATTAATTGCGATTCCATCTTCAAGAATATCCTGATAGGCTGAATCACCGCATAATGTGACCCATAGGGCCTCACCGTATTAAGCAAGTCCTAGACTAGGCAACATGGAATTCCTAGACGGTTCCATTTGCAATATTAATACGTGAGGACGTTTGAGAGGTTTCTCAAAGCTAACGCTTTCGTTGCGAAGCCTGTTGCGCTCAACGCGGCGATGGTAACGTCCCTTCATCTGACATGCTCGGATGTATCTAGGATCGATGAAGTGTCTATCCCAATAATACATCCACGGGCGTCTCAGGGAGTTGTTTGGTTAAGATATACTTATGACCATCATAATATATCATTTGCACTGGCCAGTGACTTTACCAACACAACTATGCAGACTACGAGCAGTGCTCTCCTGTGCTACACTTGAGAGATGAATCCTTCACAGAATCACTTATCACCCCCATTTGTATTTAGCCATAATCCTGGATCGTGTCTTAGGTCAACTGCTTATTCAAAGCTGACATCGACGGGTCCACCAAGGATATGGAGCAACAAATGTGATGATAAAGTCCTGTAAGTCCAAAGGACGAATGGCATCACTTCGACAACTCACCGGTTCCCATAGACACGTCGGTGTAGAGTAAACATCGATGGGAGTGTCCGGTGGGTACTTCCATTTTCGATAATGCTTCTTCGAACAACTATGCGCAGTTATGGGAACGTTCCTTGATTGTCCAACAATCCGTTCCGTGGCCGTGGGATCGGCTCACACTTGCTCCAACAAGTATAACCTCCACGCATACTAGTCTTCTCACGTTCATTCAGACCCCCACATCCGAGATGTACCACGACTAGGGAGAGTTTGGGATAGATGATAACTCACATAGCTCCCACTAACTGTGTGATCGGTCATCTATCCTAGGGGACATGTTCAGTATCAATACAGACAGCAATATGGATATGACATGTTGCAGCCTGGTGTAATATAAATATGAAAGCAATACTCAACAGTAAAATGAAACAAGCATATATTATATTACGTTGACCTGTGTAATAGTACATATATATCCTCTACAAGGGCACCATGCCCTTAGTAAGGACTGTCTCTAGGACATATACACTATCAGTATTTATCAAGCACAAGTCTGAAACAAGGACTGAAATACCTAACTTGCTGAATAAACTTGAAGTCATGAAAAATGACAAGGTAAAATTTATAAGAACAGACCATGCTACTGAGTTTGTAAACCAGTACATAACTGAGTATTGCACTTCTAAAGGCATACAACATCAGTTATCCTCAATAAGAACACCTCAACAAAATGGTGTTGCTGAAAGGAAGAATCGTACCCTTAAGGAAGCAACTAGAACAATGCTTGCTGACAATGAAATAAGTGAAGCTTATTGGGTTGAAGCGATTAATACCGCCTGCTATACTCAAAATAGATGCTTGATAACTAAGGAATACAACAAAACTCCCTATGAGTTATTTGTTGGAAGACCTCCTAACATCACCCATCTAAGAGTATTTGGTTGCAAATGCTTTGTTCTTAACAATGGTAGAGAATACTTAAGAACATTTCAACCGAAGGCAGACGACGCGATATTTCTTGGTTAATCCTTGCATAGTAAAGCTTATAGAGTTTACAACAAAAAGGCACAAAAGATCGAAGAATCAGTGCATGTTGTATTCTATGAAAAGTCACAAGCAGTTCCTGCTGAAGAAGAAATATCAGATTGTATGAAGAAGTTACTCATACACGAGCAAAGAACTGAATCTGATGCTAGGAAAGTCAAATCAATTGAACTAAATGATGATTCTGACAATGACTCCTCTCCCCCGAGTCATGACAAGATAAATATAGTTCATGACAAAGAATTTCCAGCAAAAGACGCAGTTGCTCCGGATGTTGCTGAAACTATGCAACTTCCTATGTCTGCTGACGAGTTACCTCAAACCATCAATGCTGAACAAGCAGTTGCTAATGAACCAATCTCAGCAGAGACAGAACAAGATACCAGTAGTACTGAGCAAGTACATACTGAAGAGTCACATGCTGAAGAGCAAACTTATCCAGATCCAAAGAGCAGTAAACCTGTTAATAAATGGATTAGAGATCATCCCTCTAATGATTGGTGATATTGACAAACGCCAAGTGACTAGATCCAAACTATCTACTAATCAAGAACTTGCTGAAGAAGCAAACGTCATAGAAGTAGAAGCTTTGTTCTCTTGCTTTGTTTCAGAAATTGAACCCAAGACCATAGAAGAAGCTTTAAAGCATTCTGAATGGATCAAGGCAATGCAAAAAGAACTGGATCAATTTGAAAGGAACAAAGTCTGGAAACTTGTACCCCTTGCTGAAGGAAAGAAAGCAATTGGAACAAAGTGGGTGTTCAGAAACAAACTGAGTGAGTCTGGAGAAGTAACAAGGAACAAAGCACATTTAGTTGCTCAAGGTTACTGTCAGACTGAAGGATTGGACTATGATGAGTCTTATGCTCCAGTTGCAAGATTGGATGCAATTAAGCTTTTCTTGGCCTTTGCTGCTCACAATGACTTCATTGTTTTATCAAATGGATGTTAAAAGTGCATTCCTAAATGGTGAACTTGCTGAAGAAGTCTACTTGGAACAACCCCCTGGCTTTGAACATCCCTCAGAAACCATGATGGTATACAAGCTTCAGAAAGCTGTATATGGTCTAAAACAAGCACCAAGAGCTTGGTATGATACCTTAGCTAAGTTCTTGCTGGATAATGGTTTCAAGAAAGGTGAAGTTGACAAAACCTTATTTACCATGAACCATGATGGTAAAATACTCTTATTCCAGATTTATGTGGATGACATAATATTTGGATCTAAGGACAAGCAACTTTGTGATGATTTTGCCAAACTCATGACAAACAAGTTTGAACTGGGTATGATGGGTAAATTGAATTACTTCCTAGGATTGCAAGTCAAGCAACTCAAAGATGGAATATTCATAAATCAAGCAAAGTATGCAAAGGGAATGCTCATAAAGTTCAGGATCAAAGAGGAAGAAAAACCTGAAAAGATCCCTATGAGTGTTGGTACCAAATTGGGCTATACTAAACAAGATAAGAGTGTTGATGGACACAAGTATGGGAAGCTCATTGGTTCTTTGCTGTATTTAACAGCAAGTAGACCTGACATTCAGTATGTTGTTTGTGTGTGTGCAAGATTCCAATATGATCCAAGAGAATCACACTACAAAAAGGCACTTAAGATACTGAAATATGTCAAAGGTACAGTCAATGTTGGATTATGGTATCCTAAAGATTCTGGATTGGAATTGGTTGGTTATTCTGATGCTGATCATGGAGGATCAACTCTTGATAGAAAAAATACTTCTGGAACTTGTCAGTTTCTAGGTACTAGAATAATATCATGGTTCAACAAGAAGAAAACCTATGTTGCCAATTCATCTACTGAATCTGAATACATTGCGGCTGGTTGTTGCACAGCTCAAATCCTATGGATTCAAAATCCTTAGTTCCACTCAAGGACAAAGCACATTGATATTAGACATCATTTCATTAGAGATCATGTGGAAAAAGGAGACATTGAGGTTGTAAAAGTAGGTACTGATGATCAACTTGCTGACATCTTTACCAAGCCCCTATCAGATAATAGGTTCGCAATGCTAAGGTATAACCTTGGATTGATTGAACAACCTCAATAGTAAGGGATACATTTGGTAGATTGCTGAAACATGCATTCAGCAAGCCAAAGTATGCTTACATGTACTCTGTATAAAGTCCCTTCCACTGATTTCTTCTAAAAAGAAATGGTAGAACACTACATGATTGCTGAAACAGGCATTCAACAAGTAATTCCTTCAGACCGGGTATTTGGTAGGAAACTTTATCACTTGCTGAGACGGGTACTTAGTAAAAGAAAAGAAGATTGCTGAAACTGGCATTCAGACAATCAAAGATACTGAAACAGGTATTCAAGTATCAAAAGAAAAATCTGAGACGGGAACTAAGCAAAGAGCAAGAATACTTCTCAGATTTTACCTAAGGATATCTCAATATAAAAGAACTTGCTGAGACGGGAACTCATAAATGTCTTTTAACTAAAAGAAATATGAGATATTTATTAAGGGGGAATTTTCAGCAAATACAAGGCTTGTTACCTGAAAAGGTAAGTGCCAAAGTCAATTTGATAAATCGCTGAAAAGATTCTTATTTACTTCAGCAAGTCATTAGCGTTGGAGTAAAAGAGATCAAATCCCGTGAATCAAGGTAAAATCAATTTGTGACGTTAATCGTGGCACTTATAAACTCGCTGTTAATCATGACATGAAATACAATCGTGGCCATTGATTTTAAAGCAGTTTTTGATCCAACGGTTGATACTACAAAGAGAAAGTATGCTCTGACGGTTTTTGTTAGTGGTCCACTATGCATTTAATGCAAAGGCTCCACTAACACAGATGAATCTCTGTTTTACCCTTGCTGAGAACTCAAAACCATTGAGCTTCTCACACAACAGAGACACTATATAAATAAAGAGTTAGAGAAAGACAAAATTCTTTAACTCACATTTCCTTTCTCTGCAAATTCTCTAGCCTGTGCTCTGAATTCACTATACCTCCGGTCAAAAAGAAAAACTCTCCTTTTCGTACATTTCTTAAAACCCTCCTACTATATAAGAGATGGCTCCCAAGAGACAAACATCTAAGACCTCTAAGTCATCAAAGGCAGACAGTGCTGGAAAAAGCACTAATCCAGTTGAAAATCTGGCAAACACAATGAAAATTGTGTTGAAAAACGACCGAATAACCGAGAGACCCATGTCGCCTGCATATCTCGACACTGCAAAGTGTGAGCAGATGATGCAGTGGGGCGGATTTCCCAAAGAGAAGTATATCCGATACTTCTATGAACAAGATTCGTACGAAGAAAACAAAGAGGCGTTGAACTTGATTAATCAACAACGCCTTCTTTTCTTCATTACTGCTCGCACTAAGAAAGTGAGAATGTTGGACACAATGGAATTCTACAATAATGCAGAAATCCAAACCCTTACTGACAGGCAAGGAGTCACTGAAAAAGTGATTTCTACCTCAGTTCAAGGTGTGCAAATCATTCTGAAATGGATTGATTTAGCAAAGATCTTTCAGATTCCAACTACTGGAACTGAAGATGACATCACTGCCACTGATGAAGAAATTGAAGCCTTCTACGGTGATGTCAGAAACGAAAGAATGAAGAAAGGCGAGATTGCTCCCATGACTTGGACAAAGCACGTAAAGAGGAAGCATCTCTGCCATTCGCTTGGTCTGGTAGCTCTGCTACTAATCAAAGTCTTAGACTCCCAAGTTGGAGGAATTGACCAAGTTGGCTTGAGAAGGTGGCCATTGATGATGCATATCCATGAGAATAAAACTGAACTCAACTGGGCTAAGTACATTTTCAACAGACTTGTTGATTTTGTTACTAAGTTCATGGTAAAGGTTGAAGACAACAAAGTCTCACCTACCTTTCCAGTGATGTATGGATTGAAAATATGCTACATCCTTGAACACTTCAGGATTCAGCTAAGAAATCCATTGCCGATTAAGAAATCTGTATGGAATGTGGGAAGAGCCTTCTACAAGCAGAATGGACCTAAGCTTGCTGACAAGAAGTCAAAGAAGACAACAGCTGCAAATGTTGCTGAGACCGATAATCATTCCATGAATGCAACAGCTGCAGGTGTTGTTCAGCAAGGTAAGCATACAACAACTACAAATGTTGTTGAGAATGCAACAACTGCAAATGTTGCTGCTGAAGCCACTGCGGTTGTTGAAACTAATGCACCCAGTGAGAAATCTAAGAAGAAAAAGAGGAAAGCTGATGATGACACTCAAACTGCAGTGTCATCAGCTGATCCTATTCCCAAGAAGAAACGGACAAAGACTTACCCAAGAAAGAAAACAACGGCACGTAAGTCCGTTCCCATTGTCCATGACTTATAAGATGATGCTCCAGTGGTTGCTGAAACGCAAGCCACTGCAGTAGATATTGTTGAAGTGTTTGCAGAAGCCTTCAACAATGTTGAAGTGTTTGCAGAAGCCTTCAACAATCAACCTAACGTTGATACATCTGTTGATGCAAGACCACATGGCAGTGGAAATGAAATTCCTGCCCAAGTCCCCGATATCTACATTGTAGATAATCTTGATGACAACACTCTGGAACTAGCAAGTGATATTGCTTCAGACTTGAGAAGAGTTGCACTTGAAGACAATGTCGCAGAAGAGATAGTTGCTGAACAAACAACTCATCCGGTCCGAGAAATTGCTGAAGCTGCAATTGCTGAAGAAGCACTTGCTGAGACTGCAATTGTTCAAGTCCCAGAGGTTGCTGAAACACAACAAGAGACAGTATTTGACGACGCATCTCAAGATGCTGAGAATATTAGACCTAGTTCACCTTTGACCTCTATTGACAAAGTTCAACTGGTGCTGACTGACCTAAGCCAGCAAATGGACTTGGAGATTGAAGACAACTCCAACAAGTCAGTAGACATGTTCATGACAAGTAGTGAAATAAAAGGTCAAGATGTCTCTGCTCAACTTGTCATTTCATAGACAAGGGAGATTGCTGAATCTGCACAGCCTTCTCAACTAGAGCAAGAAAAGAAGTCTGTTGAAGAACAAGTCCCTGATAATGAAGCTGTTATCATTAGGACTGAGTCACCACCTTCCCTTCTTCAGCAGGTAGTTAACTCAGATATAAGCAAAACTTCACTATCTGAAACTTTATCTTTTGCTGATATAATTATTTCTTTACAGACTTCTCAAGATACAAGTCAGAAGATTGCTGAAACTTCTGCACCAGAATCCACAACTCATGTTCAGCAGGTAGATGAAATTTTTCGTAAATCTACTAAGTTTGAAAACTTAGTACTTGTATCTAATATAAAGTTATTTCAGGATGAACAATTCAAGGATGCTGCCCAAGCTCCTGAAGAAATGGAAATAGTACCAGCACAACTTGGTGTGCAACATGAGCTTGTTGAACATCAGCTGGTAAATCATGTTACAGTTTTAGACTCTAAAACTATTTTCCAAAACTTTCCTGAACTTAACCTTATTCTCTTTCAGGCTCAAAAGGAGATCACTGAAGTGGTTCACATCACCGAAGATCTTGAAGTTAGTTCAGACGAACTTTACTCAAACTTCAAAAAGAATACCTTGACCAGAGTTGCTAAGTCTGTCCGCAACTGGCAATTGTATAGAAGGATACATTTCTCTGATCTTCACCTTCATCTGTCCAATGAGAAAAAGAGAATCTCTTTACTGAGACTCGAGACATTTGTACACTCAATACTTCCAGAAGAGCTTACATATTCTCAGCTAATAAGCTCAAATCTGATTGCTCTAATCAAAGAAAATATGAAAGCAAAATTCAAGAGTGCCTCTCCAGCTGAACAAGCTGTGATGCTCAAGGGTTCCTTTGTACCAGTGGTGGCTGATCCCCACAAAATCAATGAAGAAGAGGAAGTTACAAGTGTTGCTATGTACAAACATCTCGAGTTAGTCATACTAACGGACGATGATGAAGAAGAAGAGGATGAAAATATCCCAAAGGATACCAGTGATGATGATGAAGGAAAAGGTGCTAAGGACAACAAGGATGATGATGATGATAATCAAGGTCCTAGTACTGATGCTGGTGGAGTCAAACTAACAGTTGCTGAGACTGAAAATCAAAACACTGAGAATCAGCAAGCTGACCAAACTCCCAGTCAGCACCAAGAATCTACTCCCACTCCTGTTGAGACAATTACTCAAGCAACTGAACAAGTTGCTGAAACTGAAGAAGTGTACGCCAGAAAGCGTGCTGAAATGCACTTAGGTAAAGCTAATCTTTCTGATGCCTAGTTAGCATTACTCGAAGCTAAGGTCACTGATCCAAACCTTGGAGATGAAGAAATGGATGAAGATTATCAAAGAGCTCTTCAAAACAGTCTACAGATTCATGCTAGACATACGCAGAATCTAGACATTGCTCAATCTTCAGGAGTAAACAACACGGAAGTCTCCTCCCTTCCACTTACTACTGGTGAAACTCCAGTTGTTGAGTCAAAAGAGTTGCCCTCAGCAACCACTCAACCAAAAGTGTCTGAAGCTAAAGATTTGGTAACCACGGTTGCTGGCCTTGACGAATCTGATGACGAAGAAGATCTTTCTAATTTCTCAGCAAATGAAGAAGAAAGAACAAATAAAATTGAACCCAAAGAGGTTGCAATTCCTCCTCCATCTCTCCAAACTGATGAAGGAGATGCTGAGAGAAGTCGCTTGCTGAGAAATGATGATCAATTCGCTACTGAGATCAAAGCTCATTCACTTACTCCCTCTCTAGTGCCGTTTCCTAACGTTGAGGATTTCACTCCTAGAATAAAGACACTAATGGCGGTTCACAAAGCATGCCAAGAAGAGGATGATGCATTGCTTGCTTAGAGTCCGCTTGAAATTGGCAAAATACTGGCTACAGTGCTGAAACGCACCACTTCTCTTACCATAGCTCAGAAATACATCAGTCTACATCACAAAAGCTACGAAGAGGATGTCAGTCAAGCACTCAAACTTGCTAAAAGTGCATTGAAAAAGGCTCAGGCTTTCATTGAAGAAAAAGTCGACAATGAGCGTAGACATGAGGAGAACTTCGCTTGTATTAAGGAAGAACTGTCCAAGCTAACCACTGATCAGCAAGGCATAATTCTCAAATACAACAGCTTAAGTACTCTTTCTGAAAATTGCAATGAGTTTTTCTCTTTACGCATCCGACCGATGATGCAATCCATGTCTAAGGGGGAAGATAAACAAAGAAAATCTTCAAGATCAAAGAAACACTCTGCTGAAGCGCCATTGATACTGCCTGGTCCACCTCCCAGAGAACCTCTTGCTGAAAAAGAGCAAAGTTCTAAGAAACGAGCTGAAACAGATTCTGAGAGAAGTTCAGCAAATCTAAAAAGGAGAAGAACTTCTGTTGAAACTCAAGAATACTGTCACACTGAGAGTCATCAAAATCTGCATGAAGATGATGACCAAACAATAGCTCAAGCTATAAGAGCTAGGCCTATTTCTTCCTTAACTCCATCTGGCCAATCCAAACACTTCTCTTCTGACTCAAGAGCTTCAGCAAGAGATCAAGAAAATGCTAAGTCAAGAAGAAGAAGGCAAAGACAGGAAGAAAAGAGGCTAGCCAGCATTGCAATTGGCACTGTCATTGAATATACAAAGACCAGCAATGAGGAAACAACTCAGAATGTGATGAGAAACCTACATGGTTGCTGGATCGTAAAGCTGAAAGATCTTTTGGCCAACGATTTCTTTCCAACTGCTGTACTTAATCAAATGTACACTTAGATTGAATTAAAAGTGCAAAGAAAATAAAGGGATCCTCCTCCCTACTCAAGGAACATTGCTATAAAATGGGTGAATTTAGAGATCTTAGTAAGAAGAACTTCGATCAGCAAGAAGATGAAGCAAGAGCCTTATTTAATCAAGCCGATTGATGTTTCTTACTATAGTGATCCTATAACCAAGAAGTCCAAGAAGAAATATGGCTTGATTCTTTATGAGTATTTTTATCTCACTGCTAAGGATCAAGAAGAAGATCTTCTCTGGTTAAGAAAAATTCATGTCAACAAGGGCATTTCAGATACTCAACTTCTTCATGCTAGCAATTGGGAAATGCACTTGTGGGTACTTCACTACAAAAAAATGAATGGTGAAAACCATCATTATACGGCCTGCAAAAATGCAAGGATTATTCAACTTGAAGTCCGTAAGATACTTGAAGATTACGAGAAGGACTGTGTTGAATTCTCTGCTCTTGCTGAGAAGAGTGTAAGGGAGATTCTTAGAAAATCTTCTGCTGGAATAACTTAGTCCCTTGTAAAAGCTTTGTTTGTTTTGTTTTGTTTGCTGATTACTTTAGTTATCTATGAACTTTCTTGTAAACTTACTGAAAGATAACTATCAGCAATAAACTTTTGACTCTTATTGGTTTTTTATTATGCAAACTAGTTATGCTTACTGTTTTATTATTCAAGTATGCTTGCATTAATCAACTGATTTATTCAACATCAGAAACCTCTAAAAGGGTAACAATTAATTTAGCTATGGATTGCTGACATCAAAAAGGGGGAAACTTGTTAGGAAACTTGTAAATTTTGATGAGCAATTAACCATGCTAAATTAAGGAAACTCCAGTAACTAGTACTCATAAGGTCCATAGGAATTTAGAATTTTAAGGACATTGTAAAAGAGGAACGTTTGCTGAAGACTTAGTGTAGGTACTAGTTAGGTGCTTTAGTTTTGCTGATGATGTACTTTGTTTTTACAAATGAACTATTGAAGCACTAGAACCGCTCAGAAAACTTGAAGATTCGAAGACTGAACAATTAAGAAGAATTCTGAGAATGGTATCTACAAAGGCACATGTTGCTCAGAAAGTGGAAATTTCAGCAACAGCTTGCCTAAGTGAAAATCTATATGACAGAGTAGGTTGTGCTTGCTGAAACTGAGACTGACTGCTTGCTGAAATACATATGTGACCTCCTTGATGAAATTACTTGCATTTTGGCTTCAACGTTCACATTTGAATTCCATTCAAATGAACAATAAATGCAAAAGTAAGCACGCGAAGAACATGAAGACTAGAAGACAAATGAAGGACGTTGTTGAAAGTACAAAAGCAAGATAGTGACATCTTAAGGAACAAAGCCTTAGAATTTGAAATTCAAATGGCTCCCTTGATTCACTATAAATAGAGGTCATCCGGCAAAGAGTTGAAGTGTGTCAACAACGTGATCAAACTCTCACTTGTGCTTAAACACTCAATCTTCCATGCTCTTTACTGCCTATTGATCCGTTCAAAGACTTAAGTTTGAAACAAAAGCTACTTGTGAAGAAGTAGAACATTCACGGCTAAGAAATTAGTTAAGTGTTCTTTCTTTCGAACAAGAACAAGTCTTGACACCAGAAACAACTTAACTTGCTTACTGAAAAGTATTACAAGTTGTGTTTCTTTAGATAACTTGTTATAGCTGAAAAAGTTATACTCAAGTCATCTCATCCCAAACCTCTCTAACTGATAAACACCCTTTTTCAGGCGTGAAATTCAGGGGGAATTAATCAAGCATTGTGTTTCAGATTATAAGTCCCAAGTTTGGTGGAGAACAAGGTGATGAACGTGTCAGATTCAGTCAAATAAATTTGTAATTAGCCAAAGGCAATCCACAACTACAACGAAAACCGTAGTATAGTAGTGGAATGACTCGAGTGTCATTCTCTCAGGACTATAACTAGCTTTATCAAATCTAATTTAGAATATGAAAACAGCAAACAGATAGCAAGGGGTTTGTCAAACAGATAATGGAGATTGGTGATAGTATGGTCCTTCTTAGCATAACGGGTCGATAATCATGCATAAATTCCACAGTCTTGCATAGAGATCTTTGAATCAATCTAGTGTCCTGTTGCAAATATTAAGCACTACGAAGATAATTGGTCTGACAAGTCAATCACTATTGTCCTAATGTGTTCCGTAATTATTCAACACTACGAAGATAATTGGTCTGATGGTCGAAAAGTGTCCAATTGTGCATAATAATTAATACAACATACGAGAATTTAGGCTGTGCCTGATCAACGAAATAAAGCAATGACACGGAGTTTAATGCGCGATATAGCCATTAGCATGATTATCTTCCCTTCGCTAAGAATTCACATACTACCACCAACGATAAGTTTAGCTACTCATAATAAGCATGCAATCAACAGAAATCATAGAAGAAAACATGTTGAAAGATAAATAAGAATAAGTAGATTAAACTGTAAGATACAAGTTACCGAAGGTTGTCAATCTCCAAAGAATTGCTATCCTACAAGCTCCAATCCGCTATGAAAAAGTATCCCCTAAGCTATGGAACTCCCAGGACAGGCCCCGGGAAGTTCCTACCTAAAACTATA
The DNA here is from genome assembly GCA_028274465.1 of Plantago ovata. Taxonomy (NCBI): domain Eukaryota; kingdom Viridiplantae; phylum Streptophyta; class Magnoliopsida; order Lamiales; family Plantaginaceae; genus Plantago; species Plantago ovata. Next base: position 75,094,970 of record CM051455.1, read on the forward strand.
GAGAGAGGTGAGAAAGTAGGCTTGGAAAAGAATGATTTTCGGAGAAAACATGAGCAACTATATATAGGCCCCGAATAAGTGTGGGGCGGTTCGCCCCACGTCTGGGGCGGTTCGCCCCAGAGAAATTTTCGCGGAATTCCGCGTTTTCGACGCGTTTTTGGATTTTTTCCCCTTTTCGGACTCGGTTTCTGACTTCTAGTAGTCTTCTAACCTCCAGATTCGGCCCCTAGACTCCAAATCCTATCCGGAAACCTTCAGATACTCCAAATAGGCTTCTGGAACACTAATTCCTTGTCATCTTCAATATAATTGCCCGGAAATCTTCGAATTTCAACCAAAACCTGTAAAATAAAATCTAAAGGGAAACGTGACACTATTCTAATAAAATGTACTAAAATATAGCTAAATTAACATAGAGGATAGCTAAAATAGGTGAAAAAGACTCGAATGAAAGTGTAAAATACACATTCATCAAACTCCCCAAACCGAACCTTTGCTTGTCCTCAAGCAACTAAGCTAGACTCTAATACAAAAAACATGCAAGACACAAAATGGAGTTTCATGCCAATAAAATGAACTAATCTACTGAATCTATCAAATAACATATGAACAAAAACCATATAAATCAAAGCATGAATATAGGTTGAAGAATACCTCGATTGACTTATACACATCCACATAAACACTTATGTCAAGAAAAGATAGTTTCTCGTAACATTCTCTACCTGGACCTAGTCAGTGACGACGTAATGAAGCATGCTATGATACAAATGGTTGTCCCGTGCCTATGCAACTGAGGACTTACAGCTGTTCCACCATGTTAAGACTTTTCCTCAAAAGAGGTCGAACCAGTACTGGCTCTCACCAAACGAAGGAGGGTTCCCTATAAAAGATAACACTCCCCTATTCTACCCATCTCTTAAGTAAAGTCTTAAGCTATTCACCACTTCCTGAATGGCAGGACGAGGGTGGTCTAGAACAGATGACACTCAAGACAAAAAAGATAAAAAACACGATTACGAACATTACAAAAATGAAAAAGACTCAACACTTTGCTAAACTGCTAATTGGATTTTCTTTTTTGGACCCTTCTTTGCTTTTTTGGGGTCTTTTCTTTTTTTTTTCTTTCCAGATTCTTTTTTCTTTTTCTTTTTCTCTTTTTTTCTGGAATTTTTTCTTTCTTTTTTTCGATTTTTTTCTAGCCAGCAGTAGCATAACAAAAAGAGAAACAAAATGACTCACACGACTTCCCCAAACCTATTCGTAAGAATAGGTTGGAGTACAAAATTTACGGAAAAGGAAAATAAACTCACGATACGAAATGAAAAACAGAAACAAGTCTATGATGGTGTAACCCCCTCCCCAAACCTATTCGGAAGAATAGGTTATAAACAAAGGATCACACAACCTCACACTACCTCCTTCCTAGGCATTTAGCAATCTCAAAGCATGGTGAAGACTTGTTGCCTCTTAGGTACATAATTACTCGGGAAAACAACCATAAGACCCTAACATGCATCATCCTATTATAAAGGCCTTCGTGAACCGTAGTAGAGAAAACACCACTAAGTGATGTCGAGACTACCAAGCTTAACTAAGTGCAATACATAAATGTGACAAGCCAAGCGAGAAAAACCTCAAACAAATTCATAGAGATGAAGCATACGATTAATGGCATAGTTAGTTGATCTACCCAATAAAAAAAAGTTCAAAAAAATTCGGCAATAAACTCCATATAAAACATGCAAGACTAACCTAGGAAAGCAGTAAACGTGCAAATGCAAAAAATAAGATACCATACTCAACATCACAAAGCCAAACAATACTTAACATCATGGTTCACATCCCATCCCCCTCATAAAACTTAAGCTAGTCCCTAGCAAAAGAGAATGAGTAAATAAAAAGTGATACTAGATGTTACCGAATGGTTTGGCCTCGGTCGGCTGAGAGCGGACATGTGAAAAGACTAATTATCGGGATTGAAATCCCCATAGTAGTCCCTCCACATGTCGGACAGGAGATCATTACCACTAATGTTATCCATTATCAAATGGAAACGAATCTTGTGCATCCGTTCCATTACTCCTTGCATCTTGGGAACAATCCTTGGCTCCTCTCCGTATCTGCTCAAGCAAGTCCACGATTCCCTGAAAACTAAAATTAACAAAACCAAGAAAAATAAAATCTAAAAAATAACTAAGGGAATCAAATGGAAGATAAAAAGAGTAAAGAGGATCAAAACTCCTTTGGGATTCATAGGTGGGCGCATGGACCAGAACGTAGGAGTCAAGATCAAGAGTATCTGCAACAATTGATTCACAGACACCAAAATCTTCAGAGATTGGCTCCTCGACCTCAACACAACTGACGCCTTCACTCTCTGACTCAAGTGAAGCAATGGATTCAATTATCACCTCCTCCACGACTTCCTCTTGACCAACAACCTTGACATTCGCAAGTAAGGACGTGGAATCCAAGCTAAGCACTGAGTAGACTTCATCAATGGATTCTTCTCCACATTCCTCTTCATCGGCAATGTCGATTTCTGGTGGCTGACTACTGAAGCGAGACGTCCATGCCCCTATCCCGGGAGGTGAGTCCCTATCCCAATGTTCCAGAAACTTGCTGGTTACTTCACCCCAAGTGCGCAATGATTTTTCCGGCGGGATTCTGAGCCATCTTCGAGCGTACCCTTCCAAGGCTCCCATAAATCCTCTCATACAAAGTTGCTCATGTGATAAAATAACCCCCTCCTCATTCTTACGAGGTATCCTCAACACACCTTCCTCGGATGAGTCTAAGAACCCTCTTGGATCATCACCCATTGAAAACGTGGAGAGAATGGAGTAGTACGCAGGATCAAAGTCATAATTCCTGCAATCGTCATCCAATGTTATGCAAGGCCCTCGAGGCATCACATATCGGGGCAACGGTGGTTGACTCATCCTTCATATAACTAGTTTCTGCACAGGAGGAAACAAGAAACCAAGGAGCAGAATCCACAAAAGAAAAACAAAAACTTGCAAAGAAAAACACAAAGAGTGCAAACAAACACAATGTAACCGAGAACTACGAGAGCGCAAGCACGTAAGGTAACCGAGATCAGATTAGAAGAATTTTCTGAAAAAGATAGGGGGGAAGAAATAGGGTGAGAAAGTGAGATTTCCTGAGAGCAAGTTCTTCTGTAGGGAACCGAATGCTGAAAATATAAACAAATTAAACAAGAAAAAGGAGTATAGTCCCCGGCAACGGCGCCAATTTGATGAACGTGTCAGATTCAGTCAAATAAATTTGTAATTAGCCAAAGGCAATCCACAACTACAACGAAAACCGTAGTGTAGTAGTAGAATGACTCGAGTGTCGTTCTCTCAGGACTATAACTAGCTTTATCAAATCTAATTTAGAATATAAAAACAGCAAACAGATAGCAAGGGGTTTTTCAAACATATAATGGAGATTGGTGATAGTATGGTCCTTCTTAGCATAACGGGTCGATAATCATGCATAAATTCCTCGGTCTTGCATAGAGATCTTTGAATCAATCTAGTGCCCTGTTGCAAATATTAAGCACTACGAAGATAATTGGTCTGACAAGTCAATCACTATTGTCCTAATGTGTTCCGTAATTATTCAACACTACGAAGATAATTGGTCTGATGGTCGACAAGTGTCCAATTGTGCATAATAATTAATACAACATACGAGAATTTAGGCTGTGCCTGATCAACGAAATAAAGCAATGACACAGAGTTTAATGCGCGATATAGCCATTAGCATGATTATCTTCCCATCGCTAAGAATTCACATACTACCACCAACGATAAGTTTAGCTACTTATAATAAGCATGCAATCAACAGAAATCATAGAAGAAAACGTGTTGAAAGATAAATAAGAATAAGTAGATTAAACTGTAAGATACAAGTTACCGAAGGTTGTCAATCTCCGAAGAATTGCGATCCTACAAGCTCCAATCCGCTATGAAAAAGTATCCCCTAAGCTATGGAACTCCCAGGAAAGGCCCCGGGAAGTTCCTACCTAAAACTATAGAGAGAGGTGAGAAAGTAGGCTTGGAAAGAATGATTTTCGGAGAAAACATGAGCAACTATATATAGGCCCCGAATAAGTGTGGGGCGGTTCGCCCCACACACGGGGCGGTTCGCCCCGTGTGGGGCGGTTCGCCCCAGAGACTTTTTCGCGGAATTCCGCGTTTTTGGATTTCTTCCCCTTTTCGGACTCGGTTTCTGACTTCTAGTAGCCTTCTAACCTCCAGATTCGGCCCCTAGACTCCAAATCCTATCCGGAAACCTTCAGATACTCCAAATAGGCTTCTGGAACACCAATTCCTTGTCATCTTCAATATAATTGCCAGGAAATCTTCGAATATCAACCAAAACCTGTAAAATAAAATCTAAAGGGAAACGTGACACTATTCTAATAAAATGTACTAAAATATAGCTAAATTAACATAGAGGATAGCTACAATAGGTGAAAAAGACTCGAATGAAAGTGTAAAATACACATTCATCACAAGGTTACAGTTCTCTAGTTAGGTTGGAAATGAAGCAAGTGTGCTTTGGTTTCTGAAAAATCATTATAGATAGGATTTGTAAGGAACCACAATATTATCTTAGTGGATTCAGTCCTAGAAAGGACAAACTGGATTAGTTGAGAGATTACGCCACTCTCAGATACCACTATAAAAGTGTTTGTGTGATTTACTTTACCGTATTTAGTTTTCAGCAAGCTTTACTTATTGTACACTGCCACTCTGCTCACTTGTTGAAACTAGCACTATCTGAAAAGCACTTATTGTATAAAGACTTCCGCACTCTGTTTTTAAAGTACCAGTAAAACTCGTTTCTGAAAAGTAACTAGTACTTATTGAGAAAGTTAAGTATCAGCAAACTCATTACTGAAAAGTAATAAGCACTTGCTGAGAAAGTTTTTAAACGACAAAAGTTTGAAAAGACTATTCACCCCCCCCCCCTCTAGTCTTTTCTTGTTGTTTAAAGGGACCAACAAAATTAAGGAGAGGGATCTTCGGACTTTATTCCTACCCAAAATAGTCTCAAGCCCCCCACCAAAATCAACTATTAGTTTCCATCGAAATCAGTAACAACACTTGCCCTATTCTGACTTCTGCTATTCTTGATTGTCCATGGCTACCTAAAAAAATGGAACTTGAAGCTGCGCCTGCACCTACAACACTTTGGAGCTGGCCGGCTGTTGAAGGGTAGTTCGTGCTATCTCTTAAGTTCGTACTAAACCGTTAAAGGAAACTACTTAGATCTTCTTCATGTAGTCTTCCTCTGATTAATGTAGGTATTCATCGTGTAGCTTCTTCGTACCTGAAATAGACTGGAGGGGGGGGGGCGGTTAGTATCGCGTGCCCGGCCTGTCGAGGATCAGACCGGAGGGACGACTTTACGTGTAGGTAGTTGAAGGACTTCCCTAGTAAGAGTAATAACTGTGGTAGGTGAGAGCTATGATCGCTTACCTTCGGATTATGAATGAGATCCCTTATATACTCATAGTATTTTATTGTCACTTTATGTAGGATCGTGACAAGTGTCCGGCTGAGATAGAAGACTCCTTTGGCCCAAGCCCATTAAGTAGGTCCATGGGCTTTGACCCAAACATTTGACTAGGGTTAGGAGGGCATTATTGACTTTTCAGGTCTTATGGAATATTCTGGAAGGCGGGCCCCCTAAGGACCGACCAGGGGTGGTCGACCTGGGTCCTCGTGCCTTCCTTATGTTCCATAGTCCGCGTAGTGCTCTACCTGTTCTCCTCTAGAGGATGGTAGCTTGACGTAAAATCCTCCTCGATCCTACCATGTATGGTGGTAGAGCCCCAGATGCTCCTCGAGCCTTACTTCTGTCTTATCCTCGTAGTGAACTATCTTGAGGATCAACCTCACAATGATGGTCGGACCATATGCTGGTCGAACCACACTCAAGTGACATACTTGGGTGTGGTCGAGCCCCTTGAGGGACGACCCTTGAAACCTCATCGCGCTCTTAGACCGCTCCAGTTCGTAAATGCGGATCGGATATATTTTAACACCAACATATGTCCCCCTAGATTCCAAGTATCTCTGTAGAAGATAGTTGTGGAACTATTTTAAAGTAGAGGACAAGAAAAGTCTCGACTAGTGATGGGCGAAAAAAGAATTCTGTATTCATGCCTTAGTAACTTTCCCTCCTCCTATCTCTCGCTCCCCTCCTTTTTATAGGGTGCGAGTAGACGTTACTCGGACCTCATAAAAGGGGTATATTTGATGGGTAGAGATATGATCCGGGTAAGTATTCCAAGGTAAAAGTAAGATACTCGATTTTTTGCCTCTTCAGTCTTCTTCTTGTTAATTGTCTCGAGGAGACAATTGTAAGGTGACGGAATATAAGTACTTCCTTCTGCTTTTTCTCGGCATTCTCCGTCTCGAGGAGCTTTGTGAAGGAGCGGCACCTTGATATCATATTAAAGAATTTCTTTAATTTTCTTTTTCGGATAGTCGGTCCCTCCTCGCTCTATGGGCCCCTTTTCATGACCCGGTCCTCGCTCCTCACATTACTCCCGGTTACTTGGTAATCCGCGCTTTCTTGATGAGATAGGTCAATACGGGAGCGTGGAGGGTAACTTGGTAAATTTTCCCGGCGGCTGTGATCTAGGCCGTTGAAAGTGGACACATGTTCGGTCTGGATGGAGCGAAGGGCACCGACGGTTCGTATTCTTGAGATACCCTTCTATAAATAGGGGAGGACCGATTCATTTCTCACTTTCCGCCATATTTTCACTCAGAGCAATAGAGAGAGCGAGGAGCCTTTTAAGAGAGACCGACAAGTACCCTGGTCGATACCCAGGCAGACCGAGGAGCTCTTTACTCATCTTTAGACGGTGATTCTTCCGGCAGAGTTCAGATTTTCGGCGTGTAACCCATTTTCAGACCTTTCCACACCTTTTCCAAGTAAGTACCTGTCTTGTTTCCTTTGTTTTCTTGCTCTTAAGTTGTCTATCCCTCAAATTCGAGTTGTAACTTCTTCGCAAATTCTCGAAACCTGGACTTGTCTGAATTTGCGATTCATTACCTGAATATAACCCGGAATCAGTTGTTACCCCCTCTTCCGATTTCGGTATTGGACCAATGTATATGATAGAGAAGTATGCTTTTCCCCTTTTTAGTGTAAATTCCCCTTTGCCTCCTTAGGGTATCACTGTGGACTTAAAAGCATGTTAATCGGACATAATCGTAGCCATTTAGGTCTTGTCGATCTCTGTGCAGTGGGTCTCTCCATGATATTCTCTTTTGTATGCTTGCATTATGCTCCTCGTCGATATCTTCTTGTTGTAGTATAACTTCTTATAATATACTGCTCTTTTTTGAGATTTTTCTCCGTTCGGGAGGTCGAACATAAGAAAATACATAAATGGACCTCTCAGACTATCATCACCCCTCCTCACTCTCTTTCTGGCCTACCTTTTAGGATGTCCGAGAGGAGCGACAACAGCCAAAACTGTCACGACGTCATCGATTATGGGAGAGAGAAAGATACGTCTGAGGAGACTTCTGTATCAGCGACCTTTCTCGATCAGACTTTAGAACTATCTTCTGGAGATGATGACCCTATTAAACCATTCGAGGAGGATGGTAATGAAGAGGAGGATGAAAGTGAGTTCGAGGAGGGTGAAAAAGACGAAGATGCCGGTGAGGATGAGGAGTCCGAGGAGGAGGAAGAGGAAGCTGAGTACCGTCTTCAAGTTCGTAAGAGACGTAGATGTTACGATGAAGATGCTGATTTCATCGATGATCGGACCGAGGCGTAAGGTGGCCCGCCCGATACTGGTATTCCTGCTGCCTTAATAAGCAAAGTGGCTGCTGTATTTGGGAGAGATTATGGTGCTCGGGACAACGTCGATCCATTGGTTGTCCGTGTGGAGGACATGGATGATACTGACCGACCCACTCCTGCTTTGGCTTGGTTCGAGGAGGGTGAACGCTCTATCCAAGAAGGAAAGGGCGGTGAGTCCGAGGAGCTTGAATCTCCTAAAACCAAACCTTCTGGGTTGAAGTGCGAGGCTGAATTTCCTCCGCAAACGACTCGTCGAACTGTCATTAGCGACGACGAAGACTCTCCTCCTGCCCCGATTAAGGATTTTCATGGGAATGAAGCTAGTCTGAGCCAGAATCCCCCTTCTCCCTCCCTTTCTGAAATGAACCGAAGAGCTCAGAGGGATCTCCTGATTCAAGAGAAGTATTATGTCGAGGAGGCGACTAGCTATCAAGTCATAGATCCTCGAGACATGGATTTCACCTTCCCGGTTAGTAATGAACGCCCCGCTAATCCGTTGGAGTTGGCCGTCGAGCAGGAATATCTAGAATGAAAACGGGCCGAGGAGCTAGAACATAAATGTGTCGAGGAGCTTCAAGCGGCTAATGATGCTGATGAGCGAGAACACACTCCTGGTAAAGCTCCCAAGAAACCGAGGAGAAAATTGACTCGGTCAAAAAAGAAACAAGCCGTTCCCGAGGCCGAGAAGGAAACTAAAGTGACAGTTTCCGCTGAGAAGAAGTTTACCCGGGGAAGACTTGATGTTGACCACCCCGATCCGGAGGGCGAGCAAAATGAAGATGGAATGATTCCGACCACGGCCTCTACCGTTAAGGAAGATGAAATTCCTTCCATCAGGTGGAAGTATACTCTGAAGAAGAAGGTTATAGACATCCTCGTTCCTAAGCATAACCAAATGTTCTACAATGCACCTCTTGGCTACATGGTCGTACATCTCTTGTCGCTCGATCCAGGATGGATCCTGCCTTTTTGTGATCCTTTTAAGGACATCTTCAATCAGTTGGGGATCGCGCCTCGGCAACTTCTTCCAAGTGCTTTTGGCACCCTTATATGCTTCGGCGTTTTTTGTAAGAAGATGGGAATCCCCGTGAACTTTCACAACTTTAACCAAATCTTCAGAGTCTCGATGAGCTCAGGGAATAAGTTCTTCTACTACTTCAACGCTCGGCCCGACTTTGGTTTCATTATGGATGCTCCTACATCCTCGGGCTATAAGTCGTTTCACAGGTACATCTATGTGAAAAAGAAGAAGCTGCCCGGGATGACTGACGAGGAAGCGGAGTGGGGAGTACGAAGCACTTCTACCTGATGAAATGTTGGATTGTCGAGTTCCAATTTATCAAATAAATTTGTATTTAGCCAAAGGCAATTCACAACTACAACGAAAATCGTAGTGTAGCAGTATTATAACCTCGAGTGTCGATCTCTAAAGACTATAACTAGCTTTATCTAGTTTAACTTAAGAATATAAAACAACAGACGACTTAGCAAAGGTTTTTCTTAACGGATAATGGAGATTGGTGATAGTATGGTCATTCAAAGCATAACGTGTTAATAATCATGCGTAAATTCATCGGTCTTGCATGGAGATCTTTGATCAATGAATTGTCCAATTGTGTTCTGTAATTATTCAACACTACGAAGATATAGATTTAGATAGATCAAAGAAATAAAGCAATAACTCAGAGTATAATGTGCGATATAGCCATTAGCATAATTATCAATCATTCGCCAAGAAATCACATACTATTACCAACGAGAAGTTTAGCTACTCATAGTTGTCATGCAATCAACAGAAATCATACCACGAATGAATGAAAACATGATGAAAGATATATAAAAATAAGTAGAAAAACTTTAAGATACAATGTTACCGAAGGTTGTCAACCTCCGAAGAATCGCGATCTTACAAGGTCCAAACTGCAAAGAAAAAGTATCTCTTAAAGCTAAGAACCCCCAGAACAGGCTCTGGGAAATTCCTACCTAAAACTACAGAGAAAGGTGAGAGAAAAGGTCTGGAAAAGTATGAAAAACGGAGAAAACTGAGCAACTATATATAGGTATTCGGGAGGTGTGGGGCGAAGGGCCCCACACACCGGGCGATTCGCCCCACGTCCCGGGCGACTCGCCCGGGAGTGTTTTTCGGCCAGATACGCGTTTTCGACGCGTTTTTGGATTTCTTCCCCTTTTCAGACTCGGTTTTTGCCTTCTAGTGACCTTTTAGCCTTCAGACTCGACCCCTAGACTTCAAATCCTATCCGGAATCTTTCAGATACTCCAATTAGGCCTTCGGAACACCAATTCCTTGTCTACTTCAATATAATTGCCCGGAAAACCTCATTTTTCAACCAAAACCTGTAAAATGCAAACTAAAGGGAAACATGACACTATTCTAATAAAATGCACTAAAATATAGCTAAATTAACATAGAGGATAGTTAAAATAGGTGAAAAAGACTCAAATGAAAGTGTAGAGTACACATTCATCAAACTCCCAAAACCGAACCTTTGCTTGTCCTCAAGCAACTAAGCTAGACTCTAATGCATAAAACAATGCAACACAAAAAATGGAGTCTCATGCCAAATGAAATGAACTAATCTATTGAATCTATCAAAAGACATATGAACAAAAACCATACAAATCATAACATGAATATAGGTTGAAGAATGTCTCAATTGACTCATACGCATTCACATAAGCACTTGTGTCAAGACAAGATAGCCTCTCGTAACATTCTCTACCAGGACCTAGTCAGTCACGACGTAATGAAACATGTTAGAATACGAATGGTTGTCCCGTGCCTATGAAACTGAGGACTTACTGTTGTTCACCAAGTTAAGACTTTTCCTCAAAGAGGTCGAACCAATATTGGCTCTCATCAAACGAAGGAGGGTTCCCTAAAAAAGATAACACTCCCCTATTCTACCCATCTCTCAAGCAAAGCCTTAAGCTATTCACCACTTCCTGAATGGCAGGACGAGGGTGGTCTAGAACAGATGACACTCAAATGAAAAGACAAAAATTACAACACGATTACGAACATTACAAGAATTGAAAAATGAGACAACACTTTGCTAAACTGCTTTTTGGCTCTTTTGGACCCTTCTTTGCTTTTTTGGGGTCTTTTTTCTTTTTTTTCTTTTTTTTTTTTTTTCCTTTTCCAGTTTTCTGTCTTTTTTCTGGAATATTTTTTCTATTTTTTTTTTCGATTTTTTTCTAGCCAGCAGTAGCACAACGAAAAAGAAATAAGAATGACACACAAACGACCTCCCCAAACCTATTCTTTCGAATAGGTTGGAGTACAAAATTTACGAAATTGGAAAAATAAACTCACAACACACACTAAAAACGAAAAAACAAGTCTAATGATAGTGTAACCCCCTCCCCAAACCTATTCGGAAGAATATGTTGCAAATAAAGGATCACACAATCTCACACTACCTCCTTCCTAGGCATTTAGCAATCTCAAAGCAAGGTGAAGACTTGTCGCCTCTTAGGTACATAATTACTCGGGAAAACAACCATAAGATCCTAACATGCATCATCCTATTATATAGGCCTTCGTGAACCGCAGTAGAGAAAACACCACTAAATGATGTCGAGACTACCAAGCTTAACTAAGTGCAATACATAAATGTGACAAGCCAAGCGAGAAAAACCTCAAACAAATTCATAGAGATGAAGCATATGATTAATGGCATAGTTAGTTAATCTACCCAATAAAAAAGTTCAAAAAATTTGGCAATAAACTCCACGTAAAACATGCAAGACTATCCTAGGATGAATGTAGTGTATGCAACTAAATACTAAGAAAGCGGTAAACGTGCAAATGCAATTAAAAAACAAGACTATCCTACTCAACATCACAAAGACAAACAATACTTAACATCATAGTTCACATCCCACTCCCCCTCATGAAACTTAAGCTAGTCCCTAGCAAAAGAGAATGAGTAAATAAAAAGTGATACTAGATGTTACCGAACGGTTTGGCCTCGGTCGACCGAGTATTCAAGAATGGACTTCTGATTCAAGAGTACATCCCCACGGTGGCCGCCATTCTCTTGGTCCGATGTAGCAAAGAGAACTAGGAAGCTTCAAAGATCTCACCATGGTGAATGGACTGGTTTGCTTTGCAGGCATATCCAATAAAGACTTCATCAATTGGAGGACATTCACTTTGACTTCATTGAGGTGCTTGTTTAGTGGTGGCTCCTGTGTATCTTGCTTGTCAAGCTTTCCACCTCGGAGGAGTAGATTCACCTCTTTGTACTCAAGAACCTCAGTAGTAACGGAAGGAAGTGGGTTTGGATTGATACGAATGTCTGCAAGTAAAGAAACAGGGGAGCTAGGGTCGTCCAGCTCCCCAGAACCGTCCCCCAGCTCACTGGTCATGGGAGGCAGTTTGCCCCCCATGCTGGGCGAACTGCCCCCCACCTCCAGGGGGCGTCGCCTTCCAATCCTTCCTCCTCTTCAAGTTTTCGAGCCTCTTCTACTTCCGCACATTTTAACAAGCTGAATTATTTCGTAAGATGCTCAGTTACTTCAACTTCTTCAACAACTTTTACTATACGAAGGTCATCTTCAACTTGCTCGGCATGTGCAATTTCATCTTCCTCACTGATTTCTTCGACTTCAAAATACTCCTCGGATGAGCTTCCTGCTTCACCTCGATCTACTTCCTTTCCGGTGATGTGAATTGGTATGACCTCATCAGATTGTGTTGAACCTCTGGCGTACTTACGGAGGACTTCTTCTGCCTCGTCGACCGTACATTCTCCAAGACCGCCGCTCAGCCTATCCACTCCAAGTCGTTCCTCTTCACGAAGTCCACCTATGAAGCACCAAATCAACTCCCCATCTTCGAAACGGTGATGGGGGCACTCACGTTTATACATCTCAAAACGTTCGTAGGCGTCAAAAACTGCTCATACTCTCCTTGCTCGAAATATTGGATCCTATCACGTAAGGCAATCGTCTCATGATAAGGCATGAACCGCGCCAAGAACTCCTCTACTACTTGGCCCCAAGTTTTCAGCGATCCTGGTTCTAACCTTGCAATCCAACGCCTCGGCTCATACCCAAGAGTAAAAGAAAATAGTTTCCTGCACAATTGGTCCTTCGTAAACCCTTCTGCTGGAATTCTTTCTATTTCCTCCTCATAGGATCGAATGAAACTCCATGGATCCATCCCTACTCCATCTTCGTACCTTGGTAAGTACCTCACCATGGACTCCGTCACCTGATACCTCCTTAACTCATCTTCCAGGTATACGGAAGATCCTCTCCTCACCTGCGAGAATTGGGGTGTCATGCGAGCGCGCATGGACATCATACCTGTATTTCTGTAGTAAGAGTAACTCAAAACTAAAAATTAGTTCTATTAGCGTAATCAAACACAAAATAACCAAAAATTTCAAGAACACAAACACGCAAGGTAACCAAGATCAGATTAGATGAATTTACTGAAGAAGATAGGAGGAAAGAAATAGGGTAAGAAAGTGAAATTTCTGAGAGACAATCCAAGAGCTGTTCTGGGAATTGAATGCTGAAAATATAAAAAAGCTAAACAGAAAAAGGAGTATAGTCCCCAACAACGGCGCCAGTTTGATGAAACGTTGGATTGTCGAGTTCCAATTTATCAAATAAATTTGTATTTAGCCAAAGGCAATTCACAACTACAACGAAAACCGTAGTGTAGCAGTAGAATAACCTCGAGTGTCGATCTCTAAGGACTATAACAAGCTTTATCTAGTTTAACTTAAGAATATAAAACAGCAGACGACTTAGCAAAGGTTTTTCTTAACAGATAATGGAGATTGGTGATAGTATGGTCATTCAAAGCATAACGGGTTAATAATCATGCGTAAATTCCTTGGTCTTGCATGGAGATCTTTGATCAATGAATTGTCCAATTGTGTTCCGTAATTATTCAACACTACGAAGATATAGATTTAGATAGATCAAAGAAATAAAGCAATAACTCAGAGTATAATGCGCGATATAGCCATTAGCATAATTATCAATCCTTCGCTAAGAAATCACATACTATCACCAACGAGAAGTTTAGCTACTCATAGTTGTCATGCAATCAACAGAAATCATACCACGAATGAATCAAAACATGATGAAGATATATAAATATAAGTAGAAAAACTGTAAGATACAATGTTACCGAAGGTTGTCAATCTCCAAAGAATCGCGATCTTACAAGCTCCAAACTGCTAAGAAAAAGTATCTCCTAAGCTAAGAACCCCCAGAACAGGCTCTGGGAAATTCCTACCTAAAACTACAGAGAAAGGTGAGAGAAAAGGCCAGGAAAAGTATGAAAAACGGAGAAAACTAAGCAACTATATATAGGTATTCGGGAGGTGTGGGGCGAAGTGCCCCACACACCGGGCGATTCGCCTGGTGTGGGACGATTCGCCCCACGTCCCGGGCGACTCGCCCGGGAGTGTTTTTCGGCCAGATACGCGTTTTTGGATTTCTTCCCCTTTTCGGACTCGGTTTTTGCCTTCTAGTGACCTTTTAGCCTTCAGACTCGACCCCTAGACTTCAAATCCTATCCAGAATCTTTCAGATACTCCAATTAGGCCTTCGGAACACCAATTCCTTGTCTACTTCAATATAATTGCCCGGAAAACCTCGTTTTTCAACCAAAACTTGTAAAATACAAACTAAAGGGAAACGTGACACTATTCTAATAAAATGCACTAAAATATAGCTAAATTAACATAGAGGATAGCTAAAATAGGTGAAAAAGACTCAAATGAAAGTGTAAAGTATAAATTCATCAAACTCCCCAAACCGAACCTTTGCTTGTCCTCAAGCAACTAAGCTAGACTCTAATGCAAAAACAATACAACACAAAAATGGAGTCTCATGCCAAATGAAATGAACTAATCTATTGAATCTATCAAAAGACATATGAACAAAAACCATACAAATCATAACATGAATATAGGTTAAAGAATGCCTCAATTGACTCATACGCATTCACATAAGCACTTATGTCAAGACAAAATAGCCTCTCGTAACATTCTCTACCAGGACCTAGTCAGTGACGATGTAATGAAACATGTTAGAATACGAATGGTTGTCCCGTGCCTATGAAACTGAGAACTTACTGCTGTTCACCAAGTTAAGACTTTTCCTCAAAGAGGTCGAACCAATATTGTCTCTCATCAAACGAAAGAGGGTTCCCTAAAAAAGATAACACTCCCCTATTCAACCCATCTCTCAAGCAAAGCCTTAAGCTATTCACCACTTCCTGAATGGCAGGACGAGGGTGGTCTAGAACAGATGACACTCAAACGAAAAGACAAAAATTACAAAACGATTACGAACATTACAAGAATTGAAAAATGAGACAACACTTTGCTAAACTGCTTTTTGGCTATTTTGGACCCTTCTTTGCTTTTTGGGGTCTTTTTCTTTTTTTTCTTTTTCTTTTTTTCCTTTTCCAGTTTTCTGTCTTTTTTCTGGAATTTTTTTTCTCTTTTTTTTTTCGATTTTTTTCTAGCCAGCAGTAGAACAATGAAAAAGAAATAAGAATGACACACAAACGACCTCCCCAAACCTATTCAAAAGAATAGGTTGGAGTAAAAAATTTACGAAAATGGAAAATAAACTCACAACACACACTAAAGACGAAAAAACAAGTCTAATGATAGCGTAACCCCCTCCCCAAACCTATTTGGAAGAATAGGTTGCAAATAAAGGATCACACAATCTCACACTACCTCCTTCCTAGGCATTTAGCAATCTCAAAGCAAGGTGAAGACTTGTCGCCTCTTAGGTACATAATTACTCGGGAAAACAACCATAAGATCTTAACATGCATCATCCTATTATAAAGGCCTTCGTGAACCGCAGTAGAGAAAACACAACTAAATGATGTCGAGACTACCAAGCTTAACTAAGTGCAATACATAAATGTGACAAGCCAAGCGAGAAAAACCTCAAACAAATTCATAGAGATGAAGCATATGATTAATGGCATAGTTAGTTAATCTACCCAATAAAAAAGTTCAAAAAATTTGGCAATAAACTCCACGTAAAACATGCAAGACTATCCTAGGATGAATGTAGTGTATGCAACTAAATACTAAGAAAGCGGTAAACGTGCAAATGCAATTAAAAAACAAGACTATCCTACTCAACATCACAAAGACAAACAATACTTAACATCATAGTTCACATCCCACTCCCCCTCATGAAACTTAAGCTAGTCCCTAGCAAAAGAGAATGAGTAAATAAAAAGTGATACTAGATGTTACCGAACGGTTTGGCCTCGGTCGACCGAGTATTCAAGAATGGACTTCTGATTCAAGAGTACATCCCCACGGTGGCCGCCATTCTCTTGGTCCGATGTAGCAAAGAGAACTAGGAAGCTTCAAAGATCTCACCATGGTGAATGGACTGGTTTGCTTTGCAGGCATATCCAATAAAGACTTCATCAATTGGAGGACATTCACTTTGACTTCATTGAGGTGCTTGTTTAGTGGTGGCTCCTGTGTATCTTGCTTGTCAAGCTTTCCACCTCGGAGGAGTAGATTCACCTCTTTGTACTCAAGAACCTCAGTAGTAACGGAAGGAAGTGGGTTTGGATTGATACGAATGTCTGCAAGTAAAGAAACAGGGGAGCTAGGGTCGTCCAGCTCCCCAGAACCGTCCCCCAGCTCACTGGTCATGGGAGGCAGTTTGCCCCCCATGCTGGGCGAACTGCCCCCCACCTCCAGGGGGCGTCGCCTTCCAATCCTTCCTCCTCTTCAAGTTTTCGAGCCTCTTCTACTTCCGCACATTTTAACAAGCTGAATTATTTCGTAAGATGCTCAGTTACTTCAACTTCTTCAACAACTTTTACTATACGAAGGTCATCTTCAACTTGCTCGGCATGTGCAATTTCATCTTCCTCACTGATTTCTTCGACTTCAAAATACTCCTCGGATGAGCTTCCTGCTTCACCTCGATCTACTTCCTTTCCGGTGATGTGAATTGGTATGACCTCATCAGATTGTGTTGAACCTCTGGCGTACTTACGGAGGACTTCTTCTGCCTCGTCGACCGTACATTCTCCAAGACCGCCGCTCAGCCTATCCACTCCAAGTCGTTCCTCTTCACGAAGTCCACCTATGAAGCACCAAATCAACTCCCCATCTTCGAAACGGTGATGGGGGCACTCACGTTTATACATCTCAAAACGTTCGTAGGCGTCAAAAAACTGCTCATACTCTCCTTGCTCGAAATATTGGATCCTATCACGTAAGGCAATCGTCTCATGATAAGGCATGAACCGCGCCAAGAACTCCTCTACTACTTGGCCCCAAGTTTTCAGCGATCCTGGTTCTAACCTTGCAATCCAACGCCTCGGCTCATACCCAAGAGTAAAAGAAAATAGTTTCCTGCACAATTGGTCCTTCGTAAACCCTTCTGCTGGAATTCTTTCTATTTCCTCCTCATAGGATCGAATGAAACTCCATGGATCCATCCCTACTCCATCTTCGTACCTTGGTAAGTACCTCACCATGGACTCCGTCACCTGATACCTCCTTAACTCATCTTCCAGGTATACGGAAGATCCTCTCCTCACCTGCGAGAATTGGGGTGTCATGCGAGCGCGCATGGACATCATACCTGTATTTCTGTAGTAAGAGTAACTCAAAACTAAAAATTAGTTCTATTAGCGTAATCAAACACAAAATAACCAAAAATTTCAAGAACACAAACACGCAAGGTAACCAAGATCAGATTAGATGAATTTACTGAAGAAGATAGGAGGAAAGAAATAGGGTAAGAAAGTGAAATTTCTGAGAGACAATCCAAGAGCTGTTCTGGGAATTGAATGCTGAAAATATAAAAAAGCTAAACAGAAAAAGGAGTATAGTCCCCAACAACGGCGCCAGTTTGATGAAACGTTGGATTGTCGAGTTCCAATTTATCAAATAAATTTGTATTTAGCCAAAGGCAATTCACAACTACAACGAAAACCGTAGTGTAGCAGTAGAATAACCTCGAGTGTCGATCTCTAAGGACTATAACAAGCTTTATCTAGTTTAACTTAAGAATATAAAACAGCAGACGACTTAGCAAAGGTTTTTCTTAACAGATAATGGAGATTGGTGATAGTATGGTCATTCAAAGCATAACGGGTTAATAATCATGCGTAAATTCCTTGGTCTTGCATGGAGATCTTTGATCAATGAATTGTCCAATTGTGTTCCGTAATTATTCAACACTACGAAGATATAGATTTAGATAGATCAAAGAAATAAAGCAATAACTCAGAGTATAATGCGCGATATAGCCATTAGCATAATTATCAATCCTTCGCTAAGAAATCACATACTATCACCAACGAGAAGTTTAGCTACTCATAGTTGTCATGCAATCAACAGAAATCATACCACGAATGAATCAAAACATGATGAAAGATATATAAATATAAGTAGAAAAACTGTAAGATACAATGTTACCGAAGGTTGTCAATCTCCAAAGAATCGCGATCTTACAAGCTCCAAACTGCTAAGAAAAAGTATCTCCTAAGCTAAGAACCCCCAGAACAGGCTCTGGGAAATTCCTACCTAAAACTACAGAGAAAGGTGAGAGAAAAGGCCAGGAAAAGTATGAAAAACGGAGAAAACTAAGCAACTATATATAGGTATTCGGGAGGTGTGGGGCGAAGTGCCCCACACACCGGGCGATTCGCCTGGTGTGGGACGATTCGCCCCACGTCCCGGGCGACTCGCCCGGGAGTGTTTTTCGGCCAGATACGCGTTTTTGGATTTCTTCCCCTTTTCGGACTCGGTTTTTGCCTTCTAGTGACCTTTTAGCCTTCAGACTCGACCCCTAGACTTCAAATCCTATCCAGAATCTTTCAGATACTCCAATTAGGCCTTCGGAACACCAATTCCTTGTCTACTTCAATATAATTGCCCGGAAAACCTCGTTTTTCAACCAAAACTTGTAAAATACAAACTAAAGGGAAACGTGACACTATTCTAATAAAATGCACTAAAATATAGCTAAATTAACATAGAGGATAGCTAAAATAGGTGAAAAAGACTCAAATGAAAGTGTAAAGTATAAATTCATCAAACTCCCCAAACCGAACCTTTGCTTGTCCTCAAGCAACTAAGCTAGACTCTAATGCAAAAAACAATACAACACAAAAAATGGAGTCTCATGCCAAATGAAATGAACTAATCTATTGAATCTATCAAAAGACATATGAACAAAAACCATACAAATCATAACATGAATATAGGTTAAAGAATGCCTCAATTGACTCATACGCATTCACATAAGCACTTATGTCAAGACAAAATAGCCTCTCGTAACATTCTCTACCAGGACCTAGTCAGTGACGATGTAATGAAACATGTTAGAATACGAATGGTTGTCCCGTGCCTATGAAACTGAGAACTTACTGCTGTTCACCAAGTTAAGACTTTTCCTCAAAGAGGTCGAACCAATATTGTCTCTCATCAAACGAAAGAGGGTTCCCTAAAAAAGATAACACTCCCCTATTCAACCCATCTCTCAAGCAAAGCCTTAAGCTATTCACCACTTCCTGAATGGCAGGACGAGGGTGGTCTAGAACAGATGACACTCAAACGAAAAGACAAAAATTACAAAACGATTACGAACATTACAAGAATTGAAAAATGAGACAACACTTTGCTAAACTGCTTTTTGGCTATTTTGGACCCTTCTTTGCTTTTTTGGGGTCTTTTTTCTTTTTTTTCTTTTTCTTTTTTTCCTTTTCCAGTTTTCTGTCTTTTTTCTGGAATTTTTTTTCTCTTTTTTTTTTCGATTTTTTTCTAGCCAGCAGTAGAACAATGAAAAAGAAATAAGAATGACACACAAACGACCTCCCCAAACCTATTCAAAAGAATAGGTTGGAGTAAAAAATTTACGAAAATGGAAAAATAAACTCACAACACACACTAAAGACGAAAAACAAGTCTAATGATAGCGTAACCCCCTCCCCAAACCTATTTGGAAGAATAGGTTGCAAATAAAGGATCACACAATCTCACACTACCTCCTTCCTAGGCATTTAGCAATCTCAAAGCAAGGTGAAGACTTGTCGCCTCTTAGGTACATAATTACTCGGGAAAACAACCATAAGATCTTAACATGCATCATCCTATTATAAAGGCCTTCGTGAACCGCAGTAGAGAAAACACAACTAAATGATGTCGAGACTACCAAGCTTAACTAAGTGCAATACATAAATGTGACAAGCCAAGCGAGAAAAACCTCAAACAAATTCATAGAGACGAAGCATATGATTAATGGCATAGTTAGTTAATCTACCCAATAAAAAAGTTCAAAAAATTTGGCAATAAACTCCACGTAAAACATGCAAGACTATCCTAGGATGAATGTAGTGTATGCAACTAAATACTAAGAAAGCGGTAAACGTGCAAATGCAATTAAAAAACAAGACTATCCTACTCAACATCACAAAGCCAAACAATACTTAACATCATGGTTCACATCCCATTCCCCTCATGAAACTTAAGCTAGTCCTTAGCAAAGAGAATGAGTAAATAAAAAGTGATACTAGATGTTACCGAACGGTTTGGCCTCGGTCGGCTGAGTATTCAAGAATAGAGTTCTGATTCAAGAGTACCTCCCCACGGTGGCCGCCATTCTCTTGGTCCGATGTAGCAAAGAGACCTAGGAAGCTTCAAAGATCTCACCAAGGTGAATGGACTGGTTTGTTTTGCAGGCATATCCAATAAAGACTTCATCAATAGGAGGACATTCACTTTGACTTCATTGAGGTGCTTGTTTAGTGGTGGCTCCTGTGTATCTTGCTTGTCAAGCTTTCCACCTCGGAGGAGTAGATTCACCTCTTTGTACTCAAGAACCTCAGTAGTAACGGAAGGAAGTGGGTTTGGATTGATACGAATGTCTGCAAGTAAAGAAACAGGGGAGCTGGGGTCGTCCAGCTCCCCAGAACCGTCCCCCAGCTCACTGGTCATGGGAGGCGGTTTGCCCCCCATGCTGGGCGAACTGCCCCCCACCTCCAGGGGGGCGTCGCCTTCCAATCCTTCCTCCTCTTCAAGTTTTCGAGCCTCTTCTACTTCCGCACATTTTAACAAGCTGAATTATTTCGTAAGATGCTCAGTTACTTCAATTTCTTCAACAACTTTTGCTATACGAAGGTCATCTTCAACTTGCTCGGCATGTGCAATTTCATCTTCCTCACTGATTTCTTCGACTTCAAAATACTCCTCGGATGAGCTTCCTGCTTCACCTCGATCTACTTCCTTTCTGGTGATGTGAATTGGTATGACCTCATCTGATTGTGTTGAACCTCTGGCGTACTTACGGAGGACTTCTTCTGCCTCGTCGACCGTACATTCTCCAAGACCGCCGCTCAGCCTATCCACTCCAAGTCGTTCCTCTTCACGAAGTCCACCTACGAAGCACCAAATCAACTCTCCATCTTCGAAACGGTGATGGGGGCACTCACGTTTATACATCTCAAAACGTTCGTAGGCGTCAAAAAACTGCTCATACTCTCCTTGCTCGAAATATTGGTTCCTATCACGTAAGGCAATCGTCTCATGATAAGGCATGAACCGCGCCAAGAACTCCATTTGAGAGACAATGGATGAGTTATTGGAATAGACACTAATCCATATTCTAGACTCATTCGAGTATTCGAGAATGAAAGGACCGTATCATCAAAGTACTCTACATCACAGACAGTTTGTATCTCCTCAACAAACGTTTCTTAAATATTAGTATTGTCTAGTGACGATTGTCTAGGAATATTCACTGAGACCTTGATTTGATCATTGCCTAATATTTGAGGGCATATGGGTCATATACAACTAGGTGACGATTCTCCCAATTAAGCATTAGGGTAAATTAAATGTCAATTGGATTGATAAGATTTGATTTACTATTGTCAATGACATTTAATTTGATGGAAATCATTAATTAAGTTAAAATTGGATTTATGACTTAATTACTATATTAAATAAAATATCAATTGGATTGATAAATATTTAATTTAATATTGTTGAGAATGTTCTATTCGATAGAATTAATTAATTAAGTTGAATTGAATTCAATGTACTTAATTAATTTATACTTTTAGAAAGCAAATTAATTAAATTAGATTTAATTAATAAAAGAAGAAAAGAATAATTAGATTAAATTGGATTTAATTAATTAAAGTTAGAATGTGCATTTGAACCAATTTAGAATGAGGTTCAAGTGTTAAAAGCCCAAAAGAAAAGGATTGATAGTAGTGGGTTTCGAACCCAAGACCTCCAGCTCATTAACTAGTATACCAGCCGACTGGGCTAGGCCCATGTAAACTAGGTTATTCATTTTATACAGATATACCCATCAGTCGGCGGCTGAGATTAGTAAGTAAGGGTTTTTACGTGTTGTTGCTGAGTGTGGCTTAGAGCTTTCCTTCTCTTTTGGGTTTCTTCTACACGATTGTATTCGTTCTAACTCTTTTCTTTTCTTCTTTGATTAATTCTCATTTTATTATGATCTTTGAGATTTCTTGTTTTGCTTAATGTAGATTATGAATATGGATTTCCTAGCATCCATGGAGAATTCATCAACAAAGAATTGAACTACGTTTGACTTGATCCTGAGGGTACGTAGGCAACTTAGAATTGTTATGAGTTCAGTCAGAATCTTTAGAAGATCATCAATTGTTCTTTGAAGAAGAAAAATTCATGATTAGATCAATGATTAATGGAAGTTGGAAGCTGGATAACGGGTAAGTCATTTATATGGAGCATGTTAAATAATCATTCAATCAACGATCCATGTAAGAAAAATTTTCGAATTCCGCTGCATTAACCTTAGAGGTAATTTCCTACAATTACTAACAGTGGTATCAGAACTAGGCTGATTGAATGATTTATTTGCATGTTATTGTTTGTTTATTGTGAGTTTTATGTTTAAAGAAATATAATTTGTACTGTTAATATGGATAAACTGGGTTTGAGATCTTTTATTAAACTTGGTTTGATTGTCCATCGATGAATTGGATTCTGATTAGGATTAATTAATTTGTTTTGAGTTAATTAATTACCCTAAATTATTTTGTCTTGTTTATGCACGTAAATGAAGAAAATGAACTGGGTTCTTTCTGCTTTATTGGATTGAATTTCAAACTGGGTTTCAATCAAGTATAAACCCGTCGGAATCAATCCAGATTCTGGCCTTCATCACCTTCCACGGCTACCGGAGCTTGGCTCCCCTAATCCCTCGGCAGGCGCACATCCCGAGATCGCCCTCCTCTGTTTCTCTCCGGATCCGACTTGGTCGGTCCCTATTTTCGCCCGCCATTAATGGCGGCTTAAGCTTGAGCTTTGAATCGATTGCGAGGTGCGAATGGGGAGACGAAGCCATCATCACCGGAACGTGAAATGAGACGTGACTGGAGTCGCGATTTGGATCGATCAATTCGATCGATCAAATCAATCAAAAAAAAACAAAATTGGGGATTTTGTTTTTTGATGCTTTTGACCTCGTCTGGTGATGATAATAATGAAGGATTGCATATTGATTCGTGTTTGGAACATTTTGATTACTGGGAAATCAGATTCGAAATCGAAGCCACCATTGTTGGACATGGGTGCAAGCTTTTGGAAAGAACAGGGACCCAATTGCAAGTTAACAAAAGACCAGGGATTGAATTGAGTTTTATGAAAATATTGGGGATGTTTTGTAAGGATGCAGAAGATAAGGGACTTCTGTTACAATTTGATAGATTCTTCTGTCTTATTGTAGCTGAGGCCCCTGTACTGTTGAGACTACTAATTTAAGTCCCCGATTATTTAAAACTTCAATTCAGTCCAATTAAATTAGATTTTGTACTTCTGGAAATTCTGCATTAGCCCTTTAATACTTGGCATGTTCAATTTAACCCTGATAAGTTTTAGAAACTTCATATAAGTCTTCTGGAAATTTAAAATGGACCCCTAGAGTTTTAGAAACTCAATATTTAATTTATAAATAGTTTATAAATTATATTCGTGTCTTAATATAACTTTTGAAGGATTATATTAATGTTTGGTGGCATACTTGATGTTTATAATATTTAGAAACTTGATGATTTGTTTATAAATAGTTTATAAACTATGTTTAAATATTAATATATTCTTTAGAAGACTATATTATTAAAGAAATCTTGTTTTTAAATATTTATAAATTTCTGGGTAATTCATAAATGAGATTTATGACTTATAAATTATTATAAATTGGATTTATAATTTATTCTAATTTCTTGGAAATTAGTAAATATTTTATTTTGAAATACATTTATAAATACTTTAGAAGTATAAAGATGAGACAAATTATATTTTCTTGCAAACTTTAAACTCACAAGTACTTGCTCACATATGTTTGATTGTCTATGTGATTTACTTTAAATCAGTATAGCACTTTATGTCCGCTATGTATGGGTAGGCGGCACCCACTAGTTTCCGGACCGCATCTGTCATATGCATGGGTAGGCGGCACCCATTACTTGCTTGTCCGCATATTGTATGCATGAGTAGGCGACACTCATTATTTGTTTGCCCGCGTACTGTATGTGTGGGTAGGCGGCGCCCTATGCTTGATAGTTATCTAAGAGCTTGTTTAAGCGATTAAATACCCCGACATAAATGTTCCCCATCTAAAATTTAAGTCTCGATTTGATCGCACGACGTCACCCATCATAATTGAATGATGAATGGAACCATCTAATCTCATGAGTAATATGCACCATAGTGCCTACTCTATTTGCCGATGAAAAATCTCTTTCATAGGTCCATAGTTGGTACTGTGTGATGGTTGTGACTTACTTGGGCTATGTCGAGACGCCATAGCGTCAGGCATAGCCTATAGGACGTCGATCAAAGTAGTTTTGGTCAACCAAGAGTTGTATTGTACAATTGGTTTAGATACCTACCTTATTTGGCTATTACAGTGATCAGCCATAGCAGGGGCTGTAGTAGTGCAGATTTGGATCTTGGCCATTAAGATTCATATTAGAAATGAATCCGTATTCTTCCAATGGGGTCGGTGAATATGATAAAATTAATGGAACTGAATAAGTCAAAAGGCCTTGATTATTTAGTCGCTGAATTAGGATATTGTGAATTGTTATTTAAGTTGAGTTAAATTTAATTCACGCTTTATTTACATTATGTTTTATAAGGTTGTTGTAGAATGGCATTGATGAATACTATTAATTTAATTTATTTACCAATGACATTTTGACTCTACTGTGATTTGCGTTTGATTTAATTGAGTTTGTCTTGGACAAACACGTACCCAAGATTGTCTTGTGTTTGAATTTGAGTATTTCGAGTTGGACAAGAATACTTATATTAAAGACAAGGACAACTACGTAACGTATGTGACTTAGGCGTGTATGGTACACAAGTAGCTTATACAACATGAGAATATGAAGACACTATAGAAGATACCTCTTAGAACATGTATGATGAACAATGACTTTGGTCAACCTCTATTATAGAGTTTGGCTAACTCAGTGGGAGTACAAGTTCTTATGATAGTCAATGTGTATTGTCTTTAAATGTTGAAATCTGATTTCTCCTCACAAGCTCTCATATTATTTGGAATAAGAAAGTCAATTGAGGATGTTGAAATTCTTAGAGAATATTGCTTAACATTTCTTCAATTAATTTGTTATTAAGTCACTTCATGATTTTTATTAATTTTCATAGTGAATATTAAATACAATAGAAGTGAGATTGACTAAAGCTGCTTACTACTCATAGTCTTTTGCAAGAACATCATCCATGGGTAATGGTGCTCATAGTGAGCGGTTCTATTAAACCAATCCGCAAGGAATGGAAAGTAGAATAAATATACTAAGAGCTGCTCTAAGTATATTTCCATTTATCTTAAAATGACCTTGGAAGAAAGAGTATATGTCTAACGAATAATTCACTCTATTGAAATTATAGTAATTCAATGAGAGTATGAGTAGCAAAGTTTGATTTCTTGAACTTAAAACAATTATTGCTTAGAGATTCAAGCACATTATTGCGTATTGAAAGTTGGTTATGTCTATGAAGTAATTTTAGTGTTGGATACTAATTACAAATGAAATTATTTGACTATTAATTTCATATGTTAAGAACATTGTTCCCGTACTTGTTAAGACGATAATGGATTTACCTACTATTTAGTTACACTAATAGTATAGAGGTAGACGTCTTCAAGAACATGGATTAAAAGTTCTTAACCATAAGACATGACTTTCTCAATACACGATAAGAAGACCAACATAACAAACCAATTTCCCAAAATTATGTTATTTGTCAACTTGGTTGAACTTGTGAGATAAGAATGACAAGTGTTAAGTAAGTTAGACTACTTAACACCATTTGTTTTGAAACATATGGATTGTAGTTTTATCTTATAATTAATTGGTATTCACTAGATCTTTTTGGAAAAGGATGAATACCAAATAACAATTTGAGAAGACACACATTGCAAGGCATGTGTGAGCATTTAAATTTGGAATTGTCCTAATTCACCATGTGATTTATATTTCCCTTGGTCTAAACACTTGCGCTTATGAAGATGCGAGTTCACTGCCCTTGAGAAGTACAAGGTCACAATGCTGAATAGATTAAACATGTTATACGAAGTGTTTTATTCTTTGATTGGGTCAATAGAATAATACTTAGAACATGGTTATGGATTGTTATGAAAGGCCATGGGTTCTAATAGAGTGGAATTAATTAAACCTTGTTAGACATGGATAATCTCCCATGATGGGTTCCGTTGAAACGGAAATGCTATGTTCGACATATTAACCCATATACTTTGTTACACGTGCAATTGAAGCTCAATATGTGTCCTAATTATAATTATATCCTTACTAAATCAGTCTTAGAGACACATAATAGTTATGTTGTAAGATTCTTTATTACATAGCTGAATATGGGGTTGTCCCATATATGTATTAAAGTTCTTCATGATTAATAGGATTTTAGAATGTGTTAATTTGTGAAACTTTATCTCTATCTTTATAAGAGACAAATTGGATGTTGTTCCTTGACACATGCTATTCTTTTAGGACTTGGAGTTTACAAGGAATAAACTGGATAGAAGTACAAAGTTTGAAATGGTTTCAAAAGCACAAATTAACTAATGAGGCTGATAACTTGTCACTTAACTATGACAAAGATTCAGAGGAAGAGTCAACGGTGCTTGAGGTTAGTGGGAGTAAGTTACTTGGTAATGCCCATAAGCTAATGAAAGCATTTGGAGAGTAATCTTTTTATGAATAAGTTATTCCCATACGGTGAAACAGTGCAACTTAAAGGTTGCACATTCTTCGTAGCAAGGATAGCATTTGAGTGTTACCTTGATCACTATAATTTATTGGGTGTTCCAATATTAGAGTGCCTCATAGCATTCAGGATTATTAAACGAATTCGAACGCAAATGAACAAACTCCTAGGTTAAGTAAATTGTCGTGACAAATTGAATTGTATGAAATCCTTTAGAAGGATCACGATTATTTACTGTCATACTCGCAGGGATGAGTTTATAACCTATAGCTAACAAAATGATATTTGATATCGATTTTGAGAGGTGGTTTAAAGCCATAGGATCTTAAGAGATGGACTAGAGGTTACTTAAGTTTAGAACTCAAGTAAATTGATATTTTATTATTACATAGTAGTAGTTTCTTTCAGGAAAGTATTATATCAACAACGGAGTCTATGCCTACATAGTGTAGGACAATCAGAATTATATAGTTGAGTCTGGGAGACATACTATATATTATCTATTGGTTGGATTATAGACCAGTCCTATAAGATTTTACTTGCATGAGCATCTAATAATTGCATGATATATTCGATAACAAGCCTAAACCACTTTCTGAGGAGAAACTTTATTGTAAAGTGTGTTTGACAGAGTTATAGGCCTTAGTGTCGAATTCAAATCATGTATGGATATGCAAAATCAAATAGGACCATTGTGGACTTATGCAAGCCTCTAGGAGTTTGATCATTTACATTTGAAATAAGTAAATTAGTTTAACTTATTTCAAAAGTAGATAAATCATATTTACATCTTTAAAAGTGTTTGTGAGAAGCTCTTATAATCTATATGATTAAAAAAAAAAATGTTTGACACCAACATCATATGAGATGGCTTTCACATTAACAGTCAAGGTATTGGTCATCCAAGAATTTCATTGTGAGAGGCTTGAATGAAAGTATATAGAATATTCTCATATTGAAACCTTGTTGTATAGGTTTGAGAGAATATTAAAACTCTACACACTGTTCGCTATTTTGAATAAATAATGTGTTGGTGAACAATAATCGAATTCTAGGAGAATTTATTATTGTTATTATTATCACATGGTTATACTGTCAATATTAAATTGCCCTATTGAAGTATGAACTTCGTACATATACATGATGTTGTATGGTACAACTGTCACCTAAAATGTACAGATGTGATCCATGAAACAGTCAAGGTGACTGATGATTATGAACGGATCTCGTAGAGAGTGGGAGCTTAGCTTAGATATATATTAGATATATGAGTAGTAAGCTTCATTATAAATATGATGATTGGACTCATCACAATTATAATTTTGTATTCATCTTAGTAATAGTATCATATTAGATTAGATCTAATGATGTATAGATTCAACAACCTATGTACTGTATGATTATGCTAGAAGGTTCTTAGAAGAACAAGGGGTAGTTCCAAGTGTTAGTAATCGAATTGTGAACTTGCGATTATACTAATGCGACTGCCAATGCAAAGGAACCAAGATCTTATGATACTAGCATGATCTACTGAGACACTATCATTGGTTTGGAAACCACTGATAGATTGCAACATAAACAAATAAAGTAATTTCTCCGTGAGGACACTACGCTGATTCTTTCACAAAACCTTGTCTTTGGAGAGACAAGTTAGCCATTCCAGGAATCTAAATGTTGGACACACATGAGTGATTGACTCTAGGCCAAGTGGGAGATTGAAAGTATATATGTCCTAGAGACAAACCAACATTAAGGACGATATGTACTTTACCGCATTCAGCTTATTGGTATTTATTTATGTTACATTTATTTAAGCATATATAAATACAATTGGCATTACATTTACTGGATATATTATTTGGTTGTTTGAATTATTCTGTAAGATGTTTCTTAGGACTAAAGATAATCACCAAGTTAGTGGGAGCTTGCGTGTCAGAACTTAAGTCCTAAAATTAGCCACTAGTTGATGGTCATTGAGATATGGGATATCAATGATGCGATAGAGACTAGCATGTGTTGCATCAGATCCTTCGAGGATGTAGTAGTTCTCACTGCTGCGAATAGCTTGGTTATTCATGATGAACACATGGACACTTTGGAGAGTGTTGGCATACCCAGCCGAGAAACCATTTGGTAAATTCTATTTAAGTGTCTATGGGAGTATCGGATTGTAGGGTGATGTAATAGTCCTCAGACTTGAGGTCAATACTATATCATATGTGGAATAATATACTTTGACCATGCGCAATGCTTGCACTCTTAAAGTAGGGTAGATACGGCATTATGCGTTGGGTATATTAGGAAGCATATGGTGTGAGTGATTGGACCAAGATCAGGATCCATTCCTCCGAATAGATTCAAGGAGAGAATACTCTACATCTCATATTTAGTGCGATCATTAGTCAGTGGCCACTGCAAAGATATATGTCAAAATGGTGTTTGGACATAATCATCTAGATCGACTGAGAAGATTGAGAGACAATGGATGAGTTATTGGAATAGACACTAATCCATATTCAAGACTCATTTGAGTATTCGAGAATGAAAGGACCGTATCATCAAAGTACTCTACATCACAGGCAGTTTGTATCTCCTCAACAAACGTTTCTTACATATTAGTATTGTCTAGTGACGATTGTCTAGGAATATTCACTGAGACCTTGATTTGATCATTGCCTAATATTTGAGGGCATATGGGTCATATACAACTAGGTGACGATTCTCCCAATTAAGCATTAGGGTAAATTAAATGTCAATTGGATTGATAAGATTTGATTTACTATTGTCAATGACATTTAATTTGATGGAAATCATTAATTAAGTTAAAATTGGATTTATGACTTAATTACTATATTAAATAAAATATCAATTGGATTGATAAATATTTAATTTAATATTGTTGAGAATGTTCTATTTGATAGAATTAATTAATTAAGTTGAATTGAATTCAATGTACTTAATTAATTTATACTTTTAGAAAGTAAATTAATTAAATTAGATTTAATTAATAAAAGAAGAAAAGAATAATTAGATTAAATTGGATTTAATTAATTAAAGTTAGAATGTGCATTTGAACCAATTTAGAATGAGGTTCAAGTGTTAAAAGCCCAAAAGAAAAGGATTGATAGTAGTGGGTTTCGAACCCAAGACCTCCAGCTCATTAACTAGTATACCAGCCGACTGGGCTAGGCCCATGTAAACTAGGTTATGCGTTTTATACAGATATACCCATCAGTCGGCGGCTGAGATTAGTAAGTAAGGGTTTTTACGTGTTGTTGCTGAGTGTGGCTTAGAGCTTTCCTTCTCTTTTGGGTTTCTTCTACACGGTTGTATTCGTTCTAACTCTTTTCTTTTCTTCTTTGATTAATTCTCATTTTATTATGATCTATGAGATTTCTTGTTTTGCTTAATGTAGATTATGAATATGGATTTCCTAGCATCCATGGAGAATTCATCAACGAAGAATTGAACTACGTTTGACTTGATCCTGAGGGTACGTAGGCAACTTAGAATTGTTATGAGTTCAGTCAGAATCTTTAGAAGATCATCAATTGTTCTTTGAAGAACAAAAATTCATGATTAGATCAATGATTAATGGAAGCTGGAAGCTGGATAACGGGTAAGTCATTTATATGGAGCATGTTAAATAATCATTCAATCAACGATCCATGTAGGAAAAATTTTCGAATTCCGCTGCATTAACCTTAGAGGTAATTTCCTACAATTACTAACAGATCTTTGATCAATGAATTGTCCAATTGTGTTCCGTAATTATTCAACACTACGAAGATATATATTTAGATAGATCAAAGAAATAAAGCAATAACTCAGAGTATAATGCGCGATATAGCCATTAGCATAATTATCAATCCTTCGCTAAGAAATCACATACTATCACCACCGAGAAGTTTAGCTACTCATAGTTGTCATGCAATCAACAGAAATCATACCACGAATGAATGAAAACATGATTAAATATATATAAAAATAAGTAGAAAAACTGTAAGATACAATGTTACCGAAGGTTGTCAATCTCCGAAGAATCGCGATCTTACAAGCTCCAAACTGCTAAGAAAAAGTATCTCCTAAGCTAAGAACCCCCAGAACAGGCTCTGGGAAATTCCTACATAAAACTACAGAGAAAGGTGAGAGAAAAGGCCAGGAAAAGTATGAAAAACGGAGAAAACTGAGCAACTATATATAGGTATTCGGGAGGTGTGGGGCGAAGGGCCCCACACACCGGGCGATTCGCCTGGTGTGGGGCGATTCGCCCCACGTCCCGGGCGACTCGCCCTGGAGTGTTTTTTGGCCAGATACGCGTTTTTGGATTTCTTCCCCTTTTCGGACTCGGTTTTTGCCTTCTAGTGACCTTTTAGCCTTCAGACTCGACCCCTAGACTTCAAATCCTATCCGTAATCTTTCAGATACTCCAATTAGGCCTTCGGAACACCAATTCCTTGTCTACTTCAATATAATTGCCCGGAAAACCTCGTTTTTCAACCAAAACCTGTAAAATACAAACTAAAGGGAAACGTGACACTATTCTAATAAAATGCACTAAAATATAGCTAAATTAACATAGAGGATAGCTAAAATAGGTGAAAAAGACTCAAATGAAAGTGTAAAATACACATTCATCACTACCGAGGATCTATATCGGAGACGCATCCTCTTCCAACTGAATTGGATCCCTGGGTCTTGGAGCTCGAGGATAAGAATGCTTGCAAGGACCCGGAAAAGTACTTCTATTGGGGTATCGTATTGCAACCTCTTCCTTATCCGGTCGGTCTCTCTCCCCCAGTTTATACTGGATACTCTGGCTCGACATATACAAATGATGTTCTCTTCGGTAACTCTCTCGAGGATTATTTTTTTAATACCGCAACTTGTGTTGTAGATATTTCTTGTTAACTTTAACTTATATTCTCCTTTGATGCTCCTCGCTTCTATAAATATGTTCCTCGATCTCCGTACTAACT
Source organism: Plantago ovata (assembly GCA_028274465.1). Classification (NCBI taxonomy): domain Eukaryota; kingdom Viridiplantae; phylum Streptophyta; class Magnoliopsida; order Lamiales; family Plantaginaceae; genus Plantago; species Plantago ovata. The sequence goes on from CM051455.1 coordinate 75,127,104, forward strand.
TTTTGACATTGCAGATTACTGGTTCCAGTGGATAATGTCGAAGACACTAGAAGCAAAGGAGGAGCAGAGGATGAAGCAACGCCATGCCGGTAAAGGTACTAAGATCCTCGGTTCCTTGGACCTTTCCAATCCGAAGAGTGCGGCTAATCATCGCGACATCATTGTGCGGGACGGGCTTGCAGAGATCGAGAACCCTGTAGAGGCCTTGAAGAGAGCCGAGGAAGATGCAGCTGCAAGGAGCGAGAAGGAGGATGCGGGTGAAAATCTCGAAAAGCGACCCAAGGAGAAGGTCGTACCTTCTAAGAAAACTGGTGGTTCGAAGAGGCTTCTGAACATTGGTGGAACCAATGAGCCCGCTCGTAAAATGGGCAAGACTGTGGGGGTCGACCAGGACGCGGAGATAAAGCGTCTGGTTTGGCTATCAGACCTGGATCGTGCTCATGAACTTAGCCTTTGTGCGTTGCAGGTATCATCCTTTAAATCATACAAGTTACTTTCTTTGTTTCTCGCTCCTCTTGACCTGTTAATGTTATTAAATTTTCTTTAACTTTGTAGCTCGAGAACCTCAAGGAAGCTTATGGCCATGTAGCCGTTGATCGGTCCGACATCAATCAATTGATCGAGGACCTGGAGAAAAGTCTTGAGGCCGAGAAGTGCAAAACCAAGGCTGCTAGTGAAGAGGTGAAAAAGTCCCATGCCAAAGTGGATCATCTCGAGAAGGAGTTGGCCAGGGAGAAACAAAGGACTCAAGGCTACGAGGGTGTCTATGCAACCTTATCGCTCTGTATGCAGAAGTTTAAAGACAGTGTCCTGTCTTTCCTTCTAGGCATCCGGTTAGAGACTGCTCAGGCTTTTATGGCTTCCGATACTTACAAAGTGGCCACACAAGATATTAACGACTCAGCGCACAAAGAGGGCTTCTTTTCCTGTATCGGGCAGCTTAAACGAATCGACCTACTGCCTAAGGACTTTGATGTGGACGCGCGAGAGGACATGCATGCTAGCCGGAGAGAGGACCTGTCTCGATATCCTGACGAAGTTGTGACCGATGAAATGCATCATGCCTGTGAGTTCGGGGAGCTGGTTACTGATCCCGAGGTGCCATACCCAAGCAAGCCCTCTTATCTTCCTCGGTGGGTTCCTGAGTGCATAAGGGCCGGGGTGCTTTACCCTTTCGAGAAGGCTCCTCTTTGGAATGCTCATTGGATCCAGCTAAACCACCCAGTGATGGGGCGCGAGGAGAACTTTGTCGAGCCCGAGCTAATAATTTTTTCCAATGCCATCAAGGAGGCTCCCAAGAAGGACAATGATGGGAATGTGCATTCTCTACAGAGCCCGAACCGAGGAGGTGCATCGACGAGCAGCGTTCCAGTCACTCCGAGCGACTTTACTACTAGTCGCACTCTTTGATTCGAGGAGCCCTGAAGGCCAAGATTCCTAAGAAGCCCGAGTATGCTCGGTAAAGTTGTTGTACTTTTCTTTTCAAGTTATTTCCGAACAATTTTCGTACTTTCTATTCGGCCCTTTGTGGCAATTGCTCGAACCTTGTTGTAATATGTAACTTGCGATTTCTCCATCTTCATGGTCGTCGCTTTTCCAATCTAATGTTTGTTGTTTCTCGCTCCATTTTTTCATACTTATGCATTTTACTAACTCTTTTTAGTTCTGACGTATAACTTTGTTAGATTAGTTACTCTGCATGAGCCCGAAATCGAGGAAGAATTGTCCTCGCGCCATTTATGAAGTGGAAAAATCCAAGTATTGATGACGCTACTCGAGACGTTCTCTCGAGCTATCAGCGTAGATCGAGACATTTTCCCCAATATAAGATAGCCAACTCGCAAAAATCATAAGTGTAGGAATTTTCCTTCTCCTCCATGTTATTGGTCCCTTCCTGCTACTCTCCTCGAATTTTCCAATTTAAAGGACTCTCCAGATGGCTCGAGGAGTTCATTTCCTTAGGAAAAATCGATGAGATTTGGAGCAATAAGTGAATCGAGTCACTCGTTGCTACTCTCCAGATGGGTCGCAGAGGCCTTTTCTTTGAGAAAAATCGAGAAGGAACGGATCAACAAGTAGATCGAGTAACACGGATCAATAGGTAGATCGAGTAACACGGATCAATAGGTAGATCGAGTAACACGGATCAATAGGAAGATCGAGTAACTCTCTGCTCCTCTTCGTTTGAACTTTTGGAATTATAGAGCTTTATCTGAGCATTTTTGTTGAAAGATATGCATTGTATTTATTGACGGAAATTCAATTACAATGGTGGGCTTCAAGGCCGGTGGTCTTACAACTTTTTTCTTCCTTCTGAGCTTGCTCTACTTCAAATTTCTACTTACTAAAAACTTAAACCAAAAAGAGGAGGTTACCCCTCACATGAACTTGTGAGGAACTTCTCTTGATCCAAAAGTAGGGGCCTTCCACAGGAGCACTTCAAAAATTTCAACTTGTCTCTCATAACTCCTAGGCATAAAACCTCTGGAGATTGGAGACGGTAGCTTCCGTTGGACCTCGCTTCGAAGATCTTGTAGGGGCCTTCCCAGTTGGGTTGCATCTTTCCAACTCTGCCCAGGATGTCTGCTCTTCGAAGCACTAGGTCTCCTACCTGGAAGTCTCTCTCTCTCTCTCTCTCTCTCTCTCTCTCTCTCTCACATTCTTGTTGTAGGCCCTGGCGATCAAACACTTGGTATCTCAAGATGTTGGCTAGAGCAGTTCTCCTCGATTCGTCTAGTGTCTCTAGATTGAACATCCTCGCGGTATGATTGTCCTCGGGCAGGTACCCTTGGATCCTTAGGGTTTCCACGACCACTTCTGCTGGTATGACCGCTTCAGAACCATAAACTAGAGCGAAGGGAGTTTCCCTTGTGGCGGTCTTCGAAGTTGTGTGATATGCCCATACTACTCCATCAAGCTCGTCGGCCCAGTCCTAGTTGGTAGCGAATCTCTTTTGCAAATTGTTGACAAGGGTCTTGTTGACGGCTTCAGTCTGCCCGTTGGATTGAGGATGTCCTACTGAGGTGCACCTCCTCTCAATCTTCATTTCTTTGCACCACTCGTTGAACTTCTGTCCACAAAATTGAGAACCGTTATCGGAGACGAGGACTCTGGGTAGGCCAAATCGACACACAATGTTTCTCCACACAAAAGTCATCTTTGTTCGGTGATAGTAGACACCGCTTCAACTTCCGCCCACTTGCTAAAGTATTCTACCACAACAATGATGAATTTCTTTTGTCCCGTGCCTCTTGGGAATGGACCAACTATTTCGATACCCCAAATGTCAAAAGGGCATGTGATCGAGATAGGCATAAGAGGCTTGGCCGGAATGTTGAGCAAATTGGCGTGCAATTGGCACTCATCGCACCTTCTCATGAATTGGGCAGCATCGTCACGAACAGTTGGCCAGTAGTAGCCCTGGCGGATGACTTTTTGTGCAAGGGTTCTTCCTCCAGCATGTCCCCGCAACTTCCTTGGTGCATCTCTCCCAAAACGTTTTGCACTTCTTTCTCAGCCACGCATCACAAGTAGACTCCCTCAAAGGATCTCTTGTACAAGTGGTACCCTTGTATGATGTAGCGGCCCGCTTTCCCTTTGATTCTTCGTGTTTCAGCTTTGTCACGAGGAAGGCTACCATGCATGAGATAGGTAGTAATCCCTGATGAACGAGATTCTCAGACTCGAACAATCAAATAAATTTGTTTTAAGCCAAAGGGCAACTCACAACTACACAAAACACGTAGTGAAGAAGTAAGATGACCTCGAGTGTCGATCTCTAGGAACTAAACTAGCTTTAACTAAATAACTATATATAAATTCAGAAAACAAATTTATCTCTAACTTAACTTAACAATATATGGAGAAAGCTGGTGATAGTATGCTCGTTCTAAGCATCAAGTTCTAATTATGCATGAAAGTGCAATGCGTATTATGCATGAAAGTGCAATGCGTATTATGCATGAAAGTGCAACGCGTACTGTCTTAAAAGTAATTCGATTTACAAACACCAAAGACAGGTTTGCAGACGTGTATTTTGAAAGCTTCCTATCAATACTAATACTTTAGGTTGTCAATCTTTGTTCAAGCAGTACTTGCAAATTATATATAATTGAATCGATGATCTTGAATTGTCCTAGTGTTTCTAACACCTTTCTACGAAGATATATGGCTTAGTCGGATCAAAGAATCGAATTAAGATAATTAAACAAGTAAAAGACTCAGAAACTCAATCATGCATAATACGAACCCTAGCTACGAATTCACATACTATCACCAACTAGATGCTTAGCTACTCATATCAATAACACGATAAACAATCATAATCAAAGCAATAATGAAAGAAAACATGTTTAATTGAAAGATAAATAGCAGAATTGTGAGATACAAGGTTACCACCAAAGGTTGTCAATCTCCGGTGAATGGCTAAGACTCACAAAGATCTAGCAAGGTGAGATTAAACGGTGTCCAAATCTCTCCTCTAGCTCCAAAATCGCTAAGTTACAAAGAATCTAAGAGTAAATATCTCCAGAACAAGCTCTAGCATTTATGTCTGGAAAAATATGAAAGGAGATATGAAAATTCGCAGATTTGGGATATATATATAGAGCTGTCGGAAGCTCCGCGGCGGTGCGCCCCGCACGGGCAGAACGCGGCCCGTGCGGAATTCCTCCTTTGGATCCTCGAATTCGGCCCCTTGCACGGTTTTGAGCTCTGAAACTTGATCTCTTTGCCTTGAAACTCGTCTCGGTACTCCTTGACACACCACGGGTGATCTCGTTGCACCAAAACATCATTGTTTCGCCATGAATTACATCCAAGAACGCGATTTCCACCTAAAACCTGAAAAGAACAAAAGAAATGGAAACGTGACACTATTCTAACAAAATGCACTAAAATGCATGCAAGAGGATAGCTAAATTTGTGAAAAAGACCTGAATGATAGTGTAAAATCAATCCCTTGCATCCAACTTGGTTGAGTATCAATGGCCAAGACAGTTGGCTTTGATGACCAGAGGGACGACATGTTGATTTTCATGAGTATCACATTCCGGGTATCCACTCCTCCGGAGGCTGAAGCGTATTTGGATAGAGCGTTTGCTCTTTGATTGAGATCTGTTGAGAATTTTTCAATCTCACAACTTTTTGAATTTTTGGATTTCTTCCACGATGGAGCTCTTGTATTCTGCTAGTGAATCTTTCTTTGTCTTGAACTTTCTCGAGATTCGCTTCTCGGCAATTGAGAGTCAGTGAAGAGGTGGAGCTTCTTCACTTCAAGCGTTTTCGCCATGCGTAGAGCTATGAGGATGGCTTTATACTCAGCTTCATTATTGGAGACCGGGAAGCTTAGAGTAACAGCGTACTCGAGCTCCGCTCTTCCTGGGCTTTTGAAGTAGATTCCTATCCTGCCATTTTTTCCCGAGGAAGATCCATCAACATGAAGAATCCACACATCACCATGGTCGGTGAGCTCTTTAGGTTTCAAAGAGACGGTATCCTTAAACTTAGGCTCCTCGATTTTTTCTGCTAGGAACACTTCATGTCTTTTTCTCTTTGTTTGCGACATCTCTTTGAGTTCTTTCAAAGCGTCCTCTAAGGCTTGCATTGCCTCGCTCTTCCGTGGTTGCTCCTCGACCATCATCACGAGATTCTGGCTGCCTGGAGGGGTTTCCTCTGACACTTCCTTAGAGGGATACTCTACCAGGAAATCGGCAATAACTTGGGCTTTCTTGGCCATGGGGCTTGGTAGTCAATGTCATACTCGCTCAACTCGATTGCCCATCTTGCTAACAATCCTGAGTTTTGTGGTTTCCCTAGGACTTGCTTGAGAGGCTGCTTCGTCAAAACCACAACCTTATGAGCTCCGAAGTAAGACTTCAGTCTCCTTGCTGTGTAGACAAGAGCAAAGGATAGCCTCTCGATATCCATGTAGCGTGTCTATGCTCCGGCAAGTACTTTACTCAAGTAGTAGATAGGCAAATGGTCGTTCCCTTGGATCCCTACTAAGACCGAGCTAATGGCTTCCACTGTCGCGGCCAAGTACAAGTAAAGTACTTCTCCTTCCATAGGTTTCGATAAGAGTGGAGGGGAGAGTAGATACTCTTTGAGTTTTCTGAAGGCTTCCTCGCACTCCTTTGACCATTCGAAATGGTTGCTCTTTCGCAAAACTTTGAAAAATGGAAGGTTCTTCTCGGCGGATCTTGAGATAAACCTGCTCAACGCGATGGACTTCCCTACCAATTGTTGTACCTCATTGATAGTTTGGGATTGAGAAAGGTCGAGAATTACCTTTATTTTTTCAGGGTTTGGTGCAATTCCTCTTTCCATTACCATGTAACCGAGGAACTTCCCTCCTATGACTCCAAAGATACACTTTGCTGGATTGAGCTTCATGCCATACTTCCTCAGGATAGAGAAGCACTTCGTCAGGTATTCTACGTGTTGCTCCTCGGTCTTACTCTTGACCAGCATGTCATCAACATATACCTCCATCGTTTTTCCCAATTCTTCCTTGAACATCTTGTTGACAAACCTTTGGTAAGTTGCCTCGGCGTTTTTGAGACCGAAGGGCATCACGTTGAAGCCGTATATGTTAGTGTTGAAAAATGTCCAGTCCGCATGTACGAACTGGAGCGGTCTAAGAGCGCGACAAAGCATCATAGGCCGTCCCTCAAGGGGCGCGACCACACCCAAGTATGTCACTAAGGTGTGGTTCGACCAACATAAGGTCCGACCATCACTAGGAGGCCAACCCTCAAAATAAGCTCATCACAAGGACAAAGCAACCATTGAGCTCGAGGAGCATCCCTATGGCTCGAGGAGTACCTTACGTCAAGGTAACACTCCTTGAGAGAAACTGGGCAGGACACTACTTGCACCTCCTACGTACAAGGAAGATACGAGGACCCTGAGCAACCAGCCATGGTTGCTCCCTTGGGCCAAGGCCCATGGACCTCCCTAATGGGCTTGGGCCGAGGAAGGCCTCAATCTCAGCCGTACACGTGTCGCGATCCTACGTGACCTGGCCATGAAAGTCCACAAGTATATAAAGGCTTCACTCACTCCACAACAGTAAGCATTAACACCTCTCAACCACCACATTTACTACTCGTACTAGGGAAGCCTCACAACACCCTACTCGTAAAGTCGTCACTCCGGTCTGATATCTTACAGACCGGGCAAGAGACACTAACCCCCCCCCCCTCCAGTATATTTCAGGTACGAGGAAGCTACAAGAAGGTTCACTACCTATCCTAGAGGAACACTACAAGAAGAAGAACTAGAATAACTTAGATTAGCGACTCACTGCGAACTTAGAAAGAAGCACGAATTACCCTTCAACATTTGGCGCCGTCTGTGGGAATCGAAACGAAAGGTCATTCCTGGCCCTACTGGTCGAGCCATCACCCTCCTCGTGACCCTTCACCAATATGCCTCCCAGAAGAAGCAACCGTCTTGCTAATGCACCACCCAGGAACCCTCCTCGACCTAGGGGCCGTCCCTCTAGTAACGGTCATGGAGGAGGAACGGATGGTGCTCCGAGGGCACCAAGAAACAACAATGTTGTAAGGAATCGAGATTACACGGAGGGGGCATTTACTAATGTCACCAACTCCCAAAATGAAAGATCGGGAGAAAACAACCCGCAAGTAATCCCAGTAGGAAGTTCCTATAGAGCGTTGAGAGTCCCAAACAACGCCGAGCCTAGGGGGCAGCCTCCTCCAGTAGCAATCAATCAACCTCCCTGATAGTGTATATGTCCTAGAGACAATCCTTACTAAGGGCATGGTGCCCTTGTAGAGGACATATATGTACTATTACACAGGTCAACGTAATATAATATATGTTTGTTTCATTTTACTGTTAAGTATTGCTTTCATATTTATATTACACCAGGCTGCAACATGTCATATCTATATTGCTGTCTGTATTGATACTGAACATGTCCCCTCGGATAGATGACCGATCACACAGTTAGTGGGAGCTATGTGAGTTATCTTCTATCCCAAACTCTCCCTAGTCGTGGTACATCTCGGATGTGGGGGTCTGAATGAACCTGACAAGACTTGTATGCGTGGAGGTTATACTTGTTGGAGCAAGTGTGAGCCGATCCCACGGCCACGGAACGGATTGTTGGACAATCAAGGAACGTTCCCATAACTGCGCATAGTTGTTCGAAGAAGCTTTATCGAACAATGGAAGTACCCACCGGACACTCCCATCGATGTATACTCTACACCGACGTGTCTATGGGAACCGGTGAGTTGTCGAAGTGATGCCATTCGTCCTTTGCACTTACAGGACTTTATCATCACATTTGTTGCTCCATATCCTTGGTGGACCCATCGATGTCAGCTCTGAATAAGCAGTTGACCTAAGACACGATCCAGGATTATGGCTAAATACAAATGGGGGTGATAAGTGATTTTGTGAAGGATTCATCTCTCAAGTGTAGCACAGGAGAGCACTGCTCGTAGTCTGCATAGTTGTGTTGGTAAAGTCACTGGCCAGTGCAAATGATATATTATGATGGTCATAAGTATATCTTAACCAAACAACTCCCTGAGACGCCCGTGGATGTATTATTGGGATAGACACTTCATCGATCCTAGATACATCCGAGCAAGTCAGATGAAGGGACGTTACCATCGCCGCGTTGAGCGCAACAGGCTTCGCAACGAAAGGGTTAGTTGTGAGAAACCTCTCAAACGTCCTCACGTATTAATATTGCAAATGGAATCGTCTAGGAATTCCATGTTGCCTATTCTAGGACTTGCTTAATACGATGAGGCCCTATGGGTCACACTATGCGGTGATTCAGCCTATCAGGATATCCTTGAAGATGGAATCGCAATTAATTTGGAATTAATTGTGATTGATGGATTATAATTGATTTGGAATTAATTATAATAATTGGTGGCTCAATTAATGATTTGGAATTATTAATTGAATTGGCTAAGTAATTGTATTTTATGTAAATACAATTAAAGATTATATTTTGGAAATATAATGGAGGTTTGATTGTAAAGGATATGTTAATTTAGAATTAACATATGCACTTGGGCAAAAATCTACTTGGAGTTTGGATTGCCTTAGAAATATATGTGGGTCCCAAAAGTGGGACCCACGTCCCGTAGGACAGGAGCGCGCGCGCGCGTGGCAGAATAGGGGAAGGAGTTCGACTCCTTCCTCTATTAAAAGTCTAAGGGATAAGTTAGATTTTCCTGATTGAGTTTTGATTTGATTGGGAATGAATTTAGACTTGATATTGGTTTCCTTGTGCGATAAGAATTAGATTCTTATTCCTTTACGAAGTCTAATTGCTTATGTTTTAGGCTTCTATAGACTACTATATATAGTAGACTATTGGAGAGAGTTTTACATACGATTTTACGTGTGATTTTTGATACACGGTTATTCTACCCAGTTTTCTTAGAGAAAATAAAAACTCTCCCCTCCTCCCTTAGCCTCACGTGCGCACACCGCCACCGGAGGGAATTGCCGCCCCGTCTTCTTGGTCACATAAAGAATATCCTAGCATTCTTCCGATAGGCTGTTCATCCGTGGATACCAAGGTTGAGGTTCTAGGAGCTGGAAACTAACTCTTATTGTCTTGCAGATATACAGAGTATTGTAGATATCTTCGACTTCGACGAAGGAGAAGATACACCGGAATATTACGAAGACTTGGAAGCTACTTTGGAAGTAAGGTTTGTCTTCTAATTGACGTGTTTATATATATACGACATATGCATAATCAATTAACCAGTATGTTAAGAAAATTTTTAAAATTCCGCTGCGTACCCTAGGGGTAACTCTGACCATATTTTCTTACACTCCCGTAGCTGTGAACCCTCCTCAGCCGGCCGCATTGACCTTCACCCTTCCTGATGGACGTGTAGTCCGACCATCAGACTTCGGGATGGGCGAAGCTCAATACGGTTTGTTCCTTCTCACTCTACAAGGATATGTAGGAGGTACTGAGGCTGCTAGGTTTAATGCCGAGATACAAGCTCAAGGAGCACAACCAGCGCCGGTGCAAGAGCAACCTCGGGAAACCCTGGTCGCTCCTCGTCAATCCCAAGGAAGAGCACCAGTTGCACAAGATGAAGCACATTCGAGAGCCAACACAAGGCCGATCCAATCTCGACTTGGACCATCAAGAGTTCAATCAAGGTTTGGTCCTAAAGGTGCCCCGGATGACTTGAGAGACTTGATTGATAGAAGGATACGGGCATCATTGCAAAATGTAGCTCAACAAGAAAATAGAGCTCAGGTGGTCGCTCCACCACCCGCTCTCCCCAATCAAGTTAATTACACCCAACCAAGTAACTCCTCAAAACCAACAAGTAGTTTGAGAACAGTAGTTGAGGTAACCCCCTTGATCGACCCGATCACGGGGAGGAGGCTCACTCTGGAGGAACTCAACGCGAGGAAATCCGCACTTGATGCTCAGATAGAGACTCTACGAGGAACTGTCCAAGAGAAAGAGCAAGACCAAGATTCGAGCCCTTTGTGCGATGAGATTAGAAGCCACCAAGCCAAAATCGAAAGAGGGTTCCCCACATTCGAAAGCTATGATGGAACAAGTTGCCCGAAGGACTACTTGGTAAGATTTGGCACTAAAATGGACGCTTACGGTCATGATTCAAGGACCAAAGCACTCCTATTCCCGGCTAACCTCTCCGGAGAAGCCAAGAAGTGGTGGTCGCGCCTCCCTCACCGATCCATCAAGTCATATAGAGATCTCTGCAAGGAGTTCTCTAAGCGTTTTGATAAGGTGATGAACGCCAAGAGAAGAGTGAGGTACTTGGCCGAAATTGTTCAGAAAAACAACGAAGACTTGAGGGACTTCATCAATCGTTTTCATGAAGCAGCCCTCCAAGTCGAAGATCACTCGATCAATGAGAGGAAAGAATATTTGTATGGTAACACTACCAACATCAAGTTCCAAGATGTACTCTCAGCATCGTGTGTGGAGAATGAAGCACAACTTGCCAAAGTTTGTAAGGATTTCCTCGAGGCTGAGGAATTCCGAAAAACCGTCACAGTGAGAACCAATCTTCCCAAGGAAAAAGGGAAGGAGAAAGAAAAAGAGAAGGAGTACCCTCCTCGCCCTCCAAATCCCGGAAAACAAAGGAAAGATCAAAAGTTTGGGCTGATAAAAGAGGGCCACTCTAGAAATGATTTCAGAGACAAGAGATCTCCTCCTAGAAGGTCACCTCCAAGACGATATAGCAACTACACAGACTTAAATAGGCCAAGATCCAACATCTTGAACTATATAGTCTCGAGGAAGCTAGACGTCTCCTGGCCACCACCGATTAAGGAAAATCAAAGGAACAAGAGCTCCGAAAATTTTTGCAAGTTTCACAAGGGGAAAGGGCACACCTCCGATGAGTGTGTCGAACTCAAGAACGAAATTGAGAGGATGATACGCAACGGTCAATTGGTTAGCTACATCCGGAAGGAGGAACCTCTGGCACTCCTGCCTCCACCACCTCAAAGTGGGAGCGAGCACCCTCACCAAGGAAACCCTTATGATGATGACATTCATAATTACAACAATTATGAGAACCGCCCCGTGAATGGAAGCATCTACACTCTCACAATTGCGGGAGGACCCGCGGGGGGCGACACTCGTAATAAAAGGGAGATTACGGCGGACAATCTTAGGGTCCGAGATGTGAAGTATGCTCAAGCCGCACGACCGGGAACCAATATTATCTCTTTCGATGATAGCGAGATACCTCTGAAGCATGCCGGAGGAGGGAACATCTATGATCCTTGCGTCCCACTTGTAGTTTCCTTGGATGTTCAATCATAGAAGTTAGGAAGAATCCTCGTCGATACCGGGTGCTCAGCGAACTTGATTTTCACCGGCACCTTGAAAAGGATGCAAATGAATCCAAGAGAAGGACTCAGGGAAGTGAGGAGCGCATTGGTAGGGTTTGGAGGACAACCTATCATGCCACTCGGAATGATCAACCTCACGGTATCAATGGGTAGCGCTCCTAGACGAGTGACGCAACATGTTCCTTTTGTGGTCGTCGATATGCCGTTTGATTATTTTGCGGTCCTAGGCCGACCCGGTCTCTCTCAATTCCGAGCCGTAGTGTCCACGGTCCACAACAAGTTAAAGTTCCCCACTCCTTTGGGAATTGGACAAGAAGTAGGAGACATACGAGAAGCATGGGAATGCTACACCATGTCAGCCAAGTTCACTTCTAGGGTTGCCATAGGAGAACCCAACCCGGGGCAATCATCCGAGGAGACACCCCTTGTTCACAATGCGCCTTATCGTTTCTACACGGTTCGGCGAGTGAAGAGAAAGTCGAAAAAGCCAAGTCCGTCACTCAGGCGAAGAAAAGCAATCATGAAGAAAGACAAGGATACTCTAGTAGGAGCTGTTAAGGAGCTCGAGGAGTATCAAGTGATTCCACCAGTCCCACCCTCTTCCAAAAAGAAGAAATTCTTTGAGGAAAACAAAATAGAAGCAAGAGAAGCCCTAGAAGAAATCCAAATTGTCGAAGGAAGTGCCGTCAAGGTCACAAAAATCGGTACCGAGATGACTACGGAAGTCAGGATGAAACTCATCCAATGTTTGAAGGATAACAACGACATCTTCGCGTGGAGTACCGAGGACCTCAAGGGGATCGACCCACGTGTCGCCGTTCACCGTCTGAACGTAGACCCGTCGATCACCCACATCAGAGAAAAGCGAAGAGACTTCAGTGCGGAAGATAATGCCATCATAGAAGCAGAAGTCCAAAGACTTCTTAAGGCCGGCCACATCAAGGAGGTGAGATACTCCGACTGGGTATGCAATGTGGTCCTCGTGGAGAAAGGTCCGGGAAAGTGGAGAATATGCAACAACTTCACAAGGCTCAACAAGTTTTGCCCGAAGGATCCCTACCCTCTCCCACAGATCGACCAGCTGGTCAATTCCACCACTAGATGTGCCCTCCTGAGTTTCATGGATGCATACCAGGGCTTCTACTAGGTCAAAATGGCCAAGGTTGATGTGCCCAAGACTGCCTTCTTCGCTAATGGCAATGTGTATTGCTTCAACGTGATGCCATTCGGTCTTAGAAACACCGGAGCTACCTACCAAAGGTTAGTCAACAAGATGTTCAAAGAGGAGTTGGGTAAAACAATGGAAGTATATGTTGACGATATGCTCGTCAAGAGCAAGACCGAGGAGCAACATGTAGGTTACCTGGGAAAATGCTTCTCAATCTTGAGAACATATGGCATGAAGCTCAACCCGGCGAAGTGTACCTTCGGAGTCAAAGGGGGGAAATTCCTCGGTTACATGGTAACAGAGAGAGGAATAGAAGCGAACCCCGAAAAGTTAAAGGCCACCCTCGATCTTCCTCAACCTCAATCCATCAATGAAGTGCAACAACTGGTCGGAAAGTCAATCGCATTGAGTAGATTCATCTCGAGGTCTGCCGAGAAAAATCTACCTTTTTTCAAAGTGCTAAGGAAGAGCAGCCACTTCGAGTGGACGAAGGAGTGCGAGGAAGCCTTCGAGAGGCTGAAAGAGTATCTACTCGCTCCCCCACTATTATCGAAACCCATAGAAGGAGAGGCACTTTACTTATACCTAGCAGCAACTGGGGAAGCTATCAGCTCGGTCTTGGTACGAATCCAAGGTAACGACCACTTGCCCATCTACTACTTGAGTAAAGTACTCGCCGGAGCTGAAACGCGGTACATGGACATCGAGAGGCTATCCTTTGCCCTCGTTTATACGGCAAGGAGGTTGAAACCCTACTTTGGTGCTCACAAGGTTGTAGTCTTAACGAAACAACCTCTTAAGCAAGTCCTTGGAAAACCCGAAAACTCGGGAAGATTGGCAAGATGGGCAATTGAATTAAGTGAATACGACATCGACTATCAAGCACCCATGGCCAAGAAAGCACAAGTCATCGCCGACTTCCTCGTAGAGTATCCCTCCAAAGGAACTTCAGAGGAAAACCCTTCGGAAACACAGAGTGTTATGATGATGGTCGAGGAGAAACCCCAGCAAAGCAACCCTATGCAAGCTCTTGAAGATGCTTTAAAAGAGCTCAAGGCGATGTCCAAAACAAAAAGAAAAAGGCATGAAGTGTTCCTGTTAGAGAAAATCGATGAACCAAAGGACACGGAGACCGTCTCTCCAAAACCCAAGGAATTAGTCGACCACGGAGACGTCTGGATTCTTCATGTTGATGGATCCTCATCAGGAAAAACGGCGGGATAGGAATATACTTCAAGAGTCCCGGAGGGGCTGAACTCGAGTACGCCGTTACTCTTAGTTTCCCGGTTTCAAACAATGAAGCAGAATATGAAGCCATCCTCATAGCTCTACGTATGGCAAAAGCATTGGAAGTGAAGAAGCTACATCTCTTCACCGATTCTCAACTGGCCGAGAAGCAAATCTCGGGAAAATTCAGAACCAAGAAGGATTCATTGGCCGAGTATAAGAGCGCTATCACGGAAGAAATCCAAAAATTCGAAAGTTGTGAGATTGAGAAGTTCTCAAGGGATCTCAATCAAAGGGCAGATGCCCTATCAAAGTATGCTTCAACTTCCGGAGGAGTGGATACCCGGAATGTGATACTTATGAGAATCAACGCATCATCCCTATGGTCATCAAAGCCAAACGTCTTGGAAATTGACGCTCAACCGGGTTGGATGCAAGAGATAACTACATATCTCAAAAATGGAAGCCTCCCTCGTGACAAGGCTGAAGCGAGGAAGATCAAAGGAAAGGCTCCCCGATACATCATGCAAGGAGACTACTTGTACAAAAGGTCCTTCGAGGGAGTCTACTTGAGATGTGTCGCCGAGCAAGAAGTCCAAAAACTTTTGGGAGAGATGCATCGAGGAAGTTGCGGGGACCATGCCGGAGGAAGAACCCTCGCGCAAAAAGTCATTCGACAAGGATACTACTGGCCCACTGTTCGTGAAGACGCTGCCCAATTTGTGAGAAGGTGCGAGGAGTGTCAAATGCACGCCAATTTGATCAACGTCCCAGCGAAACCTCTCATGCCCATCACCATCACTTGCCCTTTCGACATATGGGGCATCGACATAGTCGGTCCTTTCCCAAGAGGCACGGGACAAAAGAAGTTCATCATCGTTGCGGTCGAATACTTTAGCAAATGGGCGGAAGTTGAGGCAGTATCTACCATCACCGAACAAAGAGTGATGAACTTCGTATGGAGGAACATCGTGTGTCGATTTGGCTTGCCGAGAGTCCTCATCTCGGATAATGGTGCTCAATTTTGTGGCCAAAGATTCAATGAATGGTGCAAGGAAATGAAGATTGAGAGGAGGTATACCTCTGTAGGACATCGTCAATCCAATGGGCAAACAGAAGCCGTCAACAAAATCCTCGTCAACAACTTGCAGAAGAGGTTCACCACCAACAAGGACTGGGTCGACGAGCTTGATGGAGTGGTATGGGCATACTGCACTACTTCAAAAACAGCTACAAGAGAGACTCCCTTCTCGCTAGTTTATGGGTCCGAGGCGGTCATACCAGCAGAAGTGGCGGTAGAAACCCTCAAAATCCAAGGGTATCAACCCGAGGACAATCATACAGAGAGGCTCTTCGACCTGGAGACGGTTAGTGAAGCGCGGACCAATGCCTTGGCTAACATCCTCAGATATCAAGCACTGATCGCGAAGACCAACAACAAAGGTGTAAGAGAGAGAGACTTCCAAGTAGGAGAACTAGTACTCCGAAGAGCGGACATCCTGGGCAAAGTTGGGAAGATGCAACCCTATTGGGAAGGCCCCTACAAGATAATTGAAGCAAGGTCCAATGGAAGCTACCGGCTCCAAGACATGGAGGGAAGAGTATTGAAAAACCCTTGGAATACTTCCAACCTCCAAAGATTCTACGCGTAAGTGGTTTGATGAACAAGCTTTTTGAATGAACTCCTGTGAAAGGCCCGAATATCGAGCAGGATTCCTCACAAGTTTGTGGGAGAGGTACCTCATGTTTTGGTTACGAAAAGGTTGTAAGAAAGCTGGCCATGGAGCCCCCATTGTAATTGCATTTCCGAAAAATCAATACAATGTCTATCTTTCAACAGAAAATGTTCAAGTATAGAACTACTATACTCAAAAAATAATGCTACTCGATCAAGAGAGCTTACTCGATCTATATAAAAGCTATTCGATTTGCATGATTAAGGGGAACCCTCCCCGCCCTCTTATCTCTAAAAGAGAATTAATCATGAAGCCATTTAAGGAGGTAAAAGCGAGGAGCAGAATGAAATCGAGAAGGGTGAGCCCGATTCTCTCTAACTCAACACTTAGAATTTTTTCTTAATTGTCAAGACAATCGAGAAGCGCGAAAACTACTTTGGTAGCTCGAGAAGTTTAGCCCGAAGTACTCAAAGCGAAGAACTTTGGTTCTCGATTCTAACTTATACATGTTTAACTACTCTATCAAAGTTATACGTCATAACAAAAATGGGAGTTAGTAAAAAACACAAGTATAGGAACGAAATCGGAGAGCAACAAATTTTATTGAGGAAAGAAAAGCGAAGAGACAACAGTAGATAAACATATATTACAAAGGGATGTGTTTCGAGGAGCGCCACAAAGGGCCGAATGAAAATTGTTTGAAGATAAATGCAAGTACAGAAATGGAAAAATTACAACATTCCCGAGCATACTCGGTCTTCAGGAGGCTCCCCGATCATAGCGAGTTCGGCTATCGGTGAAGTCAGTGACCGGGGTGCTCGCGCTTGTAGCTCCTCGCGCAGGGCTAAGCAGCTCGTGAATCTCGGGATTGTCTCGTTCCTGAGCTTGAGCCTCTTTGATAGCCTTCTCGTACATGACCAGCTCAGGCTCGACGAATTCAGCTGCTCGCCCGATGACCGGATCACTCACCTTCACCCAAGCAGCGTTCCGAAGAGTCGCCTTCTCGAACGGGTAGAGGATCCCACTCCTCAAACACTCGGGCACCCAGGCGGGGAGGTAAGCTGGTTTGCTAGGGTATGGAACTTCTGGGTCGGTCACCAGCTCACCAAACTCGCACGCCTCGTGCATCTCCTCGGTGATCTCCTCGTCGGGATAAGGAGTCAGGTCCTCGCGCCTTCCGGGATGCAAGTCCTCGCGGTCATCGGGATCGAAGTCAGCAGGGAGCAAGTTAACCCTCTTCAGCTGGCCAACACACGAGAAGAAGCCCTCCTCGCGAGACGCCACTTGCACGTCTCTTTGGGCCATCTTGTAAGTGGCAGAGGCCATGAAGTCGCGAGCAGCGACAATTCGGCTACCTTTCAGGAAAGAAAGGATGCTTGCCTTAAACTTTTCCATGCAAATGGATAAAGTAGCATAGGCACCCTTAAAGCCTTTGGTCCTCGCCTTTTCTTTGGACAGCTCCTTCTCGAGCTCATCCACTTTGGCCCGTAGCTTCCCAGTCTCGGTCTCTGAGATCTTCACCTTTGACTCTGAAGCAGCAAGCTTCTTTTCGAGGTCCTCGATCACGACCCCGATATCGGCGCGATCGACAGCAACTTGGCCATAGGCCTCCTTCAAGTTCTCGAGCTACAAAAGGATTACACAGTTAGCGAGGAGGAAAAATTCTTATACTTAGAAAAGTTTACAACGAAAGAAATGAAGGAATATACCTGAAGCGAGCACATGCTCAACTCGTGTGCCCGGTCGAGGTCGCTCATCTGAATAAGCCGCTTCACTTCATCACCAGAAGCGGCCACCTTACCCTTCTTTCGGGCAGGTTCATTGTTTCCTCCAAGAGTAAGCTTCCTCGCGCCCTTCTTGGCCACCGGCTTCTCGGGCCTCTTCTCGGCCTCGATAGTATTGCGCGCCTCCTCCTCGGCCTCTTTGGCCTCCTTAGCGCTCTTCGCTGCCGCCTCCTCCTCGGCCCTCTTTATTGCCTCCACGGGGTTCTCCCTTGTCTCGAGCCCCTCTTGCACCAGAGCATCTCGGTGATGCGCGGCGTTCCGGGGAGGGGACAGGTTGAGAGAACCGAGGATCTTGGTCTCCTTATTCGCTAGCCTTTGCTTCCTCCTTTGCTCCTCCTTCGCGGCTAGAGTCTTCGACATTATCCACTGGAACCAATAGGCTGCAAAATAAAAGCACAAGTTAGTACGATCGAGGAGCATAAGAATCGAAGAGGAAAGGAAAAAAGCGAGAATATACTCCAAACAAGCAAGGCAAGCAAAGAAAAAACACAAGTATAAAAGCTATTTTTCTAGCTTACCGAACAGGACTTTCTTTGTATATCGGTTCCCGATATAACCCGTGTACGAGTAGGGCGAAAGGCCCGCCAAGAACGAGAGTGGCTGGAGGACTAATCCCCAGTAGAAGTACTTCTCGGGATGGGGTCCCCGATTCTGCTCCTCGAGCTCCATGACCCAAGGATCGGACTCCTCGGGCAGGGGATGCTTATCGGCGATCTTCCCCCTAAACATCAGCTTCGGTACTCCCCACTCCGCCTCCTCCTCGCTCATATTAGGTAGCTTCTTCTTCTTGATGTAGAAGTACCTGTGGAACCACTTGTAACCCGAGGAGCTGGGAGCGTCCATGATGAAACCCAGTCCTAATTGAGCGTTAAAGTAATAGAAGTACTTGTTCCCGGAGCTCATCGAGAGTTGTGAAAGTTCAGCTCGATCCCTCTCTTCATGCAAAAGACTCCAAAGCAGACCAAAGTCCTGAAGGCACTCGGCACTAGTTGCCAAGGAGCGATCCCCAAAGTATTGAAGATGTCGCGGAAAGCATCACAGAATGGAAGTATCCATCCTCGATCCAGGCTTAGACAGTGAACGACCATATACCCAGGCGGAGCGTTGTAAAAGGTCTGGTCCTCCTTGGGCACGAGGATGTCGAACTTACTCTCAGGAAGAGTATACTTCCATCTTAAAGTAGCAACCTCCTCGACCTTAAGAGTTGAAGCGGTGGTCGGGATGATACCATCCTCGTTCTTCTCACCCTGCGAATCGGGGAGATCTACCGTGCGAGCACTCTTGGTAAACTTCTTTTCAGCGGCCTTGATGGACTTAGGCTCAGGTTCCTCGACAGCCTTGTCCTTTTTGTTCTTGCCAGAACGAGAGCGCTTGCTCGCTCTCTTTTTTTCCTTCTTGGCATCAGCTGCTTGCTGTGCAAGGCGCATGTTATATTCCTGCTCCTCGAGTGGATGAGGTGCTCGAGTCTCACTCGGAAAGGAAAAGTCAATGGTTGTCGGGTCTATCGAATGATAGCTGGTTTCCTCCTCGCGCGCATATATGTCCGCATCTCTGATCGCTCGTCTTTGCATCTCCGAGAAGGAAGGAGACATGGTGCTCGGGAATATCCTCCTCCTCATCGGTAACAACAGCTTCATCCCGGTTAGCATCTCCAACTGCCAAGGGAATATCCTCCTCCTCATCGGTAACAACGGCCCTCCTAGTAGTTTGAGGGGGGAACCTGACCCTCTTCGGCGGGGGACTAGTCCGAGGAGAGGTAGCATCATCATCCTCGTCGCTCTCCTCATCAGTCTCATCGCTATCGATGATCTGCACTGGAATCGAGCCCTTTCCTCGTTGGACCGAGTGCTCACCTTCCTCGTAAAGCGACAAAGCTAACTCCGGCCTCTCAGTATCGTCCATGTCCTCGATCCTGATTTCAGCAGGAGGTACCACATTAACCGCCCCGTAGTTGCGACCATGTACTTGGGCGGCGCGAGTGATCAGCTCCGCGGACACCCCAGGGTTTGAAGGACCACCTTCCGCCTCGGTCCGATCGTCGATGAAGTCATCATCTTCGGTCCGGCGCCTCTTGCGGCTCACCAGCTGATACAGATCCTCCTCGCTCTCTGTATCTTCACCTCCCTCATCGGCATTAGCATCGCCGCCTTCTTCACCTTCAGCTGCCTCCTCCTCGGCACCGTGCTCAATTTGGGGCTCCTCGGCAGCTTGCTCCATAGTGTCATCAAGAAAGGTTGCCGATACGTCTGACGTATCAGGCGACGTAGTATGGTCGCTCCCATACTCTCCGACGGCCGACTGGTTCTGACTGTCGTCGCTCTTCTCGGACATCCTAAAGGTGGGCAAAGAAGAGATTAGGATGGTTTGTGATAGTCCGAGAGGTACGTTTAGGTATATTCATTACGTTCGACCTCCCGAACGGAGAAAAATCTCAAAAGAAAAGGGAAAAAGGCCACATTTAAGAAGTTATACTACGGAGCGACCAACCGCTCGAAACAGATAAGAGCGAGCAGGCGAGCATACGAACGTGTATATAAACAAGAGAGCGAGCATGCTAACAAGTAAATCGAGGAGTATACGAGCGACCAACCGCTCGAAAAAAACAAAAGGTTCCTACAGTAAAGTTACGGACATATGCTAAGGAGGACGCAACAGGGGTTTACAGTGAAGAAAAAAGAGGCATAAGAAAGGGGGAATTCCTCCTACGGCCATGCAAGCCAAATCGATTCAATTCGATTCAATCTACAGGTCCGTTTACAAGTTTTAAGTCCTTGGCCGTTCTTAGGCCGCCGTCCACCGGCAATTATTCAGGTAACAACATTGCGGGAAGGAAATAAAAAAGGCGAAATCAAAAAGGGAGAAATCGAAAGCGAAACGCAGCAAATTCAAGCAAAAAGGATGCGATTAATACAAGTAATCGTAATGGAGATGTGAAAACTTACTTGTTTTATAAGTCGGTAGAGATTAGAAGCCGGAAAGAAAGCTGGAAAAGAGGAACTTCGCCTGAAAAAACGGATTCTGGACGTCGGAATTGGTTCCTCGCGCTACGCTTGTCTCGATCACCTGGGTCGTCGATCACTCAAATATGCTCCTCGCTCTCTCTTTTTTGCTCTGAGTGTTCGGATTGCGAAAAGTGTGGAATGACCGAGTATCGATCTATTTATAGGAGGGTATCTCGGGGATACGAATCGACGCATGCCCTCGCTCCATCCGGATCGACCACGTGGCCATTATCAACGGCCCAGACCACGGCCGCCTTGCGAATTCCCTATTTTACCCTCCACGCTCCCGCTCGAGCTCGGACGCACTAACCACACCAGGTAATTCGTAGCGCGAGTACCGCACCACTTGGATTAGGTACAGAGCGACGAACTTATCGAAAAGCGACCCTCAAAAGCATCCCTCCTCGAGATTCCGCGGATAAAAAAGGATGGCAAGACAAAATCGACGGATACATTATGATGGATCGAGGAGCCACTTTCAGAATTATCTCTCCTCGAGATAATTTGTAATAAAAAAGCGGCAAGCAGTCATTCCATTCCACTCTCAGAATTATCTCTCCTCGAGATAATTTGCAAGGAAAAAGTGGTGAGAAGTCATTCCACTCCACCAAGGAATACTTACCCGGATCCAATCTCTACCCAGCAAATATACCTCTTTTCATAAGGTCCGAGCAACATCTGCTCGCACCCTATAAAAAGGGGGTGGGGAGGGAGAGATAGGAGGAGGGAAATACCAAGGTGCGAATACGGAAATCTTTTTTCGCCCACTACTAGTCTAGACTCTGCTCGACCTATACTTCAACATAGTTCCTCAACTATCTTCTACAAAGATACTTGGAAACTAGGGGGACATATGTTAGTGTTGAAATATGTCCAGTCCGCATGTACGAACTGGAGCGGTCTAAGAGCGCGACAAAGCATCATAGGCCGTCCCTCAAGGGGCGCGACCACACCCAAGTATGTCACTAAGGTGTGGTTCGACCAACATAAGGTCCGACCATCACTAGGAGGCCAACCCTCAAAATAAGCTCATCACAAGGACAAAGCAGCCATTGAGCTCGAGGAGCATCCCTATGGCTCGAGGAGTACCTTACGTCAAGGTAACACTCCTTGAGAGAAACTGGGCAGGACACTACTCGCACCTCCTACGTACAAGGAAGACACGAAGACCCTGAGCGACCAGCCATGGTTGCTCCCTTGGGCCAAGGCCCATGGACCTCCCTAATGGGCTTGGGCCGAGGAAGGCCTAAATCTCAGTCGTACACGTGTCGCGATCCTATTTGACCTGGCCATGAAAGTCCACAAGTATATAAAGGCTTCACTCACTCCACAACAGTAAGCATTAACACCTCTCAACCACCACATTTACTACTCGTACTAGGGAAGCCTCACAACTCCCTACTCCTAAAGTCGTCACTCCGGTCTGATATCTTACAGACCGGGCAAGAGACACTAACCCCCCCTCCAATATATTTCAGGTACGAGGAAGCTACAAGAAGGTTCACTACCTATCCTAGAGGAACACTACAAGAAGAAGAACTAGAATAACTTAGATTAGCGACTCACTGCGAATTAGAAAGAAGCACGAATTACCCTTCAACAGTATACATTTCCGTTTGCAAAGAAGGCGGTCTTTGGTATATCATCTTTGGCCATTTTGACTTGGTAGAACCCCTGGTACGCCTCCATGAAGCTCAAGAGAGCACATCCGGCTGTTGAGTCGACCAGCTGGTCGATCCGGAGTAGTGGGTAGGGATCCTTCGGGCAAAATTTGTTAAGCCTCGTGAAGTTGTTGCATATTCTCCACTTGCCTAGTCCTTTCATTACGACGACTACATTGCAAACCCAGTCGGAGTATCTCACTTCCTTGATATGACCGGCCTTGAGTAACCTTTGCACCTCTACTTCAATGATGGCTGATGATGTCGTTTTTCACCAATTAAATTTGTTTAAAAAGCCAAAGAACACCTTTCACTACACAAACAGAGTGCAATGGCAAGTTGTCCCCGAGTGTCGTTCTCTCGGGACCTAACGTGGCTTTGATCAAGGTTTTTGCTAGCTAATTTCAGTCAACTAGATGATGATTTTTGAGAAAGATGTTTGAACAAAGGAAGTGAGAAATCAAGAGTCTTTGTAACAAGTTTGGAAAATGGTCGGTGGTAGAAATCGAATACACATGCATGGATTACGAATATGCTCACAAGTTCAGTGCGTAAAACCTTCAACTAAGTCTGCTAAGCAACTTGTCTAGGTAACTTTCAAGACACACATCATGAAAGGCCACTATCAATAATTTAGGGGTGTTTGTCACCAACACCATTTATCTAGCATGCTGCAAATCACTAACATACAATCCTATAGCTTTCATTGACCAACGAGTTTGTCACATACTCTATTCGAATATATTTTATAGGCAACTACGAATCATATGAAGTAATTTGCAGCAAGATTGACTCACAACCTCATGTAAGCATAAGCATAATCCATAACATGCATAATTCTACATTCTACCACCAAGACAATGGATTTAGCTACTCATATTCATCAACATAGACATCAATTCATATGAATAATAATCAGAATACATCATATCAAACTACAAGACAAGAGAGTGATACAAGTTACCACCAAAGCTGTCACTAATCGGTGGAAATCAAAGAAAACCTCTCCGTAGATGATTACAAAGGATGAATTCCAATCAAAATCTTGAATCCCAAGCTAAATTACAATGAATCTCTGAGTTTCTCTGAGTTTTTGGGGCTTAGGGCTGTCCAAAACTTGTCTACAATGTTCTGTATCTCAAAAAGTAACTCCAAAATCAAGTAATGAAGGCAAAATCTGGATATGTAACGGCTGCCAAGCGCTTCGCTTGGGCAGAGCCAAGCGAAGCGCTTGCTTCCTGTTCCTCTTTTGAAATCTCCTGAAATTCCAAGCGTCCCGCTTCTCCAATTCCAATCGAAGGGCTTGCCTCCTGGGCAGATTTTGGCCTCGAAACTCGATCTTTTTCCCACGAACGGCCCTCGGGTGCCTTGGGCTCGTCCTTCTCGGCACTTATTGGGGCTCAGACACTCACGAACAAGCCACAGAGATTGGGGAACTTCAACGGGGCCATCTTTTCCATCAAAAAGGCTCGTTTTTAGCTCCAAAAACGTCGTTTCGTACCTAAGTGCCTGAAAATGCAGAAAACACAAAACGTGACACTATTCTACAAAACTAACCAAAAAACAAGGCTAAAAGATAGCAAAAGAAGGTAAAAAAAGACAAGATGAACGCGTCAAAAATATGTTCTTCAAACTCCCCAAACAAAACCTTTGCTTGTCCTCAAGCAACAAACTATCCTAAATGCAACACAAAAGGAGTCTCATGCCATGTAAAGTGAACTAATCTATTGAATCTACCAAATGCTTGTGAACAAAACCAAATGAGCATGACATGCAAGTAGGTTGAAGAATGCCTCGATTGCGAATATACACATTCTCATGTGCACTTGGTTAAGCAAAGGAGTTTCTCGTAACATCTTCTACCTGGACCTGGTCAGTGACGACACAATGATTTACATTATCATACTACAATTGGCCCGTGTCTATGAAACCGAGGGCTTACTACTGTTCACCAAGCGAGACTTTTCCTCAAAAGAGGGCGAACCAATACTGGCTCTCATCAAACGAAGGAGGGTTCCCTAGAAAAAGAAGACACTCCCCTATTCTACCCAGACTCTCAAAGAACGAATCTCATTCAACCACTTCTTGAATAGCAAGACGAGGGTGGTCAAGAACAAGCCTTGGACAAAGGCGACACGAAACAAAAGATAGAATTTACAACTCGATACTTCACAAGGACAAAATATTTACATGACACTTGACACTACGAGACTGTTTTTGGCTTGCAACGACCCTTCTTTTGCTTTTGGGTCTTATTCTTTATTTTCTTTCTTCTTTTTTATTTTCTCTTTTTCTTTTCTCTCTTTTTTTTTTTTTATATAGCTAGGCAAGCAGCAGTACTACGTGTCAAAAACCTCCCCAAACCTATTCGAGAGAATAGGTTGGGACACAAAACAAAAGAAAAATAAAGCTAAGAAAAATCTACAACGACTCAAGACGAAAGACAAGTATAACAACGTAACCCCCTCCCCAAACCTATTCGAGCAAGGAATCACACACCTCACACTACCTCCTTCCTAGGCATTTGGCAATCTCTAATCGAGGTGAAAAACTTGTCGTCTCTTACGTACATAATTACACGGGTTACAACCATAGATTCTAACATGCATCATTTTATATGGTCATTGTGAACCGCAGTAGAAGAAACACCACTCGAGGTGATGTCGAGACTACTAAGCTTAACTAGTGCACAAGTGAATGTGACAAACCAAGTGAGACAAGCCTCAAACTACTTGCAAAGTGATGCAACATATGATAATGGTCATAAGCACTTAGTCTACACAATAGAAAAGTTCGAAAAAACTTGGCAATAGACTCCACACAACAACGTGCAACAACTAATCTATGGATGATATGCATGCAAAAATTTGAAAAAACACGACAAATCACATGAACTTGAGTAAAATCAGGCATGTACGAACCACACAAGCATATAGTACTGAAAACCCAATACCCCCTCCCCAAACCTAAACTTTTGCTCGTCCTCGAGCAAAGAAAAGTTGAATGAAAAGGAAAATTGGATTGAAAGTACACTTCCCTGAGATAAAGGTTCGTGTCCAATCTCCTATATATGAGTAGTACCTGAAAGGACTCAGGAAACATGTGAAAACGGGTGCACAAAGGCGGCGAAATGAGAAAAAGGGAAAATATGGGGGAACAGGGCCCAAGCGGCCCGCTTGGACTATGCCAAGCGAAGCGCTTGGCCAAGCGCTCCGCTTGGCATCATCCAGGCGGACCGCTTGGATTTTCAGTAGGATTTAATCCTACTGAAAATCCAAGTAGTCCGCTTGGTGATGCCCAAGCGGGGCGCTTGGCCTGTTTCCCCATTTTTCCGATTTTTCTCAATTCTAACCAACTAAGGCACCGAGACAAAAGGCTAAGCTACTCTAAACACGACAAAAGGCACACAGGCCACAACTACAAAAGCAAACTAAGAGTACAAGAGTCATAAGTCATAGCATCATACAACCAAATCGAAAGAAAAAGAGTTTCAACCAACAATAGTGAACAAGCCAAAATAACAATAATAAGGATACTAC